>CM056452.1:3769149-4969149 GCA_029783895.1 Triplophysa bombifrons
GAGAGAGAGAGAGAGAGAGAGAGAGAGAGAGATAAAGAGAGAGAGAGAGAGAGAGAGAGAGAGAGAGAGATAAAGAAGTCCGATTCATTTTACTGAATCAGGTACTTCAAACAATTCTTTGTGAAGTCTTAAGCCAATAAACGATTCTCAGATGTTCCACTCAAAGACATTTCTAGTCTCAAAGACAAATGGTACTTCTAATCATTTTGTAGCAAATTCGTCCTGTCGTTTTTATTGTTTTAACGATAAAACTGTTTTTAATAATATTTTTGTTATGACTACATTTTTGGTGTGTAGCTTGCAGTACTACATCACGTGATGACTATACGATACACGACTAGATTTAACTGTCTAATAAACATTCTTGCTTTTATTATATTTCTGTTTTGAACATGTTCATAAAAGTATGTCGCGAATAAGTAGAAGTAATATTTAACAACACGATTTTCCAAAAACAGTTTTTTTCATAAATAACGTTTGACCGAACCAGTTTAAACGAATCACTTAAACGGCTCAAATGAACGAATCGCTCGCGACACGACTATCAGAGGCATCTGTGTTGCTGACGTCACTCTGGAAGCCTCCGCTTGCGGGTTGGTTAAAGGCGGAACAGATCGGTCAGTCCGATGACGGGATCGAGTGACTGAACGATCGGTTCGAGATGCGAACGCTTAATAAACACGATTCTGTGCCGAGAGACGAAACACAGATCGGAATATGAACGATTAACAAGTCTGCTTCGATTCCTTCGTTGACCTGCTGCGGTGAGTTCATGACCGGTTAAGCACGTTGTGAATTAGTACGATGTGTAGTTTAAATAAACAATATTTTATGATTCATTTATAACCTAAACGTTTGAGTTTCGGTGTAAAGATTGAAACGGAGATCCGCTATAAATATTGTCTTTCAGGGGAAAAATCACAGAACACGATCGATTTAATAGAAAAACTACAAATACCAAAGTGTGTTGTGGGTCCTTTTAAAATGTATTTATTTGTAGTTTTTTTACTTGTGTATGGTCATGTTTTTTGTATTGTCTTAATAATGTTACAAACTAACTGTGTTCATATATATATGGTCAGTGGGGAAACGTGATTCATTGTGCTTTACGTCAGTAGTGCAGGTGGTCGGTGGGGGTCTTATGTCACGTCTTCCAGAACAATTGCAACACGTATATTCTCGTTGTTTGTTTGCCTTATGAGAAGCTTTAAACAGCAGTGAAGCTTTCGTTTTACTGTAAAGGCTTTGTGAGTTTCACTTTGAACTAATGCTTGTGTGGGTGTGCAGAACAAAATGTCACTTGTTCAGTCACTTCAGACAGACCTGCTGAAACTAAAACTTGCTTTAAGTTAGCTCAGCTACAATTCTCATATTACACACGTGCTGATATTTTAAATGTGACTTTCAAAAGCAATAAATTGTGTTCATTTAACAAATGATTTTACAAAGATTTTGTGAAAGATTTGTGACATTCCATGGCATTACACCTAAAGAAAAACGTGTGTGCATACTTCACATTATGCACTCACTTTGTAGTCACAACATTATGACATCACAGATGTCAAAAATACACATTAAGAGTTCTAGAATTTATAACTGAAACGTCTATAATTAATAAAAATGCTTTTTGCATTCTAGTCTCAGTTTGACATTGTAAATTAACTTAGCATTTGTTTAGGTTCACATGAATTTCACAGGGCTACTCATTATGTAACTGGGCAAGTGATACAAAAGACAAGCCATAGGTGCTAGGCAGTCATTTTTTGGGAGGAAGTGATGCGACTTGTGGCACTTCCAGGAAGCCCTATGATTTACAGTAATCTCAGAGTTTGAATTCATGTTGGAGTCATACGTGTATTCATGAGTTGTCATCATAGGTGAATGATTGTCTGGGTATTGACTAAGTGAAAAGTTCTGTGCATTTGAACAGTCAGCAAATAATGTTTTTAATCCAGAAAATATATTTTAATATGCATTTTAAATAAAACAATAATTCATTTAATAAAATGTCAGTTTATAAATGTAAAACTTTTTTTTTTTTTATAAATTATTCGATAACCTTTTTATTTTACATAATAAATTATATGATATAATTATAACCATTGTAATTATAAACAGAATTTTATAGGACAATTTATTTGATTAAATTGCATTATATCACATTTTTACATTATAGAAATAAACAATTTTATAATATTTTTACAATTATCTTTATTACTACAGTTAAATAAAACTATATTTCTATATTATGTAATATGTCAAATATTTGACGACAAATATGTTTCTTTCTCTCTCACAGATGCATGTTTGCCAGATGTTGGGTAAAGGTCTAAAACGCAAGTTGGAGCAGGAGGAGGAGAATGAGCGGGAAAAAATGGACCCTCATCAGGAAGTGATGCCCACCTGTTATTGTCTTCAGAGGCAGACGGTGCTCACCCTTTCCTTATTGAAGTTGCACAGTCGGCCAGCGCACTCAGATCCAGGCCTGGCGCGAAGGGTTCTCATCACAAACACACTCCGTCATATCCAGGAGGAGCTGAGAGTGGAGGCTGTTCTTCTACCTCAGTCGTTAGCCACCGCTGGGTCCCCGCCGGGTGCTGTCGACAGGGAACGCCCTGGAAGTGCAAAGTCGGCATCTCACACCGAGAACAGTTTGACGCCGGTGTCACTACTGGAAGAGGACAGACATCTGTTTCTATCTTTGCAATCGTCTGTTGCTATCCATACAGCCCCTTCTGTTTCTAAAAACTGCCCCTCATTACCCAATATTAAGGACAGCTTCACCTCAGCGCTGGCTGAAATTGAGGATCTGTGTCCAGCTGTGGGGATAACATCTTCACTTACGAGTCCATCTCTCTCTACGTCTTCTTTGGAATCAGACACGCCCAGCTCACTTGCAATGAACCCAGACGTGCCAGATATTACTAGTTATTCAGACACAACCGCAACATGCTTGACTAGTTCTAATAAATTCAGACAAAGAGAACCAGTTCATGAATCCATGGAAAGCAATATGGACTTGCCATTATTTCAGTTCACCCCCTCACTCTTGGACTCCGCCCAATCTCTTTTTAACCACTGCCCCTCACTTCTTGCTGATTTCTCACTGGACGATTTTCTGTTTACAGAAATTGACAACTTATTGTTTGACAATACGCCATGTAGTTCATCTCTGAGCGCATCCTCAGGCTCATCGAAAGTCGCTTCTATGGTAAGAGATGATTTTGTTAAGACGCTTACTAGTGGGGTGAGCCAAGCCGCGCTTCCATCAAATCAGACATTCAAATTGGATCTTAATGAACTTGATCATATCATGGAAGTTTTGGTTGGGTCTTGACTCGACACATTGGTCACCCGGATCTAATTAAATAATATATGATATTTATTCAACTTTATCAGGTAATTTGAAGGTCAACTTTGTTAACACAGGTATTTTGGAAAGCAGAACACGAGTTTCTATGCTGATGAAGTTATTTATTCACACGTTTGTATATTTGTATTGTTGCAAAGGGTGCAAAAATTGTTTGTAAAATATTGCAGCTCTTATATAATCATGTTATTATTATTTTTATGGGTTTTTTTTGTGCATCATACTTTTTGAATGAGCTACATTCCCTTATTTTATATATTCAGATATTTTGATAATAAAAAATAAACATTGAAATGCTTCTGACTTTGTTCTTTTAAGATAAACCAATAAAACGGCTGAATCAGGGATGCACAACCTCGAACGCTGAACGAACCCATATGACATTTATGTGAAGATTGCCGTTTTATTCATTATGATAAAGCTTTAATTTCTGTTAATTTGTCGTTTAAATCAAAGCCTATATGACGTAAGTAGTACTACTGAAACGCGTGAATAATTTTTAAAAATAGCCTTTATTTTTCGATTGACCTTTCTGCAAGTTTCAATTTAATGTTATATTAATGCTCATGGTTTAATAGATTTTGTGGTTTGATTGACTTAATTTTGACATTGATTTAATGTAAAGCTTAACGTCTTTCTTCAGAAATGCGCGCCACTGCAATTCAAAAGCCTTACATTTTTATTTAAGTAGGTTGACGCACGTTAAATATCAACAAACATCTGGTAAGTTCATTGTAGTTCACATGTAGGTTCCAAACTGCCAACTAAGTTGTGTGAGTAGTTTGCACTTGGCCTATTTGCTGAAATACACAAGACTTTTAAAATCTGAACAGACTTTTTCACATCATACACTGACGTTTTTAAAGTTTCAGATAGAAGCACAGACTTTCTGCAACATGTCCAGACTGAAAATCTGGGCTTAAGTCTTGAAGCGTATTTTAGTCTTAACCTTACCATGTTTGTAGACTATGATAAAGTCGGCTCATAGTTCCTGTGTACCACATTGTTTTGCAATATTATTGCTTTAATTAAAACATTTCTCATAGAATGGAACATTATACACAAATTCATGCCTTGAGATGAGAATTCACGCTAAAGCAACAGTTTCTCTTAAATTATTTTAATATCTTGTGTACACTTACAGAAAATTTACACACTTAATTTCCCCCTTAAAGAAACCGGGCATGCGCGATTGACCTCGGTAAAGGCTCTTTAGAGATATCATTCATCTGTATGATTTTTCCATAGGAATTTTCCCGTAACAATTTTTACATGATCCATAGTTTGACTGTACAAAGTCCGAAGCCACAGTTAACTATGTAAGCAGTTCTTCTGTATATTTTTTACAATGTGCAAAATCCTCCATGATACAGAACAACCAGTGATACAACTAACAAAAAGAACTGAAACAGATAAATGTCAGATTCTGCTTAACTGGTGTTTCTGGTGAACATTTCCTTCAGCCAAAAGTCCTCTAAGACTCCGTTAAGAATAAGCAGAGCTATAAAACAGATACAGCATGAGAATGAAGACCATAAACACACCGATAAAAGGGAAATGAGCAAAACCTTACAGTAGATATTGGTCCCTTATTCTTAATATATGTATATATATATTCAAGTTAATCATCCACATGATTCCTTTGCAACATTACAATTCAATGCCAGTGTTTTAACTACAATGTTAAAAAAAAATACAACAAAAGTCACAGAAGTATGAGCTGATTTCTATGGTTGTCTCCTGACTTGTCAGGGTTGAAAGCGGTTAACAATCAAACTTAACAAACCAAAAAAGTCATTTGTAATGACTAGTGAACTCAATAGAAATTCTAAAGTTATAACAAAATTAGTAGTAGTGTAAATGTAACCCTAACTTTTAAAAACTAAGGTCTTGTTAGACAAAATCAAAGCTCCATTTTGCCGGTGGTTTGTTTTCAGGTTGTTATTATTATGCATCCGAATTCAGATCAAATATTTTGTGTCATCACTTGTGCCATCAAAGGACTTTTGGACCAGTGTTCTTTTTAAAAAGTGCCCCTTCTCTCTCTCATACACACATTCAACTAAACTGCAGAGAAATACTAGAAAGAAAATCGCATCTCTGATTATATACAGGTCGACTCTAATATAAACACAAAACTCTTTCCTACTCTTGATTTACAAATAAAAATATATTTTCTACATATTATCTCTTTCCTAAAGCAATCGATCAGGTAACATCTTGCACTCTAATGTATGGCAATGTGCTTAAAAGCCAAAAATACGACAAACAGTGAACCAGGAGGACAAAATTAAAAACATAACTGTCAGTTTAACAATAACTGGCAAATGATACGTAAATAAAGAGTGGTGTAATAAAGTGGTGGACAAGAACACATCAGTCGGGCGTGGGTGAGGGCGACGAAGAGGGGAGGAGAGGAGTCAGCGTAGAGGGGAACATCAGGACTTTAGCCTGCATGAAGGAGAGATCCGGCAGCCCTGCGATCACTCTCCGAGCCTCTTCACTTAGATTCTCCTCTTTCTGCACAGGCTTTCTGCAGGGAAACGTCAGACAGATATTAAAGAGGTAGATGTTTCTATACTGATTGTAGTATAATGATTTGTACTGCTTTATTACAGTATACCACATCATTTCTGATCAAAATTTACTCATTACAGGAAGAAATCTGTGTTGTGGCTCCCCCTTGTGGCATGGCAGTAATACTGTGAAGGAGCGAGGATTACCGACCTGGTGGAGGTGCTGGTCTTTTCTACTGTTGACATCAGGCGCGCAAACGCATCAATGACTCGACTACTGCCCCCGTTGGTGTCCAGCTTTGCTTGGGTCAACTCATACAGCTCTTGGTCCACACCTACAAACACACACAATGTAAATGCACCCTTATGACACGATTGCATAAAGTAATCGTGGCTTTAACGAAAAGTTAGGTTTAAAAAAGGAAAAGAGAGGAAACATGATACAGGAAATGCTTTAGCAAACCTGGTATGGAGGTGGCGGTGCCTGAGGGCGACTCGTCCACGGGACCAAAAAAATCAAGGTTGAGGAGAGATGAGCCTCCACTCGCTTCAGAACGAAGGAGAAAGAGAGATAGATTTGGTAGAGGAGAGGAGAAGGGTTATGGAAAAAGAGAGAAAAGGAAAGATTAGTAAAGAAGAGTTCATTTTATCCGAATATAATAGTGTTTAGTTTATGTTAGCAAAAGCATGCAAAGACAGCGCTTATCAACTCTCAAAGGGGATGGAGTAAGCGATAAAATGTACATTACTGAACGATTGTTAATAGAACTGTTAGTAATCATAGAACTGAAGCAACAAGGCCGATTTTCAGATATTTCAAAATAAGTATTCCCATTCTACAATGATTGTCAGTGTCTTACCATCTAAAGGGTTTGTAAGGCCACTACTGCTCCAGTCAAACTGAACGGGAGGAAGGGACTCCTGTCGCCCATAAACAGAACATAATAACATCATTCAGAATTGATTTGTGAAGATTTAAAAAGCCAGATTTATATGGCATTCAGAGGCTGAAAGTCAACTACTTCAGAGCTTCCACACTTATTTCAAAGTTAACACTCTAAAATCACGAAGATTTTAAGAAGATTTGAAAAAGGCAGAATTGCCTAAAAAAGCAGTCTAAAAGAACGTAAAAACAATTAATATCAGCTCACCTGGTTGGTGTCGGCTGGGCAGGTGTTTAATTCTGCAGTAATGGAAGGAGATTGTGCTATGGAGGCGATCATCTCAGCCGCTGACACAGGCTTTACTGGTTCTTTAGTGGGTTCCAGCATCCCCTGCAGACAACAAACCATTACCAATAGCAAGAGGGCTTGTTTAAGTAAATGAAATTGAATGTGCTTGAGGTCCCCCCAATATTGAGGTATGCCTAATCTAACTGTTTAAAAAAAAACCTCCTCCTTTTTTAATACAATCACACTTCCCCTGCAGCTGAGCTTCACTCACCAGACTTGCAGCATACATTGGCACAATTACAGGCTGCTTTTTTTGGCCTGTGAACAGCTGAGTAGAAAAAAAAGAGGAAAATTGAAGAAAAGGTGCACGTCCTGAATATTCAGAAAGTAAAAAATCTGCGACTTTCCATTTCCTGTAAATTACTACGTTTATAAACTAAAGAAAATACAAAATTAACACATTTTAAAAACGATCTTTTAGAAATAATTAAATCATGAAAACATTATTAAATACTTGTCTTATAAATCAACTCACTATATTTCTTGTGTCAATCCCCAAGGAGCAGAGCAGCACCTTATTGGTATGAGAACCCCCCCACTGGTACCGGAGACCAAAGGCATTATTAACATCCTGTACCTGCCACCAAACGTCCTTCAGTGCCCTTCAAAACCAAGAAGAATAAGTGTATTGGCAATGTGGTTTTCACTGAGAACCAGATAATACGATTCAATACAGCCCCATATATCCTGAAGATGCGCATCCTTTCTGATGGAGTAGCATATAAAGATAATTCTACAGACACCCGTGCAGTTGTAGGTAAACAAACAGGCCCATCACCTGAACACCTGAAGCTGGCAACTAAATCAATAATGACAAGCAAATAAACATGGATGAGGCAGGAAACTACTTCTCACCCATTGGTAGGCTCTCTGACTCCATCTTCCTGTTGTGATGTGTCAGGAGGTTTGAGGAAGGTGTTGAGTGTACGCAGCCCTTCCTCCTCCTCTACCTGAGGAGCAGGAACCCGCTGAAAACTGGCCTGGAAAATCTTCTCCAAACGGCTGACCAGCATGGACTGAGGTGATCACAAACACGAGAGTGGTAGAAGATAAATCAATTATATGTCAAGCAGTTAAGTTAACTTTTTACGACATAACGGGAACCAATAGTTTTAGTCATATTAAAAATGTATAAATTTGAAAAAAAAACATATGGTACATTGATGGGATAATACAATAAATTGTTCTGACTTGATGGTTAACTATGGTGGAAATCTAAAGAAATCTGAGAAGAGTTTGAGTAAGAGTGGATTATCCAGTTCAGGTACATTTCACAGTCAGATACAATTTTCCGTGCACCTCTTTGCATATTCCGAATACAGTCCACCATTATTGACAAACAAAAGGAGATACAGAATGAGAAGGGGTGAAAATCAATTAGGATAAGCAACTGAACTGATCTTTTCAAGGTTTTTGGGCACCCAAGGCAACCAGACTTACCGATGTGCAACTTTTGCGTTCTTCAGTAGGGGACGGAACAACGGTCTGGCTTTCATGCCAGTCATCCCCAGACATTTCGGTGCTGGCTGTGTCCTGCCCAAACGATGCCCATGATTCTCCTTCATCTTGTGTTTGATCCGGTTCAGAGAATGCCTGCCATCCTCTGCTCTCATCAGCTTCAACACCCTGTGCCGAGGTGAAATCTGCAAAACTATCGCTTTCAGGAAAGGCGGCAAACGTTGATCCTTCCTCGCCTGCTAACCTCGCTTCACTAGGTTCTTTTGATTGGTCTAAATCGCTAAATTCACCTTCCGCAGGGATGTCAGGGTCTGATTTAAGTTGTGCAATCCGTGTTGTTGTCCCTTGCTGGTCAAAATCAGCAAATCCAGTTCCACCAAAAGAGTTAGCATCACCAAAGTCACCAAAATCTCCAAAATCCTCATCGTCATCCTCAGCCAGCTGACTGTGATCGGCGGGAGTGGCTGTCTCCTCCTGAAGCGCTGGAGAGGGCACGGATCCTGTCGTGCTGTAGTCCCCAAATTCTTCAAGTGCATCTGTTGATAGTGGACGACCAAATGACGTCTCGGTTTCGGTCTCCGTTTCTGTCTCATTCTCTGAGCCTTTCTCATCCGATTGTTCACCATTACATCTCTCGCTGCTGGAGTCAGATGACACCCTGTTGTCCACTGTGCCTTCCTCATCATTTGCGGTTTGAGCAACACCGTTAAGAACAGGTGGTTGATCTGTGCTGACCTCCTCAGTAGTATTAGCATCCTGATGTAAATGATCAGTTTCTAGACACCTTCGATCCAAATCCGTCTCTACATGGGAACCCCAATCTCCATTGCTTAGGCCCTCTGAGTTCACTGAAGAGAAAGCGGGTAAGTCACACCCTTTTATTCTTGAGTCCCTGTTAACATCCTCTAATGAAACTCTTTGTTCTTCAGCACCGGCTTGCTCACCAAGATCATCTTGTGCCATGCTTGTGTTCAAATGGTCCCAATCTGTATTTCCATCAGAATTCTGGTTGTGGTTGAAAGCAGAGAAGTCTGCAAAGTCATCATCAGCAACTGGACTGACATCAGCACAGCGGTCTAAGGTGGGCTCGGTTTCCTTATTAACATGGGGTTGAGGAGGGTTTCCTCCTTTGTCTAACGTAACAAATCCATTTGTGAGCACTTCAACGGAACCATTGCAGTCAATGGCGCCGTTATCAGTCCGAGAGCCCTCTGCAAACTCCAGGGAGTTGATATGAGCTTGTTGATGCTCTGTGAACTTTTTAAGTTCCTCTACGTTAAGTGTTCTACCATTTGGTGTGCCATTGTGGCCACTGCCGAGAGACACACCGTTAGACTTCACAGAGCCTGCAGGTTGAGTTAAACCCACAATTTTGCCATTACTTAGTAACTCCGGTGGTGAGGTCGCGTTCAAAGCCTGAGACTGGTCAAACGAAATGGGCGTGTCAAATTCTGTGAAACTGACGCTGTTTGGGACGCTGGTAAAATCACTGAATTCGTCTTCATCATCCTCAACACCATCCTCCATAGGGGGCGGAGAGGAGGAGTACATCCGAATCACATCAGGCTCCATGGGGCCTTGAACAGAACCAATACGACCTCACACCTGTGACAGAAAACACATGTTAGCAAAACCATACTCGGCAGGTAACTATACATTAGAATAATCATAAAATACAAAACAAGGCTGTTCAAGAAACCAATCATTTGGTGAATAGCATGCAACTTTGGTTTATATATAAATAAGTTTGTATTAAAAAATAACACATATTAACATAGCATACAATTAAAGATATTAATTAATAATGAATTTGACTGCACCAATAAATGATTAAATAACGGTTTCAGATCATCTCTATAGAAGACACAAGGGGGAGCTGCAGTGCCTGCATATTTTAGTGTATTGTAAACTAAAGTATGATACTGTAAAAATGCCCTAACAATGACTTAAAAAAAACTTGAAGGCATATACCATTAAAACGCTGTAGTACAACTTAATATTATTTAAGCTAATCTCAATTTGAAAACCAGACAAAATTTCATTTATACAGAAGTCAAATTATATTGTAGTCTTGTAAGATAAAATACAGACTAGAACCTTTTTTATGACCGATAGCATTTTAATGGTGGCTTCAATTCACGCCTGATCAAACTCGTTTTACACGTAATTGGATGCTGTATTACTGACATGTATAAGACCTTAAATATATGGTGACCCCCATTTTTTAAGAGAAAATAAAACATAGTCTTACAGCGTGTCTACACCGGACGCGACCGGCATGATGCGACCGACAAAGCCCTAAAACAGACACTAATCATCATAATTGCAATAATTTATTAGGCAATTAATCGTCAGCCGAATTTCATAATCGTGACAGCCCTACCAATACATTTAGCCGTAAAGGAGAGCATACAAGGGCATGTAAAATATTACATCCTGAAATTTTATTGTAGACCAATATTTTTCAAGACATTGATGTGTACAACAGCTACAACCAAATTTGTTATTGCTTAAGACGAATGATACATGCAACATAGGCTTGAGAAACCTGCGATTAGGACTAGGGATGCACCGATATGCAAATTTTGGCCGATAACCGATAATTTTTTACGTTGGTAGCAGATAACCGATATATAGACAATATACAGTGTCTATGAATAAGTTTAACCAGGGGAAATAAATTATGATTTATCGGCTATAATATATCAGCCTAAATTATTTTATCTATGCCGATGTGGCCAATAATTTATCATGCATCCTTAATTATGACATCATGATGTCCTCAGCGACTGTAATTAGATTTCACTTAAATTAAAAAAATTCTTTGAAAATCACTTCTGACACACTGAATTTTACTAATCACATTTACACACATAATGGCACAGCTTGAGAAGAGGAAGACAGCTCATTCAAAATCGCTGCCTCTATTGAAAACCATTGAGAACAATAAGGAACTTTACTGCATTATCAATCACAGGGCCTCTCTCAAGTTTTATTTGATTAAATCAGCCTGTGTTTGCTAAGGCAAACAACAATTAATACTGATTAAACACAGTTATAAAACTTGTCATATAAAGATATAAAAAACCTTGGTGATTCCTACAGGCATTTTGAGTTGGGTAATAATAACTGGCCAACAACATGCTAGAAAACACTCCGCAATTGCACCGAGATATATGTGAAGGTGAATTATACAAGGGCAAACACCACTCAAACAAAAACGTAGTCAAACAACCTGCCGTTTGGCTCCCCACTAAGAAACTTCCTTGAACAAACTTTCTTTCACTTGACAAAAGTATGATTTATGTGTATTCAAAGCACTGACACATTCAGCTATCTGCGTAGTGAAAATTATGTTAACCTTTCAGAAACGGATTAACTAAGCAAACGCTAACTGTTGGCACAGCTCATTACATTAGTGCTCCAGGGCCTATTTACGCCCATTGTTAGCTAGCCCAAATTAAATTTGCCTGAGCAAAACTAGACACATTGTCTTTAAATTGGAAAGGAATTAACTGTTAATAGGGTAAGTGGTGACTTGTTTAAGTAGAGCAAAGAAAACCAGGCCATTCCAGAACTAGCCTTGAGAATAAACCAACTTAGCTAGGAATTCCGTGTAGATATCGTTACTCAATACAAAAGACAGCATATGAGCAAATTAAATGATAGTAAAGCACAAACCAAATATAACAATATATGTTTTAAAGGGACTGCTGTTTCCTTTAAAAACAAATGCCCAAAGGCAGTGATAACGGGCCTACTTTGGTTAATGATTTGTGAATTATGCCGCGATGTATGAATGTATAAACGTTCACACCTTTGTAGTTACACACCAATATAATACAAAACAACTACAGTTAATTCTGGAGTAAATGTCAATTCGCTCCAAGCATGAATCCGTTGCAAATAAGATTCCATTGATATTCAATGTATATTCCTTCACTGAAAGCAGTCAGTAGTCAGACTTATTTTTTTTATTTAATAAACAAACATATATACCCAATAAATGTTATCTTGGTTATCAACTTAACAATCCATTGCCAGCTGTTTATTTTTTTTGTTATACATCTATACAAACACAAAACATTTGAACTGCACAGGCATTAAATTAATTTCCATGTTTTTGTTATTCACATTGGTTTTATGATTTAAAACCAGTTCATAACAAAACATTTAATGACAAAAGTTATGTGTTTTTAAATAGGTGCTACAAACTAAGCATTAGAGCAGATAAAACCATTTTAACACATTGTTATAACTATTCCTTTTAAAAATATACTATAATCGTATCATTTCCCAGCCTGAGGTGCAAAACCAACACGTCTATGCACGTTTCTTGGACACCTGACAATGTTTATGTGTTTAAAACACATTTTTAACGATTACATTTTATTGACTGACTTTAATAACAGCTGTCAGGAATCGACAGGCCCACCTAGACTGATTAAAGTACCTTCTTGAACTATATAATCTTTCATCATCAAGCAAGAATATAAGGTTGTAACGTTACGTATACTTGCCGATTTATATCGTAATTTAGATTCAATCTGAATTACTGACATTTAGTTTTATGAACAGGCTCGAGTCGATGTTTTAATGTTTACATTACGGCTAGCAGTTAGCCAGCCTGTCTAACTGATAGCCAGATCACACAGGTCAATACGAACAGATAAATGACATAACATAGTTTACCTATAACTAAACGAGTTTCGTCTTTTTAAACAATGAATAAAATTTGACTCTGGGTCATTGTTATTATTTATACGAAGGGTTTACAAGAGAAAACACGTCAGCTAGCATGCTTTCACAGAGTAGCATCGAATTGCATCGATTTACATGGGCGATGCTAGCGAGCTAACATTAGCCGGTATGCTAACGGATGGTTCTCGCGCAGCTGTCAGTCATCATCCTACCTCACGAGTCCGGATTGATGTGTCCCATCTTCTCGAGAACATGCAGCACAATGCCGACCAGCATTAGCTACATAAACATACACACACGCTGTATGCTAATAGAAAAATCCAGTTACATCCCTCTCTTTCTGTGTGTGTATGAGTGTGTGTGTATTCTGTTCTTGTTCCTAGTTACCCAGCATGCATCATGGGCTGTGGTGTGGCACTATTGGATTGTCATGTTAATGAGATATGGTTGAGATAAGTGCTATTTTTTTTGTTGAATAATAAGTACACGTTTCAACTTGCAGAAGAAAACAGGGAATATTATGGTCTCAACTATTTATTTAAACAATAAAGGGAAAAAACGTAAAAAAAATTAGAAATATTTTTATATTTATAAAATATTTTATAGATCTTATATGTTTTTTATAAACTACAGGGATATATATCTCATGCATTTTAATAAGAAAATGTACATGTTTTTAAAAGTAAACATTTAACAAAAACAATATCACTTGTTCATCTGTAAAAACACTACTTAACCAAAGCTATAAACCAATTGTTTATATAAATTAATAAATAAGTACCTAAGATATTACAATAATGGTACCGTGTAAATGATAATATAATGGTATTTCTGGATGCAATCCAAATAAAACAGCAAGAGGAACAAGTGCTATATACATTAGCATCAGGAAGCTGAGTAAAGATAAGGAAACATAGGGATAGAGATATAGGCCTGGTTTCACAATCAAGGTTTAGCTTAAGCCAGGACTATGCCGTAGTTAAATAAGAATATTTAAGTCGCTTTTATAAAAATGCCTCGGATAAAAATATTACCGGTGTGTATCTTGAGACAAAACAATGGCAATGACATGTCTTAAGAAATTTCAGAATCATTTATTTCAGTTAAGACATTCTTGTCTTGGAAGACAGGCAATAAAGTTGCACAATGCACAATATGTGTAACTCCTGCAGAAAGTCTCCCGTAGTGTGGTCAATGACAATAAATAAATAATCACAAAAAAATTCTATATGGAATGATATTCTCCCTGATTGTTTTATGCTAGTCTCAAGTAATAACTGCACAAAAAATCTTTACACTATCACACTTTTTTCAGTTTAACAAAACCACACAACAACAATGCATTGTTTTAAAGACAAGTGCTTAATCAAATCAATGCGGATTGTAAGATGTCACAATTGATGTTATATCACATGACTCTCAAAGCATCCTTATTTTGTCCGAAATAAATAAACTCTTTCTCCTGAGCACTTTCATTGACATTTCATTGGTAGTCAAACAAAGCAGTTCATTTTAAATAAACAAATGTGACTGTAAACACTCTAGTTAATGAAGACATTTTTACGTTGAGTTTGGTCAATCCACCCAACTAAGTTCTCTATCTGGACTGTTTTATCATCGTTGAAAAAATCATTGATTTGTACAGCTAGCAAGTAGAAATATTTCAGTACAAGAATGATACCGACTCACTTTAACTTCATCGACAGTTTTGACGTCCATAAAACTAATATGAGAAAACCTCTTGACGGGTCTAAAAAATAAATCTATACAGAACAAAACTAAAGTACAATTCATTAGGTCCATACATTCTAGAAATTGTGCGAATCTGGAATGTTTCTCTGTACATGGTGGATCACAGAGGTTGTGTGTGGTCTTTAATGTTCAAACCCAGATTTTCGATGGATCAGCTGGAGTAAAAACACCAGACGTGTGTCTCTCTTCAGTTCAGCTTGGTGATGGTCACACTGCCACTGATCTGTATGGTGTCGATGGCCGTAATCGGTGTCACACGGTGATAGAAGTCGAAGAGTTGATGACCGTCCACCAACACGCGAAACCGCGGGTGCTCGCAGTGGATCTCAATCTGAACAAACAAACCAGCAGAGAGAAATAAATGCTAGTAGGATCTCAGGAGACGAAAAACGGTCTTAATAAGACCCGCTCTTAGGATGATGATTATAAAACAAACCCTGAAAGACTGCTCTGCCATGAAGGGGAAATATGGTATCGACCGCTCTTCTTCACCCCAGGCATCGGAAATGCAGGCGTTGCGTAAAATCTCACGGTCCTCGAAACGTACGCACATGTCCAGAGCCACATCCCCACAACCGCAGGTCAGACTTATGTCAAAACTGACAAGAGACCGACAGTTTACAAACAGGTATATGATTCAACTCCAAACATGGGTGCTTGTCAAAATGTTTTAAATGTTGGGTTCGAAAACCACTCAGAAGGCAGAGCATTGGGTGTGTAAGGAAATGTAAATGATCTCTTTTGGCACAGTCCTGTTCTGATGCTCAGACTTTGATTTTATCAGCAGATTATCTAACGTCATTCTTATTCATCTGACAGTATCACTAATGTTACAGTTTCAGGAAACATAAGAGTGACTGGCCGCAAGAATTAACAATAAATGTTTTCACGGGGTATTTGTCCCTGCAGAAGCTTATGCAAGCATGTGTTGGCACCAAATACCTGTCCGGGTCTGCGTTCACGACACCCATGATGGTAATTTTCTTTCCGGACCGTAGTCCGTCCCGTATCCCTCCGCAGAACGGCACAGCCTGTCACACAGACACAGTGTGAAGAGTTTACGGTAACACGAGCCGAACTTACAGGTTTAAACATGCAAATATGAATTGAGTAACTTGTAAAATAGACCGGCCGTTACCAGGTTCTGCTCATTTTTCTGGGAGGACGTACAGTCAGGGTCTCCGATAGAACTGCTTAGGTTTCTGTTTTTCTATGAAGGACAAAGTACAAACAGGAGGCAAATCATGAATGATGGGCGTCAGCCATTTGTGCAAAAACATGCAAATTGTATGGATACACATAAATTGAAGAGTATTGGTGTTGCCTTGTCATCAAATTCATATAAATAAACTAGAAATTTCAAATGTTAGTTATAAAAAAAAAGTTTTTATAATGCTGTCCTGGACATATGAATTATAGCAGTTGCTCGGCTTAAATTAGATGGAAGAAGAAAGTACTTTTATTCTGGTTATTTTGCCTTTTTTGAAGCTGTGCAGCCGCAGTCCACATCCACTTCTGTTGTATGGAAAAGCAACGTGAACAATCTTTAAAAGTATTCAAACTAAATTGACTTTAAAGTCCCTGTGAACTGGAAGTTGCGATCGTGTTAACTTCCGTATTCGCACGCATTTCCGAGTGAAGCGGAATTTCGAATGAGAAAAGTTAATCTTGTTATTTTCCTGCGATTTGATTGGATGTATAATAACAGCCGTTGCATTTTTAAATGGAACTGGGAGCAGACTGACAGTTGAAGAGGAGGAGTTAATGGATGCCCCGCCCTTTACGTATAATTTACGGACGGAAGTGTATTTTCAGATTATGAGGGCACATCAATTTTTAAAAGAAAAGGACCCACATTGGTAAACTATTCACAATAAGCCCAACAATATTTCAAGAAAAAATATGAATGGATATTTTTTTATTTTTACTGCGACTTTAACTAAAAGAGGACAAAGGCTTTCAAAAACGACTAGGATTAGATCAATCAGAGTAAACGCTGACAGATTTTTAATTTTTTGGTATACTGCTCCTTTAAAAGGTATACACTACGTGCAAGGAAGATTTATTGTCTAAAGCCTTTAAGCACATTCACACTGCTCATAAACCCGTTTGTGTTTGGAGTAAAACACACTTCAAATTCTCCACAATGAAAAACTACAGCCATCAGAAAACACACGTCACTCTTCTGTACTCACAAGCTCCCGTCGGACTGCGCTCAAATCCGCCATTTTACACAACAGATCCGCATGGGAAGCCCGGTGTCAGAGGGTTAGACCGGGTTCGGCTCGAGATCGGTTCGGACACAGCTCGTGTGTGTTTATTGCAGTCGGACGGTGAAAGGTGCGCAGCAGCAAAGGAATGACATGACACGTGAAACGCGACCAATCAGAACGCGCCCGGCAAATATGCGTTCGCTTGTGACGTACACTGAATGTTAATCCGAGGACCAGTTTTAATCAGATGTAATGACTTCAATCTGTGTTAATCCCAATGGGATATAGCAAAACATTGCTGAAAATGCATTTTCTTTTATAGATTACTTTGACGTCATCATTGTTAAAGTATAATATGAACACTGAAGACATGAGAACTCTTAGCCTGAAGGCAAGACGCTACGAAATTATGCTTTCATTCATAAATGAGTTAATTTTACCCTTGTGAAAATATAAGGTCCATGATTTTTTCAATGATTTGCATTACCTTATTATGGTCAAACTATGGTTGTTGTGGTGAGATCATAGTACATAGTGGTTACTATGGTTTTACTAAAAATTAAGACAAAAACTATATGCTGGTTACTTTTGGTTACTTTTTGTTTATTTGTCCACATAGAGAAACAAACAGCTGAAATATAACAGCATTAATTATTAACAGACTAATGATAATGTGAGAATTCCATGATGCTTTCCAAGCTATGAAAAGCAGTTTGCCTCTGGATCTCCTTCACTGTTCCACGATACAACTGCGTTCAATTTCATAGTTTGTTCATAGGTTGTTTAATTAGACAAAAATATTTAATATCTAGTTTTAAGGTTAAAAGTTACATTAACTTTTGTGTGTGTGTTGTTGCTGGACTGCACTCATACACATTGCTACATATAGAAGACATTTTTTGCTCTGTGGGTTCATAAAGAACCTCTTTTGCACAAAATATTTGTTATAGTTAAACAAGATTCTATAGACTATAAAAAAGTGCAAAATAAATAGTTTGTTTAAGACCCTTTCCTGGTCTTTGGATCAAAGCGTCTACCCAATGCATAAATGTAAGGAAAAATATATTTTGAAATCCACTCCACCAAAAGAAAAACCTAGTGGGGTGAAATGTAACCAATGTAAATTTAAACCATGTGTGGTAATGGTAATTCCAGCCTACAGTTGCATAAGAGTGAAAATTATTACTATAAACAAATCCTGAGGAGGGAAAGGCTCAAAGAAAAGAGTGTTTTCTGACTGACATTCCAGATATGTGTAAAACATTCCGCTCTGTGTCTCATTTGTGCTGCTGAAGGGGACTTTGTACTGAATGTTGTGTTGTGGCTAGACAGTATGTACAGTAGGTGGCAGTATATTGCAATTCTGTACTGACATCCGTCTTAATATGGCCTGCTAGAGCTTGTCCCTATAAACCTTTTACTACTAAAGCTAAAACTGTACTTTATTTATTTGTGCATGCTAACTTGCACCTAGAAGCGATTACACGACCATGAGGTCAGTGGAGGTCTATGTATAAACATTTCAAAATAACTTTTCGTAACCTGTGTGTGACTATGTGACAAAAAAGTACAGATTTTAAGAAGTCTCAGTGGTTTTGTGTCCACACAATGGAAGTCAATAGGGTCCAATGTTGTTTGCTCACCCACGTTATTCAAAATATCTTCTTTTGTGTTCTGCAGAACAAAGTCATACAAGTTTGACATGAGGTTAAGCAAATGATAAAATATTTTTTTTGGGGGGTGAGCTATTCTCATAAATGCATAGTGTGAACAGAATCCAAAATGACATTAACTTAAATAACGTTGCCTACTTTATATATAAAAACGTACCTTGACATATAACCTACAATTAACATTTATCAACAAAAGACTAATCTTTCCCTCATCATCCCACTAGCAACCTATCGCCTTATTCAAGATTATAAGCGTGGCAGCTTTTTGTTGTATCAATTCTTTCTAAAAGGCCGTATAATAAATCACAATCCTCTGATGTGTCATGGTTCAGTGTTCTGTGCTCGTGGTGCATGACCGGTCTGTGAGGGCCTCAAAGAGCTTGCATGCTAACACGCTAATGTTTTACACAGACAAAACTTCTGAGACAATATCTCTCTTTTCTATCTCCTACGCCCAACTATTGCGCGCTCGCACACACAGACATTCAGACATCAGGACTCCGGCCAACCGGTCCTTTTGTTTCCCTCTCAAGTCCAAATTCAGGGTATTTAAAACACACTGTAAACACACCGGTGCTCATGGCAACTGTCGCCATGACGGCATGACAACAAGCCCTTGGCAGCTGGGGTAACTTAATATTTGCCTTGCGTTAGCATAACATTTTCATTATGTAAGGCCAAGGCAGCAGGGCAGCGCGCGCCCATTGAAGTTTAGAGCAGTCAACGGTTGCTATGTTGCTGTGTGTTGAGTTGCAACTGTGGCAACAAAACCATGCTGAAGTACTTCCTTTAGAGAACATCTGGTGAGAAAAAAATGTCCCCGGGGCGTAGTGTGCTCTGAGAGAGAGAGAGAGAGAGAGAGAGAGAGAGAGAGAGAGAATAAGAGAGAGAGAGAAAGAAAGAGAGACAGACAGACTAAGTGATATGAAACAGAACAGATGCATAATTCTCACCGCCAGGCTCATAGCTGTGCCTCACAGCGTACACATAAAGGACGTGTTTGAACTCTGTTGCTGTGTGTTGGAATTCTGACTCAGTTTAAAGGGTAATTTGGGGATTGCATGACTGAGGAGAGACTAAAGGTTGTAAAGCTGTGTGAGTAAACCTGTTTATGTTTGTGTGGACTACACCCATGGATACACCTGTGTCGATTCAGCACACCACAATGACACCCTGCCAATGCATGTAATACTCTATTAGACAAACATGCATTCATAATAACTGACTGTCGATGTTATTCTGGTTTGCAATGTTAGTGCTCTTTTTATTCTTTCCTGATCTATTCTATTCTTGCTTGTCTCATGAATTTTAATCACTCGTTTATGAATCTACAAATATAAAGAATACGATTTTTATTCAGAAGATTTTGAACCTATAAATAAAGATTAAGCTACTTACATGCAGTGCGTATTTTTCTCATTTTTAACAACTATAACAACACTTGAGTCAAGGTGACAATGGTGGTCCACATATCATCAGTAGTCAATGTGTCACGTTACAAGCGGATTGCGAGTCATTAGGGCAACGGTAAATAAAGAAAAGGCTTAAGGGTAAAAAAGTTAACGCTTCGTACTACATTACCCACACTCCCCCGCGCACTCGTTAGTGACGTACGCTCACACGCTGCGCAGACAGGAGCGCTGCGCTGCTGATTATCTGTGCAACTGTCAGTACAGACAGACCGCTGGCGAGTCCGACAGCCGCAAACGTAATCTCATAACTCGCGTGCTTTTATTTATTTTTATCCGAAAAATAGAGCAACATTTAATATTAATTTTCGAGAGTGAGTCGTCCTCCTGGAGTTTGTTTAAATTGACGCATAACTGCGAAGGCGAGAAATAAAGGTTTATTAGAGGTAAGATGTTACCTTGAGTGAATGCAAATTTTATTGCAATGCAGCCTTGCGTATTTTCTGTATTTGTCAATTATCTGGTGTGTATCAATTTTGTTTTTCTGCACAAACTGCGCTGAAGTGCATCAGCGGGGATGTAACCAAACTAAGAAAACGAATCAAAGTCTACATTAAACTATGCTGTAAATTCTCTGTATGCTATTATTGCATTGCCTTTCATTTTTGAAGAGAATGCTTTTCTAAGAAACTTTTTTAAATGAAAAAAAAGATGAACTTCACATCATCTTTCTCTTTCTTATATTTAATATGCATGTTTTAAAATGTAGCCTACATGATACACCTAAATATACATAAAAGTCTATTATTACGGATGAAATGTATTAGTTTAAAAAATAATTTATTTCGAGTTCAGTGGGATGTCTGGTTTAGTTTGTCACTGATTGATTGACACTTGTCTGCATAGTTTTCATAATATTCTCCTCTAATACTCGACGTGGATGTGCTCGGGTTTGGGTTGCCGTTTGAACGCTGCAGGAGTTTATAAATAAGCGCATCATGTTACTATGGGTCTCTGTCTGTGTTTCCATGCCTGAAAAGGCTCCGGATCAGCGTTTATTTCATCGCACTGAAATGCTCATTAACAGACGCGCAGGGCTGGACTGCGAGCAATCCACTGGCCCACTGAAGAGTGTGTGTTTGTTTGTGTGTGTACTTGTACATCTATCTTTATGAGGACCAGTTTGATTTTAGATCAGCAGAGTGAGGACTAAGAGAGTAAAGTGAGGACATTTTGGCCGGTCCTCACTTTCTGAGACCCCTTTAAAGGGCTGTTTGAGGGTCAAGACCTGGATTTAGGGTTTAGGTTATAATTAGGTTTAGGTTAGGCTTAGGGTGAGGGTCAGGTACTCAGTTCTGATGGTTAGGGGCTATAGATTGCATTGCGTTAATGTATGTCCTCATAAAGATAGCTGCGCAAACGTGTGTGTGTGTAACTTCTGAGCTTGAAACATATAGTCAGAAACCGAAGGCGACTAGCATGGTTGAGTTAAAGTTTGCAAACACATCATGTTAAAACTCTTACAAAAGATGTACCCTGGTAACCATTAAACATGCCATAGTTAGTTTTCTCAAACTTTCTAGATCCAAATACTCCTTTCTTAACTCCCTTCATGCACTCCCCCCTTCCAAATTATTGGGAATGACATATCGAGTCCCGATCAGTGCTGCCGTGCTGTGGGGCCTGCGTTTTTAACAGAAGCTTTTGTATTCGTATTTGTTTTTACAATAAACCCCCAATGTAATATTTGTATAATTATATTCAATATTTATTATATTGCTGCTGATTTGATTATAGAAATGGCTGTTAATTTACTTCTTTATAATTACAAAGCAGTGTTAATAATAGTAATTAATAATTATTAATAGAACGGATAAAATGTGTAGGAAAAACACATCTGAAACATTGCTTCCTCATTTGCCATCAACAAGTTTTAAATTTTAAAGTGATTTTTTTTCAGTTTTGAGTGAGACCGCCCGGTTCGAGAAACGCTAGTCTAGCTTTTGTCCTTCTGTAGTCTCATGTCTTTTCACATCTGTCAGACAGCTATAGGAAGCATGTACACTTCTCTATCTTCACCTTTTTACTTGTGGCTGCTTAACTTAAACCAAATGTTGAGATGTATTTGCTTAGTCTCTAGTATTCTTCTAATCATCAAACCCCTGTATGTTTAGTTATGTAATTTTTTAACCGTTCAGCATCTGGTTTGGATTGGAGGGAACAAATTCCTCCAGATGATTTTACACTAAACTGACGGAGCACCATCCACTGCATCCATTAGAGCTGACAAAAGGCTCTCTCAGAGGGTCTTCGTTGTGGGATGACTGCTAATATACAGGCGTTCTGAAATGTTTTGGCAAATAGTCTGGACACTTTAGGGCACATAGATTATTTCTTTCCCAAAAAGGAGAACAAATGTAGAAACTGACATGAAACAAATGCAGCATTTATTTGTGAAGAAGAAGAAAGTCTGGATGGTTGCAATGGATTTTATAATGTATGTTTATATGTACAAAATTACATTCTGCTCTGAGGTCTTTAAAAACTGTGCTTTCAAACAAAAGCTTTTAGAGAAACTAATTGGAATTTTATAACAAAGAAAGGACTGGATGAGAAAATAACATTTTCCGATTTTAAACCGCAAACATTTTTGAGTTTATCTTGACTGGGATAGTTCACCCAAAAATGAAAATTCTGTCATGAATTTTCCCTCACTTTAGTTGTTTCAGACCTGTATAAATTTCTTTGATTGTTTGAATACACGAAAAGATATTTGGACGAATGCTTGTAACCAAACAGTTCTTGGACCCCGTTGACTTGTAGGAAAAATTGCAATGGTAGTCGAAAGTTACCCAGATTTTAAGCAATTAATAAGCAATTTTTCATACAATGGTAGTCAATTGGGGGCAAGAACTGTTTGGTTATAAGCATTCTTCCAAATATCTTTGTCTGTGTTCATCATAACAAAGCATTCGTCAAAACAAAGAAATTTATATGACAACCCAAATGTGAATGAATGAGGACAGAATTCTTATTTTTGGGTGAACAATCTCTTAAAATTCCTTTGAATTTTAGTGTCATTAGCATTTAAATCCCATTAAATGAAAGCATTTTTTTTTAAATCTCCCTATGTATTACTTATAGTAAAGGTGAAGCTCGCCGTAGCAAACACTGCTGAACTTTTAAATGAATGCAAGTTTGCACACATCAGAAAAGCGACTTTCATTTCATTGCGCTTTTTCAACTTACTATGGTTAAACAAACAAAATGTCAAACAAGCTGTCTTTCCAGCACAATGGATAAATTCAATTCAGTCTCTGTGGATGTGCAGTTATTACCAACAGTGTTTAGTGTAGTCTTCATCTCTGCATCAGCGAGGAGGTTGTGTGTCTGTGTTATAAAAGATTCTTTGTTGTTTGACAATGAAGTCACTCTTTGACTTGCGCGTCCGGTTGGGGTGGGTTTTTCACGAGCTCGGCACCCAGCAAGGGGTTTTTCAGACTGTGTGAATAAAGCTCTATGTTGACCCACCTTCTCGCTGGAGGAGACGACCGACATGGCCGATTCTTTGATCCGTACAGCAGTGCTTTAGTTGACATTAAGGACTATTAAAGGGATAATTCACCTGAAATGAAAATGTAATACCCTCTTGGCATTTCTAACATGTATGACTTTCTTTCTTCCGCAGAACACGAAAGAAGATATTTTGAAAAAGGTTGATAACCGAACAGCACTGGCACCCATTCACTTCTTTTGTATGGACACGAAACCAATACAAGTCAATGGGTGCCAGTTACCAACATTCTTCAAAATATCTTCTACAAGCTTGAAATGATAATAGGGAGAGTAAATGATGGCAGCTTTTTCATTTTTGGGTGAATTATCACTTTAAGGGCTACTGTGGTGGGTATTAACCGGAAAAGATACCATAGAATGCTATTCAACAATATCCATTATCTCTTTTCTACAAGCAATGTTAGTCGTATGTCACAAATTCAGTCACTACCAACAGTTCAGTGATACCGTTTTTTCCAAAACCATCGTCAAAACATTTGCAAACAACAGCGCCAAGTGTGTTTGGAACTTTGGCTCTCCCCCTGTGAATCACAGTTACTGTAAATAGATATTTTACTTGAGAAAAACAACCAACCTAACAGCTTTATATATCCACATTTATAATTCATACTTTATATTTGATTGTGTCAATAAAGACGCCATTTATGAAGAGTCCACAAAGTGTGGTGCAATAAAGAACGCAGCGAGAAAAAGCGTCTGAACAGAAGAGGGGAAAAAAGCGAAGCAGTCCCTTCATGCCACATTCTTTATTTACAGCAGGTCTGATAAGAAATTGTATTGACATGTAGAAAGCTGCTTAGTCATCTAACTGAATTTTTTTATCATTTACTCATTCCAAACCTGTATGACCACACAACACTGACCCATATTTACTACCATTGTAAGGATACAAAATCACAGAGACGCTTCTTGAAATATCTTCTTTTCTTCCATAAAAGAAAGAGTCATTTACAGGATTTGAATGACATGAGAGTAAAAAATTTGAATTTTTAACAGGTGCTTGTACCCCAAAATACTTCAACTTATTATAAGGATAATTTCTCTTGTCGTGACAGGAGGTTATATGTCTTATTTAAGAACAAAATGGTGATAGATTGAAACATATTTGCGGTTTGATCTTTTTGGTTACAAGCCCACATCTTTAACCGCTATACCCAGAATTTCCTGAAAAGGTTAAACGTGTGTGTGTGTGGTTTCGTTCATGCCGGTACCGTGGAAACTTCTCGTTTTATATATCACAGCTCATCATTTGCAGACGTCTCACTGGCGTGTAGCGAGCGTCCATACTTCAAAGCATGTAAACTCAGAGAGGTGTGTGCCCTACATCATCCAGTGTATACTCTGTTGCTGTGGAAACACCGCGCTGTGTTTTAGCCGGCTGGCAAGAGTGCAAGCAAATGTCTGGCATGCATACAGGGACCGAGGTTGGGGTGTGACACACACACAAACAAAAAACACACACACACAGAACAAACTTGCCTCGGGCTGACAGTATCCATTCTTAAGACACATATCTGCCTTTGTGTGTGACATGAAAGAGAACGTAAAGGCTGAATATCCACATCATGACAGAATCTTTCTCTTTATGTAATTACCTTGAAGATCATATATCCATACTGTAATCTCGCTGTCAATCATATAGACCAACAGGAAAGAGAAAATGTATTATTTGAATGAAAAGGGGCACAGTTCTCAAAGGTTCAAAACACTGTCTTTATATTTTTGTAGATTTATTTAGCTTTTTCAGTTTTTTATAATATTGAAATGCTGTATATTTGACTCATGCACATCATTTTTGACTGAAAGACTTGCTTGTGTGTTTTGGGCAGGGGCGTCTACCGCCTTCTATTTTTTATGTTTTCTGTTTTATCGCGTGCCAGAGTCGACTTTTCGTGACCGCCTGACCTTGTCAGAGCAAAACAAACTGGTGCCAACCCACAACAAGAGGAAGTGAAACTCTGTAACCACTCATTTCTGGAAGATTTTTTGACACATCTTTCCTTTTTATATCTACGGGGTATAGGATGTGTCGTTTTGCTTCCAGCATTATCTTCTGCTATTTATTTCTTTATTCTATATAATTTGTTGTTTTTATTTTATTTCGTTCATGCATGTTGCATTGTTTTTAAAAAACACATTTTGCAGCGAGCTCTGTGGCGCCGCCCTGCAGGTGGGGACAAGCATGACATCATTTACATTCACGCTTGAAGTGTTGTGCTGCTGAGGCGTGTGTCGTAGGAGTGGAACAAACACAACAGTGAATCAGAGATGCGATGAGAGGCATCTGTTGCTTAGTCATCGTTACATTTAGTGCCACAGATGAACCAAGTTTGTTTTTGTGTTTTGTATTCATTTGCAGATGTCGTATGGTGAGGGTGTGATGGTGGAGCAGTGAGGAGAAAATCCAAAAGAAAAACTTGAAATATAAAAAAATTGTGTTTAAGTACTTCAACACTGAAGACAAAACCAATGTTGGCACCGGAACAGGAGACACTCAATCCCTCAAAACCCATCAAATACGGAGAGCTCATCATCTTCGGGTAAGAGCATCGTTCTTCCTCACAGGATTTTATTTATTATTGCCTTAAATTCGAAGAGTGAGCACTTTAGCCACGCATAGTTTAAGATTTGTAATTCATATTTGTTTTAAAAATTAAAGTTACAATGGCTCACTATCAAACGGAGACCGGGGCAGAAGGAGAAGTCGTTTCGCTCTCTGTAAGAGACCCAAAGCTAACGGAGTCAAACCCAGCACTGTCCACACCGCATGCAGTCCGCAGGCTGCCAAGGTACCGACTCAATGTCCTGATAATCAAGTGAATACGTCTGCACGGCTGTTATTGGTCATTTTTGTGTCACGTTAAATTTGGACATCTGCACTAACTCAATATTCTCTGATGTTTTTGCTTGCAAGAACGATTGGCAATACAGAAGATCACAATTAGCATTGAAAGTGATTTCTGATCTTTTGCTAACATCAATCAGATTCCTTCGTGCCAAAACCCCGCCCTCTAAAGACGACAAGACAACTCAATGTCAAAAAACTCAGACGTGCTCATTGATACAAAGGCTGAGAGTGTTTCTGAGTTTTATTTTGTTATTTATGGAGCTTAGGGCAGTCACAGAGATAATTGTGATGTCTGAAGACATCAATGTTAGTGATATCTGTCAGTAGAGAGTTTCATATGCTAAAATGAAACAAAATCCTTTTTGATGAACTGTTTATCTCTTTAACATGATGTGATTTATGTCAAATAGTAAACAAGTGTTTGGTGTGTTTTTCCCAGGCCATCAGTAACAAAGACCAGCACAGTGTGTCATACACCTTATCCAGGGCGCAGACTGTAGTCGTGGAGTACACACACGACAACACCACAGACATGTTTCAGGTACAGCAACATATCCTCGCTCATGACAAGTGGAAGAGGAAGAATAGCTTTATCTCAGCTTTTTGATCTGTGAAACACCTAGACGCAGACACTATCTGACCACTGAAATCTTGATTGTATCCATCACTGATAATAATCAGCTTTCTTATATCTGTACATCATGTGAAATTTTTGAACTATGACACAATTTCCTTATTGTCATTTGCAGATCGGTCGGTCCACTGAAAGCCCCATAGATTTCGTGGTGATGGACACTGTACCTGGTTGTCATGGCAACAGCGACACGCTGTCGTCCCAGAGCACCATTTCGCGGTTCGCCTGTCGGATCGTGTGCCAGAGAGTGCCGCCCTACGCCGCACGCATCTATGCCGCCGGCTTCGACTCAACCAAGAGCATCTTCCTTGGGGTGGGTCAAAGTGCCTGTCTCGACACACTCTTCCAACACAAACTCTCTCCTCTCTAACAGTCTTTCAATATTCATCCATCCATCTGCTGCACGATCCATTCATGTGCTCACCTGTCTCCTATCATTGCTCCTGGAGAGGCTGAAAATGAACAAGTGAGTGACTGAAGTGTGATTGAATGTTTTGATCGAAAGAACGAGTGAGTGAATGAATAATTCAGTGAGTTTGTGAGTCGAATCTGTGAGTGAGCGAGTCGAATCTGTGAGTGAGCGAGTCGAATAAGTGAGTGAGTGAGTCGAATCATTGAGTGAGAGAGTCGAATCAGTGAGTAAGTGTGCTTTATCAGTGAGTGAGTCGAATCAGTGAGTGAGTGGAATTAGTGAATGAGTGAGTCGAATCAGTGAGTGAGTCAAATCACTGAGTGAGTGGAATTAGTGAATGAGTGAGTCGAATCAGTGAGTGAGTCAAATCACTGAGTGAGTGGAATTAGTGAATGAGTGAGTCGAATCAGTGAGTGAGTCAAATCAGTGAGAGAGTGGAATTAGTGAATGAGTGAGTCGAATCAGTGAGTGAGTCAAATCAGTGAGTGAGTGGAATTAGTGAATGAGTGAGTCGAATCAGTGAGTGAGTTAAATCAGTGAGTGAGTGGAATTAGTGAATGAGTGAGTCGAATCAGTGAGTGAGTCAAATCAGAGAGTGAGTCGATTCCGTGAGTGAGTGAGTCGAATCATTGAAGGAGTCAAATCAGTGAGAGAGTGGAATTAGTGAATGAGTGAGTCGAATCAGTGAATGAGTGAGTCAAAACAGTAAATAAGTCGAGTGAGTGAGTGAGTCAAATCAGTGAATGAGTGAGTCGAAACAGAGAGTGAGACAAATGAGTCAGTGAGTAAGTCGAATCAGTAAATGAGCGAGCCGACTCAGTAAATGGCTGAATAAGTAAATGAGTGATTCACTGAGTATATAGATAAATAAGGTAAGAAGTACGTGAAGAGGTCTAGTAGTGAGAGAATGAATCAAATATTGAAGCAAAGAGTTACAGGCCATCTCATTCCAGCACTTCTCCGTTTGAACGCTGTGCTTATTTTCCACTTTTTCAGGAGAAAGCCGCGAAATGGTGGTGTGCGGACAGCCAGATGGACGGACTGACCACGAACGGTGTATTAGTGATGCGCCCACAACACGGGTTCACCTGCGAGTCCAACCCGGGCACCTGGAGAGAAATCTCCGTCTGTGGAAATGTCTTCACGGTCAGGGAGACGCGGTCGGGACAGAAACCGGGCAAATTGGTGAGTGCCTGTACAAAAGCTCTCTTTCTGTCTGTCTCTCACTCACTCACCCCAGATGCTGAGTTGATACAAGTAAAAATTTAGTAAAATTTACAGTCATTTTAATACTAAAATATGAAAAATACACCCATACCATGTGAAGTCACAGTCAGCAAGAAGAGAAATGAAGGTTAGCAGAATTTTCCAAAACAACGCCAACAAGGCCTCACAAGCTCAAGAGATTACCACCATGATTTTCAGTGGTAAACAGATGAGCGTGTTTAGCAAAACGTGTCAGTTTTGGTGCCAGAAACATTACCATGCCAACTGGTAAATTCTGTGCTCAGTTATGTCCTAGAAAATTCTCAACAAGCTTTATCATGAATCTCATACACACGTCTGTTGAAGACAGGAGCGCTTCTCTTCTGCAGTGCGAGGTTTTTTCATCGGCTCAATCAGCGATCGCCAACAGAGACAAAATCAAAAACAAAACATGTGTCCTGTTGTGTGTGTGTGTGGTGTTGCGCGTGATATGGCTTCCACCCAACTGGAAAGTTTGTTGTGTTTTTAAATCTCGTCTCCATGGAGTCATAAGTCCGGTCCGTAACCTCGCCATGCAGCTTTTTTTGTGGGACGTTATGAAATGACGGTCGGTGGTAAACAACTGTGATTCGAAAAAATCTCTCAGCCAGTTCCTCTCGGAAAACTAAGCATCGAGGACAATTTTCAATAATGTGTCTGAGGTTTGTTGTGCAGACGTGAAACGCCATATTTTAGGGTTAAATTTGAAAAACAAATAGTTAAATTCAGAGGAACATTTTTGTTGTTTGGAGGTTGACTTTTCAAAGAGCTTTTTTGTTTTATTTAGTCTCAGATGCAATGAGAAATAAAAAATAGAAACAAATGAGACAAATGTTCAAATAGATTCAAGCGTGGAGCTGTAAAATTATTATAGATTGTAAAATAATCTGGATTTGATGAGAAATGTTAAGGTGTGGGAGGCATTTAATGGAGACATATTGTATTCGAGATTGCTTCTCAGGAGAAATAGCTAAAACGCTGGTGACTTAAAACTAAAGGAATAAAACAAATAAATGCGTCCATTTCATTTATGTCTAGAGGAAACAATTGGAATAATAAAGAGATCTGGGATTTTTCTTTTTTCACGAGAATGTGTAAATCAGCTTTATGACCATGAAAAAAAAATCATTGTGACATTATTTTACATTCACATTTATGCAATTTAATAAAAAAGTATTTTCACATTTTGTTTTTTTAATAAAACTTATCATGAGCTAAATATGAAAATCATGCTATGAACATACTTTTAAAGTACAATAATACATTGAAAAAATATATTTATAGATTTGGGTCAATCGTATTGGATCCGTGTAGTTGGATTATGGTTTAAGTGTTGCACGGCTTGTTTTAAGTGTGTGTGTGTGGCTGAGAATCTGAGATGTCGGCTTGATTTGTGAGGTCTGGCTGAGACGGCGGTCTGTATGCAGACCTGAGGTGGCGCTTAGACGTTTCAGCTGATATTTTTTGTTCTCTAAATAGTGGATGTGGTTTGGACTCACTCCACACAGTACTGTATGTGGACTCAATTGGACAACTGAGTGATCATGTGTGTGTATTACAGCGCCCTCTAGTGTTTAGTGGCTGAGGAAATACATGCACACCATTCAATAATATGCTACTTTTACTTAACTTTTTTTTAAGAGATTAAAGTTTGAATAAAGAATATTGAAAACAAATGAATGAATGTATGATGTATTGTTTGGACAAATCATCGAGAGCCATTCTTCTCTCTCATTATAGGTTGAAAATGAATGCCAGGAGCTAGTCGATGGCTCTTTGATCGATCTGTGTGGTGCAACCCTTCTGTGGCGGTCAGCGGAAGGCCTCTCTCGTACACCCACCGTCAAACACCTGGAAGCGCTTCGCAGGGAGCTGAACGCTGCTCGACCCCAGTGTCCTGTGGGCCTTCACACTCTGGCCTTCCCCAGCTTAGATCGCTCCATCAGGGGTTGGCCCCACGAGGACCAGCCCTGGGCGTATCTTCACTGCGGACACGTGCATGGTTACCACGCTTGGAGGGGCCGCCGCAGGGTCACGAAGGAGGGCTCCACCGAAGAAGAGGACGATGAGTCTGAAACAAAAGAGGCAATGGAGCCGGAAGTATCAGGGGAGGGGGACAGAGAGTGTCCGCTGTGCCGCACACGGGGTTTGTACGTTCCGTTGAAGCTAGGCCGCGAGTCGGGCTTCTACCTGGACGACGCTCCTCCAACACACGCTTTCATTCCGTGCGGTCACGTGTGTTCGGAACGAACGGCCGCGTTTTGGAGTAAACTGCCAATACCGCATGGAGCGCACGGCCTTTACCCAGCATGCCCGTTCTGCATGAAAGCCGTCGCTCGGGACAGAAAGTATGTACGACTTATTTTTCAGGGACCGTCGGACTAATTGTGTATGTGCGTGTTCAAGACTCCACTGGACTTCTTCAGGCCGCTAAACTGCCAGCCCACATATTTAGCCCACATCACTGTTTTTTCCCACAAGCCATCTGCTCTCAGCACTGCCTTGTGCTCTCCGATTGGACGAAGCGAAACATTCGCTGTACATTTAGTAGTCGACTGTTTAGTGTCTGAGGTTACGCTTTGAAAAATAAAAATAATACATGGTTTACAATCATTTGTACTTCCTTTCTTGATTCGTCAGGAATCAGAGCTTATGCACTTAAATGCACTTGTTGTTCAGATTTATTGCTTTGGGTTTCATTTTGTGTGCTGCAACAATCTTAATGTAACAGATTTTCTCAAAATACCAAATATTTTCAACATTAATGATGGATTTCAGTCTGCAGAATATGATATTATTATATTATAAATATAAATTATATGGGTTGTATTGTTGTTTGATTTTCTCAGATGTTTTTGTATTTTTCTTGAAGAATAAAGTTGCTAGTTCATTCTTGAAACTGCTTAACTTTTTCATGTTAAATGTAACATGGTCATTCAAACACAACATATAGATACATAGAGACACATCTAGTATCATATAGATGATGACACAGAGATTTTTTTCATGTATATTACTCCTCATTCAATTGTCATTACTTGTTTCATGTAGAATACTTTGGCAATATTGTAACTACACACAATGCCAATCAAGTAAAGTAAAAGAGAGAGAGAGAGAGAGAGAGAGAGCGCGCGACGAGATAAAATGGATTTATTTTTCATTTAAAAAATAATAAAGAATACACAATAACTAAGATAAACAAATACAGTAACAATTGATGCATGACTAAATAAATACGACAGACACAAAAGCAGCAATCAAGTAAAAAAAATTAGAAAAAGAAATAGAAAGACAAAAACAGGAAAGGGAAGTGAAGATATACGGCGATTGTAGAAAGTAAATTACAAAAACAGAAATTAGAATTCATAATTAATCAATTCATTAGAATTAATATTTTTTATTTATTTATTTAATAAATACATACAAACAAAATCAACGACTGAAACCAAAGCTAGACGAAAGAAAAAGCAGACCAATAAAGAAAGGGCCGTCTTGATTGACGTGGCGCGCGGCGTAGGCCGGAAGTGTTGTGCTATTACTCGCGCGGTGCATTATGGTTCGCTGGCCGGCGGAGTGCTGAGTGTGATGTGATATGTCACTTCTGTGGAGATGTGAGCGAGAGGTTATGATGGTATTATGACCGACAGGAGCTGCTTTATTCACATAACAGGTACTGAACATTACAAACGCGTTCACAAGTGTATGAGGAGAATCACTCGCGGTAAAGAGGATGTTTATTAGCATATCGTTAGCTAACAGGCTAACGCTCTTTCCATAGTAAACTCTACAACTGTTGAATTTTTTGCAGAAGACGCATAAATCACACGCTTACGCGCTTATTATGGGTTGTTGGAGGTCGATGTGTAATTTTATGCTATTGTGATAAAGACACGATAACGCTGAGGTGCTTTACTTACCTGACTTATTATTATTCCTGAAGTGTTATGCACCATCTTTACTATTGGGACTAACAGAGTACAATTCAATGGTATTAAATCAAAACTAAATGAATAACACACGTATCTAGTGTTTCGTGCCGGTCTTACTTAGTTTCAATGTTACTTGCTCTTTTGTGTACTTTCGTGTTTGTTGTTTAACTTATATCTCTATTTTCTTGAGAGGATCTGACATAGTAGGAAGTTCTTTGCATTAAAGTACAGGTGTCAATAAGATGTGAAAAAAGTTTGTATTTCTGGTGGTTGTAAAAGATCTTCCTGCTCTCTGACTGACAGCAGTTATTTAAACCCGCAGGTGTATTGATGTGACACCTCAGAGTTTTCACTTCTCATTCTGACTCATTATATAGCTTGCATGCCTTTGGTTTTCATCTGACATTCATTAACGCAGCCCCAGTAGATCTCTAGAGTCACCTGAGCACTGAATCTTGTGATCCTGGAGTCTGCTCAGAGCTGATGCATCTGCAGTTTTTGTGTAACATGCAGATCTGTGCAGAAACTCTGTCTCAATTTACTGGCTGTGGTGTGTGAGAATGATTCAGATCACAAAGCTGCTGGCTACAACAGGACCTTATGCCTGCATGTATTCAATTTATGTTCCTTTTTCAATGTTTTTATTATGACTCACTTTTTCTACAAGTTTATAATAAAGCTTTTACTGATTCTATAGATAACGTTACAACTAGGGGATTTTTCGATTATTTTTACCTGGTGCTTATCTTTAACGCTGTTTTTAAATTAACTGGTGGGTTCAAATTCACAGAAATGAATGAGACATTTAGACTCAAACGTCATTTTTGCCACCACTATTTAAATCAGAGACAATATTTAAATCTGGTGTTATGATTCAGACAAGGAAAATTAAAGGAGTAGTTCACTTTCAAAATATATTTTCGTGATGATTTACTCACCCCCATGTCATCCAAGATGTTTATGTATTTGTTTCTTTAGTCGAGAAGAAATGAAGGTTTTTGATGAAAACGTTTCAGGATTTTTCTCAGTATAGTGGACTTCAATGGACTCCAAATGGCTGAAGGTCAAAATTACAGTTTTAGTGCAGCTTTAAACAATACCAGATCGGATCCTTATCAGATAAAGGTCTTATCTATTGTAACGATCGGTCAGAAAAAAAAAAATGCTTTATAAACAGAAATGCTCACCCTGTTCTGCGATGCGATGGCGTAATTCTCGGTTGGTTAAATCTAGGGGTTTATGCGATGCATAACATTTAACATGCAGTATGTATAAGAAATATTAAATTTTTCTTATGATATGACATCTGTTTAATCCTATCGGTTGAGCTGCCAACATGTGACACGCATCAACATATGTAATATTTTAATGTTTTTATTTTGTGCTTTAGGAGGTTCTCTTTTTTATCACTTTGTTCAAATTCAGTTTTTTTTCCGTAACAGATCTATTCACTTTTTATGAATTTACATACAGTAATTGACATTCAATTGCCTGTTGTATGTACATATGTTCAATTGACATCTTCACTGTTGTATGTACAACAAAATTTTGGATATTTTATTATTTACATTTCGGTTACATTTTTAAAACGTTTTTACACCATTTTGACAATGTTAACCAAGAACACATAATGGAGGAGTTTAGCTCATTGTTATTCTCAAGACCATCAGGATGTTGATTTGTTTTCTTATGTGTGTGTGTAGTGTTGATGTGTTCCCTCAGCCGGCCTCATATGTGAGGGATCTGCAGTGATGTCCTCCGGTCATGGAACGTCTCCTCTGCCTCAGTCCAGTGGAGGAGGAGGCACAAGCGATGGGCTCTTCCGCAAACCACGGGATCCCTCCACTCCCTCCAGACACTACCGAACGCCGAGATCCCTACCGGATGTCTGCCCCAAAGAGCCCACCGGTCAGATTTCCTGTAACATCTCATAGCTGGATCTATCTTCTTCTTTATGAATAAACAATAAAAAAAAAATGTTTTGTTCCATAAAAAGTGTACAGGAAAGGATGTTTTGACTATGTTCAACTTTAGAATTATTAAAAGCACAATCTGCTCTGTACAGGTGATAGACGTGGCCTCTGTGATGGTCCGTCGGTGGTGGCCGACCAGCATCGTTGGACTGTGTACAACTCTAAAGTCAACCTCCCCGCAGCCCTGAACGATCCCAGACTGGCCAAGAGAGAGTCGGACTTCTTCACTAAGACATGGGGCCTGGACTTTACTGAGACCGAAGTCATGCCTTCATTCTACCTGCCCAACATCACCCGAGAACACTTCAGCTCCTACCTGCATGAGACGGCTCAGGTGACACAGCCATCTTAATTATTTAAACACAAAACATCGAGAGGAGTTGGGTTCCACACAACAACGAACTTTCTGCATATTTGTCATTCTGATACTTTTGTACAAATCTCAGACATGTTTCTCATGTTGACTGTTTGTGTTTGTCTCAGAGGGAGAAGATTCATGAGCGCTGTAAGAGTATTTGCTCGAACAAAGATAATCTGTTGGTGCCCACCATCACGAACAATTACGGTATGAGTTACAGAACGTATGACTGACTGTATTTGCACAGTAGAAATGATCAACGAACAAGTTATATTTTAAACAGACCAGATGATTTCCGTCTGTAATGAGATATCATATAAAAATAACTATCGCCAACTGATGACAAGGAAACAAAGTGTATAGTGATGATGAACTAGAGATTTATAATTCATGGAACATTAATGTGTATTTATTTTTGATATGTCTTGTAGATAAAGCCAGACCTGAGCTTGAGCAGGTGCCCAAGGTGAGAATGGAACATGAGAGTTTATAAAGTTCTTCGAAGAAATAATGACTTTAGGTCAACAATTTTTGTTCATCTCTCTTTATTATATAGATTTTTATGAAGCCTGAGTTTGTGCTGAATGATCCCGCCACATTTAATGCTGTGTTGCCATGGTCCCACTTCAGCGTTGCCGGAGGCAAGAACAGTCGAGATGTTGCGTCATCTCGGCTACTACAGGAAAAGGTGCCAGTCTGGTGTTGTGTCATCAACATTTTTCTCAGGGTCTCTGTTCAGAATTTCGAAACACATAGCATCAAGTAGACAAGTCATTAGTAAACATCCTCTTCATGTTTGTCTCTGTGTAGTTGAGTCACTACCTGGATGTGGTGGAGGTGAGTATCGCTCGACAGATCTCTCTCCGATCTGAAGCCTTCTTCCACGCTATGTCGTCCCAGCACGAGCTCCAGGACCGCCTCAGAGAGACGGCCGACGCCGTCGCTAAGCTACGGGCCCGCACTGCTGCCATCAACCGGGTGATGTGTCGAGGGCCGCTGCAAGCCCTGCGGGACGCTCTGACCTATAATAACTGTATAAAGCTACACAACAAACTCAAGCTGATGGCCGCGGTGCACCAGACGCAGCCCACGGTGCAATTACTCCTCTCCACCTCAGAGTTTGTGGGGGCGCTAGAGCTCATCGCCACCACGAAAGAAGTTCTGCAGCAGGAACTGCAGGGGATTCACAGTTTCAGGTGAGCAAGAACAGATGCTCTGGCTTTTCTGAAAAAGTGTAATGTCAACAGAAGAAATTATAATGTGATGTAAAATCTTGGTGATGTTATTGATACGATCTTATTCGTCTCTATGTAGACATTTGGGTTCTCAGCTCTGTGAGATGGAGCTCTTGATCGATAAGATGATGGCGGCTGATTTCTCCACCTATGCTCAAAGCGATTTCAACCGACCCTTTGAGGAGGACAGTCAGGTTCTGGAAAAGGTCAGGCAGTTTGGCATTTACATTGTCTGTAGTTATTGTTGCATTGCTCAGCGTTTTGCACAATCTTTGCAAAAAGTGTTCACTGTGGATTTACATGGCTTATACTGTAAACAAAGAAGTTAATTATTTTTCCGAGAACAGAGTCAGTTTCAGATTCATTGAACTTGGTGTTTTGCTGCTTCCCCAAAGAGAATTTTGACTGGTTAGGAAGTCACATGGTTAAAAATTCAAACACCACCACATTCAAACCACAAAGACCTTTGGCAGGTTGTTGCCTGGTGAATCAGGTCACGTTCATGTTGAATGTAGCTTTGAATTTCACAGTGTGAGATTTTCTCGTAGGTCACAAAGCTGTCTGCGGTGTCAGGAAAGGTTGGTTGTCTAAGAATGTGTTTTTTTGATGCCCTAATTCCCACGCTGATGATCCAAATGTTTGCCCACAAAAATTTCATTTCCTCAATGACAATAAAACCTCGAGTGCTGAAATCGGTCTGATTTAGTTCGTTTTAATTGGGTGAATCAGTGGAAATAATCAAGAATATCTGAGCATGTTTAATGGTTTATGAAGATTGTCTTACACTGCTATAATGGTTTGTGTTGTCGTCTTCTGTGATTGGCCAATGTAAGGTGACCCTTGAATTGAAAGGGGGTATTTTTACAGTTGATGTTATGACTGTGTTCCTCTATATTGTGCTTGTTGGCAAATGTTAAACACATGGATTTGAGTAAAAGGGTCTTAAATGTCTGTTTCACAGGATCGTCTGCAGTCTCTGGTCTTTGGCTTGTTGAAACAGAGAAAGCTGGATTTCCTGGATATTTATAGTGAAGAGATGATGCACGCTGCAAAGAACATCGTACGGCAGGTACGACACACAGATACACAGGAAATAGGGAGGGGACAGAGGTGAAGCCATAAATGAGAAGGGGACACACACAAGAAATGAAGCAGGGACAGGAAATGAGGGTAAAGATGTGGGACAGGAAACGGTGGGGGAGGGAGAGGAAATAGGCGAGAAAACAGTAGACATTTTAAGTAGCATCATCACAGTGTATGATTTTATCTTTTCTTTGTCTCTATTGACAGTGTGTGTTAAAGTCTTTGTCGCAGATCAACGAGATTGATTCTAACACTATCAAGTGAGTTCAGTTCACTTACAAGATTATTACATTACTGATTATCACAGCTGACTGTGTTTGTTTGTTTGTGTCAGACTACATGAGCAGATGCGCTCAATGACGTTCAATCAGTGGTTCGATCTGCTGATGGATATATTTGAGCAATTCATCTCGTTTGTTAAGAGAATCAAGGTAACACAACTCTTATATCTAGAAACTATTCTTAACAGAAAGACACAACCGTCTGCTCTAAATCGATTCCAAGGACTCACTACACACTTGTGTATTTGTTGTAGGCCACACTCAGCGTCATACGAAACGTTGTGTTAGAAATTCTCGACAGCAGCCAGAGTCGACGACAAGCTGAGATCATGTCTGCAACAAACCCTTCTGACAGCAGGGGCAATGAGGAAGAGGAGGAGGGGTCAGGGGGACCCGGCCTTCGTTCAGGAGAGGCGGAGCTTGCCTACCTCACCCATGAGGGCCTTTTTATAAGCGATGCATTAAACGAAGCGGATCAGCGCAGTGGTGCGGCGGCACAGAGTCAGTCCAGAGCGCAGATGCGCTTGGAGGCCTGCGGCAGCGACTCAGCCTCCGCAACCACAGAATCTTCCTCCAGCAAGGAACACAACTCCAACACTACCTCCTCCCTGACCATAGGGGGCGCTGCCGTGATGTGAGTGACAGCTTTGATTTTGGAGATGAAAGAAATGACGCTTGACAGATTTTGTGGGACTCACTCGATTTTATTTTGTCTCTGGCAGAAGTGAGGACGTTATGCCATCTGATCTCGAGTTGGGTCGAGTGGCCAATAACATCCAGGAGCTGCTGTACACGGCGTCAGACGTCAGTCACGATCGTTGTGTCAAAGTGCTAATGTCTCGAGCCAAGGTACAAACACACACGTTGCTTTTGTTATTTACACACCTTCAGTTTTAGACACACCTGTCATCTATCAGTGAAAGGAACCAGTTCCAGTTTTTCAACACTCATAATACAAAAAATCAGGAAATTCCTGTGAACTTTGAAACAAAGTTATGTCAACTATCTCTCTCTCTCTTTTCAGGACGGCTCTCTGGAGCGCTTAAGTTCCTCAGAGTTTGTATGCTTGAGTCAGGCTGTAGAGGCGTTCGTCAAAGACACGGAAGATTTGTGTGGCAGACGCAGTGTCAGCCTGAGGGGGGCGCTGCAGAGTCAAGCCAACCGATTTGTACAGCGCTTCCACGAGGAGCGCAAGACTAAACTCAGGTAGATGCATGATTAAACTCACACCTTCAGTCTTGGTTTACTGACATATCTACAGATTTTGACCAATCAGACTTGTGTGTGTGTGTGTGTGTGTTCAGTCTGCTGCTGGACACCGAGAGGTGGAAGCAGGCAGACGTTCCTGCTGAGTTTCAGGATCTGGTCGACTCCATTGCTGACGGACGCATCGCTCTGCCTGAACGCAAACCCACAGGTTCTCAAACCCAGTTTCAGCTCTGCTTTAGGATAAATATTACTCTTTCTATTTTTAAACATGTTGGTGATGTTTACTGAAGTTGTTTTTGTATCTCTTAGGTTTTGAGGACAGGAAGCCCAGTGAGTTTCTGTGTGTTGACGGGCAGAAATACGCTGTGGTCGGGTAGGTGTCCGACTTAGGACCTTCTTTATCAGCACGTTTATATCTTGTCCCTGTTTGACCTTTACTCTGCTCTCTGATAGGACGGTGCTGCTGTTGATCCGGATGTTTCTGGAATACTGTCAGTGTGTGAACGACATTCCCTCCATCACAACAGACATCCTCACGCGTCTTGCTGACCTTGTCAAGGTGTGTGTGTGCATTCAACTAATATCGGTCTTACTACCTATAATGACCATTTATGCTTATGGATTCAATGACTGATCTTTAGAAACCATTTGATTTATTACATGTTTGAGTAAATCTTCAATAGATAAACAAGATTTTACCTTGCTTTGTTGAAATTTTGTTAATGTTATGTTTTTTGTTAAGCTTTTGTTACCTGTTCATAGTTTAATGCCGTTTTTATGCACCTGCAAGAATATTTATCCACGCCCTAGAAAAGTGTAGATTTTGGAAGAAAGGTTGCACTGTGTCACAGGTTGCGGTTTGTTTCCACGGTAACAGCACTTCAACTCTCGGAGCTGTCAGCTGGTGCTGGGGGCGGGTGCTCTGCAGGTGGTAGGACTGAAAACCATCACCACCAGAAACCTGGGTGAGAAACCACACACACAGTCACAACTCTTTAGACTCAAACATTACACACACACACACACACACACACACACACTAATGACAGTGTGTCTCTTCAGCTCTGGCCTCTCGCTGTCTGCAGCTGGTTGTTCACTACATCCCTGTGATCCGAGCGCACTTCGAGACCAGACTGCAGCCCAAACAGTATAACATACTACGCCACTTCGACCACATCACAAAGGTAACCGCACTCTATGACCAACACCACACTTGTGTGTCTCTGCTACTGACTGGTTTCACTCCACCAGAAGGTTTATTCCAGACAGACAGGTGCTCCAAGCGTCAGGATGATAAATTCTTTATTTCTTTCTTTATCCGTGCAGGACTATAATGATCACATCGCAGAGATCTCAGCTAAACTGGTGGCTATCATGGACAACATGTTTGCAAAAACTGTATCTAAGGTGGGCTCCGAAGTCCATGTTTGAGTCAAGTCTCACAAATAATCACGAATCCCTGAAAACATATTCAGCATTCACAAGTTCCATATAAACTCTAAATTCACATCTTTCCTGTGCTTTTAGTTATTGAAAAATATAGACATTTATTATTTTAATACAATCACAATAAGCCTTTCATTATTATGGTTTGGGTCTGCGGTTAGTATTATGACCTTGTTGTGATTTAAAACCGAACGTTGGTGTCGCTCTCTCTGCAGTATGAGGTGAAGGCTCCCATGCCGTCCGCGTCCTTGCGTAACGTGTGTAAACAGATGGCAAAAATGCATGAGGCTATATATGAGCTCTTACCTGAGGAGCAGACACAGGTGAGACGCCACACGTGCTGAATGTTTAGACCGTCTGAGATAGTCGTCAACTCACCTCTTGTGTGTGTTTGTGTGAAGATGTTGTTCCTCAGGATTAACGCCAGCTTTAAAATGCATCTAAAGAGACAGTTAGCACGACTCGGGGTCATAAATGACGGAGGACCCCAAAATGGGTAAGCAGTCTTGGGGTTATATTTTCACTAAGCTCATTGCAATGCATTATGGTAGTCTCTCTCATGCAACACTCGACTCTCTACAGGTTGGTCATGGTAGACGTGGCGTTTTACACAGGGAACGTGCAGGCCTTGCGTTCTCTGGAGGAACTGGACTTAAACATGCCTGAGATCTGGGAGCAGAAGAGGTGATGATGGACATCTTCTCCTGGACAATCAGGCCTCTCTGCCACGCCTGCCATCACAGTGACCTGCTCCACCCTAAGCAGGAAGTGAATTCAGCGGGTTATAGGAAAGAGGAAGTGGGGAGACTCAGGACTAAAGGTCTTGCTTATTTAAGCCTCTGTGAATCTGGAGTCATCCAGCGGCGTCTTGCGCTCCACCCGCCTCTTTCCCTCAGATGAGAACAAGCACTTTTTCAGGAGCTGGAGGCTCACATTTTTATTGTGGAGACCAAGTGAAGACGAGTTTGTGTGGTTGACCAATCCTGCGCAGCTGGGAATCGTGGGAAATCTGTTGATTATTCTGAAGCTGAGATGTGTACGCAGTGCCTCCTTCAGTACTGCCACTACAGTGCAACTTTCCATTCATGTGCAATTCTGTCTGTTATTTAATCACTGTCAAATGAAACGATGAATGGTTATTTATTTGAATGGTTTTGTTGTTGATTCATTTTATTATTATAATTTTTTTCAAGTAAAGCTTTCAGGTGTTGAATGCCGACAGGAGAACTCTAGTATTGAATGGGGATTTTAAAACGTATTTTTTGTGACAGTGTAGCAGTGATGTTGCTGCCTGCTTTTGGCTTTCATGTTCATGAGTGCTGAATCGATGAAGTATCAGAACTCTGGGGGTTAAAGGTCAAGGATGATTATCCTAGTTTATTGTGAGCCTGGGGCTGTGTGAGGATATTCTGTAAGGCATGTAAATGTGAAGATTCTCCAGACAAAGTTAAACAATTCTGTTATTCATCATATTTAGGTAAATTAGAAAAGGGGGAAAACTATTATACAGGGATTCCAAGGTTCATAATAATTATAGTTTGATGGAAAATTAATCCATCAAAACAGTAACAGACTATCAATGTAATTTTTGTCTTCATAACCACTACACCTTCTCTACAGTTTTAGGAACATAAATCTCATGAGACAATCTGTTGAACAGGTTTGCTTGTAGTGTGGGGTCATAACCTCACAAAAATGTAGCAGAGTCTATATAAAGATCATCATAAGCTTATTGAATATGATTCTCTGACTTCCAAACCACAGTATTAGACAAATCATGTCTCTTCTAGAATGGGGTCATTTTACTTAGTTGGTAATTTGAATAAATCATGGTCTGGCTGGTTTTTAAAGGGTGACTGTGGCTTCATGTGGAGATATTGTTTTGCTGTGAGCTTTTGTCATCGGCTGTGGATTTCTGTTCCAGTAAAACCATGTATGTCAGCAATTATCGTATTTAACAACCGTGCTGTCCCGTTGAAAGTGCCTACCTTTTATTTTAAATCAATGACTACTTCTGGTTTAAACTGTACATTTGATGGCTAGTGTGCCTGACCTCTGTGTGTGTTTCAGGGCCTCTTGTTGCCCCTCACATGAACGGATCAAGAAGTATACTGATGGGAAAATATTGTGGCATGTTTGATCTTTTGAATGGTGGCACTTTTTAACATTAATAAAGCCACAGGGAAGATTTACACTGGTTTAAGTTCATTTCTCCTTTGAAGCTTTGTCTTTAAACTGCAGTATTTGAGTTGTTAAGTGAAGAATGCTGTTTCACATACTATCTTTAAATTATAGCAGGCTGTTTCTGTAGTATTTCGTTGTTTGGAAAGAATATATATATACCGGAAGTTAGTGGCGAAATTGTTATTCTATTTCGCCACTAACTTCCGGTATGTATATATTCTTTCCAAACTACGAAATAGTTTGGAATATATTTATATATATTTATATATATTTATATATGTATGTATATATGCACGCACTGCGTTTTCTACAGTGTAACGTCAGAGAAACTTTTATTCTATTTCGCCACTAACTTCCGGTTGCGATAGATCGTAAAAATGGCGCAAGGTAAACAAAAACTTAAAGGGCAGCGACCCGGATTAGCGAAAAAACAACATACAAAGACAAAAGGACTCAAGAAGGGAGGTAAAAAGCGTTTGTGTCTTTGCGTACCGAATGACTGTCTTAAAAAAGAAGATTAACAACACGTGACAATGACGCACGTGCGCATGTCTGACACTTCATCTGTAATCGCAGTAAAACTGTTTAAGATTGTATTCGTCACCCCGTTTGCTGTGTTTCAGGCAGGATTATCGCACCCAAAAAAGCTCGTATTGTCCAACAACAGAAACTCCAGAAGGTGAGAGATCTGTACTCTTATATTTAGTCTTGAGCACTGTGACGTTACTGTCACTATTTATTATTTGCTTTTTGTTCAAACCCGCTTTCCCACTTTTACCGCTTTTCTAAATTGTTGCTTTGACTTGGTAAAAATGTCTAATTTACTACATCTTCAGCTCTGTTCAACATAAAAGCAGTGCAAAATAATGATCTAATTTTTCGCCCCTCAGGATTTGGATGTGGCTATTAGAAATAAGATCGAACACGAGGTCACACAGAAGGCCAGCAATAATCTACATAAGAAACTGAGTGTGTTGAAAACTCCAGGAAGGAGGACTGGACCAGCCGGACCCCCTAATCCTGGATCATCTGCTTCTGGATCATCCAAATGACCTGCTTACTTGCAAAACGTCGTTTATTGTATGGCCGCTAGGTGGCGGTAGAGGCCAAAGCGTGAAGACTTAAGAGTTCAACTTGGATTCAAATAGAAAAGTGTATAAATGTTCTTCCATAATGGACATTAGGCTTTGAAAGCGGACTCGTATATTTATCATGATCCTATAAACTATTGTGCTATATGCAGCTATTGTGCATCTAGTGTATCCTCTATATATGGAATAAAGTCAAATCTGATTGTCATCTTACATATTATTGTTTTACGTTGGCTTTTAGAAACATACTAATAATGAGGTGTATACTGTTAAACTGTATATGTTATCCTCCACCCCTAACCCAACCCCTCAACCTAAAGATTTTAGAAAACTGTTTGCATTTTAGATTTTCAAAAATTATGGTTCTATACAATTTATAAGATGTTGTAAGCGTGGGGACCTCAATTTTGGTCCCATGAGTTTGTGCATTCAGGTTAAGGTCCCCACTAACAAATACAAACCCAATCCACAAACACACAGCATCAGTGAATTACACAGAACAGCTTTCACAGCCGATGTTAAAGTCACAGAAGCTGTTATTTGACCGTTGGTTATCTTAGAATGTGTGTAGCTGAATTCTTATTATCAGCTGTAGGACTGTGATGAAAGTGAAAGTAGTCGACCGTGTTGCTCAGTCAAATGTTAACAATCTCTGATAATCAGACACTACTCTCTTGTCTAAGGAGGACGTCGCCCCTTTTTTGGTGTATTCCTTTGTTTGGAGGTCATTGTAAAACTCTGAACAGTGACATCATGTACCCGGGAAATAGAGGGCTGTAGTCCGATTCCAGCCTTGAAAAGGGAATTCTGTTAAAGACAATATTGGCACTGAACTTTGAGCTTTATCATTTTGCAGGTATTGTTTATTCTCTAACAGCAACATCAAACAATAACTAAAGGTTGAAAATGGGATCGCGGGGAATGTGGCCTATAAGCTTTGTTTTTGGTTTTGCTACATCTGCAGTTTGACAGTACGCTAGACTTATCCTGCCCTCATTTATTACAGACCTCAAAAAATGGTCTCTGTCTATAAAGCTTGTTAATCGACGTCACACTGCGTTGAATGTTGCGCCATCTTGGAAGGATGGCTGCTAGTGCGTTCAATGAAGTGTTTTGTTTTTTCTAGTTTAATTAGGAAAAAACTTCAATAGCATTGCGCAGAGTCGTTCAGGAAAAGCCAATGGTTCTTTCACTTTCTCCGTACATTAGACAAAACAAGAAACAGTACATATCAAAACAATAATAGCAGTGGAGTGTTGTCCTCCCAAGATGGCGTAGCGCACCACTACATGCAACATAAGGCTTTCAAATATCTTAAAACATGCATGGCAGTGTTCTATTGTTTTATAGTTTATACCTACAGACATGTCCATACTTCCAGGCAGCCGTAAATGTACAATTTCAAATCACAATGAGAAGAGAGACAGTTTAGCAAGAAGAAACCGACGTCCCACTTTTGTCAGGTTTTTCTACAAGTAACACTCCTTAACTCTTATTGTCGTGAACCGTTTTGTCATGTCAAATGAGAACATCGATGTGTACCACCTCATCCATCAAATAACACATTTGGTCTGTTGTGGAATTTACTTATCGAATGCATTTTGGTGTAAGCCATCCTATTATGAAAGTACATAATGTGTTAATACAAATTGATTATACATTTCTCCAAAAGATCTTTAACCAGGCACCAGGAATACTAAAGTTTATTTTCTGCAACATTCAATCATTGACACATCTTCATATTTGGTTTTTAATGTATGTGAAAGCAAAGCACATAATTCACCAAATAAAAAATAACATTTGCATTCAATAATAAGGTAAAACACATTCATTATACTGTACAGGCCATGACTGTAAATGTGCTATTGCTATATATGTTTGTCCCATAAACACATTTATGCAACACTTTGAGGTGCTAAAAACATATTTGACTCATTCAAAACTGTATTCAGAACAACAGTACTTAAAGGCTCATGAGGTCAATACTGTAATTAAATAAAGTGATACGGTAAAATAAAAAAACGCCTTATTGACCTGTAGATTTAAAGCAAGTCATTCTGAAAGTGAAACTATATCAAGGCTTGTTAAACGAGTGACTCGTGATTTTTGAGACAGTCCTTAAAACAACTCGCCACACTCACAGTACAAGATGACGATAACCGTAAGTAATTTGTTATGTGTTTCTTTTATTCATTTTTATCATTCTGAGATGCACCACTGATGACTCAACATGGGTGTTAATTAGTGGGAGTGTTTTCAAATGATATTTTTATATATATACGCAAAAGAAAAAAAACATTTAGTATATTGCATTAGATTTTCTAGTATATTTCAAAATATTCTTTATCTCGTAATGCCTGCCTGTGGAACACAGCCAGAACATTTTTATAATGAACCGCCTGTCAAGTTTGAGATGCTGGAATATTGTGTGTGCTCGTAAAGACAATGCGCTCTGTCGTCTTTCCTTTATTTGTTGAGCGCTGCGTCTCACAAACGGAACCAAAATCTGCATCATATCGTCACAGTTTTTCCCTTTCGTTTTGTGTATCAGTTAATTGTCAAATACTCTGCGTATGTTTATTCGCCTCGCATATTGTGCATTATATATGCTACTGAAGGGAACTTGACATGATGGACACTTCAGAGAGAGAGAGATTTGTGTTCTTGGACAAATGCTGACCCAACTAACAATTTTTGTTGCCCAGAACGTTCTAGGAACGTTAGCTTTTGGTTAGGAAAAATGTAGCCTGCAGGGAACTTTCCTAGAACGTTCTACTATGGTTACCATATGGACACAGAAACGTATAAAGAAATAAATGTGAAAATAAATAAATGTGGAAATGTGGAAATACATATGTATTAGCAAAAATGCATAAAAGAAATGCAAAAATGTACTAAAATAAATAAATGTTTAAATAAATAAATAATATAAGTTTTAATATCAAATTAATTGTTGTTATTTTGAGAAAATTAATTTCTGTATTTATTTATTTATTTTTGCTATTTTACATTTATTCATGTATTTATTTTTGTATTTATTTATTTTGAATTTTGGTAGGGTATTGACAAGTATAACACAAGTATAGCATGGGCCTACATTACGAATACATTGTCACACATGAAAAATTTGTTAACATTATCTGCTGCTGAAATGTTATATGCAATTTCCTGCCAAAGGCATCTTTGAATGTGTTAACGCAGTTATTTTGTTCTGTCATTGGTAAGTATATACATTTGATACCATTTTCTTATTTGAACTCAGGACATGAAACACATTGAAAATGGTTTCAAGAAAATACTAAAGAAAAAAGGGGACTTGATGGAGACATCAGCCGAAAATTGTGAATTCATACTGTCTTTCTGCTACATTGCTTCCCGCGCTGGAACAGACATCAAGGCTGCACTAGATGAACTTGATAGTTTTCAAGGTAATTTACTGTACAAGGCTACATTAACAATGAACAAATCTCTTGCTGATATTTTTTTGAGAATAAGTCTGCACTTTTGTCATTTTCTCAGTTCACAAACCAGTCATCCTGGTGGTGTTCCATCACACGTTTGATCCTGAGAAAATTATACCGGACAGCAATGGAGCTATTAACAGGGAGCAAACACGTGCAGTGGACTGTCTGTTCTATGAGAATGATATATTGCAATGTCAGAAGAATAATGATGCAGTTGATCAAATGGAAAAATACCTAAGATCACAGGTAGGTACAGTATATTGATCTTTATTTAAACCCTGTTTATTTGCAGTATTTAACTGCAGATTCATTCACAAATTCATTGTCCTTTCAGAAACTGTCCCGTTATGCATTTTTAAAAGGTACGTTTACAAGCTTTTCTTTCTTATATGCACTATTTTTGCAACACTATAATCATCATAAATAATAATTACTGATAATCAATATTTATTAATAATTTATACGTAATAATCATGCTCAAAGGAAGGTTTTGAATATTTGAATATTTGATATTATTTTGCAGAAAATTATGAACATGTTTCTGGAGAGAATTCCCCCTTAATCTGTTCGCAAGAACACCCTGCGTGCTTCTTTTGCTGGAATTGCATGCGTCGGAAGTTGCAGAATTGCAGGAATTGCATACGTCGGTTTTTTTGTTTTTGCTGAAATTGAGTGTGTCTGAAGTTTCAGAATTGTTTCAACAGATTTTTGATAATTGTCTGGTTATTTGCATGTCTTTGTAATGGTTATCTAAGAATCAAGTAATGTGCATGACTATTTGATCTGATTTTTATAATTATGATATAAATGTAAAAATTCTACAGTTTAAATAGACATCTCTTTTGTGATTAATGCTGATACTAATAAATGTGATACTATATGAATGAATTTAAATGTTATATACAAATATGTTATATAAATTGCTTGTTTGTATAAGTGTCTGCTAGGCATGTCAACGTAGATTTACTCAATAAAACTATGGCAACAGACTAAGCAATGTTATTATTTAAACAAAGCTATTTTTAGAATTAGGTGTAATTTTAAAAAGAAAGTTGAAAGGACCATTTATTTATATGCAACCAACAGCTCACTTCACTCCTTCCTATCATGTGTCATAAAAATGACAGAATATACATATGTGCATCATGCAGATTACTATATGACATGATGAGCAAGAAGAGACCGTTCTTAACCCCCGACATTAGCACAGTTATTGTTCATTGAATGAAATAATCTCACATAACCACAAGTGCCGCTGTTTTGCATCTCCAACATAAAAACATTAAACACAAACAAGTCAAAGTTAATTTTCCTGAGTGTACATTAGGCTATCCCATTTATAATATATTCTTCATAATTAAATATATATTTCTGACACAAAATATTGATTTACAGTTGTTTGTGTTGGCATTAGAAAAGGGATAGAACATAATGTACAACATAATGTTCCTGCCTGTAAGTAATCTAGTCCTATGTTAGTTTTGCCCAGTTTTTGTTTGCCTATTGAATCATTCCCCTGTCATCATTGTTTTACACCCTCATGGGTCTTTGTTTTGTTTTGTGTTTTAATAAATTATTATTAACCCCTTCCATGCTGTCTGTGCTTGGGTTCTTCCCCACAGGAGTCGTGACAATTACGATTCAGCATGGCAACGCCACCAAAAAAAGCAACATGGCGGCAGAAAGCACTTGATAGGGAGTCACACTTTCCTCTCTGCATACAGTGGATTTAATGATGTCCTGAAAAAGAATTAAAATATAATTGATAAATGTACCAATAAACAAATAAATATATAATTAAATGAATGAAACAAAATAAGAAAATATTTCTTTATTCATTCACTTTTTTATACACTTTACTAAGTCCCGGGAACTTTAGGGAAGGTGTTCCGGGCATGTCCCAACGGGAGGAGACCCCGGGGAAGACCTAGGACACGCTGGAGGGACTATGTCTCCCGGCTGGCCTGGGAAAGCGTCGGTGTCCCCCCGGAAGAGCTGGAGGAAGTTTCTAAGGAGAGGGAAGTCTGGGCATCCCTGCTTAGACTGCTGCCCCCGCGACCCGGCCCCGGATAAGTGGAAGAAAATGGATGGATGGATAGTCCACCGCAGCGAACCAAACAGAACTCTTCAGGAAAGTTTGTGTTGGCCGGTTAACACCCTCGAGACACCATTGGTCCATGGACATAATGCAATAGGTTGGTGTGCTATGAAGCTCCACCCTGTCTGTGGGAAATAACGCGTCATTTTATGTAGCTGAGGTGAGGTCATATTTGAATACGTTGTTTAAAATCCCGCCTCAAGAAACTCAATTGCTCAAAAACACTATACCGTCTCTCAACGTTTTCGAGCTCCGTTTTACCCCAAAACGCCTAAGGAAGGCACAATTCGCCTGGACTATTCCGAGCCCTTTTGCCAGCTTGAGCGCTTCTGTCACCGAATTGATGAATGTTCAGCTCCTGTATGTGATCAAAATTGCGAAAAATTTCCAACGCATTGGAGGGTGCGGCTCATGACTGATAGAGTGTCTTCCTATATAATCGTTGAACTGATTAGTAGATGCTTAATTCATCATTTGGAGGCTGCATGCTAAACTGACTGATCAAAAATCTGAGGGGGCACGTGTTTGAATGGGCTTGACGCCTCTGATTTGGAATATCCATAACAGTTACATGTTATTAAAGTATCTTATTTTAAATAATATTACTTTGCAGTAACCAGCTGTTAACATGTACATTGTGTTAAATATGCTCTCAGCGAGCGACGCTGCAGATCATGCTGTGACGGGGGTAAGAGACACTACACGCACACAGCGATAATTTGAATAACCCCAATGGGGAATTTATTATAAAAAAGACAGTACTTAGTACACAAGGGGGATGTCCGGGGTGCTCGTACGCTGCCATCTGCTGATCCGTGCTCGTCCACTCTCGTCCTCTGTGCTTCCTTCAATAATCTCTCCCTCGCTCTCATTCGGGGGAAGAGAGGACACCGCGTTAGGCGTTGTTAGAGCCAGAACCCAGAGTGTTGGGAACACGCAGCTTATATGCCCAGGCGACGCTGATCCTGGACCTGCGCCTCGCCACATTCCCCCCCCCAAAGCGTCGACCTGGTTCCCGGACAGCTCAGGAAAAGCTGAGACATTTCCAGGGAGGGGAAATGTCGCCTGCCAGTCCGACCCATACTGACTGGAAGACGGACTGACAGGCTGGAAGATGGATGGGATCATTGGCAACTCCATGCGTGCGACTCCTTTCTAGGCCACACTCTCAGACGGCTGGGCAGTGACCTCTGTCGGCTGGGCAGCATTCTCCGGCGGCTGAGCCGAACTCCTTGGCAGCTGGGCCACGCTCTCTGGCGTCTGTGCCGCATACTCGGTTGGCTATACAGCCCTCTCCGGCAGCTGGATTGCTCGGTCGGGCGGCTGGGCAGCGGTCTCTGGGGGCTGGGATCGTCCCTTTTTTCAGGGCCTTCGATCTCTCTCCCTCTTGTCCTCGGGTTTCTCCCTCCTGGACCACCGCAAGAGAGAGTGTGTCCGTCCTTCTCCGGGGCTCAGGAAACACGGTAGGCAAGAGCCTTGCACGACCCTTGCACGAGTCGGTCTCTTTCTCTCCACCAGTGTGACGGGGTAAGAGACACTACACGCACACAGCGATAATTCGAATAACCCCAATGGGGAATTTATTATAAAATAGACAGTACTTAGTACACAAGGGGGATGTCCGGGGTGCTCGTACGCTGCCATCTGCTGATCCGTGCTTGTCCACTCTCGTCCTCCGTGCTTCCTTCAATAATCTCTCCCTCGCTCTCACTCGGGGGAAGAGAAGACACCGCGTTAGGCGTTGTTAGAGCCAGAACCCAGAGTGTTGGGAACACGCAGCTTATATGCCCGCCGTTTCCCAGGCGACGCTGATCCTGGACCTGCGCCTCGCCACACATGCTTTAATATTATTCTGGCAAGGGCTTCACTCCAGAAGTCGCCCAATGAAAGTGTTACGGAATACGACAATACGTCATCAGAGCTGAGACAGCAATCACTGCTTTGAGAAATCCAGGTGAGAGTCTTGAGTGACGGACTTTTAACAGCAATGGTTTAGAATGGACTTCCAGAGACCCACAAGTATTAAGGGAGAAAACAAAAACACATTTCTAACATCCAAATCAGGTTCCAAAACAAGAAAGGCAAAACACATACTTTACAAAAATAACTTCCTTGTTAGAAACATGTCAAAAATTCCCAAAGAAAGAAAAACTAGAAAAACACCTGTAGCCCTAGGGCAAACTCTGCCCGGCAGCAAACAATTAAAGATTGTATGAATGTAAATGAGGCCCATTGTTTTATTGCCAGGATTTGTGTAAATTTCCTGAAGGTCTTCACATTATCGCCAAGGACGCACGGGCTATTGGCTGAAACCCCTCCTACTTTCCCTTTCTGTGTTCAGCCTTTCAGATTTGAGTGTGACCTTCGTATGCCAGACATGTTAGGCTGTTATAACATTTGCACTGCAAAGCACTCATATCTCTTTTGAAACAAGATATTTTATTAAATGATCAGGATTTAAGATAAAACGTTCTGAACAGTTCTTATAAACACAGCAAAAACAAAGTTTCTATGAAACACATTTCTAACATTTACATTAACACAACTACACCAGACCCGTCTATGATCCGTGCATCTATATGGACAGTTTAAGTAATGAAACACATTTTTAACCAGATGATAAGTGGGTTTAAGACGGGTCTTGTCTCACAGAGCTTTGAGAAGGTGCTGGCTGTAAGTGGATCGCAGGAAACGAGGGAATGAATCTTCAGCCATCAGAGAGAAGATTCTGTGCTGAGCTTCATTAAACGTCTCAGCTGTGGGTGTCTCCATCAGGTCCATTAACAGCTCGCGGGTCTCACTGTCCAGATTCACCTGAGAAACACCCGTAAGGCGTCAGAGCAAGGTCACCAGAAATTTAGTTTAAACGATAAATAGTCAAATTCATTATTTAAATGTTTAAAAGTATTTATACAGTTGTGGACGAAAGTGATGTGTGGATAATAAAACAAATAGTCAATGTATTTTAATTTACTAGCTTTTTGTTTATATGCGTTTATATACAGTTTTCCATATGGTGTATTTTGCCTATTAGCCAAATATTTTTCTCCTTTTAATACCGTTAAAGTTATTATTTAAATATAATATTTGAATTATAATATATTATTACACTGTTGTATAATTTTTTGTAATACTATAAAAAATACAGTATTACAGTTATTATTTTGTATTATTATTTTTCTGTATTAAGAATCTAACGAGGATCACAAAGATCCGCAAAAGAAAATGTCCGTTTTATATTACAGAAAATTTTATGAAAATTTAGCAAAATAGTTCTTTGTGCAAAATACGTGTGTCTTTGTCTTTAAGGGTTGAATATCAATCTTAAAAGATGTTTGTGTGAGATGTGTGGGGTCCGTATAGTCAGCAGAGCTCTATACGTCTCACCTCAAGAGGAGCATCAGGATTGATGAACTGGTTGTAGATCTTCTGGGCTTTGGCTGACAGTTTGGATGCGGATTGATCTCTTGTGTGTGTTTCACCTGCGTGTTTGTGTTTGAAATGATGACTGAAGGCAGCAGGTGTGTGGCAGGTTATCTGTGTGTTTATCTAAGCATTGTTTCCAGACGCTTACAAATCAACCTGTTTGTTTTCCACTGTAATATTCTCTGGCTCCCTCACTGCTTATTGTGGTGTTGATATTTATAGCAGATTATCATCACTAAATGGCTGGTTGTCTGAGTGGTGCCTGCAGAATGATATGGTTTTTATAAATAACTGGAAGAATTTTGAGGGCAGACCTGACATGTTGAAAAGAGTTGGTCTCTATACCTCCTGGGCTGAGGCTTTCCTCCTGTCTAGAAATATGGCACAAAGTCTTAATCAGGGCCGGCCCTGGCCAATTTGCTGCCCTAGGCAAGATTTCACCTGGTGCCCCAGGAATTTTGTTATTAAACTTACACAGAAACAAACTGCACAGCTTTGTCTTGTTTTTCTTTATTTTGAAAATATTTTGGAAACACACACAACGTATTATAGATACAATATAAATACAATATAAATATGTTTATATTATATTATGTTAGTGCAGAAAAAACTATATTACAGAAACATTGCTTTCCTTTGCTTTCCTTGCCTTTTTACAGCATATGTAACATTCCAGAAATTATAAATAAGAGTGCTGCACAAAAAATAAATAACTATATACAAAAAATATTTCCCTGTAAGTGTAGGGAAGAGATATGCTTGATGCTGAATCACTGGGCAGTGCTGAGATGGAGATGTCTGCAACAGGTGGCCCAGGATTTGCAGCGACGGGGTTCAGATATTTCAAAAGTGCATCTCAAGAGAGAAGAGGAGGATTATATGTGACCATTGGGTGTTACATTTTATTATTAAAAAGCTGATGATAGTGAAACTATAAAAATATGGCAGCACCTAAACCACATTATAGCTTAAACACACAAACAGCAAGAATAATTACATCTGGTATTCATGCACAAAATTCTATTCATTGAGCACTTCTCTAGCATGCAGTAGTTACATTTTCAAAATTAATTTTGAAAGTGTTTGTTTTCCAGTATATCTGGCATGGCAGCAATGTCCTACTAACTACACTTTATGATGTTATAACCATGAGGAGAAACGTAAATCTTTACTTAAATTGAATTTTAATGTAGCTATTTTTAATAAATCCATATATATAATACATATATATAACAACATTTTATGTAGGACTCATTTTAAATAAAGATTTACGTTTATATAGCAACATTTTATGCAGAACTCATTTAAATAAAGATTTATATGTCACTACTTTCTACTCAAGGACCTTGACAGAATTGTAGTGGAGTAAAAAGTACGATATTTGTCTTTCAAATGTAGTGAAGTTAAAGTAAAACATATCCTGAAAAAATAATACATATAACATTACTAATTTAGCCAATTCAAATAAAAATACCATAAAATACTGCACAAGTTCGACTAACTATGTCATAAGCTAATTCAAATTAGCGAACTTTACAGGCATCGTTGAACTAACTTAATGCAACATAGATCAACTAATCATTACCTACCTCTGTCTTTTTCGCGTTTTTCTTCCTCTTCTCTTCTTTTTTTTCTTCCCTGGGCACCAGATGGCTTCGGTCTTTTTGACATAATGACAACTTATCAGTGTCAGTGAATTCGGCCATCTGTCACTCACAATCACACACAGGTAACGGATGTTTGTTTTGTTTTTCAGCAGGGCGGGGGCGGGGGAGATTGATGCGTCACTCAGTCGGACCGGGGTGGATCGGGATTCGGGAAAGCAATGTTGTAGTTTTGTCTTTATCGGACGATCGCTTTTTTTAATCCATAATATTTAAGTAGTATTGGTAATAAAAAAATTAAAATATATTCAGAAAAATAATAATTTGGGCGCTCGGGCGCCCAAAGGGGTGGGCGGCGCCCTTAGCATTTGCCTATTCCGCCTATGCCCAGGGCCGGCCCTGGTCTTAATAATGCTAAAGCTTGACTCACTGGGGCCCAGGTCAGGGAGCAGACAGAATGGCTTAACCAACTGTCTGCTTGCAGTTTTATATCGAAGAATACACTAAATTTACAACATGTAATAATCCCTTTCCCTAACACCATTACTGTAAATGTGCTATTGCTATATATGTTTGTCCCATAAACACATTTATGCAACACTTTGAGGTGCTAAAAACATATTTGACTCCTTCAAAACTGTATTCAGAACAACAGTACTTAAAGGCTCATGAGGTCAATACTGTAATTAAATAAAGTGATACGGTAAAATAAAAAAAACGCCTTATTGACCTGTAGATTTAAAGCAAGTCATTCTGAAAGTGAAACTATATCAAGGCTTGTTAAACGAGTGACTCGTGATTTTTGAGCCAGTCCTTAAAACAACTCGTCACACTCACAGTACAAGATGACGATAACCGTAAGTAATTTGTTATGCGTTTCTTTTATTCATTTTTATCATTCTGAGATGCACCACTGATGACTCAACATGGGTGTTAATTAGTGGGAGTGTTTTCAAATGATATTTTTATATATACGCAAAAGAAAAAAAACATTTAGTATATTGCATTAGATTTTCTAGTATATTTCAAAATATTCTTTATCTCGTAATGCCGGCCTTTGGAACACAGCCAGAACATTTTTATAATGAACCTGTCATGATTCTCAAGGTGAGACATGGCGTGGGAACCCAAATGCAGGCAGACACAGACGGTATAGATGTAGACAAGGACGTTTTATTTAACATAAAACATTAACAAAACTAACATGCAAACAAAGACCCACGATGGGGTAAAACAAGACAGGGATATATATAACTTTAACAACGAACAAGGACACTGACTAACTAAACTGATAAAACAAACACTTGAAACAAAACACTAAACTGACACTCACTTCACACGAGGGAAACAGGAAACAGGAAAAACGACTAGCTATAGCATATATCAAAATGCAAACAGCAAACAGAAACAGCATATGTCAAACAATGCACGAGCAACGAGACAAAGAAACATGAGGCTCTTTATAGGGAAAGGTAATTAACACTAACTATGAAACAGGAGGGTAGGGAACAATCACGCGACTCGAGGAGAGTATGGAAGACCATCGGTGTCAAAAACATCTCTCCCCACATAAAACCATCAGGCAATGCCATGGCTCCACTTGAGACAAGAATAAAACATGACATGATAGTGGAACCATGACATAAGCCCCCCCCTTTAATGAACACCTCCAGGTGTTCATCAAGGGGTAACTAACAAGACAAGACTAACTTAGACAAGGACAAAAACCAGACAGACAAGGCAAACATGACAAGGGGCAAACACGACAAGATAATGCATGGGTTGGATAATAAAAATAACAAACAAGGGAGGGGGGGTGGGGGCAGACAAGAAAACATGGGTAGTCCAGAAGGGGGAGGGCTGGGTGGGGAAGTTCCAGCCCTTGGGGACGCGCCAGGGCGCGGAGCCCCAGGAGGCTTGACAGGGGAAGTCCTGGGGGGAACTGTTCTTGGGCTGGGCAGCCGGACTTGGCGGCGGCTGGGCAGCCGGACTTGGCGGCGGCTGGGCAGCCGGACTTGGCGGCGGCTGGGCAGCCGGACTTGGCGGCGGCTGGGCAGCCGGACTTGGCGGCGGCTGGGCAGCCGGACTTGGCGGCGGCTGGGCAGCCGGACTTGGCGGCGGCTGGGCAGCCGGACTTGGCGGCGGCTGGGCAGCGCTCTTAGGCGGCGGCTGGGCAGCGCTCTTAGGCGGCGGCTGGGCAGCGTTGTCTGACGGCGGCTGGGCAGCGTTCTGTGGTGGCGGCTGGGCAGCGCTCTCTGGCGGGTGCTGGACCAGCCTGGGTTCCGGTCTCTGGAGATGATCCGCGGCCGGGCTGGACGCTCGGACCGTCACCTCCCCACAGCGCCCCCCCAAAAAATATTTGGGGTATGACACCGCCGGACTCGGGACCACAGGACTCGGGACCACAGGACTCGGGACCACAGGACTCGGGACCACAGGACTCGGGACCACAGGACTCGGGACCACAGGACTCGGGACCACAGGACTCGGGACCACAGGACTCGGGACCACAGGACTCGGGACCACAGGACTCGGGACCACAGGACTCGGGACCACAGGACTCGGGACCACAGGACCTGTTTCCGGTTGCTGCACTGGGCTGCAGGACAGCAACTTCGTCCTCCACGTGGCCTTCTCCCTCTCAGGTCGGTCTGGCCCACGGCTGACTTAGCCGGGCCAGTGGGGGACCGAGGGAGTATCGGGATGGAGGTTTCCCGCAACGTCGTCCTCGAGTCTCTAGCCACCCACTTATCTCGGACTCCACCAGAAGAACCGGCGGCCATGTAGCTCGAGCCAGAGGGTACTGAATCCCCCAGGGCAGCGGCAGCCAGGACGAGACCCTCCGTAGCGCTCGACCGTGGGGCGAAAGTCCCATGTGGAACCTCACCCCCGGGATCGCTCCGGTTGGTCACGTACTTGACCATGTCCGCAAACCCCAAGGGAGACAGCAGCCTCTTCTCCGACGGTGTTAGGCGCCGGGTGAGGCAGCAGTTGAAGATCGTCTTCAACTCCGCCTCACCAAACTCGGTCACCTCCGCCACCGCCGAGAATGCCCTGGCGAACTCCTGGTCACCGTAAGACCCCTGGCGGAATCCAAGCAGCAAGTGGGCCTGGCGAGACCGCAAGGACAACGTCGTACCGTCCATGCTGCCTACTGGGTTCGATTTGGGCTCGTGCATTCTGTCATGAACAGGTGAGACATGGCGTGGGAACCCAAATGCAGGCAGACACAGACGGTATAGATGTAGACAAGGACGTTTTATTTAACATAAAACATTAACAAAACTAACATGCAAACAAAGACCCACGATGGGGTAAAACAAGACAGGGATATATATAACTTTAACAACGAACAAGGACACTGACTAACTAAACTGATAAAACAAACACTTGATACAAAACACTAAACTGACACTCACTTGACACGAGGGAAACAGGAAACAGGAAACAGGAAACAGGAAACAGGAAACAGGAACAACGACTAGCTATAGCATATATCAAAATGCAAACAGCAAACAGAAACAGCATATGTCAAACAATGCACGAGCAACGAGACAAAGAAACATGAGGCTCTTTATAGGGAAAGGTAATTAACACTAACTATGAAACAGGAGGGTAGGGAACAATCACGCGACTCGAGGAGAGTATGGAAGACCATCGGTGTCAAAAACATCTCTCCCCACATAAAACCATCAGCCAATGCCATGGCTCCACTTGAGACAAGAATAAAACATGACATGATAGTGGAACCATGACAGAACCACCTGTCAAGTTTGAGATGCTGGAATATTGTGTGTGCTCGTAAAGACAATGCGCTCTGTCGTCTTTCCTTTATTTGTTGAGCGCTGCGTCTCACAAACGGAACCAAAATCTGCATCATATCGTCACAGTTTTTCCCTTTCGTTTTGTTTATCAGTTAATTGTCAAATACTCTGCGTATGTTTATTCGCCTCGCATATTGTGCATTATATATGCTACTGAAGGGAACTTGACATGATGGACACTTCAGAGAGAGAGAGATTTGTGTTCTTGGACAAATGCTGACCCAACTAACAATTTTTGGTGCCCAGAACGTTCTAGGAACGTTAGCTTTTGGTTAGGAAAAATGTAGCCTGCAGGGAACTTTCCTAGAACGTTCTACTATGGTTACCATATGGACACAGAAACGTATAAAGAAATAAATGTGAAAATAAATAAATGTGGAAATGTGGAAATACATATGTATTAGCATAAATGCATAAAAGAAATGCAAAAATGTACTAAAATAAATAAATGTTTAAATAAATAAATAATATAAGTTTTAATATCAAATTAATTGTTGTTATTTTGAGAAAATTAATTTCTGTATTTATTTATTTATTTTTGCTATTTTACATTTATTCATGTATTTATTTTTGTATTTATTTATTTTGAATTTTGGTAGGGTATTGACAAGTATAACACAAGTATAGCATGGGCCTACATTACGAATACATTGTCACACATGAAAAATTTGTTAACATTATCTGCTGCTGAAATGTTATATGCAATTTCCTGCCAAAGGCATCTTTGAATGTGCTGACGCAGTTATTTTGTTCTGTCATTGGTAAGTATATACATTTGATACCATTTTCTTATTTGAACTCAGGACATGAAACACATTGAAAATGGTTTCAAGAAAATACTAAAGAAAAAAGGGGACTTGATGGAGACATCAGCCGAAAATTGTGAATTCATACTGTCTTTCTGCTACATTGCTTCCCGCGCTGGAACAGACATCAAGGCTGCACTAGATGAACTTGATAGTTTTCAAGGTAATTTACTGTACAAGGCTACATTAACAATGAACAAATCTCTTGCTGATATTTTTTTGAGAATAAGTCTGCACTTTTGTCATTTTCTCAGTTCACAAACCAGTCATCCTGGTGGTGTTCCATCACACGTTTGATCCTGAGAAAATTATACCGGACAGCAATGGAGCTATTAACAGGGAGCAAACACGTGCAGTGGACTGTCTGTTCTATGAGAATGATATATTGCAATGTCAGAAGAATAATGATGCAGTTGATCAAATGGAAAAATACCTAAGATCACAGGTAGGTACAGTATATTGATCTTTATTTAAACCCTGTTTATTTGCAGTATTTAACTGCAGATTCATTCACAAATTCATTGTCCTTTCAGAAACTGTCCCGTTATGCATTTTTAAAAGGTACGTTTACAAGCTTTTCTTTCTTATATGCACTATTTTTGCAACACTATAATCATCATAAATAATAATTACTGATAATCAATATTTATTAATAATTTATACGTAATAATCATGCTCAAAGGAAGGTTTTGAATATTTGAATATTTGATATTATTTTGCAGAAAATTATGAACATGTTTCTGGAGAGAATTCCCCCTGAATCTGTTCGCAAGAACACCCTGCGTGCTTCTTTTGCTGGAATTGCATGCGTCGGAAGTTGCAGAATTGCAGGAATTGCATACGTCGGTTTTTTTGTTTTTGCTGAAATTGAGTGTGTCTGAAGTTTCAGAATTGTTTCAACAGATTTTTGATAATTGTCTGGTTATTTGCATGTCTTTGTAATGGTTATCTAAGAATCAAGTAATGTGCATGACTATTTGATCTGATTTTTATAATTATGATATAAATGTAAAAATTCTACAGTTTAAATAGACATCTCTTTTGTGATTAATGCTGATACTAATAAATGTGATACTATATGAATGAATTTAAATGTTATATACAAATATGTTATATAAATTGCTTGTTTGTATAAGTGTCTGCTAGGCATGTCAACGTAGATTTACTCAATAAAACTATGGCAACAGACTAAGCAATGTTATTATTTAAACAAAGCTATTTTTAGAATTAGGTGTAATTTTAAAAAGAAAGTTGAAAGGACCATTTATTTATATGCAACCAACAGCTCACTTCACTCCTTCCTATCATGTGTCATAAAAATGACAGAATATACATATGTGCATCATGCAGATTACTATATGACATGATGAGCAAGAAGAGACCGTTCTTAACCCCCGACATTAGCACAGTTATTGTTCATTGAATGAAATAATCTCACATAACCACAAGTGCCGCTGTTTTGCATCTCCAACATAAAAACATTAAACACAAACAAGTCAAAGTTAATTTTCCTGAGTGTACATAGGCTATCCCATTTATAATATATTCTTCATAATTAAATATATATTTCTGACACAAAATATTGATTTACAGTTGTTTGTGTTGGCATTAGAAAAGGGATAGAACATAATGTACAACATAATGTTCCTGCCTGTAAGTAATCTAGTCCTATGTTAGTTTTGCCCAGTTTTTGTTTGCCTATTGAATCATTCCCCTGTCATCATTGTTTTACACCCTCATGGGTCTTTGTTTTGTTTTGTGTTTTAATAAATTATTATTAACCCCTTCCATGCTGTCTGTGCTTGGGTTCTTCCCCACAGGAGTCGTGACAATTACGATTCAGCATGGCAACGCCACCAAAAAAAGCAACATGGCGGCAGAAAGCACTTGATAGGGAGTCACACTTTCCTCTCTGCATACAGTGGATTTAATGATGTCCTGAAAAAGAATTAAAATATAATTGATAAATGTACCAATAAACAAATAAATATATAATTAAATGAATGAAACAAAATAAGAAAATATTTCTTTATTCATTCACTTTTTTATACACTTTACTAAGTCCCGGGAACTTTAGGGAAGGTGTTCCGGGCATGTCCCAACGGGAGGAGACCCCGGGGAAGACCTAGGACACGCTGGAGGGACTATGTCTCCCGGCTGGCCTGGGAAAGCGTCGGTGTCCCCCCGGAAGAGCTGGAGGAAGTTTCTAGGGAGAGGGAAGTCTGGGCATCCCTGCTTAGACTGCTGCCCCCGCGACCCGGCCCCGGATAAGTGGAAGAAAATGGATGGATGGATAGTCCACCGCAGCGAACCAAACAGAACTCTTCAGGAAAGTTTGTGTTGGCCGGTTAACACCCTCGAGACACCATTGGTCCATGGACATAATGCAATAGGTTGGTGTGCTATGAAGCTCCACCCTGTCTGTGGGAAATAACGCGTCATTTTATGTAGCTGAGGTGAGGTCATATTTGAATACGTTGTTTAAAATCCCGCCTCAAGAAACTCAATTGCTCAAAAACACTATACCGTCTCTCAACGTTTTCGAGCTCCGTTTTACCCCAAAACGCCTAAGGAAGGCACAATTCGCCTGGACTATTCCGAGCCCTTTTGCCAGCTTGAGCGCTTCTGTCACCGAATTGATGAATGTTCAGCTCCTGTATGTGATCAAAATTGCGAAAAATTTCCAACGCATTGGAGGGTGCGGCTCATGACTGATAGAGTGTCTTCCTATATAATCGTGGAACTGATTAGTAGATGCTTAATTCATCATTTGGAGGCTGCATGCTAAACTGACTGATCAAAAATCTGAGGGGGCACGTGTTTGAATGGGCTTGACGCCTCTGATTTGGAATATCCATAACAGTTACATGTTATTAAAGTATCTTATTTTAAATAATATTACTTTGCAGTAACCAGCTGTTAACATGTACATTGTGTTAAATATGCTCTCAGCGAGCGACGCTGCAGATCATGCTGTGACGGGGGTAAGAGACACTACACGCACACAGCGATAATTTGAATAACCCCAATGGGGAATTTATTATAAAAAAGACAGTACTTAGTACACAAGGGGGATGTCCGGGGTGCTCGTACGCTGCCATCTGCTGATCCGTGCTCGTCCACTCTCGTCCTCTGTGCTTCCTTCAATAATCTCTCCCTCGCTCTCATTCGGGGGAAGAGAGGACACCGCGTTAGGCGTTGTTAGAGCCAGAACCCAGAGTGTTGGGAACACGCAGCTTATATGCCCAGGCGACGCTGATCCTGGACCTGCGCCTCGCCACATTCCCCCCCCCAAGCGTCGACCTGGTTCCCGGACAGCTCAGGAAAAGCTGAGACATTTCCAGGGAGGGGAAATGTCGCCTGCCAGTCCGACCCATACTGACTGGAAGACGGACTGACAGGCTGGAAGATGGATGGGATCATTGGCAACTCCATGCGTGCGACTCCTTTCTAGGCCACACTCTCGGACGGCTGGGCAGTGACCTCTGTCGGCTGGGCAGCATTCTCCGGCGGCTGAGCCGAACTCCTTGGCAGCTGGGCCACGCTCTCTGGCGTCTGTGCCGCATACTCGGTTGGCTATACAGCCCTCTCCGGCAGCTGGATTGCTCGGTCGGGCGGCTGGGCAGCGGTCTCTGGGGGCTGGGATCGTCCCTTTTTTCAGGGCCTTCGATCTCTCTCCCTCTTGTCCTCGGGTTTCTCCCTCCTGGACCACGGCGAGAGAGAGTGTGTCCGTCCTTCTCCGGGGCTCAGGAAACACGGTAGGCAAGAGCCTTGCACGAGCCTTGCACGAGTCGGTCTCTTTCTCTCCACCAGTGTGACGGGGTAAGAGACACTACACGCACACAGCAATAATTCGAGCAACCCCAATGGGGAATTTATTATAAAATAGACAGTACTTAGTACACAAGGGGGATGTCCGGGGTGCTCGTACGCTGCCATCTGCTGATCCGTGCTTGTCCACTCTCGTCCTCCGTGCTTCCTTCAATAATCTCTCCCTCGCTCTCACTCGGGGGAAGAGAAGACACCGCGTTAGGCGTTGTTAGAGCCAGAACCCAGAGTGTTGGGAACACGCAGCTTATATGCCCGCCGTTTCCCAGGCGACGCTGATCCTGGACCTGCGCCTCGCCACACATGCTTTAATATTATTCTGGCAAGGGCTTCACTCCAGAAGTCGCCCAATGAAAGTGTTACGGAATACGACAATACGTCATCAGAGCTGAGACAGCAATCACTGCTTTGAGAAATGCAGGTGAGAGTCTTGAGTGACGGACTTTTAACAGCAATGGTTTAGAATGGACTTCCAGAGACCCACAAGTATTAAGGGAGAAAACAAAAACACATTTCTAACATCCAAATCAGGTTCCAAAACAAGAAAGGCAAAACACATACTTTACAAAAATAACTTCCTTGTTAGAAACATCTAAAAAATTCCCAAAGAAAGAAAAACTAGAAAAACACCTGTAGCCCTAGGGCCAACTCTGCCCGGCAGCAAAAATTTAAAGATTGTATGAATGTAAATGAGGCCCATTGTTTTATTGCCAGGATTTGTGTAAATTTCCTGAAGGTCTTCACATTATCGCCAAGGACGCACGGGCTATTGGCTGAAAACCCTCCTACTTTCCCTTTCTGTGTTCAGCCTTTCAGATTTGAGTGTGACCTTCGTATGCCAGACATGTTAGGATGTTATAACATTTGCACTGCAAAGCACTCATATCTCTTTTGAAACAAGATATTTTATTAAATGATCAGGATTTAAGATAAAACGTTCTGAACAGTTCTTATAAACACAGCAAAAACAAAGTTTCTATGAAACACATTTCTAACATTTACATTAACACAACTACACCAGACCCGTCTATGATCCGTGCATCTATATGGACAGTTTAAGTAATGAAACACATTTTTAACCAGATGATAAGTGGGTTTAAGACGGGTCTTGTCTCACAGAGCTTTGAGAAGGTGCTGGCTGTAAGTGGATCGCAGGAAACGAGGGAATGAATCTTCAGCCATCAGAGAGAAGATTCTGTGCTGAGCTTCATTAAACGTCTCAGCTGTGGGTGTCTCCATCAGGTCCATTAACAGCTCGCGGGTCTCACTGTCCAGATTCACCTGAGAAACACCCGTAAGGCGTCAGAGCAAGGTCACCAGAAATTTAGTTTAAACGATAAATAGTCATATTCATTATTTAAATGTTTAAAAGTATTTATACAGTTGTGGACGAAAGTGATGTGTGGATAATAAAACAAATAGTCAATGTATTTTAATTTACTAGCTTTTTGTTTATATGCGTTTATATACAGTTTTCCATATGGTGTATTTTGCCTATTAGCCAAATATTTTTCTCCTTTTAATACCGTTAAAGTTATTATTTAAATATAATATTTGAATTATAATATATTATTACACTGTTGTATAATTTTTTGTAATACTATAAAAAATACAGTATTACAGTTATTATTTTGTATTATTATTTTTCTGTATTAAGAATCTAACGAGGATCACAAAGATCCGCAAAAGAAAATGTCCGTTTTATATTACAGAAAATTTTATGAAAATTTAGCAAAATAGTTCTTTGTGCAAAATACGTGTGTCTTTGTCTTTAAGGGTTGAATATCAATCTTAAAAGATGTTTGTGTGAGATGTGTGGGGTCCGTATAGTCAGCAGAGCTCTATACGTCTCACCTCAAGAGGAGCATCAGGATTGATGAACTGGTTGTAGATCTTCTGGGCTTTGGCTGACAGTTTGGATGCGGATTGATCTCTTGTGTGTGTTTCACCTGCGTGTTTGTGTTTGAAATGATGACTGAAGGCAGCAGGTGTGTGGCAGGTTATCTGTGTGTTTATCTAAGCATTGTTTCCAGACGCTTACAAATCAACCTGTTTGTTTTCCACTGTAATATTCTCTGGCTCCCTCACTGCTTATTGTGGTGTTGATATTTATAGCAGATTATCATCACTAAATGGCTGGTTGTCTGAGTGGTGCCTGCAGAATGATATGGTTTTTATAAATAACTGGAAGAATTTTGAGGGCAGACCTGACATGTTGAAAAGAGTTGGTCTCTATACCTCCTGGGCTGAGGCTTTCCTCCTGTCTAGAAATATGGCACAAAGTCTTAATAATGCTAAAGCTTGACTCACTGGGGCCCAGGTCAGGGAGCAGACAGAATGGCTTAACCAACTGTCTGCTTGCAGTTTTATATCGAAGAATACACTAAATTTACAACATGTAATAATCCCTTTCCCTAACACCATTACTGTAAATGTGCTATTGCTATATATGTTTGTCCCATAAACACATTTATGCAACACTTTGAGGTGCTAAAAACATATTTGACTCCTTCAAAACTGTATTCAGAACAACAGTACTTAAAGGCTCATGAGGTCAATACTGTAATTAAATAAAGTGATACGGTAAAATAAAAAAAACGCCTTATTGACCTGTAGATTTAAAGCAAGTCATTCTGAAAGTGAAACTATATCAAGGCTTGTTAAACGAGTGACTCGTGATTTTTGAGCCAGTCCTTAAAACAACTCGTCACACTCACAGTACAAGATGACGATAACCGTAAGTAATTTGTTATGCGTTTCTTTTATTCATTTTTATCATTCTGAGATGCACCACTGATGACTCAACATGGGTGTTAATTAGTGGGAGTGTTTTCAAATGATATTTTTATATATACGCAAAAGAAAAAAAACATTTAGTATATTGCATTAGATTTTCTAGTATATTTCAAAATATTCTTTATCTCGTAATGCCGGCCTTTGGAACACAGCCAGAACATTTTTATAATGAACCTGTCATGATTCTCAAGGTGAGACATGGCGTGGGAACCCAAATGCAGGCAGACACAGACGGTATAGATGTAGACAAGGACGTTTTATTTAACATAAAACATTAACAAAACTAACATGCAAACAAAGACCCACGATGGGGTAAAACAAGACAGGGATATATATAACTTTAACAACGAACAAGGACACTGACTAACTAAACTGATAAAACAAACACTTGATACAAAACACTAAACTGACACTCACTTCACACGAGGGAAACAGGAAACAGGAAAAACGACTAGCTATAGCATATATCAAAATGCAAACAGCAAACAGAAACAGCATATGTCAAACAATGCACGAGCAACGAGACAAAGAAACATGAGGCTCTTTATAGGGAAAGGTAATTAACACTAACTATGAAACAGGAGGGTAGGGAACAATCACGCGACTCGAGGAGAGTATGGAAGACCATCGGTGTCAAAAACATCTCTCCCCACATAAAACCATCAGGCAATGCCATGGCTCCACTTGAGACAAGAATAAAACATGACATGATAGTGGAACCATGACATAAGCCCCCCCCTTTAATGAACACCTCCAGGTGTTCATCAAGGGGTAACTAACAAGACAAGACTAACTTAGACAAGGACAAAAACCAGACAGACAAGGCAAACATGACAAGGGGCAAACACGACAAGATAATGCATGGGTTGGATAATAAAAATAACAAACAAGGGAGGGGGGGTGGGGGCAGACAAGAAAACATGGGTAGTCCAGAAGGGGGAGGGCTGGGTGGGGAAGTTCCAGCCCTTGGGGACGCGCCAGGGCGCGGAGCCCCAGGAGGCTTGACAGGGGAAGTCCTGGGGGGAACTGTTCTTGGGCTGGGCAGCCGGACTTGGCGGCGGCTGGGCAGCCGGACTTGGCGGCGGCTGGGCAGCCGGACTTGGCGGCGGCTGGGCAGCCGGACTTGGCGGCGGCTGGGCAGCCGGACTTGGCGGCGGCTGGGCAGCCGGACTTGGCGGCGGCTGGGCAGCCGGACTTGGCGGCGGCTGGGCAGCCGGACTTGGCGGCGGCTGGGCAGCGCTCTTAGGCGGCGGCTGGGCAGCGCTCTTAGGCGGCGGCTGGGCAGCGTTGTCTGACGGCGGCTGGGCAGCGTTCTGTGGTGGCGGCTGGGCAGCGCTCTCTGGCGGGTGCTGGACCAGCCTGGGTTCCGGTCTCTGGAGATGATCCGCGGCCGGGCTGGACGCTCGGACCGTCACCTCCCCACAGCGCCCCCCCAAAAAATATTTGGGGTATGACACCGCCGGACTCGGGACCACAGGACTCGGGACCACAGGACTCGGGACCACAGGACTCGGGACCACAGGACTCGGGACCACAGGACTCGGGACCACAGGACTCGGGACCACAGGACTCGGGACCACAGGACTCGGGACCACAGGACTCGGGACCACAGGACTCGGGACCACAGGACTCGGGACCACAGGACTCGGGACCACAGGACCTGTTTCCGGTTGCTGCACTGGGCTGCAGGACAGCAACTTCGTCCTCCACGTGGCCTTCTCCCTCTCAGGTCGGTCTGGCCCACGGCTGACTTAGCCGGGCCAGTGGGGGACCGAGGGAGTATCGGGATGGAGGTTTCCCGCAACGTCGTCCTCGAGTCTCTAGCCACCCACTTATCTCGGACTCCACCAGAAGAACCGGCGGCCATGTAGCTCGAGCCAGAGGGTACTGAATCCCCCAGGGCAGCGGCAGCCAGGACGAGACCCTCCGTAGCGCTCGACCGTGGGGCGAAAGTCCCATGTGGAACCTCACCCCCGGGATCGCTCCGGTTGGTCACGTACTTGACCATGTCCGCAAACCCCAAGGGAGACAGCAGCCTCTTCTCCGACGGTGTTAGGCGCCGGGTGAGGCAGCAGTTGAAGATCGTCTTCAACTCCGCCTCACCAAACTCGGTCACCTCCGCCACCGCCGAGAATGCCCTGGCGAACTCCTGGTCACCGTAAGACCCCTGGCGGAATCCAAGCAGCAAGTGGGCCTGGCGAGACCGCAAGGACAACGTCGTACCGTCCATGCTGCCTACTGGGTTCGATTTGGGCTCGTGCATTCTGTCATGAACAGGTGAGACATGGCGTGGGAACCCAAATGCAGGCAGACACAGACGGTATAGATGTAGACAAGGACGTTTTATTTAACATAAAACATTAACAAAACTAACATGCAAACAAAGACCCACGATGGGGTAAAACAAGACAGGGATATATATAACTTTAACAACGAACAAGGACACTGACTAACTAAACTGATAAAACAAACACTTGATACAAAACACTAAACTGACACTCACTTGACACGAGGGAAACAGGAAACAGGAAACAGGAAACAGGAAACAGGAAACAGGAAACAGGAAACAGGAACAACGACTAGCTATAGCATATATCAAAATGCAAACAGCAAACAGAAACAGCATATGTCAAACAATGCACGAGCAACGAGACAAAGAAACATGAGGCTCTTTATAGGGAAAGGTAATTAACACTAACTATGAAACAGGAGGGTAGGGAACAATCACGCGACTCGAGGAGAGTATGGAAGACCATCGGTGTCAAAAACATCTCTCCCCACATAAAACCATCAGCCAATGCCATGGCTCCACTTGAGACAAGAATAAAACATGACATGATAGTGGAACCATGACAGAACCACCTGTCAAGTTTGAGATGCTGGAATATTGTGTGTGCTCGTAAAGACAATGCGCTCTGTCGTCTTTCCTTTATTTGTTGAGCGCTGCGTCTCACAAACGGAACCAAAATCTGCATCATATCGTCACAGTTTTTCCCTTTCGTTTTGTTTATCAGTTAATTGTCAAATACTCTGCGTATGTTTATTCGCCTCGCATATTGTGCATTATATATGCTACTGAAGGGAACTTGACATGATGGACACTTCAGAGAGAGAGAGATTTGTGTTCTTGGACAAATGCTGACCCAACTAACAATTTTTGGTGCCCAGAACGTTCTAGGAACGTTAGCTTTTGGTTAGGAAAAATGTAGCCTGCAGGGAACTTTCCTAGAACGTTCTACTATGGTTACCATATGGACACAGAAACGTATAAAGAAATAAATGTGAAAATAAATAAATGTGGAAATGTGGAAATACATATGTATTAGCATAAATGCATAAAAGAAATGCAAAAATGTACTAAAATAAATAAATGTTTAAATAAATAAATAATATAAGTTTTAATATCAAATTAATTGTTGTTATTTTGAGAAAATTAATTTCTGTATTTATTTATTTATTTTTGCTATTTTACATTTATTCATGTATTTATTTTTGTATTTATTTATTTTGAATTTTGGTAGGGTATTGACAAGTATAACACAAGTATAGCATGGGCCTACATTACGAATACATTGTCACACATGAAAAATTTGTTAACATTATCTGCTGCTGAAATGTTATATGCAATTTCCTGCCAAAGGCATCTTTGAATGTGCTGACGCAGTTATTTTGTTCTGTCATTGGTAAGTATATACATTTGATACCATTTTCTTATTTGAACTCAGGACATGAAACACATTGAAAATGGTTTCAAGAAAATACTAAAGAAAAAAGGGGACTTGATGGAGACATCAGCCGAAAATTGTGAATTCATACTGTCTTTCTGCTACATTGCTTCCCGCGCTGGAACAGACATCAAGGCTGCACTAGATGAACTTGATAGTTTTCAAGGTAATTTACTGTACAAGGCTACATTAACAATGAACAAATCTCTTGCTGATATTTTTTTGAGAATAAGTCTGCACTTTTGTCATTTTCTCAGTTCACAAACCAGTCATCCTGGTGGTGTTCCATCACACGTTTGATCCTGAGAAAATTATACCGGACAGCAATGGAGCTATTAACAGGGAGCAAACACGTGCAGTGGACTGTCTGTTCTATGAGAATGATATATTGCAATGTCAGAAGAATAATGATGCAGTTGATCAAATGGAAAAATACCTAAGATCACAGGTAGGTACAGTATATTGATCTTTATTTAAACCCTGTTTATTTGCAGTATTTAACTGCAGATTCATTCACAAATTCATTGTCCTTTCAGAAACTGTCCCGTTATGCATTTTTAAAAGGTACGTTTACAAGCTTTTCTTTCTTATATGCACTATTTTTGCAACACTATAATCATCATAAATAATAATTACTGATAATCAATATTTATTAATAATTTATACGTAATAATCATGCTCAAAGGAAGGTTTTGAATATTTGAATATTTGATATTATTTTGCAGAAAATTATGAACATGTTTCTGGAGAGAATTCCCCCTTAATCTGTTCGCAAGAACACCCTGCGTGCTTCTTTTGCTGGAATTGCATGCGTCGGAAGTTGCAGAATTGCAGGAATTGCATACGTCGGTTTTTTGTTTTTGCTGAAATTGAGTGCGTCTGAAGTTTCAGAATTGTTTCAACAGATTTTTGATAATTGTCTGGTTATTTGCATGTCTTTGTAATGGTTATCTAAGAATCAAGTAATGTGCATGACTATTTGATCTGATTTTTATAATTATGATATAAATGTAAAAATTCTACAGTTTAAATAGACATCTCTTTTGTGATTAATGCTGATACTAATAAATGTGATACTATATGAATGAATTTAAATGTTATATACAAATATGTTATATAAATTGCTTGTTTGTATAAGTGTCTGCTAGGCATGTCAACGTAGATTTACTCAATAAAACTATGGCAACAGACTAAGCAATGTTATTATTTAAACAAAGCTATTTTTAGAATTAGGTGTAATTTTAAAAAGAAAGTTGAAAGGACCATTTATTTATATGCAACCAACAGCTCACTTCACTCCTTCCTATCATGTGTCATAAAAATGACAGAATATACATATGTGCATCATGCAGATTACTATATGACATGATGAGCAAGAAGAGACCGTTCTTAACCCCCGACATTAGCACAGTTATTGTTCATTGAATGAAATAATCTCACATAACCACAAGTGCCGCTGTTTTGCATCTCCAACATAAAAACATTAAACACAAACAAGTCAAAGTTAATTTTCCTGAGTGTACATAGGCTATCCCATTTATAATATATTCTTCATAATTAAATATATATTTCTGACACAAAATATTGATTTACAGTTGTTTGTGTTGGCATTAGAAAAGGGATAGAACATAATGTACAACATAATGTTCCTGCCTGTAAGTAATCTAGTCCTATGTTAGTTTTGCCCAGTTTTTGTTTGCCTATTGAATCATTCCCCTGTCATCATTGTTTTACACCCTCATGGGTCTTTGTTTTGTTTTGTGTTTTAATAAATTATTATTAACCCCTTCCATGCTGTCTGTGCTTGGGTTCTTCCCCACAGGAGTCGTGACAATTACGATTCAGCATGGCAACGCCACCAAAAAAAGCAACATGGCGGCAGAAAGCACTTGATAGGGAGTCACACTTTCCTCTCTGCATACAGTGGATTTAATGATGTCCTGAAAAAGAATTAAAATATAATTGATAAATGTACCAATAAACAAATAAATATATAATTAAATGAATGAAACAAAATAAGAAAATATTTCTTTATTCATTCACTTTTTTATACACTTTACTAAGTCCCGGGAACTTTAGGGAAGGTGTTCCGGGCATGTCCCAACGGGAGGAGACCCCGGGGAAGACCTAGGACACGCTGGAGGGACTATGTCTCCCGGCTGGCCTGGGAAAGCGTCGGTGTCCCCCCGGAAGAGCTGGAGGAAGTTTCTAGGGAGAGGGAAGTCTGGGCATCCCTGCTTAGACTGCTGCCCCCGCGACCCGGCCCCGGATAAGTGGAAGAAAATGGATGGATGGATAGTCCACCGCAGCGAACCAAACAGAACTCTTCAGGAAAGTTTGTGTTGGCCGGTTAACACCCTCGAGACACCATTGGTCCATGGACATAATGCAATAGGTTGGTGTGCTATGAAGCTCCACCCTGTCTGTGGGAAATAACGCGTCATTTTATGTAGCTGAGGTGAGGTCATATTTGAATACGTTGTTTAAAATCCCGCCTCAAGAAACTCAATTGCTCAAAAACACTATACCGTCTCTCAACGTTTTCGAGCTCCGTTTTACCCCAAAACGCCTAAGGAAGGAACAATTCGCCTGGACTATTCCGAGCCCGTTTGCCAGCTTGAGCGCTTCTGTCACCGAATTGATGAATGTTAAGCTCCTGTATGTGATCAAAATTGCGAAAAATTTCCAACGCATTGGAGGGTGCGGCTCATGACTGATAGAGTGTCTTCCTATATAATCGTGGAACTGATTAGTAGATGCTTAATTCATCATTTGGAGGCTGCATGCTAAACTGACTGATCAAAAATCTGAGGGGGCACGTGTTTGAATGGGCTTGACGCCTCTGATTTGGAATATCCATAACAGTTACATGTTATTAAAGTATCTTATTTTAAATAATATTACTTTGCAGTAACCAGCTGTTAACATGTACATTGTGTTAAATATGCTCTCAGCGAGCGACGCTGCAGATCATGCTGTGACGGGGGTAAGAGACACTACACGCACACAGCGATAATTCGAATAACCCCAATGGGGAATTTATTATAAAAAAGACAGTACTTAGTACACAAGGGGGATGTCCGGGGTGCTCGTACGCTGCCATCTGCTGATCCGTGCTCGTCCACTCTCGTCCTCTGTGCTTCCTTCAATAATCTCTCCCTCGCTCTCATTCGGGGGAAGAGAGGACACCGCGTTAGGCGTTGTTAGAGCCAGAACCCAGAGTGTTGGGAACACGCAGCTTATATGCCCAGGCGACGCTGATCCTGGACCTGCGCCTCGCCACATTCCCCCCCCCAAAGCGTCGACCTGGTTCCCGGACAGCTCAGGAAAAGCTGAGACATTTCCAGGGAGGGGAAATGTCGCCTGCCAGTCCGACCCATACTGACTGGAAGACGGACTGACAGGCTGGAAGATGGATGGGATCATTGGCAACTCCATGCGTGCGACTCCTTTCTAGGCCACACTCTCGGACGGCTGGGCAGTGACCTCTGTCGGCTGGGCAGCATTCTCCGGCGGCTGAGCCGAACTCCTTGGCAGCTGGGCCACGCTCTCTGGCGTCTGTGCCGCATACTCGGTTGGCTATACAGCCCTCTCCGGCAGCTGGATTGCTCGGTCGGGCGGCTGGGCAGCGGTCTCTGGGGGCTGGGATCGTCCCTTTTTTCAGGGCCTTCGATCTCTCTCCCTCTTGTCCTCGGGTTTCTCCCTCCTGGACCACGGCGAGAGAGAGTGTGTCCGTCCTTCTCCGGGGCTCAGGAAACACGGTAGGCAAGAGCCTTGCACGAGCCTTGCACGAGTCGGTCTCTTTCTCTCCACCAGTGTGACGGGGTAAGAGACACTACACGCACACAGCAATAATTCGAGCAACCCCAATGGGGAATTTATTATAAAATAGACAGTACTTAGTACACAAGGGGGATGTCCGGGGTGCTCGTACGCTGCCATCTGCTGATCCGTGCTTGTCCACTCTCGTCCTCCGTGCTTCCTTCAATAATCTCTCCCTCGCTCTCACTCGGGGGAAGAGAAGACACCGCGTTAGGCGTTGTTAGAGCCAGAACCCAGAGTGTTGGGAACACGCAGCTTATATGCCCGCCGTTTCCCAGGCGACGCTGATCCTGGACCTGCGCCTCGCCACACATGCTTTAATATTATTCTGGCAAGGGCTTCACTCCAGAAGTCGCCCAATGAAAGTGTTACGGAATACGACAATACGTCATCAGAGCTGAGACAGCAATCACTGCTTTGAGAAATGCAGGTGAGAGTCTTGAGTGACGGACTTTTAACAGCAATGGTTTAGAATGGACTTCCAGAGACCCACAAGTATTAAGGGAGAAAACAAAAACACATTTCTAACATCCAAATCAGGTTCCAAAACAAGAAAGGCAAAACACATACTTTACAAAAATAACTTCCTTGTTAGAAACATGTCAAAAATTCCCAAAGAAAGAAAAACTAGAAAAACACCTGTAGCCCTAGGGCCAACTCTGCCCGGCAGCAAAAATTTAAAGATTGTATGAATGTAAATGAGGCCCATTGTTTTATTGCCAGGATTTGTGTAAATTTCCTGAAGGTCTTCACATTATCGCCAAGGACGCACGGGCTATTGGCTGAAAACCCTCCTACTTTCCCTTTCTGTGTTCAGCCTTTCAGATTTGAGTGTGACCTTCGTATGCCAGACATGTTAGGATGTTATAACATTTGCACTGCAAAGCACTCATATCTCTTTTGAAACAAGATATTTTATTAAATGATCAGGATTTAAGGTAAAACGTTCTGAACAGTTCTTATAAACACAGCAAAAACAAAGTTTCTATGAAACACATTTCTAAAATTTACATTAAAACAACTACACCAGACCCGTCTATGATCCGTGCATCTATATGGACAGTTTAAGTAATGAAACACATTTTTAACCAGATGATAAGTGGGTTTAAGACGGGTCTTGTCTCACAGAGCTTTGAGAAGGTGCTGGCTGTAAGTGGATCGCAGGAAACGAGGGAATGAATCTTCAGCCATCAGAGAGAAGATTCTGTGCTGAGCTTCATTAAACGTCTCAGCTGTGGGTGTCTCCATCAGGTCCATTAACAGCTCGCGGGTCTCACTGTCCAGATTCACCTGAGAAACACCCGTAAGGCGTCAGAGCAAGGTCACCAGAAATTTAGTTTAAACGATAAATAGTCAAATTCATTATTTGAATTGTAAAAGTATTTATACAGTTGTGGACGAAAGTGATGTGTGGATAATAAAACAAATAGTCAATGTATTTTAATTTACTAGCTTTTTGTTTATATGCGTTTATATACAGTTTTCCATATGGTGTATTTTGCCTATTAGCCAAATATTTTTCTCCTTTTAATACCGTTAAAGTTATTATTTAAATATAATATTTGAATTATAATATATTATTACACTGTTGTATAATTTTTTGTAATACTATAAAAAATACAGTATTACAGTTATTATTTTGTATTATTATTTTTCTGTATTAAGAATCTAACGAGGATCACAAAGATCCGCAAAAGAAAATGTCCGTTTTATATTACAGAAAATTTTATAAAAATTTAGCAAAATAGTTCTTTGTGCAAAATACGTGTGTCTTTGTCTTTAAGGGTTGAATATCAATCTTAAAAGATGTTTGTGTGAGATGTGTAGGGTCCGTATAGTCAGCAGAGCTCTATACGTCTCACCTCAAGAGGAGCATCAGGATTGATGAACTGGTTGTAGATCTTCTGGGCTTTGGCTGACAGTTTGGATGCGGATGAGTTCTTGTAATCTTCACACGCCAGCCAGAACTCCAGGTTCTCCTCACTGAACTCTGAACGCAGGAACCAGCGGAAAGCTTGAACAGCCACTGAAAAGAGAGGCGGACAAAGATGATGCTACAGCTTGTTTCTATGAACAGATATCACTGCATCTAGAAGGGAAGAACGTCTTACTTTTGCCGTGAAGCAAAGTCTCGAGATCTTGCCGTGGCTTTTCTTCAGTTGCCCTGAGGTGAAAAATATGTTTTTATTTTGTTAAGCTATTTATGTTGAAATGAACTGCAGAATGACCACGTTACCTGTGTTTATGAACCCACTCCTGCTTTTCAGCCAGGTGAGTCAGTTTGACTTTCATTCCCTTTGCCCTGAAACACACACACACAAATCATCACACAAATGCAAATCTCTTACTGCTCCAAATCTTCTTAATACAAACATTCACACTCACTTTTCCAGGCATGAGGACGGGAGGCCGGAGAGACCCTTACACATGACACGGAGCGGAGACGGACGCTAAAGAGAATATGATCTCACACTAGACGTGTCCAGCACTGTTAGTTTCACTCAACCCGTGTTCTGCTCTTAAATAGTGAAATTAATCTGAACCTGAGATCATCAAACATCACAGATAAAACACCCACAAATTACTTTGAACAATACACCTAAATGTAACTGTGTACGGTGTTTACTGTCAGTGATGTGAGAGCAGGATGTGTGGACAGCGGATCTCTTGTGTGTGTTTCACCTGCGTGTTTGTGTTTGAAATGATGACTGAAGGCAGCAGGTGTGTGGCAGGTTATCTGTGTGTTTATCTAAGCATTGTTTCCAGACGCTTACAAATCAACCTATTTGTTTTCCACTGTAATATTCTCTGGCTCCCTCACTGCTTATTGTTGTGTTGATATTTATAGCAGATTATCATCACTAAATGGCTGGTTGTCTGAGTGGTGCCTGCAGAATGATATGGTTTTTATAAATAACTGGAAGAATTTTGAGGGCAGACCTGACATGTTGAAAAGAGTTGGTCTCTATATCTCCTGGGCTGAGGCTTCCCTCCTGTCTAGAAATATGGCACAAAGTCTTGATAATGCTAAAGCTTGACTCACTGGGGCCCAGGTCAGGGAGCAGACAGAATGGCTTAACCAACTGTCTGCTTGCCGTCTCATATCGAAGAATACACCAAATTTACAACATGTAATAATCCCTTTCCCTAACATCATAGAGACAGTGTCTGTCCCCCAGATTAGCAAACATAAAATAATGTGTAAACCTCTTGAAAGTAATTTAATAAACGTTGAAAAAATTAAACATGAACAAAATGCAGATTATCAACTGTTTTCCACTCGAATTGCTAAATATTGGATCTCTCTCTAATAAAGCACTTTTTGATAACAGATCATAAAATATACATGCTCTGTTTGACAGACACATGGCTAAAACCAGATGATTATATTACTTTAAATGAATCTGTCCCCCAATATTATTATTATAATCATGAGCCTCATCTAAAAGGCAGACGGGGAGCTGTCGCAACACTTTACAATAACTCTTTTAGCATTTCCCAGAAGTCTGACTCTAAATACAATTCTTTTGAAGTCATGGTGCTTCATGTACCAATACCTAATATTAAGGATACTTTTTTTTTTAAATGTATTCTAGCTATAGTATATAGGCCTCCAGGGCGCCACACAGAATTTGGTGGGTTCTCATCAGAACTAGTACTGGCCGCAGACAGAATTCTTGTCGTTGGTGACTTTAACATCCATGTGGTAACGATACGGGTGTCTTAGTAATGGCTTTCAAAGACACTCTTAACTCCATGGGCGTTAGTCAACATGTGTCAGGACCCACTCACCTTCATTATCATACATTAGATTTAATACAGTTTTACGGTATAAATGTGGACGACGTTAAAATCCTTCAGCAGAGTGAAGACATTTTGGATCATTATCTGGTATTATATTTGCTTCACTGGCCTATGGCTGCAACTCAAACTCCATGTTACAAATATGGTAGAACAATAACTCGATAGTCTGCCTGAATTGTCTCAAATGTCTAGCATATCTGCCTGCTACCTTGTGTCCTTGCTGCATGAAACTTACCCTCTGGATTACCTTGCCCCTTGGATGTTCTTTGTAATCAGTCGTGTCTTAGTTTGTGTAAGTGGTTAAATTATCCGTTCTCTATTGTTTTTGCCCACTTGTGGGAAGTCTTTGTTTTTGTGCCCAGTCTTAGTTTTGTTTTCCCCATCGAGGGTGTTTTGTTTTGTACTTTTGTTTATGTCAATAAATCTTTGTTAACCCCCTTCACCGCTGCTGCCTGCAATTGGGTTATTCCCCACGTGATCATGTCAGCCCCTGAGGAGAAATTGCAAAATTGCAATAATTTTGTGCCGTAGATCAGGATGAACTGTCTAAAATCATAATATGATTAAATCAACAACATGCATACTAGACCCTATACCTACAAATCTACTGAAAGAGATTTTATAGATCCTCTTTGTATTATTAACTCATCTCTGACATTAGGACATGTGCCTAAAGCTTATAAGGTGGCTGTTATAATGCCCCTTGTCAAAAAACCCAACTCGACCCTAGAGATATAGGGAATTACAGGCCTGTATCGAATCTACATTTCATATCTAAAGTTCTGGAGAAAGTAGTTTCAACTAAATTATGCTCCTTCCTCCAAAGGACACCATTGACAACAGCATACTCCTACATAGATTCGAAAATTGCATTGGCATTAAAGGATAATAGCTTTCTATAATAGCTTTGAAATGATTTAAGTCTTATTTATCTGAGGGTTTTGTAGCAATAAACATTGAGGTTCAACGCAAAACGCAAGTTCAGTACAGTGTACCACAGGGCTCAGTCTTAGGGCCTCTGCTCTTCGCAGTATACATGCTACCTCTGGGAGATATAATAAAGCGACACAGAGTTAGCTCTCACTGTTATGCAGATGATACTCAACTTTATATTTCCTCAAAGCCTCATGAAACAGCTATACACAGATAAGGACGAGGCGACTTGACACGTCTTCACTACAAAATTTAAAAAGCTATTCGATTATTAAGGATAATCTAAAATCTATAATTTACCTTATTAATAAGTTTATTTATTTTTATTTAGCTTTGTTGTGCAAGCAGTGTCGAGCTTGTGCAGAGGCAGCAGCTTTGCCAGAGGGGAACTGGAATTTATAGTCTGTTTAATATTTGACCTGTGTTTCTCTCTCCTTAATCTTGAATGAATGCTTCACTGTGTGTCTGTACGTGCCTCTGCTTGTCTTAGTGTGAGTGGGCGTCCTTGTGTGTTAGTACTTGTGCATATTGTGGGTGTGGAGCGTTGTATGTGGTACTGGGTACCTTTTTCTACAGGCATAACTTGAATTGTTTTGCTTATAGTCAATACGTCTCATGTACAGCTGCTTTGTAACAATGAAAATTCTAAAAACAGCTATATAAATAATGTTGAGTTGTTGCGTGTTGGATAAAACGGTTGATTTTCGCCCTTCATAAGCTTAAACCCCATTGACTTCCATGAGCACAAAATCAAGACAACATTTCTCAAAATATCTTTAACCTGCGTTCTAAAGATGAGTTTTGGATCACATAAGGGTGAAGTTAAAATCAAATTTAGCACTAAGATATTGTACCTCATTTGTATGAAATGCCATACAGTGTTTTTTCTCTTCCTCTCTGTTTTTCTGAGGTCAGTCGCGTGACATGTTTCTCTTGATCAGTGTGTTGAATGTTTCTCAACTGTGCTCTGTGCTTTATATCGGAGTCAAGATTTCATGAAAACAGTGTCTCTCAGTTCTTCAGCTGAGCACAGCAGATCAAACTGAACAACACCTTCCCCCTTCTAAACCTATAGAGTTCTTTACGAATTGTAATAACAAAAAAACATCTTTAAAAGCAAATGTAAATATTATAGACAGTAATTGATGTAATGTTATAATGGGAAACGTATTGGTTTTAAAGGAAACTATAACGGTGTCTACTGGTGCTGTGTTTGGTTCAACTGGTGGATGGTGGGATGTTATCTGACCCAACATAACTCCATTAAATCCAACTATAATAAGACCTAAACACGCGAATTTTGTCAGCTGATGATAATGTTATTGTCATGGAAACCAGAATTCATCTCGGGAGGAACCGACCGTTACAATTCGTCGTGAAGTCGGTGTTTGATGTAACGTGAGACCGCTGTTTTATTGCCGAGCCGCAGCAACAGATCTCGACTCGCGTTTCATCCGCGCTCGACGCGCACGCTTGCTTTGACGCATTCCGCGCACGCGTTGGATCAGTGCGGCATTGTCAGCTCAGTTTGAGATGTCGTTTTGCTGTCGGATCGTTGTGAGAAAGTAGCGCTTGAATTTCTGGAAAGCGTTGATCTAAGCACGCTGCTCGGCTTCCTGGTTCTCGCGGCGATACGCACGCAGCTGTTTTAAACCATCTGGAAAGTGGACGCGAGGGGCGTTATTTCGTCAAAAGCTCCTTTTTAGGAAACGTAAGAAACGCCCGGTGCGTGGGGGTTGATAGTGCCCATGTCTTACGGTGCGTGAGTGTGCGGCGCGCGGAAATCAACATGGGTCAACGCGGCTGGACCCGGGCGCGCTGTCAGGACAGCGGGGTCGAGCCCGAGCGCGAGCGGCTTTGGGCCGAGCTCTTCGACCAGCTGGACCTGAACAAGGACGGACGGATCGACGTGAACGAGCTGCGCGTCGGACTCGCCGGCCGGGGGATGTCGTCGAGCTCGGTGGAGGAGGTAGGGAGGAAACCCAACACCTGCATTCATTACGAAAGGGTGTTTATTTATAGCCCCCTGGCCGGGGGTAAACTAAACATGAATCAACAAAGGATCTTGAGACGTCACGATCGGGCTCTCAGATGCAAATAATATCCAGATCACGTGATCGCGAACACAACAACCTTCTTCAAGTTTAAATGACGTTTCGTCCTATCTGAAAAAATGCTTTGCGATGCGACAAAACTTCAACCAATCAAAACGTATATCATGTTAATAAAAAATCTTATTTTAACCAATAAGATTATAGTATGGGCGTGGCTACTCAGAGATCAAAACTGAGACTTGCCCTGTAAACTTATGACATGATTTTGTGTGTATTGAATACATCATAAAAATGTTAGAACGCTAAGTATTTACTACACTTTACTACACTTTGCTAAAGTAAACAGTGTACTGTAGTATTTGTATAAATACTATACATTTTTGACTATAGTAGATATTAAAGTATACTATTGTATTTGTACAACTGTACAGTATACGTAACTAAACATTTTTTTGTTATTATCAAATAGTATAATAGTAGTGGTTTTAAAGATACACTATACTTTACTATAGTAAACTCAAATGTGTACCATAGTATTTTTATAATTATTCCTGCCAATAGTACATTTAAAGTATACTACAGTATTCACAAAGTTTTTTAGTTATCATCAAATAGTATAATAATAATGATTTCTAAGAAATACGACAGTTTTGTATAGTGAACGCTAAAACATACAGTTTTTTTTATAAATATTTTTGCCTATAGTAAATTTTAAAGTGTACTACAGCAGTTACTACAGTTTTGTACTTATTATAAAATCGTACAATAGCAGTGATTTCTACAGTATAACACTTTACTATATGAAACACTAATGGCTGGAATATCCTACCAGACTTTTAAAATCTGAACAGATTTATCTTTAACTAAACATCATACACTTGCAGACTTGGAAACACACTAATTTATCAAATCTTCAGACTGACACAGAGTTTATGCAACAAATCCAGACTGAAAATCTGAGCAAAAGTCTTGTAGTGTATTTTAGATTTAAAGTGTATAGTAATTTGTTTTCATGTGGGAATCCTGTAGGTTTTCACCTTTGCTTTGTTTATTCAGCCTGAAACTCAAGCTTTGAATAATCTAATCTAACATCAAACATATTTTAACCCAAAACCTGAATCTTTATAGCACCAGTGCCATTTTTAGGACCACATAATGAGTTTGATGTTCAGCTCAGATAAGACAGATGTGCCAGTGCCATTAGTTAAAGTATAAGCCATTATGCAACACTCAAATCTAGAGCAATATTTGAAAGCTATATGAATAAATAAGGGCCGAGGTTTAGGAACCGAGATAAAGAGAGCTAATGGAGCGGTTAATGAGCGCTGTTGCTTTTGATTTCAAGGTCGGAGTGAGAGAAACAGTTCTGCTCACCCTCCGATTTCCTGAGAATTTCCGAAATGTCTCCACCCGCTTTACCAAGGGGATATAATCCTCATACAAAGCATTTAGAGAGAGGTGTTTGCTATAAGAAGCTTTAATATTACATATGTAATATGATATAATATACAGTTTAAAAGAGATTCACTTTACATCACATTAGGTTTGGCAACAACTGGTGTCATATCACTTCAAAATCTTCAAAATAAATTTTTCTTGATCTGTTGGTGTAAGCAACACATGCATGCGTGTGTGCATGTTTTTGCATGTGTTGACAAGAGTTATGATAGATGTAGATTGGGAAGAAAACACAGACACACACATACGCATACGCACACAAAAAGTGTTTACAGAGTGTGTAAAAGGTCAGCTTCTTGGATAGCTTCTTGGTTCATATAAATACACTTCAAACACATTGGTATTTTGTGGCCATCTGCCCACAGAGGAAGCACACTAAACTTGTTAAACATGACAAATAGCTGGCATATTTTCTCTTGAAACACCCAGAAGAGGCTTTCCAGCATGATATAACTCAAACACAGCAGGGATTGTGTGCATGTTTGTCTGCTCTAAACACTGGAACGACTGCATGACACACATTGCGTAAGTCACCTGAGGTGAATTTTTTCACAGCTTCGCATTCTTCTCATGTTAAAACACCAGAATATACTATTCAGCACGGACCCTGAATTACAGCACCGTGTCTGGTGGCCTCCATGATCTTAAAGCTCAATATAAACAAAGTTCAGACGTGATGCAACGATAAATATAGCTATTGGTCTTTTTAAACTGCGAAAGCCCCACCCTGAAAAAAAACATGCAGTGACTGACGCCCGTATAGGGGACACCTGAAAATGTTAACATGGGATGTTTCATTCACAAACATTCAGTGCTAAAGGAACAGTTCAGCTAAATATGAAAATGATCTCGTAACGTAATATAAATGTATAATATCGCTGCTGTCCTTCTGCTGTGTTATTTCCATTTCTTGAAAAACAGCAAATTTGGACATACAAGGTTTCAGAAGGACAGCTGCGATACATCGTAATATACATCATTCTTTTTTTGGCTTATTCAGCTATCAAGACATTCCATATTGATGAAAACATTTATTATAAAGGATTTTTGACACATTTTTTTCGATAGTGCCTTGTTATATACATGCATATGACATCTAGTCACAAGATTCAACATTCGAGAGAATTTTCATGGGTGAACTGTTTCTTTAAGATGGTTTCTCTGGTTTTATGTAGTATTTCAAATAGATTTAGAGAGTAAGTTAATCAAAATGAACTTGTCTTATACACTTGGTGCACAATTCATTAGTCAACATTATTCCGAATTAAAGGCGGGATGTGTGATTTCTCATAGCCGTTTTTTATGTTAAATCACCAAAACAGACACACCCCTACCCCATCTTTCGCTTTCGGCTCGACTAATGTCAATCCAGTGCACTGTGCACCTTACTGCTGATTAGCTACAAGGTTGTTTTGGTACTCTGCCCGACTTTGTCTAAACAAGCGCAATTCGGAAATCGGACACCCCGCCTTTAATGGGATACCCCAAAAATGTATTTCTGTCAATACTCACCTTCGAGCTGTTCCAAATATGTATAAATGTATTTGTTCTGATGAACACAGAGGAAGATATTTGGAAGAATGCTTATTACCAGACAGATAATGCCCCCCTACTAACTCCCATAGTAGGAAAAACATTTCTTTTTGTGTTGAACACAAAATAACACATTTTGAACAATGTAGGACAGCAACAAGTTTTGGGGCACTTTTGACTACCATTGTATTTTTTCCTAGTGTGGTAGTCAATGGGGGGGGGGCAAAATCTGTCTGTTATAAGCATTCTTCCTCTCTTTCTCTGTGTTCATCAGAAAAAATACATGTATACAGATTTGGAACAGCTCGTAGGTGAGTACATTTTGACAGAATTTTCATTTTGGGGTAAAGTGTCCCTTTAAATTTGTGTGCATCGCTTCGATTACCACTTTAGTTTTTGGGTGAGCTCATCAATCCTTATTTTTGAACGCATCTTCTCTGCTTTTCAGTTTTTCCTTCTTGAATATCCAGGTTTTACTTAAAGAAATTTCACACTATGGAGGGACAGTGGGAATGCTGCATCATGTTAATGTCATGTGTGCGTAATGTACAATAAAAAAAGCTCCGGTCGACTGATTTTGGAGCTCTTGGTGTCTGCTTGTTGTGGGTAGGCTGTGGGCTTTGCATGGTTTTAATGTACTTCTTTCCCTCGTTTGCATCTTTCCTCCCCCCCATTCTACCTTTCCTAATGATTCCCGGCATCCCTCTTTCCCCCATCTCTCTCTCTCTCTCTCTCTCTCTCTCTCCTCTCTATCTCTCTATCTCTCTATCTCTCTCTCTCCTCTCTCTCTCTCTCTCTCTGTCTATATGCCCTATATTCAGCAGGTTGTACGAGCAGGAGACATGAACCAAGACGGTCAGCTGGACTTTGGGGAGTTCACCGAGTTTCTGCGTTCACAGGAGAAACGCCTCAAACTCATGTTTCGTAGTTTGGATTGCAACAATGACGGTTAGTTTCTGTTACCTTAAGAAAAACACAAAAAATGCGGGAATATAATGAAAAATATAGTGCAATATATAAAATTTCTATATATTGGAACCAAGTCCTTATAATTTTCACTTGTCAATTCCTAGTGTAGTATTCAATATACTGTAATATTGCTATATAACAACAATGTACTTTTCTCTATATTTTTCATTTATATTCAATTATTTAGTATATTGAGGACGTTTACTACTGCTGTACACTACAGCTTGACCTTAATTCACTCTCAGCGTTTGTTTTCAGTATCTGTCATCTATAGCATCTATAGATACTAATATAATACTATTCTATGATAGAAATAAAATACACAGTGTTGTTTTGTATCTGTGTGATTTGCAGGTAAAATAGATGTTGAGGAGATCCAGCAGTCACTACATAATCTTGGAGTGGAGGTCACACTGGAACAGGCGGCCAAAATATTGGAGAGGTGTGTGTGTTTGATGTGTGTGTCTTTATATCACACTACATACTATATCTATTATACCACTTGTTTGTTTTTTACAGTATGGATAAAGATCGATCCATGACCATTGATTGGTCAGAGTGGCGAGATCACTTCCTGTTTAACCCTATGCACAACATGGAAGAGATTGCGCAATACTGGAAACACTCTGTGGTACGAATCAAACATTAATTCATGAAACTAACTATTGTTGATATGAACTAAAACGGCTTTATATAAATATGGCTGTGTGTTTGTTTGTGGTGTGTGTGTAGATGTTGGACATCGGCGAGCTTTTAACTGTTCCAGACGAGTTCTCCGAGAAGGAGAAGCAGTCTGGGTTTGTTTGGAGACAGCTGATGGCAGGAGCCGTTGCCGGATCTGTTTCTAGAACAGGAACAGCCCCGCTGGACAGACTCAAGGTGTTTTTACAGGTGAGACAGTGCTGGAATGAGATCAGCTCTTTACAGTGTTATGTCTCACTGAGCAGTAAAGCTGATGTTCCTCATGAGTCAGGTTCACAGTCTGGCACAGACGGTCACATTTTTTAATCCAGTGAATGTTTCTAAGGGAAGGTCTATTTTTGTACTGAAAGATCCTTAAAGTCTTGGCATTCAAAGGCAGATTTTATATTTTTACTCCCAGAGAAAGGTATAGATATGTATTAGGGGGCCTTTAATTTTAAAAGGACATTGGAGAACAGACAGGAAAGCATTGGATAGAGACAGGGAAGTGGAACTGGCAAAAGATGCTCGCAAGTGCACTGGCACTCTATGTCAGCCCACTAAACACAGGGCTATTGGCGCCGACAAGGTTTCATTATTGCCTTGAAATGTAAAGGTTTCCTTTCCGAAATAAAACCTGAACTAATGACGTATGTGCCCGACAAACACAGCCCTCAAAATGAGACACAGCTTTGGATTTATCTTGATCTTGTCAACGGAATAAAGAAAATGACAAATAAAGAAAAGTTTTTTCTATTAGAATGTAGAATAAATGCATTTGCAAATAAGTTTTTTTATAGGCTTACCACAACGGACTTTCAAAGAAACACGTTTAACATGCACACATTTATTCCTAATCTTATCCCTAATAAACTGCTGAAAACAGCTCCATTACTATCTCCTGTCTCCTCACACAGATTATAACCAATTACATTACACAAATCACGTAAATTACATATTTTCCATTTAAAATGGCGTTTTGTATTTTGGATCGGTGAGTCCTGTCGCTCAACATTTCTATTGATGCAAAATATTGAATGTTTAGCCACTAACGTCGTGTGTTGCACTGGAACCTTAACTGTCTTCTTTGATTTGATTAGTCACCACACAATGGCTCTGTAAACAGTAACTCCCGCCTTACATTTGATTTATAGCCCAAAGGTTGCACGTTCGATTCCCAGTCTGGCAGGTCTGATTCCCAGGATAAGTTTAATTATAAGTTATCACCTATGGCATAGTGTATGGCATAGTGTTTACAGATTTAATGTCCCTTTATCACTTTAATTCAGATACATAATACATTACATCAAAGCACTTTTAAGTGCATCATATTTCTTAATAATGTTTTTTTCTGATCCCCAGCCTCTACAGTATTGAAAGGCCTTTCAAATTACAATTAGTTTTTGGACTTTGAGGATAGGCCTTTTATACCTCATTTAACATTTGGAAAGCCATGCCAAACAAAGTCAAAAGTTTATGTGTGTGTATGTATATTTGAAAGGTACATATATTAGGCTACATGACATATTGGACATGTGACTGGGCCTTTAAACCTCTACCTCTGTCACAGCATACCTTCATCCTCATTATCATACACAGTGTAGTGTACTGAAAAGCAATACACAAGTTTTTCCAAAATTATGACAACTGTAGCAGTTTCTTCAATAAAAAGAGTCTCCGTTAATATGACTACATCAGCAACTGTTGCAAATAAGGCAGATACAATGTAAAGTCAGTGTTAAAGTTGATGTCATTTATAAAAAGTAGCTACATTTGTCAACTTATGTTAATAAGTTAAAGTAATGTAAAGACATGCATTTTAAAACTAGAAATGTTAAGTTGAAGAAACTTAAGGCAGCAAAACAATGACGGTTTTAGCAGCAACAACATGAACAAGGTGGCTTAATCTTAACTTCCGGTAGACATCAGCAAGAATCTATAACTGTAAAACAGTTTTAATTTAATACCATTGATATACAATAAATATTAATATTAATATATATTATATATAAAATAAATTGTTATATTGTAACCAAACACAGACCTTAAATTAATTTCGGGCCAGACGCATGACTGGATGAAATATTGTAATCTATTGTAACATCACACTGACCCCGAGTGGCCAAATGAGACATAGCAACTAAACGCACAGCTGTCGATTAAGTGTGATTACATTTTCTGGTTTAATAAAATACTAAATAAAATGAAGTAAAGTGTGAAACTTAAGTGACTGAATGTGTTTGGTTGTGTGTGCAGGTACACGGGAGGACTTCTGATAAGGTTAGCGTGTGGCGTGGTCTTCGAGCGATGGTGAAAGAGGGCGGTCTGACAGCACTGTGGAGGGGAAACGGCATTAATGTGCTCAAGATCGCTCCAGAAACAGCCATCAAATTCCTTGCTTATGAGCAGGTACATCTCTCTCTCTCTCTCTCTTTGCACTTAACCAAACAAGATGACAGTAACTAACGGATAAACATTGTAAAAGCCTAATACAGTAAATCACACCTCTGTGTCTGTTTAGATTAAAAAGTTAATGAGAGGAAGTAAAGAAGTAGGAACTCTGAAAGTTCATGAAAGATTTGTGGCTGGATCGCTGGCTGGAGCCACTGCTCAGACTGTTATATATCCGATGGAGGTATTACTCACTGTCATAGATTCATTCACCTACATTATCAAAGTGACTTACCTGCATCACCATTTACCTGTTTTGTTTATAGTTTAAAGGAAAAGCCTTTCTTGTATTCTAGGTGCTGAAAACCCGTCTCACTTTGCGTAAAACAGGACAGTATTCAAGCGTCGCCGACTGCGCGAAGCAGATCCTGGCGAAAGAGGGCGCTCTGGCGTTTTATAAAGGATATCTACCCAACCTGCTTGGCATCATCCCCTACGCGGGCATAGATCTGGCAGTCTACGAGGTGTGTGTATGTTTGTATGAATGCGCATTGAGAATAGTTCCTATAGAGACTCTCCATCCCGCTGTATTTCTCTCACTTCCTCTCAGACGCTGAAAAACGCCTGGTTACAGAAGCACACCGATGGGAGAGCTGACCCCGGCGTTATGGTGCTGGTGGGTTGTGGAACTGTGTCCAGTACCTGCGGACAGCTGGCGTCCTACCCGCTCGCCCTCATCCGAACACGAATGCAAGCTCAGGGTAAGAGAAGCTCTACACAAGACGAATTTACAGAAATGCGCTCAGTTTTAGTTAATGCTGTTCCCTCTGTCTCTTTCTGTGTCAGCGTCGATTAAGGGCGGTCCTCAGGTGACAATGTTGACTCTGTTTAGGAGTATAGTCGCTCAGGAGGGTCTGGTGGGCCTCTACCGAGGCATCGCTCCAAACTTTCTTAAAGTCATACCTGCAGTCAGCATCTCCTACGTGGTCTACGAGCACATGAGGAAAGTACTGGGAGTTGGAACCTGAAATACAGACTATACGTGTAGAGAAACAACAAACATATTTTTATTTCTGAAACATGGACCAGGATTATAATCTTCTTTATTTAAGCCTGAGACATCCGACCGCACTGAACGTTTGAGGTGCATTTACCAAAAAAAGGAACTCTGACAGAGTATTTAAAACTGAAATATGCCGAGCCTTGCTTGAATCATTCCTGAATCGCTGAGATTCATGATGCTTTGTTTTTGTTGTTGGTCAACAGGGCCCTGATTTTCAGGTATACAGGGTAGGCTACACACCCCTGGACGCGGTAAAATGAACGCTGTGTGTGGGAGTTTGTGTGAGCATGTGCTGTACTGTATCGTATGTGTGTTTAACCCCCATGCACACACTACTGAACAATCCAATGATCTGTTTAATATGACGGAATGAACAATAAACTAATTAGTTTGCTTCCCCTTCCTTTGAAGGGACTGTGAGATTGAAACACATTCAACAACCTCAGTAATACTGTTTGACCTCTCCAAATCCACATCTCATAGGCTCTTATTTATCAGGTTAAAGCAAACACACTTCTATAAATCATTAGCAAACCCCTTCTAGTTTCTGTTTGTGTCTTAGAAGGCGTGTTGACAATAGTATTATGAACAACACATTTCTGTGGATTTTAAGTGTGCATCCCAGCATGCTTTTTAGCAAATGTTTCTTACATTTTCTTGCACTGTGGTAGAAAAGTTTGTGACGGTTCTCTTTGAAACCTTTTTCAGGTGAAGAGGTGTTGAAGAGTTTTAGATGCAATAGCATACAAGTACAATCAGTGTGTAAGCATCTATATTACCAAGATATAATTTTATGATCCAATAATAGTATACGGTTTTACTACATACTCAAAAGTGTGATTTCTGAGCCAACAAGAAACGTGTTTTAATTATAGGACAATGCAATATTACATTTTAAGTTGAGATCAACTGTCTGGACATGTTACAGTACAATAAGAATGGTCATTTAAGTCTTTCACACTAAAATGTGAATGACAATTTTCTGCTTTTGTGTTGTTTAAACCCCGTTGAATCACCTGATGATTGCATATTTGATGGTTTGTCCACTTTTTTAAATAACCAATAGTTTTAGTGGACTATACAGCCGTGTCAAATGATTTAAGAATATTTTGAGGGCAGGATGACGTCATTCTTTTTCGGTCGGTTTTCCTTTCCCTTGTTCTCATGATGCAGAATTGCACAAAATTGGCAAACCTGCTCAAGTGGTTCTGTACACACACTACTGTTTTTTATGTAAAAGAAAACAAATCTGTATGAACATGATCTGTTCGGTTTTTTTCATTAAAACTTGTATTGAATGCATGCAGAAGAATGTATTTAGAATAAATTATTAAATTAAACGGCTTTATTGACTGTCTTTATTAACATATTTCATATATAAAACATCTTTATTCACCTGCTGTTTGAGGATTTATTCGTGCTGTAGGGAAACTGTATATAACAACAAACCCATAAAAATGCCAAGAAATGTACGGTTCAGCAAAATCACCTAACGTTAACAGACCTCTCGTCACCTATTTGCTGATTCAAGCGTCAATCATTGTCAATAAGCGTTTCCTTGAACCTCATTGGTCTATTTAATAATCTCCTACACTCTGAGTGGCTCTCTCGCACAGCGGCGACATGCGTGCTTGTCCATCCGTCCATAAAAACGTCGCTTTTCGCCACGCTCATTGGGCAATTGGTTACCTCGCGTCCAATGATCACGCACCGGCCCTCCCAGGCCGCTCTCGGATTGGTCATCTCACCAGCTACTCATTACGAGCGCCTATAGGAGACGTCCTTTACCTCCCACAGGTCTTTTGTCCCTCCCATGCGTTTGTCTCGCTCGTCTTCCCGCGTCTGCGCACCTCCGCCAGGCCTAGACTCCCCGCCGCATCCCGCACGCCTCACACCTCCGCACGGACGACATGTCTGAGTACAGCGCGGTACCGCCGCCCGGGCCCGGAGCTGCTCTAGGAGCTGGTGGATTGAAGAAAGACGCGTTCGCCGACGCAGTGCAGCGCGCCCGGCAGGTGAGTGATCCGCAGTGCGAGTTTGTGGGTCAGCGGCGCGCAGGGCCGCGGGCACACGAGCCGGCGTGCGTGACGCTCATCCGATATTATTTTTTCAAATTTCACAATCATGTGATATTTACATACTAAACTGTTTACCGTTACAGCACTAGTGCAGATATCGCGTGATCTGTAACACGAGGTACCATAGAAACACACACGCCGTGAAATTCACCCACACGGGTATTTTAACGCATACCGCGGTACTTGCAAGCTCCAAACAAACGAACCGTGGACTACAGGGACCGTAGTTCAGTATTGTGGTAAAGCTATTATTCTTTTTTTTTGTAATGGCGATCTCATGGCACAGCAAAGGGTTTCAAAGAGGTCGATGTTTGTAAAAACTAACGCAACAATGGTAATATCGTGATACTTTTTATGCTATGGAAGTCAACTTTTGCACAAAAGAAGATATTTTGACGAACGTTGGTAACCAAACAATTTAGGAAGCCATTGTGTGAACACAAAACCACCGAAACGTTTCTCAAAATATCATCGTTTGTGTTCCATTGATGAAAAGCATCTACACAGATTCTGAACAACAAGAGGTGGAATCAATGTTGTTTTTATTTTTGTGTTAACTTGTGCTATTATAGAGAAAAACATTGTATTGTGAGTCAAAATGTGAGGAAAAACTTCTTGAAATGTCTATTGGGAATATTGTATATGCTCTAAAATAAAACGAATGTTACAAAAGTTCTTTCTAATCCAAAGCAACTTTGAGTTTGAATGCATCACCGTGTGTCTTTTCTGTCTTCATGTTCTCAAAGCTATCTTTGGTCTTTTTTCTAGATTGCTGCCAAAATCGGCGGTGACGTTTCTGGTCCCCCCATGAGCAATAACGGAGGATCTGAGGGCTATTCCTTCAGCACACAGAAGAGATCGCTTGAGGACGCAGGTATGGCACGAGTTCTAGCGCACGAATGCGTCCTTTCTTGCTTCTTCTGACCCGTTGTTGTGTTATTCCTCAGATCAACCTGAGAGCAAAAAGATGGCGTCTGACCGAGACAGCGCTGCAGCCTTGTGTATGAGTTTTACTTTCTTTCAGTGTCTCAAATGTGTGTGTGTGTGTATTTTTAGAGCAATGATTTTATCCTCATCTCATTCACAGCTATCGAAGCCCAGCTGGCTGCCCTTTCTCAACAGAGGTAAGTCTGCCGGAACATTCTCCGGCATCATAAAAACGGATCGGGTGAATCTAGGAAGAAGCTTTCGGCTGCTTGTAGGTTTCATAATATTCACTTTTTTTCCCGTCTCAGTGTTCGTCCCTCTGCCATGACGGAGGATTACAGAGTGCCTGATGGAATGGTTGGCCTCAGTAAGTTCACTACCCATAATGCACTGCTCCATACTTAAAAGCTGTGTCCCAAATCATGCACTGTTATATGCTATTTTGTAATATAAATAGTGTGAGTAGTGCGTTCACATTGAAAATCCTCAAAAAAGTGCACTGTTATCACCTGGATAATGCACTTTTCGACCAAAAATATGAAGTGTGGACACTTCACGTATTCGACGGTTGCATTTTCGCTTGCGTAGGGTAAGGGAGGCGGAGCTATCAGACGCTGCTCAAGCAAAAGTCTCATGCAGAGTAATAACGCTTCAATCTGATGAAGACTGAAGGAATGCTGGGCAAAACAGAAAAAACTACATTAGATGAACAATGCACAAGTATATTTTTATTCACACGCATTGAGTGCGATTTACGTCATTGGCGCTCGTCTGGGAAACCGATAGACTTCCGGTTGGTATAAAACTGTTCAGTATTCCATTTGAAACGATACATCTCCTATGAAATTCATATACTAGATGGTTGAGTGCGTAAGTGTATAGTATGTCATTTGGGACACAGCTAAAGTGTTGTGGCTGAATCTCACAAAACCTGTCTGGGACATGACTTGTTTTGATTTGGTTTTTCAAAAATATTTAGCATTTGGCTTCAGTTTTAAGAATGTTTATGTATTCTGTATCTATCTGTAGTTATTGGGCGAGGTGGAGAACAGATCAATAAGATCCAGCAGGACTCGGGCTGTAAAGTTCAGATTGCTCCAGGTGAGTCGCATCGGTTGTGATGTTTAGATTGCTGTGTGTTGTCATCGTACCATAATTTCAGCACTCTTTAGGTACCAATACCAGTTTCCACGATTCTTGGTAACAAAGCAAAACACCTGTACATGCTTATTGAAACACAATGCCTTTTTGTATACATGAAGTATTATCTAATTCTTGCTGAAACTGTTGTGTGCTCACTGGGCTCTTTGATGCTGATGAGCATCCTCCATAATCTACTGCAGTATAATAAGCTTTTTATTAAATAAATAAATGCAACGGATAGATTTTTCGTTATTCGGTTTAAAAAACAGATTTAAACTTTCCGATTTTGGATAGGTCTGTATAAAACAGGGGAACTGTAAATCCCATTTTAATGGATTAGCATTGGCGCTAACCAATTAACATGCAAACAGGGATGTTTATTTCAATGCAACCTTTAACTTGACATATGCTACAACATTCATAATGTGAACAGAATTTGAAACTTACTGCTTGAACTTGTGAACTTAAATCTGTCTGTTTCTTCCTTTCACCACAAAACTTGATTAGTTTGCTTCGTGATGCGACTTTAATCTGAAGTTTTTCTGTGTGCATCTTTTGTGGATCATAGCAGCGCTTATCATGTCTTATTACGTCTATAAAGTTTCTGACTGAAAGCCTTGCAGACAGAGCGTCATTACCCGGTTGACCCGGGAGGGCGGTGTGTACTGTGTCTTATGAAAATTAGGTACCACCAGCTTTTTTATTTTAGGTACTGACTTTGATCCTAAGCACCAGGACTTTTGACAACACTCGTTTGGATGTATGAGATGTTTTATAACACCCTGGTTATGTGTTTTTCAGACAGCTGTGGCCTTCCAGATAGGAGCGTCTCTCTCACCGGTCCACCTGAAGCCATTCAGTACGTTCCTTCTCATTACACGTGCTTATTACTCATCTCAATTTATTGTGTTTTGACTTGCGACCTCCACACGCAGGAAAGCCAAAATGCTATTGGATGACATTGTGTCTCGAGGGCGGGGCACTCCTCCCTCCTTCCACGAATCGACCAACGGCAACGGTCACATGCAGGAAATGGTCATTCCTGCCGGAAAAGCGGGTCTCATCATTGGCAAAGGAGGAGAGACCATCAAACAGCTGCAGGTAGAGATGTGTGTGCCGTCAGATTGTTTTGCTCACGAATGTGTCGTCTCTTTAAATCACGGGTTTGTTCGCCGAATCGCGTGTTTCAGGAACGAGCTGGCGTGAAGATGATTTTAATTCAAGATGCTTCTCAGGGGCCAAATATCGACAAACCGCTGCGCATTATAGGAGATCCTTACAAAGTGCAGGTAGAATTTTGTGTGTTTGTTTTTTTGTTTTTTGCAACAGTTTTTCCTTTTACTTTGACAAATGTTACAATGATGGAAATGCAGTATTTAACACATAGAGGCTCTTGAAAGTGCACATCGCTATAAGTGGTGTAACCCTGTTGGTCATATATGCAGGTATAAATGAATTTAGCACATTTAAAGTCCTGTTTAATATTAGTGATCAAAAGTGGCACTTTTTTTCTCTAGCAAGCGCGTGAGATGGTGGATGAGATCTTGAGAGAGCGGGATCAGCCTGGCTTTGACAGAAACGAGTATGGCTCCCAAATGGGAGGTGCAAGAATCGAGGTGCGTGTGGCATGTTGATCTGCTGAACTGCTGTGATTTTACACCTTAACATGACACTCAAGCTTCTCAATATGCAGTTTTTTTTTCTCTGACTGACGTCTTCTCATTCTGATCGGACCAGGTGCCCGTACCGCGTCACTCTGTTGGTGTTGTGATTGGCCGAAGTGGAGAGATGATAAAGAAGATTCAGAACGATGCTGGTGTGAGGATACAGTTTAAACCAGGTCTGTTCAGACTCTAAAGATTTGATGGTGGTAAATTGGTTTTTATTTTGAGGTGTAACTTCAATTATTTTCTATGTAGATGACGGTACTGGTCCAGATAAGATCGCTAACATAGTGGGTCCTCCAGACCGATGTGAGCACGCCGCCAGTATAATCAATGAACTTCTGCAGAGCATCAGAGTACGAGAGGAAGGAGGAGGGGTAAGACTGAGACTTTCAGCTGCTTCTGCGTCTTTATAGTATAATTCAATTATATATATTTTGCCATTTAAATGAATGTTTGTATGCAGTCGTCAGATCCTTTGATTCAAAGCAATTTACAGCCGAAGAGGCTTGGATGATGTTAAAAATGGTTAAATCTGTTAAAAATGTTGCTTGTTGCTAGAGCTGCACGATTAATCGTTAAAAGATCACGATTCGAACGGCAGTTGATCTCATTAATGAAAATCAACGATTCTCGTGTGTCTATTAACCCACACCTCGGACTAAAATCATAACGCTTCAATATTTGCTGTTGCTGCCGCAGAAGTTAAAATTATTATTATAAGGTATGTAACAACGTCACATCCAGTCTTTTCAAAACACACACTATCATTATTCCTGTGTCAAATGATCACAGAAGTACTGGGATTAATGCAGAGAGTTGCCAACTCACACGCATGGGACGCGTTTACAAGCTCCTACTCTGCCCAAATTAATCTCACACCAAATAACAGATCAACATATAAAGTAAATGTCTTTCAGGATTGTGATACATTCTTCTGATTATGCTTCACATCTTAACTGGTAATGTTTGAAATGAAACTAATGATTTTAGTTTGTAGGGCGGACAAATCCGAGTGAGCGCTTATATCCGTCATTATGGTAAACACGTCATCAGAGCCCATATAACTCCATTAACGCTAATAGAGAAGCTGCGCTTTTAGAGCTTTTCGTCAAGTTGCCCATCATTTCATGTTTCCAGGTTATTTAAGTGTTTACAGGTGAGAATACTGCGTGGTGTTTATCAGCAGTGTCTTTGTGTAAAGACCCCTTCAAGCGGTCTGTAGATATCAGGCAAATGTACAAAATAAGTGTCACCTTATGAATTTGTTTTACTGAGGAAAATTTCATATACAAGTTACTTCAATGCATTTATACTTTTTAGGAAGTTAAACTTTTGCATTTAAACTAAAAAAAAAATGAAAAAACACTTTAGTTTACTTATGGAATTTGTGGTTAAACCTTTCTCACCATACTTACTGTAGGTTGACCATGAAATATGTAATAATTTTGAAGCAAAGTCCTACATATTACATAATTTTTTGTCAGAACCTCTAGTAAATGATGTATTTAGGTATTACTTTTAGTCATCATTCACAATCGCAATCTCTATGTGAAAAAGAATCGGGATCCTCAATTTATCCAGAATCGTGCAGCTCTACTTGTTGCTGTCAATTTGAACCAAACATGGACTGATGAGTGAATGTAGCCAATTGCTATCCAAAGAAGTATCATGTTTTAAATGTTGTTTTACATTTGACAGCATTTTTTTCGAATAAGTGTGTTTGTTCTCCAAGGGTCCCTCTGGCCCTCCTGGCACTGGCATGCCCCCGGGTGGGCGTGGTAGAGGGCGCGGTCCTGGCAGCTGGGGTCCACCAGGTGGCGAGATGACATTTTCCATCCCTGCCCACAAATGTGGACTTGTGATTGGCCGAGGAGGAGAAAACGTAAAAGCCATCAACCAGCAGACAGGCGCATTCGTAGAGATCTCCCGCCAACCACCGCCCAATGGCGACCCCAACTTTAAATTGTTTACCATTAGGGGGTCACCTCAACAGATTGATCATGCCAAGCAGCTCATAGAAGACAAAATTGAGGTAAGACATGTTGTGTTTAGTTGGAGAGGTGTTTGGTGGTTTGAATTTGGTTAAACTGGTCTCTTTCTGTTTTTAGGGGCCTCTTTGCCCTGTTGGCCCTGGACCGGGTGGACCAGGTCCTGGTGGACCGATGGGCCCCTACAACCCAAATCCTTACCAGCCGGGACCTCCTGGCGGACCGCCACAGTCAGTTTTTCATTTACTAATGCCAGATAAACTTCATGAAAAATATTGTTTATTTGGCGAGCCGTTCTTTTAAGGTCAACAGGGAAAATAAGTATATTTTATTGCCTCTTTCTCCAGTGGTGGTCCTCCTGGTGGCCAGTATCCTCAGGGTTGGGGGAACTCATACCAGCAGTGGCAGCCGCATGATCCCAGTAGGCACTTGAATATGTACTACTACTGTGAAAGTTATGGGTTGTGAGTGGGTTTGCTGCAGATGTAAGAAGTGTATTTCTCCTTTTGAAGGTAAAGCAGCGACCGATCCTAACGCAGCCTGGGCGGCATATTACGCGCAGTACTACCAGCAGCCTGCTGGAGGTGCCATGCCCGGACAGGCGCCCGGGGTCCAGCCGGCTGCACCCGCTACTGCTGACCAGGGTCAAGCGGCTCCTGGCACAGCTCAGCCTGACTACACCAAGGCCTGGGAAGAGTACTACAAGAAGATGGGGGAAAGTACGTCTGTGCACATCCACACTACATTCTAATTTAACCACAAAAGGATTGTTTTCCTCCTTTGAATGTTGTGACTAAAGCTCGCACCTCTCTCTCGCCATCAGCTGCGGGAGGAGGAGGGTCTGTGCCGGCAGCAGGAGGTGCTCCAGCTGCAGGCGCTGCAGCAGCAGGGCAGGCAGATTACAGCGCCGCATGGGCTGAATACTACAGACAGCAGGCTGCTTATTACGGACAGACGGCACAGGCCCCGGGACAGCCAGGACCAACGCCGCAGGGCCAGCAGGTATGTACAGCACCTGTCCAGAGACACTCATCAGTTATTTACATGTCAATCAAACATGTCCTTTATTACACCGATTTTTTATTCATTGGAATATCTTTCTGTTTCAGGCTCAGTGAAAGATTCAATGTTGTTTTCACCTCCGTCCTCCGCCCTGGCCTCACTCTTCCATCTCCTTGCGCTCCTGAAAAAACAACTAAATTTCTGCTCTGTTTATTTTCCTCGCTGTGTCCAGCAGCTGCGTGACTATTTCTGCTGGATCTACAAACGCTGAACTCGAATCGAACTCTGCCTTCCCCCTCGACAGCTTCATCTCTCTTCTTCCTCACGTTAATGTGACTCATGGCCAGGGAAACACAAGGGAATCCTGCTAACTTCCTCATACGAGCGTGCACTTCCTGTTTTGCGTTTCGTTGTTTTTAAAGAATCTTTTTGAGGAAAGGTCCATCAGAGGAACTCTTCAGATGTTATAACTACTGTTCAGAACTCAATGAGTAATTGTTTTTTGCTTTTAGTCCTTTTGTTTGTTTTAAGAGCATTTGATTGCGCTGGAACATTCCCGTTGTTAAATTTTTTTTAGATTCAGTTAGTGAGGTTTTATTTTGTATTGTTTGTGACATCAGGTGACACTTCACGTTTGAGGATGCGTTTGCGTGTATGATGGTAATTTTTCTTGTGCGTGTATGTGTAAGGATGTTCCGGTACTGAACTCTGAAGGCCTGTTTTTGTCTCCTCACTATTAAAAACAAAGGTTTCTGTTGTTTTCACCCCCCACGTCATTGGAAGTCATGATGTTATATAAAATATATATCAATTGCTTTTTTTTTACTGCTTGTTTTTAAAAATTACAGAATAAAACGTAACAGAATCCTCATCAGATTACCTTGCTGGTGTTCAGTCTGAAAATGTTTTTACTTCATGGTTATACTTTGATACATTTTGAAAATATGTGAGGAGTTAATAGCCATTTGATCTTTAATCAAGGTATATCTTTTGTTGACTAATAGAACACCAAGGTTCACATTTAAGATGATTTAATTTGCTAAGGAACTGATCTCTCACCATCACAAACTGAGCATTAGATAGCAGTTAAATGATTAAATAGTATTTAAGTCTCACCCAATCATTGACTTTGTTTAGTAGGAGCCTACTTACTACAACTTGTGTATCTAGTCCCCATAGGGAAATGAATTTGTAAAGCTAGCCATTGTTTGCGAATTTACTATTTTAGCAAAGGTGTAAATTGTACTTGGTCTCAAGTAAACTATGAACATCAAGAATTTTTATTTTAGTATCTGAGTTGAGTGGGCAAGATGTGAGAGTTTGAGTCTGTTGTCATACACTGAGACGGGCAGTAGGAATAAAACCTTTTATTTGAGAATCACAGCTGAAAAATTGGTGCATTGCCATTAGAGAACACAACAGACCTCCTGTCCTGATAAACATAGCTTGACTTTTTCTAACTGATTTGTTTAATTGCGATACTTTGATATATTAACAAAATGTGAAAATTAAAAACAAAAATACAATATTGACGGTTTTATAAGTTTTATTCTAGGCTTTACTGAAGCCAATATTTTAGTATCTTTAGTCAGATTATTTTCACCCCAAAAAAGAAATACAGTTAACTTATTTTTAGACCATTGTTGTAATGATGCAATCGAACATCTTTCCAGATTTTTATCATAGGCTGAACATAGTTGTTAATAGTGATATTTGATGGTCTTTATCACCCGAAGAACATAATACAAGAACATCACAGATTTTTTTTCTTTTGTCTAAGGATTAAAATCTTTATGCAAAAGTTCTTTGCTCACATAAGAAACCTCAAGAGGAAAATTATACAATTGGAAAATCTCCCTGTTCAAGTCTGCATGACTGGCTCATGTCCCCACGTCTTTGGTTGGGTCTGTTGTGTTGTGTTTGGCAGTCGTCCTGATTCACTCAACTCCTGGGGGGACGTTGTTTCTGACATCACCTTCAGATCTCAGTACAGAATCTGTAGCAGACAGACATAAAAATAAACCTAAATACTTCCTAAACCAGGTTGTAAATGGACCGAATACACACCTGTGATATGTTCACTGGCCATCCCAGGCATCTTCACGCTGTTTAGCAGCCAAACGTTTTTGGTCTGATTAAAAAAAAAACATCAAATTTAATCATATTGTTTGCGCATCTCACACATTTCCGTCAAGCCTAATTCTTGATCTATCACAACAACTGAAATCAAAGTTATTCATGTATGATTTGTCACCTTTTGCTTCCCGTAATTTGTTCTTCTCTGCTTCTCGATCTTCTCTGGTCTGGTTGCTCTTCACACCCAAAGCACCAATCACAAGCCGCCGAGCCAGAGCAGCGCTGGTCTGAGGCCGCTCTTTAGCTGGGAGAAGATAATCTTTAAAGAGAGAGAGAGGTTCAGGTTTGAAAAAAGTAGGAAACAGACGGTGAGAGAGAGAGCAGTACCTGAGTTGCTGCGAGCTTTGGCTTTAGTGGCATTTGATGATTTGGACAGAGGTCTGATCTTCATCATGGGGTTCTTCATCCTCAAAGCATCACGAGCTGCACAAAGACACTTAGAATGACATCAGTGCTCAACTTCATCAAAAACACTCACCATATCTGAATCCCACTGACCTGCGATCGGACTGGAGAACAAACCCAGAGCGTGTGTTTCATCGATCCATTTAATATCGAACCCCTTCTGCCTGCAAACACACACACACACACACACACACACACAATTAATACCAATGCTTGCTTCTGGGAATAATATGTTTGTGTTGTGGAATCAGATTCACAGACTGGAAAGAGCTGAAGGATCTGATCAGGTCTTCCATCTTAAACTCGGCTGGGAAATCGTAAATCTCTATGATGTGTGACATCTCCTCGTCACATAGCTCCACCTCTTCCTCCTCCCCAGGTGACCATTTATAGTAGTCGAAACGCGGGTCCTGTATGGTTCCTGAGTTCTTCTCCTTTAGCGACATCTGTGACAGGAAGGAGAAAACACATCACGCTTGAGCGTAAACCTCCTTTTAATGCGCACAGAATTTATTATGTCAATGATGTTTGGGTGAGTTTGTTATTTTTTGATTGACCACTCCCTATAAATTGTATTATGACAATAAATAGTTTTTACATAGTTTTCATTCATGGGTGAACTGTCTATGTCATTTAATCATTTTGGTTTTCAAAAGACACAGGGGTGAGGAATACAATGGAATGAAAAAATTATATAAAGCAAAAGCTCAGCAAAAAACGCTGTTTTCCACACAATAAGAGTGAATAGTGACCACTGATTTCAAGCTAAATAATATGTTGTGTAATATAATATTTAGCCGCCTTTAGAAGACGCAGATAGAAAGTTACGCAAGTTTGGAAGCAGGGGCCATATTTACAAAAAATGTTTGGAAGACAAAGAAAAACAACTATTAAGGCAAATAAGAAGTTTGTAAAAATGTTCCTAAGTGCAATTTTTTCTCAAAAAATTGCTACAAAACTATATATTTTTAATAAAAAAGTAACTAAACTCAATTTAATGTATTTTTTTATTAAAATTTACATTCTTAAAAGATTCTTGAAATGTTTTATGAATCTGACCCCCGGTGAGATGGAATAAATTATGACACACTTTCAGTTTTTGCATCTCTTTAATGCCCACTTATGTACAAGGTAATGGGTTTACCAGGGTAATGTGCTTTAGTACGGGTTGATCAACTCTTCTGCTCTTACCTCCTCCAGCAAATGAGGGTCAAGATAGTCACCATCATCATTAAACAAAGAATCCCAGTTTTCTTCTGATTCCTCCTCCTTCTGGATCGCTTCATCTTCCGCTGTATTGTCGTCATTACTCGTGATCACGTGCGTTTCTGATGTGATGTCCGTATCGTCTTTGGGCTCCTCGTTATTTTCAGTTGTCATGTTCAGATTGTCTGTATCTCCCTCTTTCAACCCAGCATCACAGTTCTCCTCTCTTTCCTCTCCGTTCGGGGTCTCTACCGTTTTGCCTTTGTTCTTCTTGCTCTTGCGGGCCTTGTCAGTGTAACGGGGCCTGGGTTTGGCTTTTTTCTCCTTGGGGTCCATTATCTCAGGCTGGCGTTTCTTGGGTACGTAGATTTCCATGGTGGGTTTTTTGTTCCGGAGTGGGGCGGTAGATGTGGACCCCTCTTCGGGCATGGCTGCTTCAACCGTCTCCATAGATATCTGTTTCAGAAAAGAGTTGCTATGATCAAATGCTAAGCTGGGAATAGTATTCTACCTTAGCGGATCACAAATAATAATGTTTTTGCTAGCAGTAGGCTATTTTGCTTTTCAAAGTTATCGATTCTATATTTTAGGCAGCAGTTACGAACACTAACTTAGTCGAGTGTAATAAACACAACCGATAAAACTATCGGGTACTTTACCTTGATTCTCTTTTGATGTTTTTTTTTTACAAAAACACATATTTTTAATCTGGGCCTATTATAAATTTACGCGATCAGAGTCACATTCACAGAGTGCAACACCATCACTACGGAACATAAATCCTCTTCAGAACCACAAATATAAACAACAAATATCATAAACCTCTACAAATCTTTAATCTAGCATGTCGAGATGTAAGTTCCACGTAAAGTGAATGTATAAAGTAAACATTTGGAGTCCATTTTTACTTACATCTTCCACTATTTTCCAGTTCGCCGAAACGTTGAAACCGTGACCGGATGTTTGGAGACTCAAAGGCGACGTGACGTCACTGAGTTACAAGGCTTTGTGGGTAATGTAGTATAACGACTGCAATACAACCATCGTATGTAGAGTTTACAAATCCAAAGGTGTTTTCTAGAATACTACATATCATTCAGTCAGTCGCGTTCAGTCACACTTCTAAACAATATAAATAAAAGAAGTAAAAATACAATATATTTTTATATAAAAAAAAATAATTCTTCCACGCCCCCTTTCCTTTCGCAGGTTTGTGACTTGTCATTCCTCCACCGCGTGCAAATCTCTCGAATTTGATTGGACAGTCGCTTACACAAGCGCTTGTGTAAGTCAGTAGTATTGCAGTTGTGTAAGTCGGGTATGTAAATAATACGAAACAATAAGAAATCACTTCGGAAAGTATTGCAGTCAAGTCTCGTACAGGCAACACAGAATCGCGTAAGTAGCGCATTCAAACCATGATTGTTTAGACACAGTACAATTTATTTCTACGTTTTCTCGTGTATTGAATGCAAATCATCAATTTCTGCTTTGTAATGCATCGTTTTTCTTTTGTAATCATCGTTTTTCTTTTGTAATGCATCGTTTTCTTTTGTAATGCATCGTTTTCTTTTGTAATGCATCGTTTTCTTTTGTAATGCATCGTTTTCTTTTGTAATGCATCGTTTTTCCTTATTGTAGTTGCAATATGTGTTTCCATGATATTGTGTTAGCACCTTTACATTTTTACTGTACTATGTTGTAAATTTATGATGAAATGTATGACGTAAAATGTTTTGCTCCCTGGGCGCCATTTGATTGATAGGTGGAGATGATGTGGTGGGCGTGTCTTCTTTGTCTTGGGCTATCTGATCTGGTTCAGGCACAGCCCATGTTCTCTGTAAATACGGACACAGTTCTGCCTCCTCATGCCCTTCACAACCCCACCCAGCTGAATTATGGGATGGCGGTGACAGATGTGGATGGAGATGGAGATCTAGAAGTGGTGGTGGCCGGGTAAAGACTCCAGCAGGACTTTTTTAGATTTTGATATATTTTTGTTTGGTAACATAGAAAATAAATACAGAATAGTCAAAGTTTTATACTAAAAAGCAAAACAACATTTTAATAGTTGAATAAAAATCTGTAGTACGTTAACATTTTTTCTTTTCTTTTAGGTATAACGGCCCAAACTTGGTTCTGAAGTATAACAGTACCCAGAACAAACTGGAAAATATTGCCATTGACGACCAAAGTTCTCCATATTACGGGCTTAGAGACTTGCAGGGAAACGCCATCGGAGTGACGGCCTGTGATGTGGATGGAGATGGAAGAGAGGAGATCTACTTCCTCAACACCAACAACGCCTTCTCCGGTGACTACTGACATCCCTTAAATTCATTAAGACTGACAAAAGTATGTAATAAAGACTTATACAATTCTTTCAAGGCCGGGCGACGTACGCAGACAAACTGTTCAAGTTTCGTAACGGTCGTTTTGAGGATTTGCTCAGTGATGACGTAAATGTAAAGAAGGGTGTGGCCAATCACATGGCTGGACGCTCAGTCGCTTGTGTTGACAGAAAGGTACCTCATTTCATTTATTTAATATAATGTAAACTATTATATTATTTACTATCTGTTAGTTCATTACATAAGTGTTTTTTATATTGCTCTAGGGAACCGGCCGCTACTCGATTTACGTGGCAAACTACGCCAGAGGGAACTTGGGGCCACACGCGCTGATAGAGATGGATGAAGCTGCCAGTGATGTCGAAAAGGGCATTATTGTGCTGTCTGACATTGCGGCACAAGCTAACGTTAACAAGTACACAGGTCAGAGGTCACTGAGGTCAAATGTGTAGCTTACATGTATTTTTTATCCTATAAAAACGTTAGTATTGGAATTAGTTTTTGAATGCATCTTGGTTGTGAAGCTAAACAAAAAGATAAAACACAATATTGTATTTACCTCCAGGTGGGCGTGGTGTAGCTGTTGGTCCAATCCTCAGCGAAACAAGATCAGACATTTTTTGCGACAATGAAAATGGACCAAACTTTCTGTTTCAAAACAACGGTGATGGCAAGTTCAAAGATGTGGCTGCAGATGCAGGTAAGTGACCGGGATGTATATTCAAACTAGATTTTTGTAAAACTTCTCATTGTAACACATATAAGGTGTTTGATTGTTTACAGGAGTTGAAGACAAATATCAGCACGGCAGAGGTGTGGCTCTGACTGACTTTAATGGTGATGGGAAGACTGACATTGTTTATGGCAACTGGAACGGCCCACATCGCCTTTACCTGCAGGACAACGCACAAAAATTCAGGGTGAGAATTACATCCGCAGTCACTGAATCTCAGTCGATACTGACAAGTAAAACAATCCTATAGATGAAAGACAGGATCTGAGTCCTATCTAGAGATGCCCATATATATCTTTTTGTTGTAGTGCGCTGTTAAATGTTCTGTTTTTTGGATCTGTTCTGTTCTTGTAGAATATCGCCACAAAAGCATTTTCCACTCCTTCACCCATTCGTACTGTTATCGCTGCAGACTTTGATAATGACCAGCAGCTTGAGGTGTTCTTCAATAACATCGCTTACCAAGGAAACGCCCCCAACAGAATCTTCAGGTACTTTAACACCCATCATATAACACCATAACATCTCAGGCTCGTTTATTTGATGTCTTTTAGCAGAGGAAGAATATTTCTCTGCTAAAAACTGCCTACATCAGTCTTAGATGGTTTGCTGGCCTTAGCTGTTTACCTAACTGGTTTAATAGCTTAAGTTAAGATTTAAACACGTGTCAGTCTTAAAGTCCCTGTGAAATAAAAAATCACAATGCCTATTTTTTCATGAAATATTGCAGCGTTTATTTGAAATAGTTTATAAATGTGGGTCATTCTATTTTTAAAAAAATGTGTGCCCTTATAATCTATAGTTACAATGTGAAAATGCACTTCCATCCTGTAGAGACTATCAATCTTAAATGACATATGTATGGGCGGAGCATCCGTTAACTCCTCCCCTTCAACAGTCAGTCTGCTGCAAATTTAATTTAAAAATGCAGCAGCTGTTTTTATACATCCAATCAAATTGCAGAGAAAGATGAAATCAACTATTTCCACTTTTCATTAAAAATTTAAATTCACTCGTAAATGCATCAAAATACGGAAGTAAAAACGATTGAACTTCCAGTTCAAAAATTTAATTCACAATTTAATTCACAGTTCACAGGGACATTATTGTTAACTAAAACTAAAACTATTAAACCTTTCTGCTGGCCTTATCATTATTTGAAAAGCTTTCACTGATGATGTCTCAGCAATAAACTTTAACTGAAATAAGTTTGTGTTACTAAAATTAGTAACTGAATATAAATAAAAACTAAACTCAAATTGAAATAAAAATATACAACAAATATACCAGCAAACTACCTTAGGTTGTTCTAACAGTTTTTTGTTTTCAAAAATAAATGTTTGTTTGCTTGAATAGGGTGTCAAGAAAGGAGAATTCCGACCCTGACATCACAGAGCTGGATGTGGGCGATGCTTCTGAACCACAAGGGCGGGGCACAGGTGAGACCACCTGAGGAGCATCACATGACCCTGTCCTCACACCACAGCACAATGTTGTTCATCACCTATGATGAGAGATTTCCGTGACAAACATAAGACTCATAACCCTGATCTGTTTCTGTATTGATCAACAGGTGCCACAATCACAGATTTTGATGGTGACGGTCTGTTGGATTTATTGGTGGCTCATGGTGAGAGCGCATCACAGCCAATCTCTGTTTTTAAGGTCAACCAGGTGCGTCAGTTATCATTTAACAAAAATTACACACCTAAATATTCTATTATTTAAATCAAAGGATTTTCATTTTATCTGGACTTTTTTGTCCTTTTTTTAAGGGCTCAAATAATAATTGGCTGCGTGTGGTGCCCCGCACACGTTTCGGGGCGTATGCCCGGGGAGCAAAAGTGGTGATGCACACCAAACAGAGTGGCGTCCATACACGCATTATAGACGGGGGGTCCGGTTACCTGTGCGAGATGGAGCCTGTGGCTCACTTTGGATTAGGTATACAATGCTTGACATAATACAAAGTCATAATGTAAATTCATATTTACAACATATATGTATGAAAAGTCTATATTAGATACTTAATAAGGGCTGAATTCCTATTGCCCATAGGGAGTGACGAGGCCACCAGCATTAAAGTGTATTGGCCAGATGGGCGTTCAGTTGTCCGCCTGCTTGAGTCTGTCGACATGAACACAGTCATTGAGATTTCATACCCAAAAGAAGGGGAGGAGTCAACCTTTCACTCTGACACACAGGTATGGATGCATGCAAATGAGGAGGAGGAGTCAATACACACCTTAAAGAGTCGGGTATGAAGATATGCATGTTAGAATACATTAATTTATCGTTTAAAGCACAATGAAATACACTGAAATTATCAAATTCACGTTTTTGCAGTGTGGTGAGGGATTTAGCAAAAACACAAATGGCCACTGCGTCGGTAAGATTTCGATACAACCTCCTCAGCTGGTGTGAAATACAGTATAAATGTCTGTGTTCTGATTGGATCAAAGCACCTTTTTATATGATAAATATAGATTGAAGATAACAGTAATGTCTGAAGATTTTAATCTTTTGACTGTTACATTGAAAATATTTGGCAGAAACGTAAACGGCAAACATGAAAACACACCTGAAGAGTTATTTGATTTTCTGTTTTACTATTTATTACTCTTATCTTCTTTCTCTGTCTCCAGTGACACTCTGAAAGATTTGTCTGTGTGGACATGTCAACGTCAGGTGATGCATGATATCATTGTGTCCGATGCGCCTCAGTTTACATTCAACAAACTGGAGAACCGTGTAGACTGAAAACTTCAGCCATTGACCATATCATGTTCAAATGAAATAAATAAAAGTTTACATTAAAAACAACAGTGTTTTTTCTAGAAATAGTTTCTAACTATTAGTTTCTTCAGTATCTGTCTAATAAAAATAAAGCCGTTCTTGAAAGTCTGACAGTCTCTTCTTTCTACAGATGATTCCGTATCAAAGTCATAAAGCAAAAACATACTTTACTATCATTGGTAAAAGACATTTTCAATGCTGACAATCTTTTAATGAACCCCCAAAACTCGATATTTGTATACAATTTTGTTCATTTATTCACTTTGCTACACTACAGAAAAGCACTCGTAGTTATTTTGACTCAATTTCTCTTTGCATAAATAGGGGCTAAACGTTCATAATAAGAAATGGAAGCTCACAATGAAGGTCAATGTATTTAAAGAAGTTCTCCTGGCAGTGATCTTATCACTTTTTTTGCTGTAATGCCATGAGTACAAAGCTAATGATTTCTACATTACAATATAAAACAGGTGTAAAGTCATACAGACGGCAGTGTGTAAAATATGACATGTCTGTCTTGTTCTGTACCGGCCACTCATCGTAACTAAAATCGCAAATATATTCACTGTCAAAAAATGATTGCAGACAGACAGTACAATGGAAGACTCTTGTGTGCCGATCGGCAGCTACATCACAGAGCGGGGGGGATTTTGCATATCATAGGACGGAAGCTTATGTCAACTTTACCCAGAATGCTACACTAAACATGTGCAACAGCTGCAGGGTTCTGAAGGTGCCGGAGGGTCACGTGCAGATTGGGATACTGCGATAACATCTGTTCAGATGAAGTGCAGGTCTGAGGTAATGGTGTGCCGGATACAAATGTGACGTGTCTTGAGGAGGCAGTTCTCAAACGATGTGTGTCGGACGCTCGGTTTGGCGATGTAGAGCACTTGTTTCTTTTCAATGGGCATCAAGGCAGACCTGTGCAAGTGAGGATGAGTGAACATTACAGTGGGTGTTTGATTTATCGTCCACTGCTGCTAGTTGTACTGCTGCCAGAACTGGAACCGCTTGATCCACGATCCTCATACACACTGATTTCAATCTATCACACACTCAGGTTAAGGGAATAACATCACACACATCGCCGACAAACATCCATTCCATTTTCTACCGCTTATCCGAACTACCTCGGGTCACGGGGAGCCTGCGCCTATCTCAGGAGTCATCGGGCATCAAGGCAGGATACACCCTGGATGGAGTGCCAACCCATCGCAGGGCACACACACTCACTCATTGCCGACAAACATCAAACATGCAAAAAACAGATTAAAGTCATAACTTCCAAACTTGCACACACTTGTTTTTCATGTGGGACCACAATACTTGTTATCATATTATTGTAATCTGGTGTCTTTTGGGACCACACAAATGATAAAGTTTGTATTTTCTGTAAGGATACGACCCTCATGCCTCTCTCTATCGGGTCCGTGATGAGTAAACCTCGAGGTGCGTAGATCTTCTCATTTTGCTCCTGAATGTACCGTGAGATCTTCTTCAGCACCTGCTCACACAAAAACATGAGGTGAAACATTGTCGACTGCCAACTAGAAAGATTTCCGAGGTTTTTTTGGTAATTTCACAATGAACATAGGCAATGCCAGCTGGAATACCTTATCATAGCGTGTCTCGATGCACAGGAAGATGAGGTAAACCGTGAGGCAGGCGAGACACCCCTCGAGGTACGACTGACCTCCGATCTTCTCCGCTTCAGCATAGTAATTATTCAGCGTCTTTACTGTGTCCTCAAACAGTGTCCTTTCAATCTGACCAATCGGAGGCAAGTGGTGAGAGTCGCCAGCCAATCAGAGCGCAGCAGAAGATTCATACAAGGACCCAGTTACATTCTGATATTAGTCTCAAATTTACACCAGGCAATTAAAGTGATGAGGTAAAGGAACATTTCACCCAGAAATGTAAATGCTGTCTTCATTTACTTATCTGTTGTTCTAAATCTATTTACATATATTTGTTCTGATGAACACAGAGAAAGATATTTGGAAGAATGCTTGTAACCAAACAGTACTTGGCCACCATCGACTACCATAGAGTAGAATTTTTCAAAGAAATAAAATGTCTTTGTTCTTTAGAACACAGATTTGGAGCAACTGAAGGGTTTGTAATTGATGACAGAATTATATTTTTGGGTGAACTGTCACTTCAAAAGTTTAAATAACCATAATGAATGCCAATATAGAGAGATAAATAGATCCTTACTATTTTTGACATCTTTTACACAAAACTGACAAATATACATTAAACACTTTTACTCAGCAAGTCTTTACCGACTCTCTATAACATGATGTCACATCTTTAAATGGCTCTATTAGCAGCTTATTATGTGTGTTGTGAGGAGTTTGCAAGGTCAGCAGTGTGTGTACAGCGTTTTATCCAAGTCAATAGTTCTGTTGTGTTTCTGTCCTGCTCTCTCTCTTTAAGCTTTCATTGTTGACTTTCTCTATTTTGCTCTTTTACACAACAAGTACTCACACATAGAAACTTACCCTGCTGTCTAACTCAGAAGGAAACTTGGTCTGGAACTTGCAGACGGTGCCGTCTGTGTAATCTCTCTGAATGAAGACTTTGTTTGCTAAAGACGCACTGTGTCTCAGCTCTTGAAGATTATGAAACTGCACCAGACAGAAAGTAACAAAGACAGAAGAGTTACAACTTTCTAATCATTTTAATCCATCTGAACAAAAATTATTTTGTACAATGCAGACGAACCACAATCACTATTGGCAGAAGAAAAGCTGAGAAATGCAGTAGTTTCAGTATTAGCTCATAGGGTAATGCAGTGACATCATCAATATTTGTATTTAAAAGTACCCGGTGATGTCATGATCATAAGATCAGTGTCATTCCAAACACTCACACATGCACGCACACACACACATATGTTTTATTATCTTCGTGGGGACAGTACGTAGGCAAAATGAATTGTATACTGTTCAAACTGTATATTTTATCCCCTAGCCCTACCCCTAAACCTAAAGATTGTAAAAAACTGTTTGCTTTTTCAGATTTTCTAAAATTATCATTCAGTTCAATTAATACACTTTTTTGCCCGTGGGGGCCTCAATTTTGGTCCCCATGAGTTGGTGTGCATTCACGTGTAGATCCCCACTAACATATAAAAACCAAGTCCACAGACACACATAGGTTTCCATGTTTTGTGGGGACATTCAATAGACTTCCATTGATTTTATTCCAAGCCTATGATATATTCTATCCCCTACCCCAACACAAAATAATCACACAAACCTTTGTAAATTTTTTACAATTTCAAATCATTCTGTATTATTTATAAGCTGTTTTCCTTATGGGGACCTGAAAAATGTCCCCACAAGGTCAAAATCGACCATCTATCACTATCTTTGTGGGGACGGTAGGTCTCCATACAGTGATGCATACCAGTACACACACTAACATCAGCGCTTTGTTTTTTATTCTTTTTAACACATTCAATTTTAACAGACCAGAATAAAGAAGCCCAGCCCCCAATATGTGTCAGTGGTGCTCAATGTGCACACAACGAAGCGTCATTTAACAAAAATGTCTTATGTTATTTATATTACAGTGAGATACAGAAATATGATATGTCTCACTTGTAAGTCGCTTTGGATAAAAGCGTCTGCTCATTGCAAGCAGTGACAAAATGATCCATGCAGCCCTGACATCTCGCTTATTTGAAAACAGAGTCTGGTTTAGTAGCAGGTGTACATTCTGTCTGATATAGTAACAGGAAGAGACAGAACACACACACAGTCCCGTGGCTCTTCAGTGGTGTGGACGCGATCAATCTCTGGCACTGACCTATTGCAGATCTCAAGAACGCTGACACGGCTCACATCTGCTTCAAGGCATATCTGGTGTCAAATGCACAACATTGCATCAAGAACTTGTTGAAACCTTATTGGAACTTGTTGATACCTGATGTAAGTACTTGTACCCCACCTTTGAAAATTACCATGGTACTGAATGATTGGCATATTTGTGTATCATAATTTTCCATGATATTTCAAAGAGTCCCACAGTATCACAGTACAATAGCACTTTTGATATAATTTAGCAATAACATGTTTTTAGTCTTTATAATCAGTGTGAATATGGCAAACACTGTTGATCATTTTCTAATCTTCACATGCCATCACTGTACCATGGTCCTACTACAGTGCTTCTTCATAAGGTAAACCGAGACTCGTGTCTTATCAAGACTAAACGACTTTGCGCTGTTGATACTAAACGTCTCATTAATTATGCATGCAAACCGCGCTCTGACTGTCACAGACTCCCGCGAGCACAACCGATCGATCGCGAGGGGACGATCATATTCTTACACAACACACACACCATTTATACCAAAGCTGTCAAAACACACTTAAACCTCCGGGTACGACATGTTCAGATCGTTACCAAAACGAGTATGTTTGTTCTCACCCCGCGCGGTATTAAACAAAGATATTCCGCGCTGGAAACGCAACACCGTGCGCGTTCAAGGTTACTTTCCGGGACGGCGGACGCATGCACGTTTGACTCGTAACATAAACGTCAGAATAACTTTGCACCTCAGGAAATTGCGTGTATCTCTTCAAGTATATCCAGTTAACTCACTTTCGATCAGAGGAATGTAAAAACATGCTTACAGACGCGTGGCAGTATGGGAGTTTTGTTCTGTCGGTCGCTGTCCGCGGTGCTGAAATCATTCCGTCACCGGTCATCGATCAGAAGCGCAAGAAAAAATCACGCGCAAATACTACACGAGCTTAACGGCACAAGAACAGACGCTTTGATCCTGTCTGATGTCCAGCTGTACGCTGGGCTGCGTCACGACACACGGACGCACGCGCTGGACTTTGACTGGCCGACGGCGAGCGGATTTAAATACGGCACCAGAGCACGTGACTTTGTAAGGGTGCGTTTGTCAACAAAAAAAACATCTATCCAACCATCTATCTATGATGAAGGTCCATTGTGGCTGCCCACGGGTTGCGTTTACCGTATTTTGTCTTGTGGATTATACGTTTAATTGATTTTACCCTGTCCATTTTGTGTTAAGGAGCAACCATTAGCGGTCATCGATCAGGCGCAAAGGTTGTGGGGTCCATTCCCAGTGAATACACACATTGATCAAATGTATTGAATGCACTGTAAACCGATTTGGATTAAAGCCTCTGCCAAGCCCTTCACTTCTGCCTGTCACGTACCCATCCGTGATCTCTGGCCCAGATTTAATTCCTCAAAACGACGCTCAGACGTTTCTTATAGAACAAACCCGTCATACTGAACTCGTGTAACAAAGAAATGAAAAATAATGGAGTGTCTCTCACCTCCGTGGCCATATTGCCATGCGTCTACCCCGGTGCCGAAACGGGTTCAGTGGTTCCCGGGAATAATCCTTTGCGTTGAGGGATAAACGGGGCGGTGGGCGGGGCCGGAAACAATGACCATGGGATGACGGGGAGGGGGAGGGGCACGGCAGACAGAGCATATTTACTGAAACCAAAAATCATTTTTACGGCATTGCTGGGGAAGAACATTTTCAGGACCTTTTTAATATTTCACAAATGCCACACAAATATTTCATACTGAGAAAGTTTATTACTGTAACAGCATAGATTTAACTAGCGAAATAGGATGGTTGATATACAATCTAGGCTATTAAAACCCAACAGATTGGACATTGGAGAGTTGACATGATCAAATAAATAGGCTTTACATGTACGGTTTTAACCGCTTAAACACTGATTTTACATTCAGCTTCGGCTTAAAAACAATCAGATCGACATATACAATAACACAAAAATATGAACAAACGAGAAATAATCACAATGTATTTAAGATTAAGTTATGATTACGGCAGCAGGTAATACGGAGAAGTTGACCAAAGGAAATGATACATCACCAAAGATAGCATTTCATGATGTAATACAGTAATCTAAATGGAAAAGTCACCCTTATTATATTTCATTATGATCTCACAGTACACCGATTGGCCGATGAATAATCCAATGGCAATATTCTGATTAGTGGAGAACTGGTTGTACTGAAAAGGTTCACAAATAATAGCAATAACACAACCGATAGAAATCAGAGTTAAGTTAAAGGGTTAATGAAAAGATATATCACCTCGTCTGAGCCGCATTTTCCCAAAAGCATAAATCTAAGTAAATTTATGTATACTGACATACAATGATGTAAAATGCTCAGAACAACATTGGGTTGATGCCCAACACAAATGACAATATCACTGCCAATTAACATGGCCGTTAATATACCCCTGATATCAAATCAAGGGCAGATATGCAAAGTGATTTCATAGTGAGGGATGGCGAAATAACAGAACTGATATTTTAGTACACGTCAAAGTATACGAGCAACAATTAACTTTGGTGTAAGAATTGGGTTTGACTAGGGAATATGTCCCAAGGAAAATGTCACCAAGCAGAAGTCAAGGAGTGCGTTTAGTCTTTTTTGGGAGAAGGGAAAAACGAAGGCAGCATCCAACTCAAGATTTTGGTCCTCCTTGTCGAATATTCCATGACGACGGTAAAAGCAGACATTTTGAAGCCCACACCTTTAGTTCCTGATACTGAGGGGCTTGCACAGGTTTACAGTGGTCATTTGGGGATGAGGGTCGCCTACTTGGTGCTCAGGAAGGTATTACACATAGAACACACAAATACAGTCTCTCTCTGAGCCTCAGGAGCTGAAGAAACAGAGAAAAGAGAATGAGCTAAAAAGAGATTTTAAGCAGAATATTCTCTAAAACGTTCATGTATTGTTCTCACCTGTGGCTCCCATAGTGGACTTGAACACTTTATGTGAGCAACAGCGAGAACAGAAACTGACCCCGCAGTTACTGCAGTTTCTCTGGAAAAAGAATAATATCACACTTAATAAATCAATAAACATTTGTGAACGAACATCATTCAAGAGTTCATTTCAAAATGAAAAATCATGTCAAATAAAGATTAGAGGCTGTACCCTTTTCTTTAAAACAGAAAATGCTGAATTACACTGGAAACAGTTTCCTGTAAAAGAAAAAAGATGTCAGTATTATAAAAAGAGGGATTTGTTTATACAAAAGGAAAATAAAGAAAGAGAAGTATAAACAGACCGGTGTTGGAAGGAACCCGCTTGCGTAGTTTCTCTGTAAGTTTGGAGACTTTACTACGGATGGGCTCGTTTCTACTCAACAATCCATTATCAGACACGGTGTCAAACTCAGGAGCACCAGATGACATGTCTTCATCGTCCTATGAAACATACACGCACAGAAAAAATTGAGAAATCAATCAGATTTATTGTAAGAGTAACAAAAGGAGAGTTCAGTGATAGAGCTTAACCCACGAGCTCCAAAAGATCTGTGAACATACCAACACATTAAAACAAAAACCTGCACACAACCTTCTGTTTTACATTATTGTGATTTACAAAAGTCAAAAATGTCTTTTATCTCTGTCATTTGTTAGGGACTCATATGAATAAACTAAACTTCTAACGAAGGCTACATTTAAAGGTGTGTGATGGTTTTTTGTTTTCTTCTCTGTATCTAGAGGGCTTTGAGTTTAAACGGGTGATTTACTGAAGTCATCAGAAACTGAAGGTTTCATCAGCGTGTATGGACGTATGTGACTGACTTCAGTGAATCTGAGCCCATGTTTGTAGTGCTGTTAAGCTTGAATCATTTCCTTCTGTCAGCTGATACCTGATGAGAGTTCTCACATTTCTGCGTGCCCTGAAATCCCATGAGCCCTCTAAATGCAGGATCTAGTGAATGCTGGACTCTGTCATCACTTATTTACCCTCAAGTCACCTAATTCAGCTTATTTAATTTAATTAATCGTCGCTTTTTTTTTCATGAAAGGTCAGAGATGTTTGAAATGACATAATAGTGAATAAATGATAACAGAATCTTCATTTTTTGTGAACTATCCCTTTAAATGGATAAGAAAGGTTTAAATGCAGCCCATCAAACATATGCCAGACTCACCCAACCCTTCTCATAATTAGTTGAAGGTTAATTCATGACTCCTCGAAAGATATACTGTGAAACTTGACCCTATTTGAAAGAACTGTCACCGAGAAACCAATTTATGTGACATCACTGTTAATGGAAACCACCAAAAGGGGTGTGGTTAGTCAACCCGGAGATCATTATTGGTAATGAATGTGGGCACCTTATGGAGTCTCCGCCTCCACAAAACCTTTGGTAGCAAATTGACTACCGACCGCACCTACATTCAAAACACGGACCGGACAGGTTAAGTCGTGTACCGCATAACAAATGACACTATGGACTACGATTAAAATCTTTAAAAACATGAGGGTCTCATCTGCGGTTATTTGGCAAGCAGCGAGACTCAGCATGACTGGATTAGTTTAGATTGCGTTTAGACGCATGCAGAAAACTGCACACATAAAACTTTTTTTTTGAATCTGATGAAAGAACATGCCCCGGGGCATTGCACATTTGAAGGAAAACGCTGATTTTTTTACATAATTCTATACATTATATTACACCTGTTACGTGTTTACAATGATAATAGTATAATCAATGACAAAAATGTAATCACAACATCATTTATCATGAAAGAACCTGTGTGAGTGTTCAGTTATATTATTACAAAAACATGCACACATACACCCACAAAAACAAATACTGCAGACCAGGAGGTTTCAACACACAGTTTGAGAGAATTTTCTCAAATACTAAGTGCTCCTGTTTAACTCTGTTACTCACCACTAAAGGCAGAGGAGTGTCCTTGGAAAGCAGAGTAGAGGTCAAAGGTCAAACATTTACAAATGCACACTATACAACTCTCCATTCAACTATTTAAGACCAATTGCGATTAACAGGATTGCCATCTACACTCATGCACACGCACTTTTAGTCTAATGTCAACGCTCTAAGTCTCCGATTCACTAGAGGGAGCTACTTACCGGCAGCACCAGCTGAGTTTCCTTGAGTAAGCGAAGAGTAGAAATGGGAGAACGAGTGAGATCAAAAATACAAAGAAAACACAGAGAAAGAATTGAGCAGAGAGAAAAGTTAATCCTAACCTCTATTGCGTCTTTAAACTCATCATCAGGCTCCGCCTCCTCAGCCTCTTCAATGTTGCCAGGCGACAGATCCTTAACAAAACATTCACTCATATACTATACGCAGAGACATTGATCGAAGCGACAGACCCAATAACTAATGTGTTTATCACACACATGCGCATCATGAGCTTTAATATCACAGCAGGATAAATTCTCAGATGTTCTTTCTCACCTCTACACTGGTGGGAGTGGGCGTGCGGTCCAGCAGTTGGCCCTGATCTGAATCACACGGTTCCGTTTCTTCGGCTGGCTGGACGCGACTCGGGAAAACAAACTCCTTCAGCTCCAGAAGAACTACAGAATGAGAAAATCAGGGGAGAAGATCAGGTGGTGAAAAAAAAGAAACATTTACTAAAGGCCTGGCCTTGACTGCAGGTTATTTTGGTCAAGAACTGCCCACAGAAAGAGAGGATGGTGAGGACGATATATTTACTGACCTCTGCAGAAGTCTTTGTTCCAAAGAAAGAGGGCGCTGTTGAGTACAGACAGACTTAAACCCGCAGGAGCCGTGTACAGTAAACAAACCGCTGTCAGCACTGAACCGTAAAACCTGCGCACATACAAACACATTCACCATAACCTTTTTATTTATCATAAGAACGTTTGCCACAATTTAAAAGGTAATAGTTATTTTAAAAAAAAATAGTATACACAGATTCAACAAATATATAAGAAATGAATATCTCAAATATGTTAACTTAATATGAAAAAGTATTGTTAATATATACAGTCAGGACACACGTTTAGAAAATGTACCTAACCACAAGATATTTATTTTGTGTTGGAAGTGGTGTTATACTCACATTGTGGACACTGCATGGCTCTCCCAATACAAAACCTTATACACAATTTCTGCATACACACACGCCTGGGTCAACAGGTCATCAATGCGTTTCAGCCTGTAACACACACACATTTCAGCTCAAGAAGTGAAGTTATAATTTAAACACTTTTCTGAACATTACCATCCTGAACACATACATGCCCTTGACCTCTAGCATGGCTTCCTGTTTGCTCATTTGGACTGTCTGAAGGTCTTTGCGCTGGACCGCATAGTGTTTCTTCCTCTGAGCCGCTATCTCGCTGGTGACGCTCTTGCAGCGGTCGCCCAGGTAACCCAGCATGGCTGGAGCCGAGACCCCAAGCAGAAGCAGAGAGATCCAAACACCTGACGATGGAGAGACACAAGCGTTCAATTCATCTTTATTAGTCATCTTCATGGAACACTTGATTCTGATTGGTCAATTAAAGCATTCTGTTTTAGATACTAAGCCCCTTTAATACTGCAATTTGTGTTCTTATTTTACCATAATGATCAGCTGGCTGAACACCATATCTTGATGATTTCAGTGTTTTTTTACCAACATATCGACATGTGCTTTACATCCATCTCACCTTCGCTCAGAGTTAAGAAGAGGATGTTGAGCAGGATGTAACTCAATAAGGAGCACCATGGCATTCTCCATCTGAAAACACACACAAGGTGAGAGCTGTATAGACGAGTGACGATCTGCAACACAAATACTTCAGAAATGGATTTAGTGACTCATGATTGTCATTGAAGAAGCAATGCATGATGGGTTCGAATAAACAAGCTGGGACATGCACATAAAGTTGTCGGGAAATTACTTGATCTTGTTTTAAAGGACGATTCTCACCCAAGAAGGTACCGCACTACCTCAACCGTGTCTGTGATGGGCTCCAGGTAGAAGGCCATCCACTTGAAGGAAATCACCATGTTGAGGAGGTCAAAGGTCAGTGCTTTGGGGCTACTCAGCTCAGACGTGCTGCCCCCAAATGAGACATCTTTAGAGGGCAGCTGGGTAAATTCTGCCCGGTCTCCACCCGTCTGAGGGGTCTCAGGAGGAGAGGAGGAGGAAGTGCTACACTGCATGCTGGGACACCAGAGAACGTAACAGCGTTAAACAGAGATGCTTATATTTTCGTATTGTATACATCTGACAGTCATAACACTTACAACATTCACCAAACACACGTGTTAAGTTTAAACTGACTGATAATAAAACACACGATATGGGAGCAAGAATATAACCTTTTCCTTTTATAGCCGTAATATAACTTGAATGTCATTACAGAAACATCAAGCATTTAACTTATAAACCGACAGAGAAAGACATCGAGCACAACAAACACTAACGCAGCTAATATATTTAAAACAGTAAGAAGTTTATTAAACCGTAACTTTACATCTTTAACGAGACATATGAAGTTAATGTTTAAAATAAATGCTCTTTAAGTAATACAATTCAAATGTTATCACCCAGGTCTGCGATGATATCAGCTGCTGCTTCCGTATTTCACAGGCTGACGAGTAGATGCCAGAGAGACGTGATGAGAGCCGTCAACAGAAGATGAGCGACGATCACATCGATGCTTTTACAGTTTATTTCTGAGAGATGGTATTAGCCGAGGTTGAGCAAATTATGGTCATTTTAATGTTTGTGTGAACCATTCCTTTCTCCTACGAAAAACATGGTTTGTTTAATAACAGTTTTATCATAGCAATTAGGTTTATTCGGGCATTTCAACTAATGTGGATTTTTATGTGAAACGTGAATGATGCTTATGAAAATTACTATGTCTATTTTTGTAATTTTTCTAGAAATATAATTTTTTAACTTTCTCTAGAGACAATTGTCAGTCTGTGGTAATAGGTTCAAAATAATCGAGCAACAGGATTAAAATTAATCTAGATTTGCTGTACAATTAAAACCTGGATCAAATGATAGCTTGAATATAAACCGGATTAAACATGGTTTACAGTTTGGTGTAATATAATTATTAAATAAACCTTGATTTAATCTAGATTTAGGCTAATCCTTGTTGGTGCAACTCACTCTGAATCTCTGTATATCATCAATAACCTGCATCCTAGATCAGTCACTGTCCCTGAGGTCTTGGAGGTGTGTATTATTTTCTCTGGTGTCTGTCAGGTGTATTCAGGCCTCTTGGGGGTCTGTCAGGTGTATGTAATGTATGTATAGATTAACACTGACACCTGTTCATTGGTTCATGTGTTTATTGTACTTGGACACTGGATGTGCAAGAGGTGCTTTCACAGTACAAATGAAGCATGTGTTTTGTATAGAAGCGTTTTTGTACATGTTTTGATTACTTTTTGTTTTTTTGGTCACAAATAATTCCTGTTGTTATATGAGGCATTTCAAAGTTTTGATGATTTTGAATGTGTAAAATCAAGGTGACCTTTTGACACTATACAGTACATCAGTCATCAAATATTTCAGGAACAGTTTGTTCTGGATGTTTATATAAAAATATAAAACTATTCAGTTGCTCTACAGAAAGTTATAAGACATTTTAAAACACACGTCAATGTAACATCAACATAAAAAATGCCAATTACAGTATCAAGAGGAATAATATAAAAAAATGACGGGGGCAAATAGGTTTTTTTCTCTATAAAAATGATGGGTCTTGAAATGTAAGTAAAAAAAACGGTGTTTTTGGTATTTGTACAGTGCATTCTGTTGGCTGTGACATCACTATGGTATCCATCATCAGAATATGAACAGGTCATCACTCGAATCATAATAAGTTCATCTTCATAATCATTCTAGTAAATAAAAGAAAACACAGATTTGCTTAGAATCAGTGTACAAAAATTGTCTTTAAAAACAACAATAAAAATAATTAATAATACTAACCCCTGTTTCTCCAGTTTATAATCTGAGTCCTTTGATTCAGAGAGCAGCTTCATTCCTGAACGTCCTTGTTTTATGACCAGTCATATTCAGTTTTTTTAGGCGTGAGCTTGATCCGAGAGCACAAGTCAGAGCAACACGACCTTCATCTGTGACACAACAATCACTCAACCTGAAGAGAACAGAAAACAGTCAGATTTATGTCTGCAAGATTTAATGAGACCTGCTGAATAAACCCATCAATACCATGAACCTTTTACTTGCGGTATCAACGGCAGCAATTTACGTTTCTTCTGGCGAGTGCTCCTGAGCTGAATGTGTAACAGAACTGAATGGCTAACGTAGACTATAAAAGCCCATTTTTTGTACACCAACGTGAAACATAACTGAAATAACTTCCTTAGGGTGCTCGAGGCTCTGAGCATCCCCTCACTCTGCGACTATGTGTGGAACATTTCAATAGTAAGAATCTTTTATTGCAAATCTGTTTGCGGGTTGGGGAATGGTTAATGTATTTTTTTTTATTTTCTTAATAGTCGATGTGACAATGACAACCCATATTAAATATAAAAATAATCTTCTCCTTTATTTAAAATGTAATGACAAAATAAAGATTGAATTTACTCAAATTTGTCCTGTTTCATACAATACATTCTTGGACCTTAACATCATGTGTCTCTCCTCAAATATCACTAATTCTGTGTTTGTAACTGTCCTGATGGCTTGTCACAAAATAATTAAAATCTATTTTTGTAAGACTAAGGTACGACTGATGTATAACGTTACCTTAGTGCCTCCAGTTTACAATCTGGATTCTTCAGTACAGCAGAGAGATTCTTCACTCCTGAATCTCCCAGATTATTCTCGGACAGATTCAGATCTCTCAGGTGTGAGTTTGATTTCAAAGCTGAAGCCAGATCATCACAACCTTCCTCTGTGATATCACAAGAACTCAACCTGCATATTTTTATTAAAAAAAATCAAAGAATGTAATTTAGACATAGCACATTAAAACAAACACACATTCTTGCTGTAAAATTCCATAAATGTTTTTTGGATGTGGTTTAGGCTGACAAGACTAAGTGTTTTTAAGAAATGAATTCCTGTATTATGTATCATGCGTTATCATTTTCAGGATGCTTTGTAGAAGTGGTGAGATAAGAGATTTTAGAATGTTTATTAACTCTTCCACACACATGGGTCACTGCAGTAGACATTTCTTGCTTTTGTCTGGGGTTTTGGTCAATTTATTTGACATCAACCGCTATATTTGAAGTGTTTTTATTAATCTAATTGGCAAAAAAGGGCAAGTTTTGTGGGTTTAAATTAGATTTATTTTTAGGGCTGGCCAACGACTACATTTTTTAATCGAATGACTTTTCTGTGATAAATCAAGAGTATTTCCTTTACATACATGCATTAACCACTTTATCTTACATTACATCCCACCCCTTCTGTGACGCATGTTTTCTCTTTACGTTTCAGAACCAATGAGCAGTGGACTTTAATAATAAAATAATAGAAAAAAATGGTGTTAATGCATGATCAAATAATGGTCTATGTTTAATTAATTAATGCATTATCGCGATAATAACGTGTTAACTCTCCCAGCCGTAGATTTTTCTCCCATCTCTCATACGCTTTCATTTAAAATAAATAAAAACATAAATGCTATTAAAGACCATTTTGCCCATCCCACCCCCCCCCCCCCCCCCATGTTACGCCTAGGGTTGGCACAATTATAATTTTGTCAACAGAAATACCTCTCAAACAGAAATAACATAGATCATGGGAAACATACTCAGGTGAAGTTATACATTTGACTGGTCACGTATAACAGCTGATATAGGGGCCTCAGTGGAGGCTTAAATTGCAAAATTGTTGATGCAAGAGATTAAATAATGATCTCACCGTAGTATCTCCAGTTTACACTTTGGATTCTTTAGTCTAGCAGACAGCAGCTTCACTCCTGAACCACCGATATTGTTCACTGACAGATTCAGATCTTTCAGATGTGAGGGATTCGATTTCAGAGCTGAAGCCAGAGGAACACAACCTTTATGTGTGACACCACAACGACTTAACCTGCAGAAAACAATAACACTCTTTACAGCACTCTTACAACACTAGTAACCAATACTTGTTAAGTGAGGGATAATGTAGAATCAGCCAATTGTTATTACAGAATAAGGCCCGACTAGGTGATCTTGACCCGAAGGGTCTTTGTCTCACACTAAAGAGGTTTATTTAGCGACAATGAAATTAAAACAAGTAAATTATAACATGCAAACATTGCTGATCCAAGAGATTCATTTACTCCAGTTTCTCCAGTTTACAGTTTGGATTCTGGAGTCCATCAGAGAGCAGCTTCACTCCTGAATCTCCTAGTTTTTTATTATTTGTCAGATTCAGTTCTCTCAGGTGTGAGTTTGAAATCAGAACTGAAGCCAGAGCTGCACAACCTTTATCTGTTACACCGCAATCCGACAACCTGCAGAGAAGAATAACACACTCTTCACATTCTCAATTCAGAACACACACATCAGATCAGCAGAGAAGAGTGTTTGTTTATTCAAAAACGTCTAAAAAATGGTAAATAAACAGAGTCATTTACAAATGCTCCGTCATTTGCTCTCTCTCAGTTGCTTTGGATAAATGCAACATTGTTGATGCAAGATATTAGTTTATGATCTTACACAAGTTTCTCCAGTTCACAGTTTGGATTCTTCAGTCCAGTAGAGAGAAATTTCACTCCTGAACCTCCAAGTTTGTTCTTAGACAGATCCAGATATCTCAGGTGTGAGTGGTTTAATCTCAGAGCTGAAGCCAGAGCTGTACATCCTTTATCTGTGACACCACAATCACGAAACCTGCAGAGAAAAATAACCCATACGTTCACTCTCATGCGCCTATAGCATGTGTGGGTGCAGTATCGGACATGGTATGCTCTTAGAAAGATGACGTAAGCATTTAGTCATTTGGTAAGCTGCGAAAAGAATGCACGTAAGCGTTAAAAACGTAACTTAATCACAAGAATTTTTTTAATATTTACACTTGAAAAACACCCATCGACCATTGGTTGCTGTTAGGTCAACAACATTTTTCAAAATATCTTCTTTTGTGTTTGCGGAAGAAAGAAACTCATACAGATTTGACATGCCAAGTGGTTGAGTAAATGATGAGATCATTTGCGTTTCTGGGTGAACTATCACTTTAAGAACTACCAGCCTGTGCCTTTAGAGTTTCATGGCTGAACATTTTTCTGTAACATTATTTGGATAAATGGTAAAAAGGGTTACATTTGCTTCTGTTGCATAAAACACAATGCAGAAAAGTATATTTAGTATAATCTAACAATGTGTCTATTAAAGGCCTTATTCAAAAAGTATTAAGAAGTTATTTAAAAGTCATTTTGAAATCACTTGAACATTGTTGATGAAGGAGATTAAACTATGATCTCACCGCAGTGTCTCAAGTTTACAGTTTGGATTCTCAAGCCCAGCAGCGATCAACTTCACTCCTGTACTTCCTAGTTTATTTTCAGACAAATCCAGATCTCTCAGGTGTGAGTTTGATTTTAGAGCTGCTGCTAGACCCTCACAACCTTCATCTGTCACACCACAATGACTCAAGCTGCAGAAAACAACAACACACTCCTCACTCTCTCACTTCACAACACACTAAACAGAAGAATTAAGAAAAGAACCCAACAATACATTCTACAATGGGTTAAATAAATAAAATAAATAAAAAAGATGATCTGCATTAGACAAATGTGTTTGTTTATATACAAACAGAAAAACATTGAGAGGGGACAAACAAACAAAACAGAACTAAAGTGATTTTGTAAACTACAGTATTATTATGCTTTACGGAATCACTGGAAATAATTGAATACACATTAGAAATTGGCAACGCAAGAAATTAATTTATGATTTTACTCCAGTATCTCCAGTTTACAGGTTGGATTCTTCAGCCTAGCAGAGAGCAGCTTCACTCCTGAACCTCCTAGTTTATTCCCAGACAGTTTAAGCTTTCTCAGGTGTGAAGGGTTTGATTTCAGAGCTGAAGCCAGAGCTTTACAACCTTCCTCTGTCATACCACAATCCCACAACCTGCAGAGAACAATAACACACTCTTCACTCACCCACTCATTTCATAATACAACCACATTGTACATACAAGAGTAAAAGGTCTCTGAAATAAGACAGAAGATAAAATAACTGTGATACGAAAATCACCTGAAATCCATTTAAAAAATATTGATTGGAGAGACTAAATTATGATCTTACACAAGTGTCTCCAGTTTACAGTTTGGATTCTTCAGAGCATCACAGAGCAGCTTCACTCCTGAATTTCCTAAATGATTCCCAGACAGATTCAGATCTCTAAGACATGAAGAATTTGAAGTGAGAACTTCATTCAGACCAGCACAGCATTTCTCTGTCAGTTTACAATCAGAAAGCCTGAGAAAGACAAAATGTAAGAGAGACAAGTTCAACATCGTCACAAGTCAGATGATTAATAATAATATTATATACATTAAAATAGCACAAAATACGAAACATTACTACTGCAGTCACAAGATGTTTACTCAAGATATTTGCTTCATATAAACACAGCACCATTCACAACTGTACACACCCACAAACAAATTGTAACTTACTGAGCTGATTTTGATGCTTCAACCACAGGCAGCAACTTCAGAAGAACCTTATCTGATGTAATTTCGTCTTTATTTTTGAATGGACTTACACATTTAGTCAACTCAAACACATCTAACTGCTCTGAGTTCAGCAAAACAAACAGCACTGCTGACCACTGAGACGATGAGAATCTGCCGCTTGATAGATTTCCAGATTCTACAAACTTCTGCACTTCATTCACAAGAGACTGATCACCCAGTTCATTTAAACAGTGAAACAGATTGATGGATTTCTCTGGTGAGGGTTTCATTCTTATTCTGGTTTTAATGTAGTCAAGAGTTTTCTCGTTGTTCCAGGAGTCATTCACTGAGTGTGTCAGAAGATCCTGCAGAAGTTTCTGGTTGGACTCCAGTGAGAGACCCAAAAGAAATCTGAGGAAAAGATCCAGATGTCCATTCTCACTCTGTTGAGCTTTATCCACAGCTCTCTGATGCACGTCTGATATTGTGTCACATGTGAACTCAGGTTTTAAGGGGAAATATTCCTTGAGGACATCTCTCTTGTGTAACAGGAATGAGAAGAGCACATATAGAGCTGCTAGATGTTCCTGAATGCTGAGATGAACAAAGCAGAAAACTTTCCCCTGATACAAGCCAAACTCCTCTCTGAAGATCTGAGTGCACAATCCTGAGTACACTGATGCTTCTGCTACATCAATGCCACACTCTCTCAGGTCCTCATCATAGAAGATAAGATTGCCTTTCACAAGCTGCTCGAAAGCCAGTTTCCCCAGTTTGAAGATCATGTCTCCATCATTCTTCCCTTTCTTCTCATAGTCCTTATGATGTTTGATGTTTGTCTGAATGATCAGGAAGTGTGTGTACATTTCAGTGAGAGTCTTGGGGATCTTTCTTCTCTCTGCTTCACTCAAAATTCTCTCTAGAACAGTGGCTGAAATCCAGCAGAACACTGGGATCTGACACATGATGTAGAGGCTCCTGGATGACTTCAGGTGGGAGATGATTCTGTTGCTCAGACTCTCATCACTGATTCTCTTTCTGAAGTATTCCTCCTTCTGTGTGTTGCTGAAGCCTCGTACTTCAGTGACTCGATCAACACACTTGGAGGGGATGAGATGAGCTGCTGCTGGTCTGGAGGTGATCCAGATGAGAGCAGAGGGAAGCAGATTCCCCGCGATGAGGTTTGTCAGCATCGCGTCCAATGAGGCTGATTCACTTTCATCACACAACCTCACACCGCTGTGAAAATCCAGAGACACACGACACTCATCCAAACCATCAAAGATGAACAACACTTTATATTCACCGCTGGAGATTTCCATTTCTTTTGTCTCTGGGAAGAAAACATGAAGAAGCTCCAGAAGACTGAGATGTTTGTCTTTCATCAGATTCAGCTCTCTGAAAGGAAGTGGAAATATGAGGTGGACGTCCTGATTCTCTTTCCCTTCAGTCCAGTCCAGAATGAACTTCTGCACAGAGACTGTTTTTCCAATGCCAGCGACTCCCTTTGTCAGCACACATCTGATGGGTTTGTGTTGTTCAGGTAAACGTTTAAAGATGTCTTTGCATTTTATTAGTTTGCCCTCTGTTGCTGTTCTTCTGGATTGTGTCTCAATCTGTCTCACCTCATGTTCATTACTGATCTCTCCACTTTCACTCTCTGTGATGTAGAGCTCCGTGTAGATCTTATTCAGCGGTGTTGGGTTTCCCATCTTTGATTTTCCCTCACACAAACACTCAAACTTCTTCTGTAGATTTGATCTGAATGTTTTGAGGACTTCAGCACACTGAGAGTCACAGCTGTAACATTAAAATAACACTTCATTATATAAACAGTTTTAATTTGTTTTTGATTAATATAAAGCACAGATTACAAACAAAAAGGTCTTGAGATCAATTGAGATTATGAAATATGCTTTAGACCTGTGACAGTCAGGTTCTGATGGTTTTAATCTGCTCTGCTGGTCTGGTCTAAAACAGAAAATGAAGAGAAACATTTACACACTGTAATTGACAGTTGACAACATACATCACATTTTAATGTACATGAACCACAGGCTGATATAATCAGAAATATATGGCACATACCGTATATTTATAATTTGACTATATAATAAAAAACTGGGTCTTCTTTAAAAAAATATACAGATAATATAACGTTATAACGTTCTTAAATTTACCAAATTTGTCAGATTTGTGATGTATTCGAAAAAGGCTTCCATGATTCGAAAATTTGTTTTCTTTGGCATATAAATCGTAAATATTTAAGGAGACTTATTACCTTAAAACTGGCCAATTGTTTTTTCCAGCGAAGTTAACTGGAAGATCCAAAGAGTGATGGCTCTTCATAGACACACCGCTGGGTTCTGGTGGATCTGATCTGTACATTAGAATTAAACACAACATCAAGTCGCTGTATTTGAGAGTAGAAATGTGTTTTAAACCTGATAAGATAATTCCTTTAGCTATAAACAGAATATACTCATGCTGAAATAAAGACATTGATGTTTCAACACAAGAATCAATTTAGTAATTTAGCAGACACGTTCAGGAGAAACTATAAGTTATAGTTTCTATTTTCAATATCGTTCAGTACATCAATTACCTAAACCCAACATCAGTTTGTTTATTGAAGTTAGACGTAGGATCCAAAGACTGATGACTCTTCATAGACACACCGCTGGGTTCTGGTGGGTCTGACCTGTGCAATAGAATTTAAAACAACATCAAGTCACTATATTTGCGGGTATAAAATGTGGTTGATGAACTTGATAAACTGAAAATTCCATTTGCCTTATTTTCATGCTGAAATACAGATTTATTACAGAATCAAAGAGAAACTATTAATCATTTGTTTCAACAGGGATTATGTAATAAGATTAAAATTCTGCCTATTCTTGGGCCTCATTTATAACCGTTTCCACTCAAAAAAATGACTCATGGGTTTAACATGATTCAATCACGGACATTGGTTCCACATGTTTTGGTCCTGTGTCCTCAACGTGAAATTAACATGAAGAGGAACAAATCACCATAATTGTTATTGCTGTTTGCTTTAGTTGGGCTCTTGACTATTGAGTTTAAATGTTAAGTTTTCTTTAGCTGTCCATGTGTGATAAAACACATCTGTTGTGGCAAAGAGAATTAAGATCCAGTTGGGTCAGAAAATGATAGTTATTTAATCACTATGCTGTTCTTTAAAGTATTTTTGAGCATGTTCTGTTACTAATATGTGAATGCAGAGTTATGCCACAGTTTGAAGAGATTAAAGCAGTGTTATGGACAATTAAAAAATTAAAAGATTTTCACGAATTCATTTCTGAATCACTTAGACATGAAGAATCGGTGTTTGAATCTCAACAATGGGGACAATCAACAAAAGAAAGGTTCATGCTGCAATGCCTGCTGGGTAAGATCATAGAACAAAACTCAGACATGACTCCCAGTATGCATTGCAGTTGATCTGTTATCTGAATTAGTTTGATAATTGTCACCATTGTTGAGGTTTGTGTGATGACTTTTGATGTTTAAACGTGTTGATAAGACTTTGGTTATTATTCCCCAGACATTTTGCATTTTGGTGACCAGAACATAATCAATCATTAACCACAAATCACTTGTTATAAATGTAATGCTGATCCTTTTTTTATAACACACCAAAAAAAGGCAAAAAAACTGTTACTGTCCTGTTATGACAGTTCACTTTCTTTATGCTTTACATTGCTTTCATTAAACACTTTCACAAGCGTTGAAAGAGAAATGGAGGAGCTGACTTAATAATGTCAAGGTCCCAACTAAAGCAAACACTGATCACAATAATGGTTTAATGAAATTTAATTTTTTCAACATGAATTGCGGGTGCAAAAGTTATTTTGATTCAAGCCATTAATCATTTTTAACATTGATTTAATGGTTGCTTGCTATCAAGGTATTAGAGGTTAGTATTCTGTTTTCTTGGCATTTTAAAGAGTTTTTGTGACGTATGTTGTAGGAGTTCTGCTCTACATGTTAATTTCATGTTGAGGTAAATTGATTCATTCATGTTCTTGCTACATGTTAATTTCAAAACATGTGGAACCAATGTCCATGATTGAATCATGTTAAACCAAAGAGTCATTTTTTTGAGTGATTTTGGAGACAGGGCAGTTTGGCGATACCGATGGTGAGTTAGTGAACCCAAGTTAGATTGCAGAAAGAAAAGTGTGATAAAACGAAAAAGCATTAATGCCTGACACACATTTAATTTTACATCACACATTACATCACACATAGATCCACATTATCACGAAGATTAATTCTGCAGTTATTTGCGCTCGTATTGAGTGATACTTGTTTCATGCACCTTCTTGTGCAAAGCCGAAATGTTACGAGAATAAAGTCGAAATGTTTCGATAATAAACTCGTCGTAAAACGTATTTTGTTTACGTGAATGTTGTTTTTTATGTGGCACTAAAACGCCGTCGTGCAATCCAATCCAACTCAAATCTTAAATAAAAATTCAATCGAAATATTTTTGTCACGCCGTCTCACCATCATACTGTGAGCGCATGAAGAGGAGGTGATCCGACTGCATGGGTTACAGGAAATATGTTACGGAGATAAAGGATGGGATCGTTTTTTTTGCAGTTTTAGATTTTTTTTGTTATTTTTGTTTTTTGTTATTTTCCGCATTTGATAGCGGTTGGAATGGGAAACGGTATACGTCTATTATGGTGCGTGACGTCAGGCAGGATTTGTCAGGCTGACGAATCAGCATTCATGAAGTGCTTTGGATTGACTATTTATGGGTAAAAATGGGGGAGTGTACAGGGCGGGATATGAGGCTGATTCACGTACACACACTTGCAGGTGATCTATGATTTCTATAGCGCATACTGGTTAAAGGTGTGCGTACGCACGCTTTTATAAATCTGAATATTTTTTGCCGTACACTATTGAGGGCTTTTCGGCGCACATACACTTTTAGTAAGGATCCTACACACAGTTTCATAAATGAGACCCCTGGTCATGTTTTTCTCAGTCTTGTGGCAGGATCATGACAGACCCACATGTTTTGTGTGGAAACGCATGATCATTGGTTGTCTATGATGGTTATGCGTTCTCATGTCTCGTCTCCTGACCCCGCCCCCTCGTTTCCTCCTTTAGCTTCCCCTATTATTCCCGTCATCTGCCCACACCTTCCCCATGTAATTATCCCTCATTAGATTCCCCCTTATTAAGCCCCAGTTCCCTCAGTCCTGTTCTTGTTTGTTTTATAAACCTTGTTACTTCGTGTTTGTATGCAATATTCCAAATCTGAGTTCCCTAGTCCTGTCCTGCCTGCCGTGTTGTTTGGTTTGTTTATTTTAAGTTATTTTGTAGGCTACTCCTTATGTTTTGCCCCCTTGTGGAAAGTGTTTTGTTTTAAGTCTTATTTCAGTTCGTGGGTTTAAAGCAATAAAGGTTCTCGTTAACCCCTTGTTGTCTGTTTGTGATTCGTGACAATATGTTTACTACAGCAATTACCTAAATCCATGATCAGTTTGTTTATTGAAGTTATATGGAGGATCCAAAGACTGATGACTCTTCATAGACACACAGCTGAGCTCTGGTGGATCTGATCTGTGAATATAAATTAAACACAACATCAAGTCACTATATGTGGGATCAGGAAATGTGGTTGACGAACTTGATAAAATGTATAATTCCTTTTGCCTTATTTTCATGCTGAAATACAGACTTTAAACAGAATCAAAGAAAAAATATTGGTCAATTGTTTCAACAGGGATTATGTAATAAGATTAACATGTGTTTACTACAGCATATACCTAAATCCATGATCAGTTTGTTTCTTAAAGTTAGATGTAGGATCCAAAGACTGATGACTCTTCATAGACACACAGCTGAGTTCTGGTGGATCTGATCTGCGCATTAGAATTTAACACAACATCAAGTATATGTGGGAGTAGGAAATGTGGTTGATGAATTTGATAATTCCTTGATCCTTATTTTCATGCTCAACTACAGACTTTAAACAGAATCAAAGAAAAAATATTGGTCACTTCTTTCAACAGGGATTATGTAATAAGATTAACATATGTTTAGTACAGCATATACCTAAATCCATGATCAGTTTCTTTCTTAAAGTTAGATGTAGGATCCAAAGACTGATGACTCTTCATGGACACACAGCTGAGTTCTGGTCTGTACATTAGAATTAAACACAATATTAAGTGAGAGTAGATTCAGAAATGTAAATGAATGACTTTTGTAATGTACTGATTACTAAACTATATGCATTTGGATTATTATAATAAATTGTTAAAGACATTACAGCAAGCAGAAACTGTTGATAAAGATAGCTCAAGTATAGTTACCTAAACCCATGATCAGAGTTCTTTCTGAAGTTAGATGGAGGATCTAGAGACTGATCACTCTTCATAGACACACTGCTGGTTTCTGGTGAGTCTCTGTCCATCTCGATTAAACTGATAAAACGTTTGTTAATTTATGTCATCTGTTAAATTCCACCAATACCAAATAATGAACTGACGACATTCAGGCGTGAAAATATTTGATGTTCTTATGTGTCAATTGTTTTATTAAAAATATTATATATCGAATGGATGTCTCTGATATGATACATTGTGGATCGATGTTTATTAAATATTTTCTCATTACAGCAGTGAATGACATGGAATACAGCAGCAGAGACTTATATATTAAAGGGGTCATATGGAGGAAATACGTGTTTTTGTGTATTTGTTGTGTTATAAGTTGCCCATGCATGTATTATACACGTAAAATTAAAAATATGTAAGTGTCGGAACAAAATATGCATTCTATCTAAAAGTAATGCGAACCCAGACCTGCCTGAAACGCCTCGTGTAACCACACCCCCACGCATCTACGTCACTTTGTGGTATGATTTGAATAAGACCGCCCAAATGTATAGCAAGTACGCTGGGCGGTCTTGTAAATCTCAATGCACCGTCTCCGGCCTAGCCTGATGTTCCGAATATGGTAAGAGGCGTTACATTTCCGTGCAGTATTCCACCAATCACTACGCACTAGTGACCAATCATAGCAAATCTCGCTTTTCAGAGCGATGAGCTTTGTAAAATATCAGCGCGTTTCAGAGAGACGGAGCAAAGAGGAGATACAAACATGCACGCTATGTGGAAAATACAGCGTTTTTAACCTTAAATCGTGTATACACATTGTATTACATCTAAAGCATACAATAATATTTTAATAATTTTACGTTTTAGCCGCGTCAAATGACCCCTTTAAACGTTACTAAACACAACCTCGTTACTCTCGAAACATTTCTAAAGCCACACTTGGAATAAGTAATAACACAGCTAATAGAAAAGTTGTAAGATATATATCTTTGTACCCAATGCCAGATGACTCGGGTTCATCATTAAGGTTGTGATGATGATCAACAGCATCAGACATTGCGGGATTCTGTTGACAGAAAGGGGCGTGGTTTCACCTGTAACATCACACACAACCTGTTTGGACGCGGATATGATAATGATTTACACATCTACGTCGAAGCACACATTTAATTCATGAAGTTTCGACAGTTTCGAAACGGATTCCTAAAACAATTGAATGTGGGACATATATACTGTCCTTAAAGGTTCATGTAGGCCACATTTTCCCATTCAAACAACACCGATCACATTACAACATACCTGTGTGCAGCTTCAGACACGTCAAAACGGTGATTTTTTTATATATGAACTTACCTGTGGCGAATTAACTCTAGATGAGCCATCATTACATTTGCAGTTCAATCAAAAAACAAGATCTGACCCATACGGAATTGTATTCTAAACAGGAAGAGCTATTCCGAGGTTTACTTTAACTATAGGCTTGTTTGAGATGCGCTTTGCCTCGCCCGAAAACAAGACGAAAGTAGGCGGCAACAGTGAAGGAGGAGTGAAGTTCACACCGGAGCACAGTGAGAAGAGGGAGTGTGCAGTTTTACGCCCGTTTTAACTTCTTTGTCCAGTAGGGGGCACTGTACAGTAAGAATCAACAGAAGAGACATAAGAACAGATAACTTCATCGTCAATAACGAGTTATGGTAAATAAACGTTTTTGTTTTCAGGAAATCGTCCATCATATATAGTTTGAAACGATTCTTTGATATCGATATGAATTAATTTCAACATCTTAAAAGATATGTAGGTGTAATGTATACACAAAGATAATAAATAAAATGTATACTTATTGACCAGGTCAGTGTTCTGTCTGGATTAACCATAGTTAACCACGTGTATGCTTATTCGATATCTCTTACTCATTTTCATAATTATTTTAATTTTATTTTGTTGTCTGTCTGTCTTATGTGATGGCCTTTACTGGTAAGATATTCTTATGCCCCTGTTTCTTTCATTAAAACGTTACTGCAGTAGGCTTATATGTAAACCATTTCAATTTAGGTTAGCTGGTTTGGTGGTTTTTCAAAGTATATAACTGAGTTTTCTTTATATTACGGAGTTTTCTTTGATAAAAGACTACATTTAAAGTTTCTAAATATATTACTTTTTTGTTTGTTTTTATATAAAAGCATACATTTAAGATAGTTATAGAAGTTCATGTACTTCTCTGATTTTAACAAAGGCTGTTTGAAGACACTACCTGGTACTAGTCACAGACGAACACATTATACACTATTATATTGATATTGAATATTGAAGAATTAGCGCTGGCTGTTGATTTCAATTGAACCTTGGAATTTTGCTTACACTTCTGTAACATATAGATAGTGGCAGACTACTGTTTTGACACCTCCACTCAGAAGAAAGAGGGTGCTTGTGAATTGGAAATGCAGTTTGTGTGTGTGAAACCTTCCCCATGTATATGTTCATTAATGGGGGAAACAGATGTCAACTGCCATAAACCCTGAGATCTTATCTCCATTGTGGTTAAAGGGTGCTTTGTGTGATCTTTTTATGCTTTAGGTAGAAGACGTATGTCTAGAAAAGCTCACACGATGTGTGGTGCCTAAATAAGGGATGTATATTCTGGCACATGACCCCTTTGTGGAACGGGTCCTCGAACCTCCTGGTGAAGACGTTTCGTTGTTATGTAATGTTATGTCAGTTTGAATGATTACTTAGATCATTTGTTATTAAACCGAAGCTATAAAGTATGGTGATGCGAGCTAGCTTTTTTAACAAGTCTCTTTGTGAAGTGATTACAAATATACATATTGGTTCAAACTAAATGAAAATCCAACAATCTAGCCCAGTGACCAAACCTTCTTAGGACAACCGGAAACCGCCTGTGACTAGACGCAGGACAGCACACTCAATTTGTAGGTGAGATCTTCTTTTCAATGCTCATTTGGGGTTTGTGATGCCAGAGGGTTTGGTGAGAGATTGTTGAAGCTGTTAGTCTGTTTAGGACGTCCAGGCGGTCTATAAATTTATGACACCTTTATAAAATATTAAACTGTGAAGAAGGTGGTCAAAAAGTTTTATTGATTAATAACTTAAATTTGTTAGCTACATTTTTTATTCATAAATGTATTTTTTAAATCAGCTCGTTTATAGTATTTAATACTTTATTGAGACACTCAAACTCAAATCAAGTAAAATCAAATCATACAAAGCTGAAATTTTGTCAATACTTATTCGATAAATATAAATTATGTTTTTTAGACCGTGTGTATTGTGTACAGTATGTATTATTATAGATGGATTGAACATTGTAACGTTTTTTCCCTTCTTTTTTCCCTTTTTTCCCTTTGTTGTTTTTTGGTGTGTATTATGTTTTTTTTCTTAGCCCCTTTTAAAATGGATGTTTTTTAAGGAAATTGTATAAGATCTTGTTTTGTATAATGTTTTTGTTAAACATTTAAAACTAGAAAATAAAAAGCGCTTTTTATTGCAGATAAAGTTGAAATGCCACTGCTTTAACATAAAGGTGGTTATGAGGACAATATGCTTTTCCACATATAAATCTCAAAAAAATAAAAACTATTAAAGTACGTGGACTTATTAATGGAAAATTGAAGAATGAATATATCAGATGACGTGTTTGAGATGGACACATTCTGTTAAGGCTGTTAATAGGGAAGTATTTGAACTGGAGAGCAATTGCATATCATTACTCACGTCCACTGTTTAGGCAATATTTGATGCATTGGGTCAAAGTTATTTGTGACCTAATGGTTAGAGAGCCAGACTTAAAACTTAAAGATTGCAAGTTTGAGTCCCAGGCTGGCAGGTTTCCAAAGCTTTATTAGGTGACCCCCAATGGGATCACTTATGGCATACTGTTCACACATAAATTCTTAATATCATTTTAAATCCATTTACATAAAAAAACATAGGTTTTTCATACTGACTGTATTCCCTAAAAATGTCTTTGTGATCCTCAGCCTCCTCATACAGTTTAGTATTGAAAGGCCTTTCTCCATTTACAATTAGCCTTTCAGAATAGGCCGTTCCCACCGCTTATAACATTTGGAAAGCCATGGCCTTTTAGCTAACAAAGTCCAACCAAAGAATTAAAATGCATATATTTGAAATACCTTCATTGAAATGGTTTATATTACATGACCTTCATCCTCTAATGCAAATTAATTATTATGGTGAGTATGTACTGAAGTGTTAAACAAGATTTTTTAAATTATATAACTGTATCAGTATCTACAATTAAAAGAGTCTCCATTAATATCAGCAACTGTTCAAAATAAAGCTGATATTTCCAAGTCGGTTTTCACAAACCCAAATAAAAGTATATTTTCAAGGAACAAAATAGAGGTTCAATATACAGTCTACACACTTTGCAATGTAATTCAATTCAAATAAAATACAATTGGAGAAAACAATACATATTAGTAAAACAACGGTTACAAACACATTAAATAAACTGATCCAAATGCTTTTCATTTTAATTGAACAAATCATTTTGATTTAAAGCCATTTATTAGAATTCACAATTCAACATGATTGCATCATGGTAAACCTACTTAAAATGGTAACTTTTTGGTTTAACACAATGTTTTCATTTTGAAAGAACATGTTTCAATCAAGTTGGTAAAATGCTGAAAACCCTTTCACTTTGTTTCATGTTCAGATTACGTGATTTAAACATGTTGATTCAACACAAATTATTAAAAAATGTTGTCACAACTGCCAGTTCCCATTATGCTTGGCATTTGACTGAATAATGAGCATAAATGTTGAAATAAAGTGTTAATTTATGCTTGAATTGCTTGACGTTGCTTGACCTTGTGTCCTTATACGATGTTTAATGTATTAAAAAAGTAAAGAGAATCAAAAGTGATTTTCCAAGTTGTTCTGATGTATATAAATGTTGTTGGATTTACTTGATTAATTCATGTTCCCAAAACATGAAGTATCCGAGTAAACTCAAAAAAATTATTCATGGCATCTGTTGGCACAACTTAATTTAATGCATCGGTACAAGTCAAACAGGATTGAGAGCCGCATGAGACTTAATAATTTTTTATCATTCTTAATGTTTATTATATGTTTATAGGGTTTTGGCTATGTTAGTGGTTTTATGAGTTTAACATTGTCCTGAAGGATACAGCATTTGCTTAGAATGCAGTTAGATTCAATCAAATTTAGCATACATGCTGTTCTACTCAAAAGGCATATCATTGGAGATGCTATAGGCAAAATAGGCTCTTGCTTTTAATTGTTATTGGGAATTTAGTAAATTGACATTTTAAATAAAAAAATGTTTTAGCACGGTGTCACTGATTAATAAATATTTAAACAAAGTTGGAACAACTTAATAATTTCAATTTTGAGCAACAATTTGAGATGGTGTCGCTTAAAAATACATTTAATCTAAGAGAAAAAAGTAATATGTCTGACCCAATGTAGTTTGTTGGATGAACTTAATTTTGCTAGAAATTATCACAACTCAAAAATATTGAGGCAAACTGTTTTTTTTAACAAACTTAATTTTTTTCACAATATTTTTTAGAGTGCAGAGTGTACCTGTTCATTTCATGTTGAGGAAACATGACACAAACATGTGGAAACACTGTCCATGATTGAATCATGTTCAACCAAAGAGCAATTTTTTGTGTGTATCTCAACAAGTCTAACAGATTAAATATATATTTTAAATATCTTAGTATAAAAATATTTAATACATTTATAGTAGCCTACATATATCTAAACTATCTTTATATTTAAGTTTATTAAAGTTTATAGTTTTGTAAATGTATGCATTCAATTACACAGTATTTATGTTTTATAATTTATAATTTATACCGAAGCACATTTCAATTTTATGAGCAAAAAAGATTCAAAGCGTTTCACAGTCCAAACTTTTAGCTTCTTAACCGTGTCCATGGTGCCTTTTGAAATCTGTGATCCATTGACAATGTCCTGAGAGCGAGCGTTAACTCTAGATAACTTGAGGGAGGTTGATTAAACGTACCCTTCAGACGTGTTTGGAACCAACAACCCCCAAGTAAGCAAGGTTGGGTTAATCAACCCAGAGTTCAGGGTTTAGCTGACGGTAGTTAATCCTGCTTTCTGTCATACACATTTACATTTAGGCATTTAGCAGACCCTTTTATCCAAAGCGACTTACATTGCTTTATCCTATACATTTTACATAGGTATTTGCAATCCCCTGGGATTGAACCCAAAACCTTGCGTTGTTAACGCAACGCTCTTACCACTGAGCTACAGGAAAGCACCCCAGAGCATAGGCACATCGTCATAATCATGGTCATCCGTCCCATCAACACAATCGTCATCAGACGAATCAAAAGCCTCGTCATCAGTCACATCCCAATAATCATCATCCGACCAGGAATGAGGATCATAATCATCCCCTAGACTACAATAAAACACACAAATCACATTTGTTCAGATTCACTTAAAACAATGAAATATAATTGAATAATTAAAACAATTATTACTCACACCACTATCTCCAGTGTATAATGTCGGTCCTTCTTTAAATCAGAGAGCTGCTTCTTTACTGAATCTCTTAGAATATTCATAGACAGATCCAGTACTCTCAGGTGTGAGGGATTTGATTCGAGAGCTGCAGTCAGAGCAACACAACCTTCACCTGTTATAGTACATTCACTCAACCTGCAGAAAATAACAACACACACTTTACTTTCTTATTTTACAACACACACCGTTACACAGCGTTTACAATATTAAAGTCACAGAGTGAAAATGATCACAAAGTGAAATTCATTTATAATTTTAACAATACAAATAACCTTGTATCTAGACTGTCAATAGATAAACAAACTTATCAATATGAATATACATTTCCAAGCTAAATCAAAGAATACTGCTGTGGCAGTCAAATAATATGTATACATCACATACAGTTAAATATATGATCTATTATTACGCAAAAGATATTTAATGATCTCCAGTCCACAGTGATCCATTCAATCTAGTTTGTCAATGTGTTTGTGGTTCTTGATCGATGTATAATATCAACTATTTTGTCATGACGCTAGCACATTCTGTAAATTGGAGTTCAACTTTAAAAAATGTGTTCACCCATGAATTATGTCATTTAGTTTTGAAACACAAGAATGAGTTCAGTGTGCTTCATGGCAGTAACATTTAACAAATAAAGATACTTGTTTTGTTTCAGGTCATTTTACCTCAGTGTCTCCAGTTTACAGTTTTGATGCTCCAATCCAGCAGAGAGCAGCTTCACTCCTGAATCTCCTAGATAATTATCAGACAGATTCAGTTTTCTCAGATGTGAGTTTGATCTCAGAGCTGAAGCAAGAGCAACACAACCTTCATCTCGGACACCACAATGAGTTAACCTGCACAAAACAATAACACACTCTTCACTCTCTCACTTCACAACACACACAAGTGTTCAGCAAAGAGCCTTTTTAGAGAGATGACTATCGCCCGATAACTCTCTCCCCTTCCCACGATGAAATGGTTTGAAATGCTGGTCAAAAGCTACATTACATCCAGACTTTCATCGGCACTTGATCCATTCCAGTTTGCGTACTGCCCGCCCGCTCCAACAATGATAGCAGTCAAGAACCTTGTAGCATTTGGAAAGCAATAACAGTTATGTACAGATGCTGTTCATTGATTTTAGCTTTGCCATCAATAGTTATCCCCCAACACCAAGTGAGGAAATGCCCACTAGGCATTAACACGTTACTGTGCAACTGCATATTGGACTTTCTCATTGAAAAACCATCGACAGTACGAGTTGAGAACGTAATCCCTGATACTATGATCTTAAACACCGGGGTCCCTCAGGGCTGTGTCTTGAGTCTGCTGTTGAAACGTTCCTAACATTTTTTTAAATGAATTAAATACAAAAAGACTTGGATACAAGAATTACGATCTTACTTAAGTTTCTCTAGTTTACAAAATGGATTCTCCACTCCAGCACAAAGCAGCATCACTCCTGAATCTCCTAGAGTGTTCTTAGACAGATTCAGATCTCTCAGGTGCGAGTTTGATTTCAAAGCTGAAGTTAGAGCATCACAACCTTCTTCTGTGACACCACAACCCCTCAACCTGCAGAGAACAACAACAACACATTCTTTACGCTCTAATAACACAGTCAACAGCTTAGCAGAATAAAAACGCTATAATTTTTTTTGAAAAAATCAAAAAAAATCTTTAATTAAAATTAATTTATAAAAATAGGTTGAATATATAACATTTAACTCAACAAACTGGTTATTTTTTCCATATATAGAAAACAAATCAACAGAGAGGGAACAAGCATCAAAACATCCAAATAGTTTCATTGAATAAAATCAAGCGAGATTTGAAGATTTTGAACCCCAGGAAGTAATCTGAAAATCATTTAAAATTGTTGATGCAAGGGACTTAGGTCTTACACCAGTTTCTCCAGTTTACACTTTGGATTCTCGAATACATCAGATAGCAGCTTCACTCCTGAATTTCCGAGGTTGTTTTTAGTCAGATTCAGTTTTCTCAGGTGTGAATTTGATTTCAGAGCTGAAACCAGAGCAGGACAACCTTCATCTGTGATATTACACTTCAACAACCTGCAAAGAACAATAACACACATTTCACTCTCTCACATCACAATGCACACAACAGTTTCGCAAAATCTCAGTGAAAATATAGAAAGTAAGTAAACCTGTCAATACATTTGTTGATAGATAAAATAATACAAATTTGCTAAAAAAAAATTGTATACAGTATATAACAAAAAGAGAAACTGAGAGGGGACAAGCTAGTTTTTAACTAATTTCAACAGAAAGTTACCAAAGACAAATAATTGTGATGATATCAATATCACTTGAAAGCTATTTAGAAATTAGAATTTTGGGTCAGATTTTGCTTACAGCTTGTAGTCGTAAAAACTGCTGTCTAGGATCTACTACAGACATGCACTGAAAGACATGCACACAGTTGTTCTGTGACTGACCTTATTGCATGTCTTTGTACGAGTTTCCCATTTCAGATGCAAAATGTGTGGGAGGAGAGTATTTAAATGAAACACATTGAATCATCTACTGACATTTGTGGTCTTGACTTTACTGGTGTTTGTTCCATTATTAACACCCAAAAAAGAATGAGCTATTGCTATCTACATACACTGACGATCTCCCTTATATGAAATTTGCTGTGTTGTTTCTACAGTAGCCCTAAACAGACAAACTGCTCTACATTGTGTATGTTGTAAATATGTTATCTGGTTCGGCAAGGAAGCGAAAACATAACATCAGTTTAGTCCTGTGTCAGCCTCCGTAGTGCTTTGAAAGGGAGGGGGGGTGAGCCGTTGGTTGCAATTTTCAACCTCACCACTAGATGCCACTAAATTTACTTTAATTTGTGCTATTCTTAGTAGATTGTGTTGGTCATTATGAAAGTCATGATGCACCTTGTCAGTAAATCAACAGGAGAAATTTCTACTCTTATCCCTAGTTCTCTGGAAGTATGCTCTTACACTTATTTACCGTGTTTAGTAAATCTGGCTTTATAGTTATAAACTTACACCAGTTTCTCCAGTTTACAGTTTGGATCCTCCAGTCCAGCAGAGAGCAGCTTCACTCCTGAATCTCCTAGATTATAATTCCTAGATAGATCCAGTTCTCTCAGATGTGAGGAGTTTGAATTTAGAACTAAAGTGAGAGCAACACAACCTTCATCTTTGATATCACAAGAACTCAACCTGTCGAGATAAATGTTAAGATATGAACCACTTGAATAGATTTGCAAATAATTTTAACATATACATACATATTTTAACATATATATTCTGATTTTACCGCAGTTCCTTCAGTTTACAGTTTGGATTCTTCAGTGCATCAGAGAGCAGCTGCAGTCCTGAACCTCCAAATAAATTCCCAGAGAGATTGGAATCTCTTAGAAATGAAGATTTCGAAGTGAGAACTGAAGCTAGACCAGCACAGCATTTCTCTGACAATTTACAGAAATGAAGCCTGAGAATGACAAAATATAAAAGAGACAGTTTAACATTCTCGAATTAAAGATTAAATGGTAACAAAATAAAGGGCAGGGAATTGCAATATATACCAAATGGGTGATTCAATTAGATTAGATTAGGTTTCTAATTTATTTGGCTACTATTCAGTGAAATTATGATTTTGGTTTGATTAAGTATCAATTGAATAGATTTGTAGATTCATAAAGTTTTGAACAAATTTGAAACAGCGGTCATCTGTAAAATGAAATCATGTAAATGAAAGAGTATGCTGCATTTATCACTGTTTTTATCATGATCTCAGCACAATCAGAAAGGTAACTCTGGACCACTTGCCAATAGGTTACCCATTACATTTTGACCTACCAGCCTAAAAAAATCATCATGTTTCCAGGTTACCAAAACGTTTTATATGCAAGTATAAATTGTGGTTGTATGTTAATCAATTTAAACTTTCTTTGAAGACTTCTTCAGGTCATTGCCAGCATTGAAACATATTGACAGGGTTAGCCAAATACATCTTTCTTGTAATTTTTTTGCTTCTGTACTTGCATCATGAGTACAAACATGACACCATACACTTCTGTACAAACACATCTAATGACTGAACTTGTGACTTACAGAGCTGATCTTGATGCTTCAACCACAGGCAGCAGCTTCAGAAGAACTTCATCTGGTGTCATGTCATCTTTATTTTTGAATGGGCTTATTATGTATTGATTAAAATAAAACTCATCTAACTTCTCGGAGGTCAGTAAATCAAACAGCACTGCTGCCCATTGAGACGATGACCATCTCCTGCTTGATAGATTTCCAGATTTTACAAACTTCTGCACTTCATTCACAAGAGACTGATCACCCAGTTCATTTAAACAGTGAAACAGATTGATGGATTTCTCTGGTGAGGGTTTCATTCTTATTCTGATTTTAATGTAGTCAAGAGTTTCCTCTTTGTTCCAGGAGTCATTCACTGTGTGTGTCAGAAGATCCTGCAGAAGTTTCTGGTTGGACTCCAGTGAGAGACCCAGAAGAAATCTGAGGAAAAGATCCAGATGTCCATTCTCACTCTGTTGAGCTTTATCCACAGCTCTCTGATGCACATCTGATATTGTGTAACAAGTGAACTCATCTGAATGTTCAGAAGGTAAACTTTGAATAAGTACATCTTTCTTGTGTAACAGGAATGAGAGAAGCGCATATAGAGCTGCTAGATGTTCCTGAATGCTGAGATGAACAAAGCAGTAAACTTTCCCCTGATACAAGCCAAACTCCTCTCTGAAGATCTGAGTGCACAATCCTGAGTACACTGATGCTTCTGCTACATCAATGCCACACTCTCTCAGGTCCTCATCATAGAAGATAAGATTGCCTTTCACAAGCTGCTCGAAAGCCAGTTTCCCCAGTTTGAAGATCATGTCTCCATCATTCTTCTCTTTCTTCTCATAGTCCTTCTGATGATTGATGTTTGTCTGAATTATCAGGAAGTGTGTGTACATTTGAGTGAGAGTCTTGGGGATCTTTCTTCTCTCTGCTTCACTGAACATTCTCTCTAGAACAGTGGCTGAAATCCAGCAGAACACTGGGATGTGACACATGATGTAGAGGCTCCTGGATGACTTCAGGTGTGAGATGATTCTGTTGCTTAGACTCACATAACTGATTCTCTTTCTGAAGTATTCCTCCTTCTGTGTGTTACTGAAGCCTTGTACTTCAGTGACTCGATCAACACACTCAGAGGGGATGAGATGAGCTGCTGCTGGTCTGGAGGTGATCCAGATGAGAGCGGAGGGAAGCAGATTCCCCGCGATGAGGTTTGTCAGCATCACGTCCAATGAGGCTGATTCACTGACATCACACAACCTCACACTGCTGTGAAAATCCAGAGACACACGACACTCATCCAAACCATCAAAGATGAACAACACTTTATATTCACCGCTGGAGATTTCCATTTCTTTTGTCTCTGGGAAGAAAACATGAAGAAGCTCCAGAAGACTGAGATGTTTGTCTTTCATCAGATTCAGCTCTCTGAAAGGAAGTGGAAATATGAGGTGGACGTCCTGATTCGCTTTCCCTTCAGTCCAGTCCAGAATGAACTTCTGCACAGAGACTGTTTTTCCAATGCCAGCGACTCCCTTTGTCAGCACACTTCTGATGGGTTTGTGTTGATCAGTTAAAGGTTTAAAGATGTCTTTGCATTTTATTAGTTTGTCCTCTGTTTCTGTTCTTCTGGATTGTGTCTCAATCTGTCTCACCTCATGTTCATTACTGATCTCTCCACTTTCACTCTCTGTGATGTAGAGCTCAGTGTAGATCTTATTCAGCGGTGTTGGGTTTCCCTTCTTTGATATCCCCTCACACAAACACTCAAACTTCTTCTGCAGGTTTGATCTGAATGTGTGAAGGGCTTGAGGATTTTGAAAGTCAGGGCTGTTAAAATGGAAAACGCAGTTACATCAAACATTTTACAGAGACATCTTCAGTATAATGTTATATTAACCCTTTACATCTTTTAGTAAATACGGGACCAGCTTTAAACTACACACAACCTAAAATCAAAGATAGATGTTTGGTTAGGCGGAGGATATTCAGTTCCTTGGATGACCCCTTCTAAAAATACAGGAAATTCTTACTTAAATAACTTTACCTTAGATCAAGGGCCATTTTTTTGTTAGGTGAAAGATACAGAGAATCATAATTTTTCATGGTGACACAGCTAGGCTCTTGTGACTCTGATCTTTGCAGTTGTTTTGGGCTTAAACAGAACATTCAAGAGAACAATAAACACTAGGCTCTAAAAAAAAGAAGATTTTTACTTGACAGCTGTTGTTATGTTAAGGCAACATTTACCTAAAATACAAATCAGTACGTCCAGTAAAGTTCTGTTGTTTATCCATAGACCAGTCACTCTTCATAGACACACAACTTCGTTCAGGAAATTCCGGTCTATTCATGTGGATTGAACTGAAATGACAAAGACAGTGTAATAATGATTGATGGTGTATTAAAGTATTTTAAGTGTATTTTAATAATGGAGTTGAATGCATATTTTAAACTTTGGTGCATCAGTTGCTCCAAATGAACTCCAGAGAAAATTTGGTTCAACGGGGAAGATATGGTTAAACCGTTTCTGATTTAAATTAAGTTCAACATATGCCTAGTGCAGTATTTACCAAAGATCATCGGGTTGTTTAAAGTTGACAGGAGGATCCACAGACTGATCACTCTTCATAGACACACAGCTGAGTTCTGATGACACTGATCTTTGCAGCTGTTTTGGGCTTAAACAGAACATTCAGTTGTTGAAACTTGCAACAGAAACATTTTTATTTTGATTAAACAGATGTAATAAATTAACTGCAGTTTTTACCTGAAGCTAAGATCATTGGGTCCCTTGAAGTTGACTGGAGGATCCACAGACTGATCACTCTTCATAGACACACAGCTGAGTTCTGGTGACTCTGATCTATCCATCTGGACTGAACTGAAACAAAATAGGTTAAGGAATTAAAAGACAATATGCAATAATTGACTGTGTAAAACCCAAAAGTCCTGCCTTTCAATTAATAGAAATCTGATTATTCATTCAGAATAAGTTCAACATATGTCCAGAGGCAGCATTTACCAAAGATCATCGGGTTGTTTAAAGTTGACTGGAGGATCCACAGACTGATCACTCTTCATAGACACACAGCTGAGTTCTGATGACACTGATCTTTGCAGCTGTTTTGGGCTTAAACAGAACATTCAGTTGTTGAAACTTTTAGGAGAATTTTTTTATTTTACTTTGATTAAACCGATGTAATAAATTAACTGCAGTATTAACCTAAAGCTATCATTGGGTCCCTTAAAGTTGACAGGAGGATCCACAGACTGGTCACTCTTCATAGACACACAGCTGAGTTCTGGTGACACTGATCTATTCATCTGGACTGAACTGAAACAAAACATAAGAAATTTCAAGAGTAAAACTGTTAATTGTCATTCAGTTAATAGAAATCATAACTGATTTTTGGCTAAAGTTGACATTAAAATATTGTCTAAGATTACTAACACGTTATTTTTAAAACATTTATTTATTTTGTATATATTTATGTAAGTAGGTGTATGTACAGAGCCATAGGGACATGAAGGTGGAATAATTGTGACAATGAAAAATAATTCAGAGTAATTCAAATGTATTTAAAACTATATTTCACATTCTCTCAAAAGCAATTCTATATATATATGTGGATCTGTTTATGCGTGTATGTATTCTCACAAAAGATTATTTGAAGAAAGCAGTCTTGTAAATGTAATCATGTCTTATTTTTTCCACTAAATGAGATTCACGGGGATGTTTGCTTATATGTCGTAGTACATAAACATTTGTTAAATAAATAATATAGTAGGCCAAAATTGCCCACTTGAATTTTATGGGAAATTCACCAATGTACGTCGTAATTATAAAAAATCATATCAATAAACTTTGTGATTAAATTAGTTGAAAGCACATTCTTATCCCTATTAGTTTTGTATTATGTAAATGATCAATTATTATCAGCTGTTTGGGGGCTCCTGCAATAACACCCTGAGGCTCAATGACAAAATCAGCATCTGGCTCGTTTAAGCAAAAAAACGATTATACATCGACCCTTTTACATTCCAGACAGGTTCTAAGAAACACCAGAAAAGTTCACTATAAATGTATTTAACTGTAAGATAAAAGGATATTTGACCATATCTAAAATTCTTTACAGATATATCTGAAACCATGAAAACCTAAACGTGTTTTGACGTCCATGTTTTATCGTATAGTACAGCAGAACACGCCAAAAACCGTCTAAAAAAGAAAGCAATAACAATAAATACTGTATATTTAAATGATATAAACAAAACAGTCGACTTCTATGTCGTCGTGTGGAATTTATGTAACTTTAACACTTACCTGTGTCGAAATAAAACTGTGAAATGGTCAACAAAACTGCATAATTGAAGAATTTCGTCCAAATTCCAGATGTCACTTTATATGTTTAAACCTTATTAAAAGCGTCTAAACGCAGTTACACTCGTAAAATGTACTTTCACTTCCGATATACGCGACTGAACAATGTGGCCGGATGTTATTTAAAATCACCCACAAATGAACGACGTGCCTACAACATTGTCTAAACAAGAGACCTGTTTAATGCTTATGTAAAACATACATTAAAGGGATACATTGCACCTTCCTGTTTATGTTAAACATACTTTTATCTTCCTGGAAAGAAACTGTATTTTTCATTAATAACAATATTTAACAAAAATAAGTACAACTGAGCTTCTTACAAGTTTAATTTAATACGAGGACATGGCAACGCTGTGATGACGTGTTAAGGTGTGCGGAAGAGGAAGAGGAAGGGAAACAAGTATACGCGCACACAGCAGTGGTAAAATCTGCCCAAATTCTATTACGTCGGCTTTGAGTCACTGCCGCCAGAACATAAACAGATCACCACCTGGAGATAAATCGGTCACATTTACTTTGATTACATTTGTAAAAAAAAATATTGTTTACAATATGAAGATTTTTTTTTAAATTATCTAATGTGTTTTTAGATTCTCACATGGGCCCCTAAAACGAGAGAAAATCATCTCTCCGCAAACTATTTTGTTCATGGTCAGATCCATATGTCTCAGGTGTGAGTTTGATATCAGTCTGAAGCCAAAGAAATAACCTTTAAGACATCACAATCACACAATCTGCAGAGCAGAATAACACACTCTTCATAGGTGCAGAAAGGGAGATTTGATTTGCACATAAATGTTTTTGTGTCATGTGGTCATAGCCATGCAAATAACCTGACTCAATGTTCGTGATTTAAATATAACATCTGGATCAATAGTTATTCTGCGTAATACCTGATCTGTGAGGGATAGTTCACCCAAAAATGAACATTCTGTCATCATTTACTTCATTTTCCAAATAACTTTCTTCGTGTTCAACAGAGCAAAGACATTTATACAGGTTTGAAACAACCTGAAGGGTGAGTAAACGATGAGAGAATTTTCATTTTTGGGTGAAGTATCCCTTTAACAACTATATGAACTAATATCGATATATATAAACTGGACTGTGGTTAAATTTTGGGCTTTTTATTTACACTGAGAAGAAAAAAATATATATTTTAAATATAAATCTAGAAATGTGATACATTGATTATGCTCACCTTTGATAGCTCATTTGAAGTAATTATATATTTATAAAACCCATCACGCAGTTTAATTAGATTTGACAAAAATAATAAAGCTTGAATAACATTAGGACTAGTGTGACCTGACAGGCAATTTAATAAGTACCAAGTACGCCACCTGGGGACTTTCACCCCAGGATATTAAAACACCACAAACTTTAGGCATGCAAGTGCACAGTTACCCGTAAGTTGAGACACAGGTAAACAACTAGGAATTTATTAAAGCTCTAGGAGGTAAAATCCCATAAAATATTCTGCATAACTTTAATGGTCAGAATAACATATTTAGAAAGCACAAATGGACACTCAACCAAACATGGTAATGACACACGCAAATGAGTTGTAGCATAATCAGTACATTCAAAATAGCACAGGACATTCAGTAAGTATTCATCAGCACTAACAGTAGGCCTACATGTACATCTTAATTACACACAATGGATTGTAGCATAATCAGCACATTCAACATATGGCCATTCAGTAAATATTTGTGGACACTGACAGTACATGTACATCTTAATTACACAGTAAATTGTTATAAATCATCAATATACAAGCAGGGCAGTAAGTAAATGATCAGTTCTCTCATGGAGGAAATGTAGAAGGCTGAGGACAACCTCCAAAAAGATTAGTTGCAAAGGGAAGCCAAAACCACCTGCTCAACAGGAGCCAACTCTAACCAAACCAAATACAGCACTCACAGGTGATCGTCACAGCAAACCAAATCACGCCCAAAGAGTGAATAAAAGGCCGATGCCATGTGATCAACTCCTCAAATAGTCCACAGCATAAAGTTTATTATCTGCTACAAACCGGAAAGACCACTGTGGAGGTTATAACAAAGGGCTGTGTCTCTCCGACTGCATTCAGCCACCATACGGAGATAGCCGTTTCATATAAACATCTCACTCTGCACTCCCCCTGGGTAGTTGGAAACACGACAGTAAAGACCCCCACGACAGTAAAGACCCCCACGACAGTAAAGACCCCCACGACAGTAAAGACCCCCACGACAGTAAAGACCCCCACGACAGTAAAGACCCCCACGACAGTAAAGACCCCCACTACACAATTCCTACGGGTACGAGAATTCACGACCAGAGTGACTCAGAATAGCTTTGCTTCTAAACTGGAGCATGTGTTGTTCTATTAAGGCCACTCTAATCACAATCATAGGTAACCAGCCGGTCACTCCCAGGCTCAACCTGGAACAGACAGTTCACAGCACCTAGTGGGGCCTACCGGTAATGCATATCCCACTACAATCAGGAAGCAACAATAAACACCTCACTGACTTAGATATACTTCAGTTTAAGAGACTGATATCAGACTCTTTCAAGTCCCTCACGATTCAAGTTTTTGTCTGTAATTTAAATTATGATCTAAAGAGCTACACAAATTGTCAACTTGTACATGCAGTGTCAACGTTTTTATGTACATAAGATCAATGTTCCTCTTTGTTTGTAGACATTCTGTTTCTTTGGTCAAATCCCAGAGACAGACAAATTGGAATAACTAACATTAATCATATGCAACAATAAATACAATTAAAAAATACATGTTGAGATTTGTACATGTCGTACATCTTTCAGCTGTGACATCACTGTTGTGACTCAGTCATCATCAGAATAGAAAATCCTCTTCATATTCAGTATCGGTGTTCATATCACTTTCAAATTTATAATATGCTTCATCACCTGAATCATAATCAATAGGTTCGTAGTCAGAATCACTCCAGTCATCATCAGCATCATTATAATTCTTGGTGCTAAAATAAAACACACAGATCACATTTGCTAAGAATCACAAAAACACAAAATATGTTAAGGTTCCAACTACATTAGTAATAAATAGTGTTAACACTGATTATGTTTTAATCCAAGTAAACATGAAGCATTTAACACAATTCCGTCAAATATGATATATAACTGATATGTTTTTGTTATCACTGGCGGTTATTATTTTTATGGTGAGGTTGTGGGTGAATATTTTTTTATGAGGCTTGTTTACTGTCACCATCTTTGAGTTTTGTATGTTAGATGTTGAGGTCTTAATGTGACAAGCGAAGTTGTATAGTATTCCGTTAATAAATTGGTGTTACTTTTGTAAGGTGACCTCTTAATCAGGGGCAAAGATTGCAGAGTTAATTTAATATTAAATGTTCTATCAAACTATCTTTGACAAACAAAGAATGTCAAATTAAACTTGTTAAAGGATCATTTGTAGAACAGGAAATGTTTTTTTTTTTTGTTACTTTTATAAATAATAAGTCTGGGATCAAATTGTTAGCTTAAACGTACAACTTTGTTAAAGAATGAAACTTTACAAGTTCACCTAAAAATAACAAAATCACTACTTACTGCAGATTCTCCAGTTTATAATGTGGGTCCTTCTTTAAATCTGAGAGCAGATTCTTTCCTGAATATTCTAGTTTATTATTAGTCAGATCCAGTTCTCTCAAGTGTGAGGGGTTTGATCTCAGAGCTGAAGCCAGAGCAACACAACCTTCACCTGTGATATTACAATTCCACAACCTGCAGAAAAAAACATTTAGATATGCTTCACTCTCTCACATCACAACAACAATTACACACGGGTCAATTCCGTAATAACCATATGATCAAAGAGATATTACATTAAATCCTAAATTAATATGAATTATGAATGTTTTACTTATTCTATTAAATACAGCTTTTAAGTTTTTAATGATATTGATAAAAAAAAGATCGCAAAAAATAACAATTTAAATTTAAAGATGTTTTACGTCAATGTCTCCAGTTTACAGATTGGATTCTCTAGTCCATCAGAGAGCAGCTTCACTCCTGAATCTCCTAGATTATTTTCAGACAAACTCAGATCGCTCAGATGTGAGTTTGATCTCAGAACTGAAGCCAGTGCAGCACAACCTTCTTCTGTGACACCACATTGACTTAAACTGCAGAAAACAACAATACACTCGTCACTCTCAAATCTTGCTACAAACACATAAATTCAGCAAAAAAAGACAAGAAAAATGAAATGACTCAAGGGGGGAGCAAACAGATCAATATTTTATTTAAGTATTTAAACCTTAAGTTCATTGTCTCTTTCATTGCACACTCTATTGTGCCATTACCCTCCTACAATGTTTCTATACACAGCCGCAGGAATAAATAAGAGACCATTCCAAGTCTTCAACTTATCATCATTTCTAGATGTATTGTTTTTGTTCCATTTCAGCACTTATTCAATTTCAACAACATTGGTGATGCAAGAAAATTATTTATAACTTACTCTAATTTCTCCACTTTACCGTTTGGATTTTCGAGTAAAGTAGAGAGCAGCTTCACTCCTGAATCTCCAAGTTTATCGTTGTAAGACAGAACCAGTTCTCTCAGGTTTGATCTCAGAGCTGAACCCAGCACATCGCACCCTTCATCTGTGACACCACAATGACTCAACCTGCAGAGAATAAAAACAAATTTTTCATACTCTCACTTCATAACACACAGCTGTTCAACTGTTGTTAAAAATGCATTAAATAAAGGAACAAATCAAATTAAACGAGAGCCTTGTTTCGTTGTGGTCCTGTTGTGTCCTGTTACAATGTCTTGATTTTGGGATGTACAGGAATGGGTTTTCATGCTGACTTTAAAAAGACAAGTTGTTTTTCACATGTTTTACATTGCAGCACTTCTCTTCCCAGTTCCAAAGTGTCAGTTTCGCCTTATCAATTCAACCATTGCAAGGTGCAAGGGAGGCCTGTGTGTGTGTGTGTGTGTGTGTGTGAAGCTGTAATAGTGTGTCAAGGTTAAACTTGTCACCTTGTTAGGAGTGCACAACTTTCATTCCTGAATGACCGACTAGAGCATCACTATAAGGGACGAAATGTGATGACATGAAAGTAATAAGAAAAATATACAATATACTACGATACAACAGACTTCTTACCACAGTATGTCCAGTTTACAGTTTGGATTCTCCAGTCCAGCAGAGACCAGCCTAAGTCCTGAACCTCCAAGATTATTTTCAAATAAATAGAGATATTTAAGATGTGAATTTAATCTCAGAGTAGAAGAAAGAGCATCACAGCCCGTCTCTGTTACACCACATTCACTTAAGCTGCAATAACACACAATAAAACACTCATCAGTCCTTCGCTTACAACCAGTTAAAAAAAAAGTAAGACAAAAATTTGTTTAAGAATGTTATGAACATTATGAGATTTTAGCCTAGTCCACATTTTTTAAAACGAATTTAAGTTTTCCACTGTTAAAAAAAATGATCAAAGAATCATTCGTGTCTGGTATTCATTTGAATTTTCAGTATGAATGGTCTCACCATCCTGGTTGTTTAGGCATATTCTGCTCACTCTTTCCAAGGGTCCTTATGCGAATACCCACTTGTGGCCTGACCAGGTCAAGAGGCTTCTTTTTTAAGTAAATTATGTCAGGGTTGTGTGCTCTTCAGACACACCGTACTCTCCTTTTATATTGTCAGGTATGCACCTTAGACTTGAAGATAGTCTCTGAGTATGTGATGTTTTGTTTTTCTGATTGATTATGTAACTGGCATCAAACATTTACCTGACTATTAAATTGTCAGGTTTGAATGTGTTCTGCTTTATTCAAAATGTACAAACTCTAGTAGAATACCTTAAATCGATGTTAATGCAAATCTACGCTTAGGTTAGTGACGGACTAAAATCCTGTCTAGTTGGAGCATTGGAGCACACCAGCTGAAAATTAGATTAAATCGAATTTAAACTATATTAACAAAAGCCTTTTTACTTGTTGGAATCAGATAATAATGTGTAAATGCGTAACGTTAAAATAGCAAGCAACATGCTTGAAATGAGAGAACGCACGCAAGCCTACGCCACGACTCGGCCATTAGGCGGTTGATGGTGTTTCGCCTCTTCTCGCCACCTTACACACGAGCGCTGTCAAGAGCATGCCAAACCAACAGATGGAGGTATGACCCAAACCGTAATGCCATTTTGGCTAATCATCAGCCTGAAAACAGGGTTCTGACAGATCCAGAGCTATTGAGTGAGAGCGTGGCATCAACTCCGTTGACTCCAATGGAACAGTTTTTTTCACAGCAATGGCGGTTCATTGAGGCACTCAATAGTTCCCGGAAGTTACTAGTAACGCATGGAGCTGAGACTAAACAGACCAACTGAGGTAAACTTCTAACTCATTTAAAGACGAAAGCCATTCAATGAAAGAAAAAGTGAAGAAAAAAGCATGTAAAGCAAAAATATAACTTCCTGGAACTATTTGAAGGCTCCATTAATCAATACAAATTTCAAACTTGGATTGGCGCAACCCTATCTCTCAATGGCTCTGGATAGGTCAAAACAAAGGCTAGCAACAAAGGAGATAATAGCGTGCGCGATAGATGTGACAACCAAAAACCTCCGGATTCACAGACTGCATGACAACACTTACAAAGGGAGTTTCTAAAGATCTTTACCCTTAGAGGAGTTTTGAAAAAAAAGTTTCAGCGATAAAGCGTTTGGTAGAACACCACCAAACCACATAGAAATGCTGTGATTTTGAAAATGTCTGTGATTGTGTGGATAGGGCCTCAGACAATTGAGGATTGTATTTAAATGCCGTTTTATGCAAGAGATTCATAAGATCGTACTCCAGTGTCTCCAGTTTACAGTTTGGATTCCCCAATCCAGCAGAGAGCAGGTTCACTCCTGAATCTCCTAGATTATTTTCAGACAGATCCAGTTTTGTCAGGTGAGAGGGGTTTGATTTTAGAGCTGAGGCCAGAGCATCACAACCTTCATCTGTGACATTACAAATACACAACCTGCAGACAAAAAAAAAACCTGTTAACACCTGACATGGCATTTCAGATGATCTGATCACAATTGCCCAGGTCGAGACACATCGCCATTTACGCCTGCAGTAAAGTGTCTCCTGCTTGTTTGTTTTCTGTGCACTGTCTCTAGTCATTAATTCATATGTGAACTCCTCCTTTTCCCTGTCCATAGAGGATCGGGATGATGATTTGTAAGTGATTTTATTGTTTTTATTGTTAAAATAAGATGTAGTCATACTAAAATGTCATCTGAAAATCATATTAACATTGTTGATGCATGAGACTAAATTTTATCTTACATAAGTGTTTCCAGTTCACAGTTTGGATTCCCCAATCCAGCAGAGAGCAGCTTCACTCCTGAACCTCCTAGATTATTATGAGACAGATTCAGAAATCTCAGGTGTGAGAGATTTGATATCAGAGCTGAACCCAGAGCATCACAACCTTCATCAGTGACACCACAATTCCACAAGCTGCAGAGAACAAAAGCACACTCTTCAGTCTCTCACTTCTAAATACAAATCAGTTCAGAACATAAAAAAATCTAAATCAAATAAAACTAATCCAACAATGCTTGTTAAAAAAGGGTTAAAATAATTAAACTAAAAAAAGCTCTGCTTTAAAAACAAATTGTTTATATAAAAGAAAAAAAATACAATATATACAAAATTATACAATATCAAAGTAACTGGAGCCAACAAATAAAGTCATAGGACAATCACTGAAAAATTGCTGATGCAAAAGACAAATATATGATCTTACATCAAATCTTCCAGTTTACAGTTTGGATTCTCCAGGCCAGTAGAGAGCAGCTTCACTCCTGAACCTCCAAGATTGTTCTCAGACAGATCCAGTATTCTCAGGTGCGAGTTTGTGATCAGAGCTGAACCCAGAGCTGCACAACCTCCATCTCTGACACCACAAGTAGACAAACTGCAGAGAACAACAACACACTTTTCACTCCCTGACTTCATAACACACAACTGTTCAGCAGAGAAGCAGATGAAACTTAAGTAAGTAAAATTTATTTATATTGCAAATTTCACCGACAAGGAATCATCATCAGAAAAACAAATCAAACTTACACAAAGGCAAATATACACTAAAAAAAAATTGTTTTATAAAGAACCGCCCAACTGTTATTATTAATTAAAAGCTTGTCCAAAAAGGGGAGTGAGTGACCCGGTGATTTTTTAAAGAGTCTACAGAGCCCATTGATCTCAGTATTAGAGGAAGAGAGTTCCATAGCCTTGGAGCCACAGCACAGAAAGCACTGTCACCTTTCTACTTAAGACGTGTTCTAGGTATAGTTAGATGGGTCCCTCAGAGGACCTTAAAGACCAACCAGGAAAATGTACATATAATAGATCCTGAATATAGAAAGGTGCCTGACCATGCAAGGCTCTATTAGGAGAATGTACATATAATAGATCCTGAATATACGAAGGTGCCTTACCATTCAAGGCTCCATAAGTAATTACTTAAACTTTTAACTTTACTCTAAAAAGCAATAGGGAGCCAATGAATGTTCTTAAGAACAGGGGTAACATGGGACCTCTTGATAGAACTAGTCAAAAGTTTTAGAGCTGCATTCTGTACAACCTGTATTCGTTCCAAAGACGATTTGTTTAAACAAGAATACAGAACACTGCAATCCAATCGAGATGAGATGAAGGCTTAGACAAGCATCTCCAAGATGTGACACCCATGTTTCTTATGTCACTGCGGTCAGACCGTACTAAGCCCCCCATAAACTGGTTAATCTTTAGAGTAATATTATCAGGGGCAAAAATCATCATCTCAGTTTAAACATTATTAAATTGAAGAAAATTGTCTGTTATCCATTTTTTAATGGCGGCTAGAAAGTTCTGCAGAACTGACAGTTTATCTAGACCAGCGGTTCTCAATCCTGGTCCTCGCGCCCCACCGCTCTGCATATTTTATGTATCTCTCTTGTTTAAAACACCTGATTTTAATCTCTAGCTCATTAGAAGAGAGCTTAATGAATGAACCGCGTTCCGATTGACGTGTTCGCTGAACTGTGTTCATTGCTCTCTACTCGCTGCACACAGGAAATCGGCTGATGTTAACTTAAGAACACGAATTTGCGCAACACTACTGCCTGCAGCGTCTTCACACAGACAAAACCTACTATGGAAGATTGAAGGGTTATTTAACCGAAATCTTGAGATTTGCGCAACATTATGCCCATTTCGAACTGGAATTATGGCAGAATATCTAGTGATGTTTACTTCTCAGGGCTCTTACGGATGTATTAAACAAACCTCAGAAGCGGTAGGAGAAGCATAAAAAAATTTGCAGAGCGGGGGGGGGCGCGAGGACAAGGATTGAGAACCGCTGATCTAGACTATCAGGGCTAAAATAAATATATAACTGGATCGGTATAAAGATGATAAGATATTATTTTAAAACTGTTCATAATCTTGCCAAGAGGAAGCATATACAGATTGAACAACAGAGGGCCAAGCACAGACCCTTGAGGCACACTGCAGGACAAAGGATCAGAATCTGACATATAAGATCCTATGAACTCTGAAAAACTTCTAACATACAGATAGGAGGGTAACCATTCCAATACTACAGAGTATTATCAATGTAATTTGAAATGAGAACCGAACTTAAGTCAAAAGCGGATGAGAAATCATCAATAGCTAATTGGCTGATCATGCGAGACCAGGACACCCGCTTACCAGGCAATGGATCCTCAATACAAGCAAGATCAAATAAAACACATTTATGATCATTAACATGATCTTCAATGCAAACCACGCCAATGTTTAAACCATGAAAACTAAATCAAGCGTATGCCCCTTATCATGCGTAGGACCAGAGACATGTTGAATTAAATTAAAAGATTGCATTATGTATAAAAATTCTGAAGCAGTATTCCAGGCAGTAACGTCAACATGAATATTAAAATCACCAACAATAATCAGACTGTTCAACTTAATAATGGATCATAGAAAATCAATACAATTCTTCAGAAAAGGGGCCACTGGACCAGCCGGTCGATAGAGTAAAATACAATAAAAAGAGTCTAATCGACCGACCTTACTTATCTGTAGTTCAATAGAAGAGTATGTATCAGCGCTCATCGACTGGCAATTAAAATTATTTAAAAAGAAACAGCAAGTCCTCCACTGCGGCCCACAAGCCATGGCGGATAAAGCTCAATCCGCAGGATAAAGCTCAGTCAAATGACAGTGCTCCATACTCCGTTGCAAGGTCTCGGTCAGCAGCATCAAATCCAGATTTTTTTAAGTGAATAATACACTGAGCAGAGATGACTTGTTTGGGGATTGAGCGGGCGTTTATCGGGGCCATCTTGATTGGTAATAGGCCGGCCATTTCCATAACACCAAATAGGAGGACACTTTGCGGCATTTGGTGAGGCAAGAATAATTGAATAGGACTCTGGTGTACTCGCGACTACAATACAATTTTCTGAGCCAGTATCAATTTCTGATAAACATTGTTGCGTTTTCCATATTTGACACTGGCATCTTCTGCTGCATATGCAGACTTGTTTTTCACAGTAAAGCCAAACAACTCCGGTTTAGCCAGTAGCTGGTATGTTATAGTCTCTGAAGTTTCGTTGCGGTCACTATGATAATTTAAGAGTGCATGTTGCACGCCTTCCTCAAAGTGCAAATATCTCAGTACAATCAGGAAATACTTGGTCATACCTTTGTTTGAAGCTTCCGTTGCCACTGAAAAATGCAGATTGTTTAATTTGATGTAATCTGAATGTATATGTACAGAATAGGGCGCTAGGACATTCTGACACAAAGCCTTAGCTTTTGTTTTCCCACAGGTCATCCCCTTAGCTGTAGATGAGTCACTAAAGATCTCTCTGTCATCTTTCACTCCACAGTCTACACTCCTGTATGACTAGTGATGCTTGACTGCATGATAGACTTTACAAAGCACTGTAGCGGAGATTTCGTCATCCTGAGGTGATGTTGCTTCTCGAAAAAATGACCAAAGGGAAGATGTAACTGCGGCTTGTCAGTTACTTTTATGTTTTTCCATGCTGGCATATTGGTCAATGGCGGTTTTCCCTTGACTACAAACGTCCATTCACAGTGACACAGTGTGCAAATAAATGAAAAGCGTCTCTACTGCTTTTTGATATAAAATTCATGCTCTTTTGTCCATTCCGGATTAAATGAAGTCTGACGTTTCGGCATGTTAACGTTATGATATGACGTAGCCAGCACGTGGACTCCACGTCGCGGAGGCTTGTTTACTTTTTTGGGTCCCAATAGTGTTGATTCAGCGCAACTCCGAAAAGGAGGACAAATGAGTGTCCGGCTTGAGGCTGTGCTGGACACCGGACAGGGGGCTTAAAATCCGTACTGTCCGGCCAAAATCCGGATGTATGGCCACCCTTTGCAGTACAGATCTAACACCTGAAGAGGTGGAGGGCAGCGGTAGCAACCTCAGGTGCCCAGCACATTTGCATTTCCCATATAGCAGGTGGAGACAGACATATGTACAGGGCTGTGACACGATGAGCCATTCCGGGAACAAACACCACAGCACTCGACCATAGAGGATCAGATCAAAAGGATAGTTTGGCAATCGTACACCCATGCAGTAGACAACATTTGTGGACAAACTTAACAACAGTATAGCATGGAAAACAAATAAAACCCGTCAGAATGAGGCCACAGCCGCAATGCCAAACACTGCCGCCATGCTGTCCCTTGACAGGTTTACCCTTGTGAATCAATTTAAAAAGCAAACACTTAGGCTGAAAATGTCCAAAAACGGTCATACAAATATTATACACCCATATTGGCTTTTTTTCCCCACTAGAATCAGTAATTATCATAGCTACCAAACAAATTCATTTTGGGAATTTTAACCTGTTAAATACCAGTTTGTTTACATTGTGACCATGTTGTTTTTTTGTGAAAAAAATTAATACCACACTTTGACATCTATACTAACAAATAAACATGGTATCTTTTATTCAGTTTGCCCACCATGCTGTATAATACAGCGGAAACAGAAAAACTGAAATGTTCCATAGACTACAATGGTGAAAATAGCATAAGCAAAAAGTAAATAGTAATCAAAGGATTTTTATTTGGACTGTATGATTTAAGGTTGCCTGGCAAACAGTTTAAGATTTTTAGTTTTAATGGGTTTCAATCAGACATTTTTGTCCAAATGGACCTCAGTGTCAAAAAAAATGATGAACCTAGATTAAAAAAAAATTTGGAAAGAGAAAGAGGAAAATATGAAAATTCCAATAAAAATACACAACTTTTGCAAAAGGCATGATTTTTGCATAAACACAGCCAAAAGAACAAATAAAATAAAATTTTAATGGACCAAAATGTGTCCAGAAAGGCCAATAATGATATAAACCAGTGAAATCATTGTTAATGCAAAAGACAAATGTATAATTTTACTTGAGTTTCTCCAGTTTACAGCTTGGATACTCCAGTCCAGCAGAGAGCAGCTTCAGTCCTGAATCTCCTAATTTATTCTTGGACAGATCCAGTTCTCTCAGATGTGAAGATTTTACACTGAGAACGGAAGCCAGACCAGCACAGCATTTCTCTGTCAGTTTACATTTAGTAAGCCTGAACAAACAAATGGTCAAAAACAACTTCAAGCAATGATGTTAAAACCGAAACATTTTTTATTTAAAATTTTGGTGTTTATTATTAATTATTTATCCTTGCAAATGATTATTTTCTCTTTTTATTCATGTGCTCTCGTAATCTTTATTCAACTACATTAAGCTCCCCTCAAAACGACATTTCTTTTCACTTACATATGCTACAATAAAGGACCCATTTACCAATAACAGCATACTTCCTTCATATAGGTGCACATAACATCACAAACACAAACTACTGCTAAATAACATACCACTACACACAAACACACACACACACACGCACACACTCACACACACACATATAATGAATGAACTCCTTGTGACTTACCGAGCTGATCTTGATGCTTCAACCACAGGCAGCAGCTTCAGCAGAATTTCATCTCTTGTCATCTGATTACTTGTGCTGTAAATGTATTTTCCAAATTTAAACTCATCCAGCTGCTCTGACGTCAGAAAAGCAAAGATCACTGCTGCCCACTGAGATGAGGTGAAATTGGTCCTTGAAAAACGTCCAGAATATACAAATTTCTGGACTTCAATTACAAGTGAGTAATCCTCCAATTCATTTAAACAGTGAAACAAATTGATGTATTTGTCTGGTGTCAGATTTGATTCTATCTTGTTTTTAATGTACTCAAGAGTTTTCTCTTTGTTCCAGGAGTCATTCACTGTGTGTGTCAGAAGATCCTGCAGAAGTTTCTGGTTGGACTCCAGTGAAAGACCCAGAAGAAATCTGAGGAAAAGATCCAGATGTCCATTCTCACTCTGTAGAGCTTTATCCACAGCTCTCTGATGCAAATCTGATATTGTGTCACATGTGAACTCAGGTTTTAAGGGGAAAAAGTCATTGAGGACATCTCTCTTGTGTAACAGGAATGAGAGAAGCACATACAGAGCTGCTAGATGTTCCTGAATGCTGAGATGAACAAAGCAGTAAACTTTCCCCTGATTCAAGCCAAACTCCTCTCTGAAGATCTGAGTGCACAATCCTGAGTACACTGATGCTTCTGCTACATCAATGCCACACTCTCTCAGGTCCTCATCATAGAAGATAAGATTGCCTTTCAAAAGCTGCTCGAAAGCCAGTTTCCCCAGTTTGAAGATCATGTCTCCATCCTTCTTCACTTTCTTCTCATAGTCCTTCTGATGTTTGATGTTTGTCTGAATGATCAGGAAGTGTGTGTACATTTCAGTGAGAGTCTTGGGGATCTTTGTTCTCTCTGCTTCACTGAACATTCTCTCTAGAACAGAGGCTGAAATCCAGCAGAACACTGGGATGTGACACATGATGTAGAGGCTCCTGGATGACTTCAGGTGTGAGATGATTCTGTTGCTCAGACTCTCATGACTGATTCTCTTTCTGAAGTATTCCTCCTTCTGTGTGTTACTGAAGCCTCGTACTTCAGTGATTCGACCAACACACTCAGAGGGGATGAGATGAGCTGCTGCTGGTCTGGAGGTGATCCAGATGAGAGCGGAGGGAAGCAGATTCCCCGCGATGAGGTTTGTCAGCATCACGTCCACTGAGGCTGATTCACTGACATCACACAACCTCACACTGCTGTGAAAATCCAGAGACACACGACACTCATCCAAACCATCAAAGATGAACAACACTTTATATTCACCGCTGGAGATTTCCATTTCTTTTGTCTCTGGGAAGAAAACATGAAGAAGCTCCAGAAGACTGAGATGTTTGTCTTTCATCAGATTCAGCTCTCTGAAAGGAAGTGGAAATATGAGGTGGACGTCCTGATTCTCTTTCCCTTCAGCCCAGTCCAGAATGAACTTCTGCACAGAGACTGTTTTTCCAATGCCAGCGATTCCCTTTGTCAGCACACTTCTGATTGGTTTGTGTTGATCAGTTAAAGGTTTAAAGATGTCTTTGCATTTGATTGGTTTGTTTTCTGCTTCTGTTCTTCTGGATTGTGTCTCAATCTGTCTCACCTCATGTTCATTACTGATCTCTCCACTTTGACTCTCTGTGATGTAGACCTTGGTGTAGATGTCATTAAGCAGTGTTGGGTTTCCCTGCTGTGATATCCCCTCACACAAACACTCAAACTTCTTCTGCAGGTTTGATCTGAATGTGTTGAGGGCTTGAGGATGTTGAAAGTCAGGGCTGTTAAATTGGAAAACGCAGTTACATCAAACATTTGTTTTTGTACAGAGAAAAAAAGAGCAAGAGTAGGACTATTTTCGGTATAATGTTACATAAACCCTTAACATCTTTTAGGAAATACAGGACAAGTTTTAAACTATACCCCACCTAAAATCAAGGACAGAAGTTTGGTTAGGCGGAGGCTCCATAGACCATTCAGTTCCTTGAATGACCCCCAAAAAAGAAAATTCTTGATGTAAATCACTTTACCTTAGATCAGGGGCCATGTTTTTGTAAGAGAAACCATCATTTTTCGTGGTGACACAGCCTGGCTCTGGTGACTCTGATCTTTGCAGTTGTTTTGGGCTTAAACAGAACATTCGAGAGAACAATAATTACATGACTCTAAATAAAAAAATATTTTTCTTGACAGCTGTAATAAGGTTAAGGCAACATTTACACAAAAAAACACAAATCAGTGTGTTATTTATCCATAGACCAGTCACTCTTCATAGATGATCAACTGCATTCAGGAAACTCTGTTGTTTCAGTTCAATCCACATGAATAGACCAATTATAACTAGAAATTTACGTTTTCTGAACAAAATGTTAGAGGTGCTTCGTGGCAAACCACGGAACTGGGCTCTAAGGTGATGATACTATTAGCCAAGAATGAATCTAACCAACCCCCATGTCTTTATGATGTTTGGATTCAGAGATAGAGGTCATGCTAAACATTGCTAGGCTAACCTGTTTGGCTTAGCGTGTTCCAATTGATGATACTCAAGGCTATGAGTGAAACAAACCAACCCATGTCACTACGATGTTCTGATGTAAAGATATACGTATTGCTAAATGGTTGCTAGGCTAACCTGTTTGGTTGTTTTCACTCGGAGCTAAAACCTGTCAAATTTCTAATTGAAAGTAACGCGTAAAGAGTGTTATCCAAGATTTTGAATGGAAGTCAATGGGCCCCATTATAAATATAGGGAAATTGTGTCGGGCACCAGGGATACAACTTACACCCCATTGTGATATATGTTCAAATGTGGTAATCTGCATGTTTCTATAAATTTCTCGCTCGGAGCTAAGACCCCTCAAAGTTCGGCGCAATGTAGAGTCAATGGGATTTTTGGGGTGGTTTTTGCCCCCCTATCGTAACCCCCGCCCGATCGCTAATAAAACTCATAGCACACCATTCCCGTACAGGCACGTCAATTTGAGGCCTCATTTAGGGGCCTACAACAAAAGCTACGGGACAAAATATTTCCAGCACAACAGTAATACTGATGCTTTTTCAAACCACCACTAATGAGATAAAGACAGTGTAATAATTATTGATGGTGTATTAAAGTCTTTTAAGTGTCTTTTAATTATGGAATTGAATGCATATTTATATACTTTGGTGAAGCAGTGGCACCAAAAGATCACAATTTGGTTCAAATGGGAAAATTTGGTTCCATGGTAAACAGTTTCTGGTTAAAATTGAATAGACATAAGTACAACATATGCCTAGTGCAGTATTTACCAAAGATCATCGGGTTGTTTAAAGTTGACTGGAGGATCCACAGACTGATCACTCTTCATAGACACACAGCTGAGTTCTGGCGACTCTGACCTATTCATCTGGATTGAACTGAAACAAAAAATGAAAAGAAAGGAAAAGATATATTATTATAATTGACTGTATTAAACCTAAAAGTCCTGCTTTTTTAATTAACTGAAATCTTATTATTCACTCTGAATAAGTTCAACATATGTCGAGAGGCAGCATTTACCAAAGATCATTGGGTTGCTTGAAGTTGACTGGAGGATCCACAGACTGGTCACTCTTCATAGACACACAGCTGAGTTCTGGTGACTCTGATCTATCCATCTGGACTCAACTGAAACAAAACATAAAAAGAAATTAAAAGACTAAAACTGTTAATTGTCTTTCAGTTAATAAAAATCATAACTGATTTTTGGTAAAAGTTTTTATTAAAATATTGTTTAAAATAACTAACGCCTTATTTTTAACACATATGTGACCCTGGATCACAAAACCAGTCTTAAGTAGCACAGGAACATGTCTAGTAAAAGACAAAAATACATGGTATGGGTCAAAATCATAATTTTTTCTTTGATGCCAAAAATCATTACAATATTAAGTAAAGAGCATGTTCCGTGAAGGCAATTTATAAATTACCTACCTTAAATATATAAAAACTTTATTTTTGTGAGTTGATGTCCTGCCACAGTGCTTCTGATTAACAACTTTTCTCAATATCTAATTTTTTTGCACCCTCAGATTCCAGAGTTGTAAACGGTTGTATCTCATCCAGATACTGTCCTATCCTAACAACCCATACATCAATATAAAGCTTATTTCTTCAGTTTACAGATTATGTGGACATATCAATTCGGAAAAATTGACCCATAAGACTGGTTTTGTTGTCCAGGGTCACATATATACTTTCATAAGCACGAAATAAATAAATAAATAAGTAGAAGTAGTATTGTCACAGTCACCAGCTGGAGTGGCCTCTCAAATCCACTAGAGGGCACTCCTCAAACGGACCATCATTGCACACTGCATTTCCCATAATGAATCTTCATATCAATAAACTTTGTAATTAAATGAACTGAAAGCGAATTCTTATCCCTATTAGTTTTGTATTAGCTTGTGTAAATTACCATCTGCTGTTTGGGGGGATCCTGCACAAACTCGCTGGCTCTGTTAAACGAGCCAGATGCTGATTTTGTCATTAAGTAAAAAACTATAAAAATCGGCCCTTTTATAATCTTTCAAGACAGTTTCTAATAAACAGCAGAAAGGTTCACTATAACTGTATTTAACTGTAAGATATAAATACATTTTACCATAGCTAAAATTCGTTAGGCCTACAGATATAAATCTGCAATAATAATATTTGAATAATGAAAGCCAAACGTATTTCACGTCTTTGTATAAACTGATGTAGTATAGCAGTACACGTAAAAACCGTTTGAAAAATAATTCGTCAAAAACAATAATTACTGTATATTTTAATGAATACATATAAACAAAACAGTCGACTTCTACAGGATATCGTTGTGAGGAATTTCGGAAGCGACACTTACCTGTGAACCGGTCAACAAAATCTGCTTAATAAAAGAATTTCATCCAAATCCCAGATTTTACTTCCTAAATGTTTAATCCTCATAAAAAATGTCTAAACTCGGTTGTACTCCTAAAATGTACTTTCACTTCCTATGTTCGCGACTGAACAATGTTGCCAGATATTACTTTAACATCATCCACAAATAAACGATGTGCCAACAACATTACCTGTTTAATGCTTAAGTAAAATATAGCTTTCATTTAAGGATACATTGCACCTCCTTGCAAAGGAAAGTCTTTTTCATGTATGACCATATTTAACAAAAAATAACAATACTTTCATACAACAGAGCTTCTCACAAGCTACATTAAATACGAGGACATGGCAACACTGTGATGACGTGTTCAGGTGTGCGGAAGAGGGAGATAAACGAGCACGCGCCCAAAGCAGTGGTAAAATCTGCCCCAAATCTATTCCATCGTCTTTAAGTCTTTGTCAAAAGACTTAAAAGTGAGTATAATAAAAAATAACCAAATATAATGTGGGAAACAATTGACAGTCCGGTGACGGTTGGCCACGCATAGTTAAAAGTTTAAAGTGTGCACGCCCAGAACTCCGACTCCTCCCACCAAGTTTCCAAATAAGTTTAATAAAAGCTTGCTTTTTGAAAGACAAGTTTTCTTTTGTCTTCTTTAGATTGTCTAAGTCAGTTTATTTCTCACATAAGCCATTGAATCTTTAAAGAATCAATGAACATGTATTACCCTCTGCCTTTTGTTGAGAAATCGATATAAAATAGCATACATACAAAAATAGAAAAAAGTAATTTCTCTTAACACATTTTCAGTTGATATGACCTACTGTTATTGCCGTCAGAAATATTAATTACACAATTATATGCAGTTAAAGGAAACATACAATTGGAAATGTACGATCACCAGAAAAAAACAGATACAATACAGTGAGTATGGAAAGTATTCAGACCCGCTTAAATGTTTCACTCTTTGTTATATTGCAGCCATTTGCTTAAATCATTTAAGTTCATTTTTTCCCCTCATAAATGTACACACAGCACCCCACATTGACAGAAAAACACAGAACTGTTGACATTTTTAGATTTATTAAAAAAGAAAAACATAAATATCACATGGTCCTAAGTATTCCTGCATGGGAACTTATATGATAGAAGAGTAAGAAGCAGAATAATAATAAAACTAACGTATAAAATAGGTGTCAACGCCATTTCGTTGCTTGGACCCTAATTACTCCAAAGATCTTGATGTATACCTAAATCATGAGCCATTTTTTGTTAGAAAGCAAACTAATAATTAAATGATTGTGTTTCGAAGTGTTCTATTAACAGCATTTACCAATTTAAAGTAAAAATTAAATAGGCTAGTGCAACACACAAAACACTGTATTTGGTTACTCAGACATTAATGGTCACACAGCAGAATTCAGTTGACTCTTATCTCATCTTTGATGGTTTAACGGTAGTATTTCTAATGGTAATGTCAAACCACAAGAGTCTGTGTTACTGGTACTCAAGGAGTCAACACAATGAAGTTTGTAAACTTTTTTGGTTGAAAATAACATAAATCTGATATTGAACAAGTACATTAGAAAAACCTAAAAAAAGTTTTGTTTAGATTTGATAGGATTTTTCTAGCCCCACAAAGATAAGCACATAAACATATTATATATTAAATTGAGATGATATAGAGGCTAAATGTATAAATTCAAATCACACTTTGGAGACAAATAAATAAATGTGAAAATCCCTGATCAGTGTCTTCCAAAAACAGAGGTGGAGGCTCCATAGACCAGTCACTCTTCATGGACACACTGCTGGGTTCTGGTGGCTCTGATCTGTCCATCTGGATCAAATTAAGCTGTAAAAAAGTTGAATTAATGTGTCATTAACTGACATAATCTTTTTATATTTCCGGTCTAACTTTTTAAAAAACAAACACCAAATTAAGAAAAATTCTGTCAACTTATTCTCCAAACCTGTATACATTTCTTTGTTCTGCTTAACAGAAAGGAAGATATTTGGAAGAATGTCAGTAACCAAGCAGATCTCATCCCCCAAACACTGCCACAGTGGTGAAAATAAATACTATGTGAGTAAATGGGGGACGAGATCTGCTTGGTTACTGACTTTCTTCCAAACATCTATCTTTCTGTTTAGCAGAACAAAGAAAATGTACAGGTTTGGAGCAATTTTAGGGTCAGAAAATGATAGGAGAATTTTCATTTTTGGGTGAACAAAGTTCTCAATCATAACACTGCACAAAAGCGTATAGTTTGTCCCCTTTTTCACAATATCAGGCTGTTTGATGACATCAACCATACCTAAAAAATACAATGCAACACACACCCAGGTCTGATCAAGCTGCGGTGGGCCTCCCTCGGCTGAGGCTTTCGTGTGATAAAGGGGCAAAAACATCCAATGAGACTGCGGTGCACAAGTGACGATGTGTCGCATTGTTAGAACCTATCCTGCCAAGATGGCGGCGCCACTGCAACACGCCACATAGGGGCTGATGTCAGCTTAACATTTTCAATTGATAAGACAGCATTTTCAAAATGGCCATTCTGTTTCTAGTGATGTGATATCGCAAAATTTGCTTAAAAGGTGAATGAAAACAAAATGTGTTGCGTCAGACAGTTAAGTAAGAGCCAGAGTGCTGGTTAAATATATTATTTATCATATACACTATTGATGGCTTTGACAAAATCTTCTGGGTGTCATGGTGAAGTTTTGTGCATTCTATTGTGAGAGAATCCGCATACAGTTATGACATCTCAAACTGTTCTTGATATTGTGTAGACATGATGCAAATTAAATGAATTTCTCTCACCTCTGGTGATGTTTAAATGCACTTTAGTGATGATGTGAGATCCACACCAGCATATCCCAGAATGCTCTTCTCTCAGATGAATGATGTTTACAGGAAAGACTCCAGTAGATGATTCATCACTTAAAGAGAATCCATCATCTCTGACAGTAATGAAACTCAATCATTGACACACATTAAGACTTCATGTGCTTTACAGAAGACTCTGATATTCAGCGTGATGTTTGCACTCCATTGACATGTTGTTTCCTTCACTCTTATTCAAGATAAGCTCTTTAAAGAAGAAATAATAAAGATTCACATTCAAACAAAGTCAGTTTTTATATGCATTATTAGTGAAAATGTCTCTCACCCTGTTTGATGATAATAATGAGATGAGTGTAAAGATAAATCACGTTTGTTTCTAATGTCACTGCACAGCAGTATTTCCCAGCATCCTCTGCTCTCAGCCCATGGATGTTCACACTAAACACACTTGCGGAGTATTTTCAGCTGTGGTGGAGCTTTTCAAGAGACACTTTGTCTTTGATGTACAGATGGGATCACAAGGACATATGATCTGAGCAGATCCTCCTTCATCTCCAAACACTGGAGGCACTTCACAAACACAAACACAAACATCATGCATTTGTGACAAATGATAGAATAACTCAATGAAATAATGAGATGCTTCACACGATGTTATTGAGAGTTTCTTCTCCTCACTCATAATGTGAAGATGAACAGCAGTAAGAATAGAGTAACTGTGAGAGGTTTTGTTGAGATAAACGCCACATAAGTAAACTCCTGTATCTTCAGATCTCAAAGCCGTCATTCTCACACTCAATAGTTTATTTTGTGTGTCATCATGAATGTTAATTTTTCCCTTCTTTTTCTTTACCTTCATAGGGGAAAACAACATTTCAATCATTTCATTTCCTTTTTTAATTAGACCTTCTGATTGTTGCCGTTGATCCAGTGAAGATTGACAGACGAAGTTTGCAGTTTTTCCAGTATTCAACATCACTCTCTGTGACGCCCCACAACATGAATCTGTCAATCACATATGAAGACATTTATTTCACAATCATCAGTAGCTTTGACATGATCAGCAGATACTTCGTTCATCTTTTAAATAACTCACCTTTTGTCACTTTCGGACTCATATCAATAGACCATTTACCATCAACTCCAATCCGGTATGTTCCACAATCCTGTGTGTTCACATCTCTGATGAAGATCTTGAAACGTCCATTTTCATTGGAAAACATAGTGAATCTGTTCGCTTTAATACATATATATATTTTTTATATTTTCTATTAGGATATTCCATTCATCTTTGTACTTCTTATCTAAATATTGTTTATAGCCAGTGTGCCAAGGTTTCAGTGAATCCACAAGAACACTACCTCCAGAATATCCAATCACATCGATGCATCTCACCACACGTTCAATCAGATCGATCCTGTCAGAAAGCTCATCTAGTCCTTTCATTTGTGTGTCCAGTGATAAAAAATAAGTGAAATAAGTATATGATGACATTATGAGAAAGAGAAAAGTTGTGACCTGAGATGATGAAGAAAGTGAAGATGAGGAGGATGTTCATTGTGACTTCAGAGCAGCTCTCTTGATCTTCTTGATTCTGAATGTTGTCTGTGTGTCTCTACATGTGACTGATTGACTTTCTTTCTCTTTATTCAGCTCTTATCAGTGATCATCAGCTTTACTGGCCCCGCCCACTATCACCAGTCTCTCAACACGTCATTTATCACACTCACACAGCGCCCCTAGTGGACACCACTCTTCACTCACACACTCAATTCATTAAAGTTCACTAGTTTCTTGTTTTTGTGATCAAATATTGTAGAGTTTCATAGATAAAACATAATGACACAATCCACTGCTTCACAATTAGAAGTTAAGATGAAATGAAGACTTTAAATGATTGATCTCAATATCATATATAATCTCAATATAATATATTTTTCTTATTACAAGTTCCAGCAGGTAAACATGAGCTCATCGTGTTGATGAGGATCATTATAGTGTGAAATGATCACGTGACACACTGTCAGAGGTTTGTATAATGACTCATAATAACCAGCAGGGGGAGTGAAATACACACACATGATGTTGATTTTAGTTGAAGTTTGTATTAGTCATGATTTCTCTCAGTGTTTGAGTTCATGCACAGATGAAGTATATAAAATGCTCTTTCTCACATTCTCTCAGTATGTTTATCTGTAATTAAATTAAATACTGATCATCTTTAAAGCACGTCTACCACATGGAAAAAAAATAGACTATAACCCTTTATCAAAACTTTTATATCTAACAGTTACAGACTATTTAAAATGGCACGAGCGCCAACACACCATCTAGACAAAAACTATGGATTTTGTATTTTCTCTTTTATGATACTAAATGTTTCGTGGGTCACTGCTATGCTGAGGAGTGAGTCTGTGTTTAAGTCAAGGTCAGTTGCTTAAACATCAAAAGCACAAAACTCATCCATGACTTCCAGCATGCATTGGGTCTGTAAGCTTTTCATTCGTTGGTAACTTTTCCCTAAAAACTACGGAATTTGTGCTTTTTTCTTTTCTGATATAAGCTGTTTTGTGGGTCACCACTTTGCTGGAGAGTGGAGTCTGTGTTTTAGTCGAGGTCAGGCAATGAGGAGCTGATGTCATGCGTCATGTTGCAAGTGACTTTCATGTTTTTAATAATGAATTGCTAAGAAATAAAATAAGTAAATGTAATGTTTTCACTTATGCATTGGGACCAAGTTTTCATTTTACATAAAGAAATGCTGTTAATATAAAAGACTCAAATGTGTTAACTTCATACACAGCTTGAAGTTTGTGCCCTGAAGTTTTAAACTGCAAAGCTGTTTAGGGTCTTTTCCTGTAGTTTTCCATAGCTGCCTGTATTTCTCCGTAAAAATTACAAAACATTTTTCACAGTGTGTGTGTGTGTGTGTGTGAGACCATTGAATCGTATGAATTTTAACTCATACTGGAATTTATTTCCACACTTGAATGGGAAAATACTTTATTATATTGACATTCTACACATGTGGTACTCTAAGCTTTTTTTACCCATTTAACATTCAAATTAGAGATGCACTGAAATATCGGCCAATAATCGTATCGGTCAATAAAAGCAATTTTTCACCAACCAATAGTCATGGCCATTATATCATGTCAATCAAAAGAGAACAGAAAAATGCAATGAATTTAAGCTCTGTGTATAGAAAATGTAAATGAAACATCAGTTGTTTAATGATTCAATATTTATCAAAACTGTTCAGAAAAAAAGTGAAGTTGTATCTTATAAGTAAAATAAGAACAATATGATAAATATCTGTATTGCTACATCACAGAACATGACACTTCTGAACCCAGGACAGAAACACTGGTTTTTGGACCAATTGAGATTCCAGTTCCGAGGAATTTGGCCTCCAAGCCACCCAAACCAATAGATGCTCCTGTATCGACTCCTAGCCCCAGCTTCACACCAACTGGACCGGCTTTGGCAGATACACTGGTGATTTCAGCTCGAGCCATCGCTCCCAGTCCAACCACACCTACTTCAGCCCCAGCCGAGGCGTTTGGACCGTTAGCTTCTGCTTCAAATACACTGAATTCAGCACGAGCTCGACCCACTCCTGCTTCTGCATAAACTCCAGCCTTGGGAAGTCTCTGCCCTGATTCGTTTTCGAAACCTTTTACTTTAAATGTTCCACATCGAGCAAATTTGGATTCTGCAGTGGCATTTCCTCTTCTGTCATATGTGTCGATGATGTTTAAGGTGTCTATGATATCGACATGAGCTGAACCGACCTGTACATTTGGTGTTTTTGATACAATTTTTTGGGGTTTCCAAGTCTTACTCTTGAGTAATTTTTTATTGATATCAGTTGAAACCTCAAATTTTATTTTGGGTCCTTTTTTTCGTAGACTTCTGGTGTAAAGTATGTCACAATCTTCATCTGCAGAGAACAGAAATGAGCTTTAGTGCAGTGCAGAAACAATAAAAACAACAAGATTAAAATGACATAATGTTGTCGTAACTTCAATTTAGCACTGAAAGTTGATTAATCAAAATACGACTAGTCAAAAAATTATTTTACAGATCAAAGGTTTAGTTCACTATAAGTTCTTGAGTTACTTATTTACCTTAAAAAAGAAATGTTTTGTTCCGAGAACGTTCTCAGAGCGTCCCTGTGGGTGTTGAATACATTCCCAGAACGTTTTGTTATGGTCATGATGTGGAGTTTTTTAAAGGGTGTGGGGACGTTATTTGGTGAACCTTCACAAATTTTGAATTACAACAAACCACCATTGCTGTGATCAGTGATTGGTTCAGTTGGATTCTTTTAAAACAATTCTCTCTGTAAATGCGTGCAATGTGTTCCTATAAGAACACTTGTGCATTATAAAAAGGAAAATTTATGATGTGTGCAATAACAAGTTAAAAATGTTCTAAGTAATAATGAGATTCATAATTAATGCAAAATTGTCTTTTTTTAAGTAGAAAGTACTGCGACAAAAAAAAAACGTACACACTTAGGAATCGACAGTCATCACACAAAATGCGACAATAGTGACAATCAACAAAAGTCAGCTTCATGCTGCAATAAATGCTTGGTAACATCATAGACCAAAACTATGAGAAAATTTGAGTGATGATGTTTAAGCTTGTCAGTTTTATTTTTGTTTATTATGTCGTTATTTTTTGAAGTAACTTTCCATTAGTAATGAAATTACTGAAACATCACGTCATGCATCGAAAAAGTAGAATTGACATAATGAAAGTCTGTAATAAACAGAAACATTTTATATTCATGATTTTGTTATACTGTTAAATCACAAAACATAAACAATACTATCCAACAGTAAAAAATCATTAACAAGACAGATATTAGCTTTTTCCATCTTTAGGAGATCTCCGTCTGCACTTTTTTTCTGCTGCAGTTGGATAAGCAAGATTTGTTCTGTACCCAGTTCAAATTGTACCCTTTCGGTTTCCCATTTCAAAGCAACTCATAGCTGTCACCATCCTGGTTTTTAGCGGAGGAACGTTATATGATGTATATAGGGGTGAGCATGTATTTCAAATACAAAATACTTAAAAAGGCACTTACCATTGTTGTCAGTTTCAGGGAAGTTCAACTGTCTGTTTTCAGTCATTATTGGAGAAAAACACTTCTAAATTCTCAGCAGAGTACTGAGTGAAGCGATGTCTTGGTCTTCTAGCTTATGTTAAGCACTTATTTTTTTGTATTTTAAGTGTCTGGAGTTCCTCCTTCTGGTCAAGACAATCCCCACAGTCATGTTGAGAAGTGGAAGTGGGTGGCAGAAGAAAAATCGTGAAGTGAGCAACTTCATTTTGTAACATTTTAAAATGGCAATTTTTGTAATATTTATAAAATATTTCTATAAATTACATTTTATAAAAAAAATATTTGTATTTTAGTGGAAACCACACATGAACAAATATTTTATAGGAGTTTTAAATATATTTCTATGTATACATTTTCTGTACAGGATATTAATAGTTCTGATCAGTTGTTTCTGATAGTGGAGGAATTTATAATTGATCCTGTCAATGTTATGGCTTTCAAATGTAAGAATTGTGACAAGACAAATGCATCATTTTGTACTGGCAGACTTGGACACCGACATTCATAACAACAACATCTTCAATGGTGAAAATCATCAAACTAATACAGATCAACTGCAATTCATGGAGGATTTATCTACCTTTTGAAACCTCGTGGAAAGACGTCTATGAGAGCTATTTCCCTCATTTGTGAATTTTTTTGCAAACTTGTTGTTTCAGAGGAGCTTTACAAAGAATAGAGCCTTATTTACCCTCCAGCTTGTGCTCACCATACACTGTAAAAAATGCCTGTGAAATTAACAGTGAAATTCCTGTTAAAAAAAAACCTATTGTCAGAAAGCATCCCTTAAAAATACGGAAAAACACTGTAAAATTGTGTGTAAAATTAACAGCGACATTCCATAGTTTTTACAGAAAAACCCTCCACAAAAATGAAATGAAAATGAAAATTGTGTAGTTTTCACAGAGAAAACTGTTGTCAGAGAACATTCGTAAAAATACGGAAAACACTGTCAAATTTTCTGGGAAATGAAACTACATTTTGTTGGTGATAGTTTGCTGGCAACCACAGGTGCGGGTATTTTTCTGTAAAAGCTATGTAACATTTTTCACAGTGAAGTGATGAGATCAGCTGAGGCCTGATACCTTATGCATCATGAAACTGAAAGCAGTCTGTTACAAGAATAGCTGTGCTTTACAGGAACAGACACACACCCGAGGATTCTCTGTTTTTCTCAGTTCCCGCGATTGTACTGTAAGATAAAGAGGAAAAGCCCCTTCATCTCAGCCAATAGAGCCATTTACTTAGGATCCCTCATGGGTTAGCCCAGATGACGTGATTCAAGTTTTCAAATCAATTCAAGTTTATTTATATAGCGCTTTTCATAATGTGCATTGTTCCAAAGTAGCTTTACAGGGGCAAACAGGAAAAATAGAAAAGGAAAAACACAGAACAGTGCATGGTGTTTATAGAACGAGCAAGATCATTCTAATAAATAACATCGAACTAATTAATAAATAAATAAATGCAGTCTCCTGGTGACCAAGCAAACACTGCCCTGCTGTGGCGAAAAACCCAAACTCCAATGATTGCTTAATGGAGAAAAAAAAACCCGGGAGAAACCAGGAGGGCCAGATTCTCTCTGACGTGTCATAGCTGCACTCAGTGACCCCGACCAAAAGCCACCGAGCAAATATCCACGAGGAAGAGGGAGAGCCCACCATCCGCAACCCAGAAAGTCCCACTCGCCGAAAACCGTGCAGGTTCAACCCGGTCCCACTCCACGATCGACACCAGAAAACAGAGGAACAACCAGGGAAAATAGTAATGGCATGTTGTATATTTATTCCTCTGTTGTCCGACATCGACCACAAAACAAGGCCAAACCAGACCCACACAGCCACAGCAAATGAATCCCCCCAACACAACCAACGAGCCCCCCCACTTCCCACAAACACCCACCCAGGAACCTCCAATCAGGGCCACTGAATGCAGCTATAACTTCGACCTGCTGACAGATGATGTAAGTTTAGCATTAAATACCAACTATTGTAACTTCAGCATTAATATGACAAGTAGTCCGTCTTTGCTCTTGGTTGGGGATGTAGTGGTCTGAGCTGGGAAGGTCAGATGGTCGTATTTCTCTTGGGTGGTGGCGGAATTGCCTTAGATGGAGCTGGGATGGTCAGTCAGTCTGCAGCTGTAGCTGGCGTAATCTTTAGGTGGAGATGGGCATATGTCGATCATCTGGACCTGCCGGAATTTCTTCCTACCTCGGGATGGGCATCCCCGAGGCGGAGCCAGAAAGAGAATAATTAGCGTAGCTGCTGTTCATTAACTATGCATTAAGTGAAAGCTTGGCTGAAAAGATGTGTCTTTAATCTAGATTTAAATTGGAAGAGTGTTACTGACCCTTGAATAGTATCACGAAGGCTATTCCAGAGTTTAGGTGCTACGTATGAGAAAGCTCGACTCCCTTTGGTGGATTTAGTTATTCTAGGTGTTATCAAAAGTCCTGAGATTTGAGATCTTAGAGAGCGTGATGGGTTGTAATGTGATAAAAGCTCAGTTAAGTAAATAGGGGTTTAAACCGTTTAAGGCTTTGTAAGTAATTAAAATAATTTTAAAATCAATATGATACTTAATGGGTAGCCAGTAAAGCGATGATAAAACTGGGGTTATGTGATCGTATTTTCTTTTTACGTTACAAGACTCCTGTATTACTTTTGAGTTACTTTCACCAAAATAACTACAGTAGTAGAAAAAGAGGGCTATATGATGAAGCATAATGACTGTGGCCTATCCAGGCTACTAAGCAATATAGTTTATAATTGGCAAAGTGAAGGCTCAAGACAATGCTAGAAAGTATGAGAACCAGAATCACAAATGATCTAAGTCTGTTAGAAGTATGGAAGAGGTAAAGTGATTATCTGGCAATATCTGTGAATAGCTCGGGTATATTCATATTAGACACAACAGGACTGTATGTAAACTCCAATGCCATGACGCAGATTTTTTATTTTCTTATTGTTGCCATTATTTTATTCACTTTGAATTCAAGTGGTTCATAACACAAAACTGTCATGCACAAAGTGAGCATGATGACCATAAATTGCAATTAGAGGCTCTACCGTGCAGCTTCAGTCATATTAGTTCATAGAAATTAACATATAGGCTAAACATAGACTAAGTGCTTGGAAAGAAGACAGGTCAAATAGAGACCTATATGCTTCTAAAAAGACTAAATGAATCCACCTTAGCAACAACAAGAGTGATATATATTTGCTCTATGAAACTATAGAACTAGACATACTTTTCAAGAATACAAAAATGAAATTAAAGTGCTTGGGCCTACTTGGGATGATTGAGTCCGTAGTAATGAACATCTGCTGTTTAAACTAACAGAAATATTTACCAAGAGAAACACAACAACTACAACCTGAAATACAACCCAGCCAAGTTTGATATAAGAACGTTCCTTAGAGATTTTTCAACATTTTAAAATATAAAAAATATCAGTTTTGAAAATATTATATAAATATAAATGTTATTCAGGGTTAGTTCATTTCAAGGAAATGTGACTAAGCTTCTGGGGTTGTCTGCGCATGCATGCGCGTTTGATGAGCGTCAAGTGGGCGTGGAAGCACAGATTACGTTCAATATAATTTTACAGCAAAATTACAACTACATTTCTAGTTTCACCCGAGGCAATTTCAGCATTTAATAATTTAGTTTATTATTTAACCATTTAAAATGAAAAGTCTTTAAATAAAATAATGTAAGATGTTGTTATTATTATACTAATTTAAGGCTTATGCATTTATATTGAATACTGTATACTTTAAATAGGTTTATAAAAAAATATTAAAATCTCCAATTATAACTGGATGTATATGCACACCTTACATTTCCAACAGTTAAGGATGTTAATAGTGACGTATTGTCACTGTAGCAATTGCATATCATTACTCTTGTCTACTTATTAGGGAATATTTGATGCATTGGGTCAAAGATAGTTGTGTCCTAATTAGTAGAGAGACAGATTTAAAACTCAAAGGTAGCAAGTTCGATTCCCAGTCTGGTTCCCAGTCAATTAATAAAAAACATTAGTTAAATTGTCTTCTCCAATACGAGAGTTGTTATATTGTAACACTCATTTGTGTCGAAATAAAACTATAAACAGGTCATGGAAATCTGCATGTCTGCAGAAATTAACCCAAATAATTAAGTTAAACCAAAACAGGTTGTGCAGTTTGCCTAACAAAACAGTAATAACAATAATAATAATGTACATTGTAAGTAATGTGTGTTTATTAAACTGTGCATTAAAGAATTTTTCAATGTCAACTATGTTACAGTAAAGTACAAACATTTTTACACTTTTGAATCTAAGCATTGCTGACCGAATTCTGTCTTTTACTGGACATAATCAACAAAGACCGATTTGAGTCATTACTCAATTTTAAAACCAAGGACCATATTCTGAAATAGGCCTTCGCATTATGCACAGAGAAAAAATAACAAGCGTACTACATGTCTCTACACTCAAATCAATAGGCTACATATGAAGTATGCCACAATGCATTTATTGAAAAATTCAAGCTGTAATTGCCTCTTGTAAAATTCAGAAAGACAGAACGATGTCTTCCTCTGCTGGCAGAAAAGCAAAACAACTAGACTTCTTCGAGTAATCGAACACACCTAATAAGTATGTTTTGACGGAGCTATTTCTGTCATAAAATCAATTAAAGCTGTTTTTAAAATAATAGTTAATCCAGTGCGGTGTTAATATTTAAAATATTTTATTTACATTTTATTTAGATTATTTTAATTGTATTTTTTTCAAAGCTTTACATTTTTGACTATAAAAAAATCCGTTTTTAAACTTATCTAAATATGTTTGTTATTTTATTGATTTTAATTTTTCCTTACTATGTACTATGGTCATTTTCACATTGGCACGTGTGCTCTAGCACTGACGTCAATAAAGGATTACTGTGCTGTACCAGCCGCACCGCAACACACGACACACATAAGAGAGAATACGATTGGCTACGAGCGGGTTGGAGGCGGGCTAAGTCTCCGTTTCCAGTCCTTTGATTGGTCAGAGAGGTGCTGTGAGGAGTCAAATCGTTAAACTTTTCAGAGACAGCCAGTCTGTGTACTACGGCGTTCTGCTGCTTCATCGACAGCAATTCACAACATTCAACATGCAAACTACACCAACGCAGTAGTTTGCAAGGAAAAGGTGAGTGGATTCTGCACGTGAGTGTTTCTATAGATTTTTTTACGCTGTTGTTTTTACCGGAGGACAGAGAAGTAGATCCTTATGTCCACCGAGAAAGATCTCGCAACCATTTACTTCCTCGTGTAACGTTAGTCACAGATAAACGAGCATGTATTCATAAATGAGCGCTTTCTGTCGACTTTTATATGATACAAATTGTAAAATGCCCTTAAAATAGATTTTCCTCGCGCTGTTGCAGTCTGGCCTCGCGCAGCTGTCATTGCGGATGTTCGTGCGTCACGTGACGCACCGTGAAGCAAATATCAACATACCGTCACGCCAAAATTCAGAAAATTGTCTTAACAAGTTCTTTTAAAGCCAATGGGTAATAACAATACAAACATTTAAAGATCTTACTGTCAAGATTACGCGTTTACGTTCCTTGTAGGTATTTTGCTGCAACTGTACTTTGTATTTTGTATTTATCTATAAGTATACAAACTGTCTTGGGGTGTCACAATATAGCGGCACCGACGATAATCGCGATATTAGAATCGCCCATTGATATTGTTTCAATAATCGACACAATATTGTTATTAATTTAGGACCCATTTGAAATTTTGCCTGAGAAGCGACGATGGTTACAAATGATTACGTAATTCATTTGCCAAAAACTCGTGACAGCGCTAGTCATGTCGCCGTTTGTTACCTGTTAACAGATGAAGGTCATTTTTTAAGCCAAGGCCTAATCTAATTATTCTTGTTCACTTTTGAACAGTAAATTACTTGATCTAATTGGAAACCAACAAAGTTTTAGTAAAACCGTGCATAAGGACACTATGTAGTTTTTCAATAAAAAGCCCTCCTGCCCTTTCCAGGACCATTTCAGCCTTATGTCTCATGTCCTTATATAATCTTTCCATTGGCTCACGCACTTAAAGCTCCATTACTCTTAACTAAATGATTTAAGATGACTCACTGCTGCAGCTCCCTCTCTACCTTAGTAAACCTTAATAAACTTAACAGAGGTTCTTATATTACATACCATGACATTAACCTCCTAACTCTTGTACCACAGATGGAGGACGTGGCCTCCACTCCGGTCCTCGCAGGTCCATCCCAAGCTGCCTTTCCCCGTCCGGCCGCCTCAGGGCGCCGCAGCAGGAAGTCTGGCACCGCTAACATTTTTCAGGGGGTGAACCTGAAGCAACTCAGGCGGCTGTTCCATGCAGCGGGGGACCCCGAGGCGGACCAGAGAGCCCGGATGGTCTGGGGGAGCCGGAGAGCGGGGAGTGGAGAGGATGGAGGGGACGGGGAGGAAGAAGAAGGGGGTGGAGGGATGACAGAGGTTGAGACGGGGCTGGCACAGGCGCTGGTGGGACTAAGGGTCCGAGCGCGGAACAGAAACGGAATCAGGGAGTCTCATAAGGACACTACGGGATCAAGATGGGTCCGATCGTTCGGTCATCTCAGGTGAGTCAATATCCCAGGATAAGGATTACAATTATGCCGTTGATTCAGCCGGCTTAGACTTAATTCAGTTTGATTTGTGAAATTTCAACCTTAGTTTGTTCTTGTATCAGATTTTAGCTTGATCGTTTTTTTGCTATGCAAGCACTGGTTATTTCTAGAGATACAGATCTAGTTTTTACATCCAACTTGTGTAAAATTGTATATCGTGTTTACACGAAGCTGATGCATGGGAACTACACCCTCTTCAATGCCACTGTTTGTGTGTGTTTGTTTGTGTTGGAAACATGCTAATCTGAACAAATGTAGGTCATGACATCAGCCGCACACTACACTCATTACATTGTACACAAACAGGAAAATCTAGATACGGGTCACAAACAACTCAAAGCACAGGATTGCACCTTAAATATCCACCATATAATTGAATGCATTATTTATTTCTACATTCAGAATCAACGAGGGCTCGCTAGGAAAACCATCAGATGTCACAACTGGAGATGACAGTGATGAAAAGGAAGACGACTCTTCGTCTCTGGGAGCATGTGGAGGGCAGAGCACTTCCGAGGATGGATCATGTGACCAAGGTGACTTCCTGACCCCGGGGGAAGAGACCCAGGGGCCGACCGATGGTCCCAGATGGAGCTGGAATGCCGTTCAAGAGAAGGACCCGGAACGCTACCTGCATCGAATCCGACACTGAAACCGCTGACGGGAGCTGGGATTATCACCAACTAAATGGATGGAATCAGATTACTCGCGCACTGTTCTTGCAGATTTACTTGACACTACAACCTCAATGAAACGCTAGTCTTAATCATGCCATGAACACTACATACTTGAAGAGTAATTTCACCAGCCGTCAGTTGTTGTGTAGTGTCGTATAGTCCTTAAACTCTACAGGTTTGTGCCATTCTCACACCCTTTGACCTCCAGCACAGTCCCACAAAGCACAATAATGAAACGCTATTGAAGAGTTCACCCAGAATGTAAGAAAGGATTTACTTATCATTTTTTAAACCTGTATGATGTACATTTGTGTAACACAAGACGTTTTGTAAAGCATAAGCAATGGTAGTGAATGGTGACTGGGGCTGTTGTGTTGCACCATTGACTCAAAACACTATTAGTTGTAGCACGTCTCATAAGAAACACAACATGCTAAATTTGAGATGTACGATTTTTAGCTTGACCCACTGAAGTCATGATACAGATATTTTTTGTAATAGGAGCAAGAAAGCCCCGTCGCTATATACTTTTTTTATTTGTGCTCTGAGTAAACTCTAAAATGAGGATGAGTAAATTATTACAACTTTTCTCATTCATCAGGTGAACTACTCCTTAAACGAAAAATAATGACTCGATTCCTATCAAAACTTCCAGAGGCACGGTCTCCGTTTTCTGTAGATATGAATGTATGGGGCCAGAGTGTTGGGTTTGATTATTTAATGATAGGTGCTTGTATTTTTCTGCCTTCCGGGTATGTATACTTACTAGATTTGTAGATCATTCTAGTGTTGTTTTATATGCAGGTAGTTTGCAGTAATTTGTAAATTATGCATTAGAACTGAAACATCTCCAGTTGGTAGTATGTAAAGCAGTATGCAGAACTCTAATCGTTATTACAGAGTATTTACGTCTTCATAAGCAATACAGACTCATGTAGCTGACATTTCTTAAACAGTCGGAGTTCAAAAATGAAAACACTACATGTGAATGTCATTTTTCTCATCGTCAAAAGCTGGAACTTCCAATTAAAAGGTTTTGAAATCAATCTCACGTCTCGTCTTTTATTGAGTACGGCACTGTTAGCTTTAGCATCTGTTATTAAATACATTACATACAAATTATACAGTCCATTGTCACATTTTAGGGTCATTTTGCTGACACCTGTAAATAGATTGTTAAAGAATTACAATATCTTCAGTTCGGAACGAAAGCAAAACGATAAAGAATGTCATCAAACGTTCCAGTGTTTCTGCACATGCTCAGTTGAGCATCAGTGTTGTGCCGAATTTTGACTCCCTCCTCAGATTACCACATTGAAATTGCTGGGGGATAAACTAATCCTAACCCTGCACCAAATCCTAACACCTAATGTTAGTGAGGAATGGGGGAATCCTAATTTGGCAGGAGTCATTTTTCAGCACTACACCTGGCTCATCTTCGGACGCATGCACATCAAAATGTAGAAAAATTAAATAAGCAAAAAAGGCTGTTATATGGCAAGGGAGCCGAATATGAGTGATTTATTGACATAAATGAAAGTAAAACGAAACAGAAATTGGTTATGAAGTACACAGTACATCTGTGTTTTATTGGACGCAGAGCACTGTGATGCCATTGGATTATCATTGAGTGGTAGTTCTTCTTCCAGTGCTGAAGAGGGCGATAAAGCGGTCGAGCATCAAAGTTTAACTACAGCAGAAAGGTTCTCCATCTTCTTATTGACATGCATGTCCTATTGAAGGCTTGTTTGCGTATCCATACAGTGTTATAGACAGCAATGCTCTCCATCAGAATTTTGTGTGTGGGGACAAAATGTTTTTCTCATTCGTTTCAACGCTCATTGTTCCCGAAATCAGTGTTTCCAACGTCAAAAACGAAATGATTCTAAATGTCAGGCCGTAAGCGCACCCACACACAACAGTGCCCATCAACACCAGGTGAAGAAGGGTCTTCTGCTTTGGAAGCTCTGCGTGTACGATTCGCTGTTGGCTCGCTGCGGCGCCAGGGCGGTCTCCACGCTAACTGGCGGCAACTGCACCAGCTCCAGCGGAGTCTTACCGTCTCTCAGAGCCTGACTCAGATTGAGGATCTAAAGGACACAGTGAAGAAAAGGAGACGAGGAATGAGTCTTAGAAAATTATCAAGATTTGAACAGCATAATCAGCACTGATTTTTTACTTTTTTAAGGCTAGTGTTAGCAATAAAACTTCAGATACATAATTAACATTTATATTTTGAGCTTGTTTAGCAAAACTGAAATGTAAGCAAGCAGATCAAAATAAGCGCTAAATTCAAATATGTTCTCACATGACTAGTTGTCGTACGTTTGTATTTTCACAAGACACGCGAGAACCAATGAGATGAAAATGATCGTCACTGCACTTTAATTTCAGTTTCAACAATTGGGTTTTCTTCAGAGGACATTCATTTATTAACATACTGGAATGGCTTGGATTACTTTGTTTGGAAGCATTAACATTTTGTGTATCATACAAGTAGATAACATTATACTAATTTAATATAAAATAACATGTAATCGTAGAAAGGGAAACATGTACAATAAGGGTGGCATAAGAGCAAGTGCTAAATTACAATAATTTGTATTTGCGGTTTGAACAAACATCCACTTTTTGTGTTGTTAAATCTTTTAGGATAAATCCGATACGTTAACTACAACAACTTGTGAAACTTGCAATCTTACCGATGTGTAGCCACTTGACTGAAGTGATTTTCTAAGTTCATATATGCACTTGTTTATTCTTTGTATTCCTAATTTACAACACATCACATGCACATAGATGATACGTGCATAACTGAACAACTGAAGTCTAGCGATTGTTCAAGACTCACCTGCCCCCTCATTACAGAGATCTGTTTCTTGAACTGTCCCCTGTCGAAACCCGGATCTTTCTATTGATGTAAACAAAGAGATAGCAATTACTAAGCATAGAATCTCTTAAACGTACCAAACCAATAACAGTCAGTGACTTGACGGCCTACAACATCTAAACTGATAAGGATATTGACCAGCCTAGATAAAAACCAAAAGCAGTTTTTAACACGGTCTCACCTTAAAAAGCTCATAGAGGTCTTCTTCTAGATCTTTGATGAAGTTTGGATCCGATAATTTGGGAATCACTAAATCCCGGATCTCCTCGGAAAACGCAACTTTAGCTTGAGGGAGCCACGCCCAATAAAAAGGGTCTGTGAGCGAAACATTCAAGCCAAAGATTGTACAATTATTAAAAGGTCATTTAAAAAAATCGTCCAACTTCAAAGAAATGAAAAAATGTTTAAACATTTATTCATCAATTTTACAATGTGATTGGTCATGTGTTTGTGTGGTGGATAATGATTGGCTTACAGGCTCTCCACGAGTCCGGGTGTTTAAGAGGGAATGCCAGGCCGTTATCAATGGCTGCCAGTTTGATAATGGGGTCCTTCACTACAACCCAATCACTGTCCTGGACAAAAAAAAACTGTATTAACATCAAATCAAAACACAATTATTCAAATGAGTCTGCTATAATAGTGAACACCTACCCTGTTGCTTGACGTATCCATGGGATAGTCATATTTTATGAGCCAGTTATCATTTCCTCGATCTACAAAGACACACAGAAATAAACTTATGGCAGTGCGAGCTGAAAGTCAAGTTGTCTCCCACGAGTTAAAATGTGTCGTCAGCCTTTTCATTTGACCCTTGCCATGTTGTTTCTGTGGTTACCTGTGTTTCTGATTATGTAATCAAGCACTACAAGTCTCTCAAACTGTAGCTGCAGTTGGCGATTGGTGTTTTCAGGTAAAGGCTCGGCCTCGAACCGCCGTAGCCAGAAGTCGGCATCTTTATAACCCTCCACAAAAAGCTGGAATGAGCCAACCTGCAACAGCCAATGGATGCGAGATTATAAACAGACAACAACCGATAGACCACTTGGGTCCAGAAGCACTTCCTGTTTCAGTTTATAAGTCCTTTTATTTCACATACAAGTCATTTATAAGTCTTAAAAATGTGTGTTTAACATTCATTCAGTCTCAAATATTCTGTTAGTTGTAGTTTGCTCCCTGTGTTAAAGAACTGAAGAAGGAAGTGCATTTAATTCCAAGAAAAAAGTGGATGAAGAAACCACGGTTTAGTTTCATTCATATATGTATGAAATATTGAGTAAATGTATACAGATGCGCTCTATAAAGATGACTTTACAAACGTTTAAACGTTGAAGGAGTATTAATGCATTTTGAAAGAAAAGCAATTCGAGAGATTAGGTGCAATCAAGAATTTAGGGTTAAAATTTAAGGTTGGAGACTAACGTTTATCAAATATGTCAAATTGATATTGCAATGGTGGGATAACAAATGTTTAAGTGCAAATTGGTGTCTTTGGATTGATGCATTTGAATGGATGGCGCTGATAGACTTACCTTTGGTGGCAGGCCAATCCGATGGAATCGTTGGCCGACTTTGGGGACTTTTTCCAAAGCTAACCGCTTTCCTCTGGACTTTACACGGTCGATGGCGCTGTAATTGAACGTCTCACTCGCTAAATGCACCACCTAAGACAAAAAGAAAAGTCTGTGATCTCTTTTTAGACGGTTTCAAAGCAACAACGTAAACATATATATAATATTGATAAAATATTAATGCAAATGACATAAAATAAAATGTAAATAGTTGTATTATTAGCCACTAGCCTGACCGATCTACAAACACAGACTGTAAGTTAGGGATGTAATGATCTCACGATACGATTTATTCAGTTTATTTTTGAGTTTATAAATTGGGGCAGATGAGAAATGACAAACTGTGAACAACTTTTCCATGAACAACAGTTTTATTACTTCTCAAATGCCTGCACATTTCTTTGTCAAATCAAATAACAATTTAATAATTCAGAAGACTCATAATAAACAAACTTAGACCGATAGTTCTTAAATAAAAAAGCATAGACAATGTATCCACGTTTTCCAAGTTTGCAGTAAACACAGCGGCCCCTGCTGCTCCAAACATGTACTGCGATTCAAATAACATCTCAACCAGCTCGAAATGTCACATATTCAGGCATGGGCAGAATACCGGTTTCAAGGTATACCGAGGTTTGAAAACCACAAACATTTTCTGTGATACCGTTTGTAAGGTATGAGCTGTGTTTACACAAAAACACATAATTAAATAATGCAATTAAACCATGTAATGGGATGTTTGATGTTTATGCCTAATATATGGCCTGTGACAAAAACATTTTTTTTGAAAGAGTACTAATATCCTGTCAATAAACGGTAATAGAAACTGCAGACTGCTGCCAGCGTGTGTAGGTATGTGAGGTTGACTTTTTGTTTTCAACCATGCCAACAACAGGAAATGAAAGGGGTTGAAAAACAATGTGAAACCGCCACGGCTACCACTCTGCTTTCCCGTGTCCTCATTTCCCTTGATTTTAATTTCACACTAAACTGCGTGTGCTGTTTTACCTTGGTGCGTGGAACAATATTGAGTTCTAGTTTCTGGTCCACTAAACTGGCTCCGGCCTCTGACAGGTAACCCTGGTTGAGAACCAGACAGTCCCGGCCGAAACAGCACGGACAGCACAGCTTTTGCAGCCATTTGGTCCATTTGGGGTTCAGTTGCCCGTAGGGTTCCTCGTTCTTTGGTTTGAAGACCCCGATGATCTTCTGTTGGTGAAGAGGGAACATTTCAGGTCATGCTGCACGTGAATCAGCACGTGATGTGACAGATCTGCTTGACAAACAGCTTTTTGTTTTAATCAAACATCACATTCTGGTGGATTTCACACATTTTAAAGCATTAGCGTAACTGTGAAACATGCTTCTGCTGCTTGTGTAACATCACAGTTGAAGTCTCGAGTAATGTGCATAACAGACCTTAAGCATCTTTATGAAATCTAAAATAAATATCTTTATTCTGCCCTGCAAAGCAATAAGAAACAATTTAAATAAAATTCTACATCGATCTAAATACAACAGAACAATTTAATTTCAACGTGTCGTCTTGTTTGAACTTTCTGCCATATGACTAAAAAAAGATTACATCATTGTAATATCCAAGGATTTGTTTGTGTACACCAGAAGAAAGGAAGTCATATACATCTGCAATAGCGAGTATGTTTTCATTTTCATATTTGATCTGAACAGGACACTGGCCAGCAAACCACCTGATTTTGCACATGACCACACGGTTCATGACTCATGCGAGTTGCATCACTACAGAACAGAAGAACTTTCCAGCGTGTTCACAGTAGAAAGACTGTGAAATAGAGACTGAATCTTTCTGAAGACCTTCAGCGACCAGACTGAAACATCTCACAAGAGCCTGAAACAACAATCCTTCACAGCTCAGCTCCACCCCCTACAGGCTGATCTAGTGGATTTATTGATCCATACGTGACTTTTTTTCTATACATAGATGTACTGTCAACACTTATCTGAGAGATATTTCATAAAAAAAAAATCATCATTTATTGACCATCATGTCATTCCAAACCTGTTTGACTTCCAATCTTCTGCAGAACACAAAATAAGATATTTTGAAGAATGTAGGTAACCGAACAACATTAAACCTCATCGATTTCCATTGAATGACATTTCTTAAAATAACTTCTTTTGTGATCTACAGAAAAAAGATTCATATACAGGTTTTGAGGATTTTTTGTGATATGTCCCTTTAAGAAGATCACTAGGCCTGTTTTGAGTACAAACAAATATAAATTAATTAGAAAACCTAATTTCACTTCTCTCGCAGAAAGTGTTGGCATTCTTTAAACTTTCAGTGTTTCTGTTTTGATGAAGAGTAACTGTATATTTGACATGCTTTGTCTTCTTAATAGGATTATTGACACATTCCTTCATTCAGTCATCGTGTATTAGTCATACACCACATGAAAGTTTATCACTCAGTGTGTCCTAAGGCTATAACACATACATAAACACAAATAGCGAACAGACTGAACTTACACACAAACACACAGGTTAGAATTTGTGTGATGGTAGCTTTCTGATTAACAGTATCCAATCACAAATTTGTCCACGATACTGTTGTCAGGCGGTTTCTACGTCATAAAAGACAGTAACAAGGGTAACGCGGATATGACTCCATTGACAGGCGACTGCGTAGCCCCGTGTTGCTGTTTAGAATGCTGATTTTCTCACGATTTACAAGGAGTTGAAAACATTTGAGATATCGTAAGTACTCAGCTGAACAAAATACATAACACTAGCCTAGTGGTTTTGGGATAATTTACTTCGAATTTTTTCCAAACTGCACCTTTAAGAAAACAATACACACAGCATTTACCTACATGCATTCTATCCAAAATATTTTAATCATTCATATGTGATCAAGTTAATAAATAACCTTTTAACCTCTGGACACTGATGAAACACTAGCTCTCTGAATCTGTGCTAGAAAAGCAGTTTCACATTCTCGGGCTGATTGAAAGATAATCTGATGAATGAACGTACTCATCTAACCACATTGGCTTTGGTTCAATGCTGGGTTAATCACACACACTTCAAGAACTCATACTGAAGAATGAGGGCCGCACACACGTGACAGCTCTTAAGTCAAACCATGCCTCTCGTGAAAGCTGTTAACCTTGTGTGAGGTTTTATTAAAAAAAAGTATATAAGGAACCATTTCAGATGAAGCAGAAGTGTGTTTTATGCAAGCGAGTAGCAGATTATATGATAATGACTGCTCTGGTATTTTCACTATCTCTATCTTTCACTGTCTGTGTGGTGACCTGTGTTTCACTGTGTCTAGAGACCTTAAATGACTGAAAACACACAAATGTGCCTGTCAAATCCAACTCACATTTATTACATTAGACTTGCTTGAAAACCATTTAAAACAAAACGGTCAATATTTACCTTAATTATACCGTAACATTTATCTTATGCATGTATCATTTTACACAATTATTTTCTTAAAGCTAGCACCTCTATACATCTCAAGGAAATGAGATACACACCTGTTTAATAGCACTTCAAATGTTACAGTCTGACAAAGACTTTTGTCAATATACATGTTATTTTGTATTAATATATATTAATATGTATTTATTTCAAATTAAGCTGCGTTTCAGTAATGCAAAGCGCAATAGAAATACGTTTCCATTGAAATAAAGCTCATAATAAAAACATTCATATGGGCTTTTTGTGGTGGAAATGACGTCAAAGGTGCCGTTTTAATATGTAATAAAAGTCCCCATAGTTGAGTAACACTTAAACTCCCATATATACGTCACTTCGAGATATTTAGAAAGTTCAGATTCAGAAACCGACTCTTGGTTTGCAGGCCTGATGACACAGCTGTTAGTGTGATACTTCATAAAACAACATATTTTGCTTTATCTCGGTCAGCGAATGCACATATAAGCGATTAAAATGTCTTACGTAACGTGGTCACGCATCAAATCAAAGTAACGTAAACTCTCACCCCTATTGAATCTTTGACGAAGTAGCTACCGCTGGAGCCCTGATAGATCCGCTCCGGGTAGATGCCCTCATCGATGGCCCGCTCTGCCCTCCTGATGATTTCGTTGAACAACGGATCCTCCGGGAACTCGTTTCTGTGCGGGTCGCGGGGAGACGCGCCTCGGTCCCGGTCCAGCAGCGGCTGTCGCTCCCTGCTGCGCCCGGGACTCCCCGCCGGCAGACGAACCACGGAGCCTGGCGTGCCTCCAAATCCGCCCCGGGGACTGGTCGGCTCGACGGGACCGTAGTTGAAATCGTTGGCGCTGCGAAGAGGAGAGACTAACGGGCTCGTCTCGTCCATGGCGGAGAGGTGGATGAAGGGGGACAGGGGAAATTACACAGGACAAACGTCCGCTTGTTGCCGTAATGAAATGATGGAGCTCGGTGTAGTTGATTGCCAACAAACCAGTCACATGACTATGCGCTTCCGTACTGAGGCGGAACTAGTAAATGACGCCTAAGCCACGGGCCAATCAGGACTTCGAAGTCGTATTGATTTTCTATTAGTGAGCCGTGATTGGTTATAAGTACGACACCCACATCGACCATGTGATAAACATCAGAAAACATCACTGCAGTGTGACTAGTAGGTTTTTTATTTATCGAAAGGGTAAATTGCAATATGTATCCAAAAAGTTGATCCAACTGTTTCATTTTTACTGTGTTCACAAATAGTACAAATACAGTAAATAATTGCACAATGTAAATAACCAAAATATCTGTGGAAAACAATCTACCATTTGGTACAATTGACCAAAAATTGCATTATGCATATGGTATTTTCCTACTAGAATAAGAATTTTAGTATATTATCTATTTCCAATGAACAAGTATCACAATCCAGAAATCAAGTGCATTTTGTCAGTTATATTAATAAACAATAACATAAGAGCAACTGAAAAAGAAATGTGCAATTGTTTCAGACTTATCTTTACAAAAACAGCTCACGGGTGAAAACCCTTCCTAAAAAAAAGTCATATGCAATAAAGTCATTACAATGATAATATCTTTAAATTATTTTAAAGTGAGTTTCTGTGACTTGATTCGGGATTACATATTTATTGATATCTGCCCACATATTCTGAAAAGAGAGAGAATTGATTATGATTCTGATTATTCAATCATGTTTCCATTTCACCAAAGGTGAATTTTTGACATGTAAATACGATACAGTTATCTGAATTTAAATTGAAGTGTTGGCCCAAAGACAATAAAAGTAAAAAGAAAGTTAGAATTTTTTAATAAATTTAAGAGGGAAGAGAGTCCACACCAAAGAAAAACGATATGTATGATATCTAATTGGCTCACCCACAAAGTCAGACATCAGAAGACTACAGAGGACTGCAGAGAAGATCATTGGTGCTCCCCTGCCCACTCTCCAAGAACTGTATACATCGAGAGTGAGGAAAAGGGCTCAGAAAATCACCCTTGACCTCTCACATCCGAGCCATCATCTCTTCACAATGCTGCCGTCTGGTCGGCGCTACAGAGCACTGAGCACCAAAACAACCAGACACAAAAACCGCATCTTCCCTCAGGCCATCTACCTCTTGAACAGATAAATGTTTTTTACCCATCGTGCAATTAATAACTCTTGGCAATAATAATTGCGTGTAATTTATCCTCCAGATAATGCACCATCTATCTTTTATTCAACTATTTCTGTAAATTATATAAGTAAATTATATAAGTCTTATGGGGGGTCCCACTTAAAATACTTTTTTTTGATGGGGGTTAGTCTCGCAATATACAATTTATAAAAAATACACAATATATTTAAAAATGATAAGCATAACTTACTATTTATTAAAAACAGGCCATACAGAAAAGAACAGGCTTCTTTCGCTGTCCTGCGCTCAGCGGTCTTTAGATGTGGGGCGGGCCGTCACAAATGGAAAGAGACATTACAACCCATAAACAAACTTGACATAAATGATTGTAAATAATTAATTCACAAAATATATATCCATTGCATGAATTTAATCACATTTGTCATTATAATTTTTACTCAAATACAAATATCTGAAGGACCCCTCAAAGTCTATTTTTTACTTCTTATGGGGGTCCCTAATGCCTTATGGGGTGTCCCGGATCCCAGCCCCCCTTCAATTCGAGCACTGCTTGTACATATGTACATACACACATAGCTTTACTTTCATTATCTTTATCTTTTGTTTATTGTATTGTATATCTTAAGTTTTCATACCCATAGGCCCTTATTTAAATCATTGTGTTATGGTCTTTGTGTGCTATTGTTTCTGATTCTTTGTACTGGATGTTCCTATCACCAAAACAAATTCCTTGCATACATGGCAATAAAGCTCTTTCTGATTCTGATCCTGATGTAGTTTCGGTGACAGGGCGATTGTTTACAGCAGATAGATGAACAACGAAACATGGCCAGCCAATCACAATACAGCAAAATTTAAAGGGCTCGCACATTTAAATAGTAAAACCCAAGCGTGCAAGTTTAGAATAAACAAAATGTTATCGTTTCTGAATGTGAACGGATACAAAGTGTTCAGACAGTTCCAGTTTTCAAAGCTACTCCCAAATTATGGATTTAGGGAATCAGAGAATATCCAAACTGTTATACAAGAGAAGTAAATGTACTGCGATGGTGAAATAGCTTCTTTATTTTCATTTTGGGCGATCTGTATGTTCTATTTTGACCTGGTCGTTTTGCTTAAACTAGACTTCAAATGTACACCCTCAAATGACTCACTTCAGGGAAGTGTTGGATATCCACGAGTTGTGTAATGGGCGACTGATGTGACAGAGAGGTATGACTGGACTCATAGAGACGCGACGCGGATCACATGAGCGTGTTGTAGCAACACGAGTTTCCAGGGGGAGGTGACCGGAGACCCTCAGAGAGACGGAGGATGAGGCATTCAATCACAACATCCATCATTCCGTATCAGTCACAGACACAACTGACTATAGAAACTTGTTTAAATTAATTATGCATTATTGCATTTAGCTTTGAAAGGGGACCTTTGCTGTTTAGTTAACATAAAGATTATATGTCGGATGATCTGATGGAGTCAGTTTGGGATCTGTCCGCAACAGAAGACTCTTCACCGGTCTCTGAGCTCTCGTTCAGCCTGCAGAACCTGCATTGTCAGGATGGGTAAGTTATCATTCATCAAGTTTTGCAATATTGATAAAGAAAAACGTTATTCATCAATGCACATACATTTATAGCAAATTATTATGCTACTTATACTGCAAAATATTATGATAATTATTCATTATTAGTATAATTAATAAAATAAAATAACAACAAACTATGTCTTTACAATTCTTATCATTTAATTAATTTAGTTATTATTTTTAGATAATTCATTTCATTATGTATATGTTAGAATTGTGATGTAATCATTTATATTTCATGATTATTTAATGCTTAAGTGTGTCTGAAAAGAGCCCGAGCCCCCGGAGAAAGCTTGTTTTGACGCCTGAATGGATCAGCCCACAGATGAACACACTCTCCAGGGAGAAAGAGACGCCAACAGGTCTCAACAAGAGCTTCTCTCTATTTTAAACACACACACACACAGACTAATTAACTTTCTTGAGGGCACTTAACTGTCCGCAAACATGACATATCGATGATTTGTTCTTAGTTTAGAAAAAACATGCTAGCAAACCTGAATGATGATATTAATCAGTCTCTTAGGGATTATAACTGCCAGTGTGATTCATTGGGCAGCAATTGTTCTACCTAATAGTTGTTTACATTAGTTACAGTATACACCAGTAGACAGTAGTGATCTATTCAAGTAAGACATGGAGAGGGACATGGAATCGTTATGTTTTTTTCTTATTGAAACAATGTGCATGTTAATAATCTCATACCATTAGCCTAACAATTGCATAGTGCATAGTAATCTCAAATGAAAATGTACCTGAAGATCAACTCTCATTATTAATCCTGCTATGCATTACTGCAATTTTCTTTGAATTATCTCTTTTAGTGTATGCTGTGAAAAGACGAAGAACAAGGTAATGAAAAACTTGCACACGGTTAATGAATAATCTGTAATAATCACATTAAACATACAATCACAGAGAGTATTGTTCTCTGTTTTCAGCAGAAGTCTGTCTCCTAAAACCTCTCCAAACAAGGTAAGACACATGCACTGACCAAACCTGATCTATGAAAAAAGTTCCTGAAAAAGACACTTCCTGTGTAAAAAAAGTGCATCATATATTGTATCTCTGTTTTTATCACACATCACAAGGTCCAGTCAAGTCGTCTTTGGAGGGATCTTCAGGATTCTGCTGCTAATAAGGAGAATGAGAGAGCTATTGTCAGTAATAACAATGATAGTCTACTTTGTTAGTGTCTTTGTATCTTTGCATGACATCTGAATGGCGTTTTTGCACTGCATTGTTGAACTGCATGTTTGTAAGCAAGTAGTTGTTTTATTTACTTATGTTGATTGTCTAACTGCTGTGGAATTATGGGTAATGTAGTTTGCTTTGAACAGCAGAAGAGATTACGTGTGCAGCTGTCCAGTAGATTCTCCAGTGCATCAGAGGAACCAGAATCAGCACACAGATCTGGGAAACGGTACTGCAGTGATCCAGAAGATGACGCCAGTTGTACGAGGGAGACAGATGAGGTAGACTCAATGGTGAAAGCAAAATATATGAGCCAATATGTTAAATATGATTTTGTATTTTCTACTGCATTGTTTCTGCTATTTGTGGAAGTGAATATCTGATTTCTCGCCGTGCATCTATAGGCTGCTGCGAGGTTGTGTAGAATGAGGTCACACAGAAATGCTCCTCCTACTCAAATAACCGAGGCCACCGTCGCTGACCTCACCCTTATAGGAGACTTTAGTATGGTACAAGTTCACAGACCAAGAAACAAGAGTCTAGAAATAAAATAAAGTTATCCATATTTGATATTTTCATACAATTGTTTCCATAGCAACGCCTGCTTCCTGTTCAGGGTGCCGGCCATCACGAGCTTCACTGTGTCAGCGTGCACACAGTAAGAAATCTTCCAATTCAAATCCAATTTTCCATTAAATCTCTCTAACAAATTCTGTTATATAAAAACCAACTGAAAGTAAAAAAAAAATAATACTTAAAAAAATATATATACTTTTACATTTTTTAATCCTCCATCATAATGATTATGCACATTACACCGACAAATATTCTGTAAACACAAACTTTTATTCTGGATGCGATTAATCGTTTGACAGCTCTAGTTTTTAGGCATTTTTAAGTAAAGATAGTTTCTGTTCCTGACCAAAAGGTGGCATCTCTGATCAGAGGTGAGTTTGCTGCCGTGGAGGACTTTCTCATCATCGACTGTCGTTATCCATATGAGTATCAAGGCGGACATATTAAGGTATTCATATATAATATTTTCATTACAAATTAACCAAACCTCTCAATCCAAACTGCACGTTTTAGTATTTTGTCAATGAGTACAATAGCATACATGTGTCCTTAAAGCATCTGCACAAAAACTAAAGGCCATAGACCTTTAGGAACCCTGTCTTTTTGTACCACAGATTGTAACAGTCTTAGTTTTGAATCTTGTCTTTTAAAATAACATTTCTATCCTTTAGGGGGCAATAAACATCTATACCGAATCTCAGATCCAGCAAGCTGTTTTCCAAGCATTAGAAAAGCCTGAGCTTTACCCCGACGGAAGTGTCTCCTCTTGGGGACAACAATCTGACTCAATGCCAGAAAAATCTGCTGCGAAAGAGAAGGGGTCATCGTCGGCGCGGAAACTGATAGTGTTCCACTGCGAGTTCTCGTCCAAAAGAGGGCCGCACCTGTAAGACACACACAGAGACCTTCAGATGGTGTTTTGACATATTCGTGACATGAATTTGGACTTCAGAATAAAAACAGATAAAGGTGTCGCATATGTTTCTTACCTGTCCAATAGATGTCAGTATCTGAGGAGGTTAGACCGAAGTCTAAATGTGTACCCAAACCTGCACTATCCAGAGCTCTACCTTCTGCTGGGTGGTTACAAACAATTCCAAAGCTGCTATCCGGTACAACACAATATTTGTGCATTTGCTAATTTACACAATGCAATGTCTATGTAAAGTGTTTCACTTTCCTTTTCAACACATGTGGCATACACAATAAACTCTCTGTCTTAGGACATGTGTGAACCGTGTGGATACGTACCCATGCGCCAACGGGAGTATCAGGAGCAACTGCATGGCTTCCGCAGGAGAAGACCCTCTCGACAACGAAGGCGACGGCCAGTCAGAATTCATCAAAGAACCACACGATAAAAATGACCATTAGTACATATAGACCTTAGCTGCAACACAGGTTGCATACTTACCTTTTTGAGCCCCCAATTGTTCACAACAATATATGAAGGCCCTCCCACTTACAATTTTTACCCAATAATATTTTTTATCAACATAGGCCCCTACAATGCCATCTTGAGAGCCCTACTTGAGAAACACTACAATAAACTGTGTACTTCATATGGTATGCTTTTTGGACTTTGGTAGGTATAAAGTTGTGTCTGTTAGGTCTGAGCACCTTCATAAATAAAATACTTTAAATAACACACTAAATCAGCACATGTCTCGTGTGAATTCATCGCATTCCTCGTATACAAATGTTTACTTTTCTTAATGTTTATCTATTTCATCATCGTGGTATAATAATTTGTATAATAAGTAATGTATTACTTTGCTGTTCTTTAAATCGTTTATATGACAATATTATTAAATATGCTATATAAATAAACGTCCTCTGCATATAAACACATAAATATGGGCAAACGACCCTCAAGGTCGGAGCGTCGTGATGACGTCAGCTGCAACGTGACTACCTTCGCTCCGATTGGTCTAGCGGCAGGAAGCGTTTCTCTCCCTCCTCGTAACTCTCACAAGCGACCTCCTTCATAACTAACTAACCGGTCCCGTCTTACCTCCGACCTGTCAGCATCTCTGTTCCGTCTCCCGGGTCCGTGTCTCCGTTATTTGGTGCGAACGTACCATTTGCATCTGAACGCGTGTGCGCGCATCGACATGGCCGCGTATAAGCTCGTGCTGATCCGCCACGGCGAAAGCTGCTGGAACCAGGAGAATCGATTCTGCGGCTGGTTCGATGCCGATCTGAGCGAAACTGGGGTCGAGGAGGCCAAACGGGGCGGTCAGGCCCTGAAAGGTGACTTTGAAGAGCATTTCTTTATAACAGATCTTGTGGTTTTTGGCATGGCAATGGTTTAGGAACGACACTATCGCGAGATCACTGCGACATTGCAAGCCTGCGCATATGCACATTAGGACGTGCATTCTGGTAAACGGGTGCAAAAGTGGGTCGAGGGTTTTGATGTATGCACGTACAAAGCTTCTTTCTTAGTGTTACGTGGTTGTCTTTATATAAATTGGTTGGATTCTTTTTCTATCCTATTGATGTTTTTCATAAATTCCAGTTGGTCATCGTTGTTCCTACTGAAATGAATATCTCCTCCCAACCTGGATGTCAGGATTGCAGGAGAATGGTGCCTATCCCGGTATCTCGTGTTGTAAGCACCCTGGATTGATGTCCCGTCCATCATAACATGAACATAAATTATGCATCTTGCTTTTTTCTCCTTCAGATGCGGGTTATGAGTTCGACATATGCTACACGTCCGTGCTGAAGCGTGCTATTAGGACCCTGTGGCTGGTGCTGGATGGCATCGATCAGATGTGGCTGCCAGTGCATCGCACCTGGCGTCTGAATGAACGCCACTATGGTGGTCTCACAGGCCTCAACAAAGCTGAGACGGCAGCCAAACACGGGGAAGCTCAAGTGAAGATCTGGAGACGCTCCTATGACACCCCTCCTCCACCCATGGACCCAGATCACGACTTCTACACCGTCATCAGTAAGGTTTGTATAAGTGTATTCATGTTACGACCCGTCTAGGGTAACTCGCAACATAAACGAATCCACACAAAAAAGTAACATTTGTAAAGAAATATTTTTATTACATAAAGGAAACTCAAAATAAATAAGGGTTTCTATTCAGGAGTGGTCAATGCCAAAACAATATACAAAACCACTACTTTAATAAATACCCAACTAAATAACCTAAACGTCTTAACAAATAAAAGAAACAAAAGACAATCAATTAACCTAACTCCCTAAACTTAAAACAGAGGGGAAAATGAATACAGGCAAATAAAGATGGCGACACACTACCTACTTCCCTTAAAGTAAGAACAATGACAAATCATCAAAACTAACGAAAACAGAATGTAAAGGACTTTAACAGATTCTCAAACTAACATCTTTAAATAATAACTAAGAACATAACAGAATTCAAAGGTCCAACATAAACAAACTCGGGGTAAACCCAACAAGAACCCAAATGGCCCAAAATGGACCATTAGGAGTGTTAAAGCGGCCCTTAAAAACAAAACCCGGAACGGAACAGTCCAATCAGGAACTAAATTCAATTTGGGTCACACCGCCACGTAGAGGGAGACAGACTTGGAGAGAGAGAACAAGAAAAAACACTGGATACATAACAGTACCCACAGGATCTGAGGCTTGTTTTGTGTCTGCTTTTCAACACCCCATGTCATTTTGCTGCAGGAACGTCGCTACGCCGACCTGACGGAGGACCAGCTGCCTTCTTGCGAGAGTCTTAAAGACACCATAGCTCGCGCTCTGCCATTCTGGAATGAGGAAATTGTTCCCCAGATCAAAGAGGGAAAGAGAGTTCTCATCGCTGCCCACGGCAACAGCCTGAGAGGCATCGTAAAGCACCTGGAAGGTGAGAATTCATGTGCGATCGCACAACCGTAAAATTAACCAGGGTTTTTCTGCTGCCGGATCTGGATTATGACCCGTTCGTTTTTTCCAGGTATGTCAGAGGAGGCGATCATGGAGCTGAACCTGCCCACAGGAATCCCCATCCTCTATGAGCTGGACAAGAACCTGAAGCCCGTGAAACCCATGCAGTTCCTGGGAGATGAAGAGACAGTCCGCAAAGCCATGGAAGCTGTCGCCGCACAGGGCAAAGCCAAGAAATAGACAAAAACATTGTACGATGGTCCACATTTCTCCTCAAAAACACAATCCGTGGTGAACCACAAATCTAGAACCAAACCAATGACCAATAATAGGGACCATCTTAATATAAATTTTACTTTGCTTCAAAAAACCTTCACATTAACCGCTTGAGTATGTAGATATTAATTAAAACTGAGCCACTATACATTAAGAAGCGAGAAGTAGTCCCTGCACTGAACATGTCAAGATGTGTTTATCGGTGTTTATCTGTGAGAGCATGGCTTTGACTGTATCCAGGCAACATCTTGTATTAATGATTGGGTGGGCAGCAGATTTGGTGTTTTTCGATTCATTCATACTGCCCTGTATCTCTGTACGCCCACAGATGCGCTCTGAAAATATTCCTTTCTTTAAAAGCACACAGAAGATATGCTGCAACAGTCAGCATTTATGATGTGAATTTGAGTGGTAATAAATAGCAGATTATATTCCTATGAGATTTAAGGAGATATTTATGAAGTAAAATTGTTGTTTTTGTCTGTACTTGTACTGCAACTGTATGTAATCATACTGTCGTCCATGTCATATTTACTGTATTTTGGCCCAGGATTTGATGTATTCCACAAACATTTACCCAAACGTGAATTTAAATTGATATTCATGAATGTGATCATCCTTCACATATTAGTTTGGGGAAAACTTGATAGAAAGCTAATGTTCTAATTTGTTTGCTTACATGAGTAATGTGCAATCCCAATAAATGTTGGCTAACTTAAGCAGAAATACATGTTGTTCTTGTTTTATTATGATTCTGCACATCTTGTTTGTCAAGATTAACATGCATTGGATTTATTATGATAAAATAAGTTTTTTTCAAAGGTGAGCAAGCTTTTGCAGTTAAAGCCAATAAATAAACCAAGGAGAAAAAAATGCTCAAAAGGTGGACACCATAAATCATTATTATATTATTGAATCATTGTATTATGCTGTAATATAACAAAATAAATTGAATTACGTTTTGAATTATTTCCTCTTAGATTTCTGTCATGGTATCAGATAGTAATATTTTATAGACGAATTAACTAATACCATAGACTTTAATTGTGGAATATTGATCAAATATAACTATTTTGTGTCGTTCTGTTGCTATCAAAATGAAAGGCACATCCTTAATGATGATGTTAACTGGCTTAAAATAATGAACAAAATAAAAATAATCTTTAAAAACATGTTTTGTAGTGAGAAAACAATAAAAAATTACAGGAGAGATTGCAATTTGGAATTATATAAATTATTGACAAGAGTTAAATGTATATTGACAAACAATATAAAAATCTTCGAGATATGGTAACAAAATAATTAATATAAAAATAGATTATATATATATATATATATATATATATAAATAATTAATGTAAAAATAGATTATATATATATATATATATATATGAACATACATTCACGCAGCTTATATATAAAAAGATTCATAAAACACAAATGTGCTGCCACAACAAACATGGCGCTTTCCGCGTACCACTCTCTACAAAATGACCAATCAGACCGTAGCTTTCCCTCCGACTAATAGCCAATCAGAAAGCAACTGTCGCTTCTTGAAAACATGTCGCCCATGAAGCTGTGTGTTCCAGGTGGGTCACTGTTATTTACACATTTCTGTTCTTCGTGTATTGTTTATCGATATATTATTTGCATGGCTTGGCTCCATGTTCTTTGCTTCAGTATCCCCTGTCATTTTATAAACTTTGAAGCCGTCGGTTAACCTTTAAATTAGTTTGATCAATCACGTGTGTATTGCTTGGCTGTAGGGCCGAATCATCCGCGCGCGTAGAACAGTTATACAATTTTAAGCGAACATTTAAACACCAAACCTTGTTTAACTGCAGTTAACATATGTCAAGACCGCTGACGGTATTTGGTTGCTGTGGTCGTATTGATATACTGTACGCGGGTGTAGTTACCAGGGTGTTAACGGGGTTTAAAGACTCGTTTGGCGAGCCCCGCCCACCGCCTGGGGCGCTCGCGCTGCTGTCAAGCATGTATGCGCCTGTACACGAACATGGCGATGGCATGTGTTGAGTGACTCCAGTTGTTTATGCCCTGAAACCACTTTTCAACATTCACTTTTAAAGGAATGTTTTGGAATGTCAGCTCCCATGACGCGATTGCGTTACATTACGCGTCACGGTTACAACGGACGTGCATGATATATGTATGTGAAACTATTGATTCTTACTTGGGTTAAATTTATATATTTGTGTTTGAGACCTACTGTTAAATTACACAGATAATGTTTCCTATAAAATTTTGTTAAATCTTAATAATGTGAAGTTCAGCAAGCTGTTCGTTCACGCCAAGAAAGTGAATGGGGACTACAGAAATAAAGCTTAAAAATGACATAAAACTCTTGAGTTCTAGTATGAAGTGAAAGTTGTGTTTACTTTCACTATCATTGAAAACAGTTTCTACAAGAATACCTGGAATTGTTGCTTTAAATTCCAATTTAAAGGTTCTCACCACATAAAATGTATGATTTTTTTTTTTGCAGGTGAAAGGCTCTGCAGCACGGAGGACTGTATTCCCGGTACCGGCACGTATCTGAGGCACGGCTGCATCCCTGCATCACTCGCGGGTTACGTGTTGAGGAAGAACGAGGGAGAGGAGGTCAATTAGGCCATTTGGTTTTATGTTGAACAGAAATGTTTTACTGTCACTATGCATTTTGAGAATTGAACGTGGATGTTCAGTGGAGTAACTCGGTGTCAATCTTTTCTTGTTAGCTCCCGGTGATTTCAGTGGTTAGAGAGACAGAAGCACAGCTTTTGCCTGACGTCGGTGCCATTGTCACCTGCAAGGTGAGCGTTCTAAAAGCATGATATATTTAATGTCATATCTGAATTACTGTAATTATGAGATGAAGTTTAATTCCTGGCATCATCATTTACTTATCTTAATGTTGTTTCAAACCCATTTGAGGCAGAAGGTTAGTGACTGGTGGCTGTAGTCACTGTTCGCTTGAAAAATATTCAAGGAAAGGCCATCGGTCACCAACAATCTGCCTGTTGGCTTTCGCAAATGAAAAACATGTCACAAGGGTGTAAAAATGATGACAGGTTCTTCATATTTTGAGTGTTAAAAAGTGAAGTGTAATTATACAAATGTGTTTGTATGTCTATTGTACCTGCACAGGTGACAAGTATCAACCCAAGATTTGCTAAAGTCCACATTTTATATGTGGGGTCGACACCGCTAAAAGACCGCTTTAGAGGCACGATCAGGTATGCAGATTTGTCGCACACAGTTTAATATTTCAACGCTTAATTCTGACAGTTTGATCAAAAGTCTCAAATATCATTCTGTACCCCCGAGGTAAAGGTGTTGTTTATAAAGCAGTTTGTGTTTGTACACTGTTGTTATTATTGATTCAATATGATCTCAACTTTTTTTGGTTTTGATGTCACTAGACGAGAAGATGTAAGAGCGACAGAGAAGGATAAAGTGAGTTCATGACAGATTATTTAAACCAATTTAACAATTAAAAAATTGCTAAAAATGTGTTTGTTTTTTCAGGTGGAGACATACAAAAGCTTCAGGCCAGGAGACATCGTCCTTGCTAAAGTTGTATCCTTGATATGACATTTCTGAGTATCTCTATAGAAAAAATATATTTCAATGAACACTAGATGCAGTTGCTCATCAGCACCAGAACAATTTGCAATCTTTTGTTTGATATTGGCACAAAGTAGTCTCGGCAACATTAGTCTTAAAAAAAGTTAAAATTCTGTCATTATTTACTCACCTTCAAGTTGTTCCAAATCTTAAAGAAATTATTTGTTCTGATGAACACAGAGAAAGATATTTGGAAGAATGCTTACAACCAGACAGATGTTGCGGCCCATTGACTCCCATAGTTGGAAAAAATACAATGGTAGTCAAAAGTGCCCCAGAACTGTTTGCTGTCCTACATTCTTCAAAATGTCCTCTTTTGTGTTCAACAGAACAAAATATTATAATGTATTTTTTCCTACTATGGTAGTCAATGGAGTCCAAGAAGTTTGGTTGTAAGCATTCTTCCAAATATCTTTCTCTGTGTTCATCAGAACAAATAATTTTTGTTTGAATGAGTGAACTTGTGACCCTTGACCTCAGTCCTCAGATCTCTTTAGGTGATGTGCAGTCGAACTACCTGCTGACTACAGCGGAGAATGAGCTTGGTGTTGTGGTGGCCCACAGTGAAGCTGGTGAGAAACTGCTTAAATGGTTCTGCCTCAAACTAGCCAAATGGCAATTCTCTCATGGTTTGTTTTCCTCAAATCGTCCTGCAGGCGCTCAGATGGTCCCCATCAGCTGGTGTGAGATGCAGTGTCCGCGCACGCACGCTAAAGAGTTTCGTAAGGTAGCGCGGGTACAGCCGGAGTACCTGCAGGCATGACACGCTCACCACGTCCTTTAACCACACCCACTGGAACACACAGCTTCAAGGACACGCCCTCCTGCTTGACTCGCAAAGATTTCTGTGCCAATCAACGTGTTAGGAATTTCAGATGTGATCTGAATGTTAATTCTCGACATTCCACACGGCTTGTAACGCCTAGAAATTGCACACTTAGTAACCTGTTAAAAGTGACATGTATGAATAACATTTGACCATGATTAGAATGTAGTCAGCTGCTCTGGCATTTATGACACTTAATGATACTCATGCAATATTACATGTTGGATTGTTTAGAGCTTCTACAAACATTACAGGACAGGAGTGGGTAATCTCATTTAGTGTTGATTACATGCTTCTGAAGTTACACTGTACTTCATATTACCAAACTTGTGTTCTGAAAGTTAAGAGTTTGTGGACATATGGATATCTCATGTCGGATTCATTTTTCACACCAGGATCAACAATGAGGACCACCTATGTTTTGCATTGTAACAATTTTCATACTATTAAAGGGACAGTTCATGCAAAAATGAACAATTGTTTACTTACCTTTATGTCATTCCAAACCTGTAGTTTATTCTGCAGAACACAAAAGAATATATTTTGAAGAATGTTGGTAATCAAACAATATTGAACCGCATTTACTTTCATTGTATGAATACAAACCACTGATACATCTATCAAAATCTCTTCTTTTGTGTTCCACTGAAGAAATAGTCATATACAGATTTTCAATGACATGAGGATAAATAAATCATGAGAAAAACATTGTTTCTCGAAAATTTCCAGTACCTTGTTTTATTTTTTAGATGACCTTTGCAAATATTTTGCATTGCAGTAATGAAATGGGTGGGGGGAACTGGTCGTTATCAAGGGGATAGTTCACCCAAAAATTACGATTCTGTCATGAATTACTCAACCTTAGTTGTTACAAATCTGTATGCATTTCTTTGTTCTGTCGAGTAAAATGAATGTTAACTACTGAGATTTCTGGGGCACCATTGACTACCATTAAAATAGTTGTCAAAGGTGTCCCAGGACTGTTTGGTTTCGTAAATTCTTCATAGTAGTTTATTTTGTGTTAAACAGAAAAAGAAATACAATGATTCTTATGAGGTAATCCATGGTGCCCCAGAAGTCGTAAATTGGTGACATTCTTTCAAATATCTTTCATGTTCAACCAAACCAAAATAAATTATACAGGTTTGGAAAAAATTGAGGTTGAGTAAATCATAACAGTTTTCTATACCTTAAATTCTGTAAGAAAAAAATGTCCCAATGCAAAACCGTGCTAAAAAGGTTTCCATTTTTGGATAAATGTAATTCAGCAGGTTTAATTTCCAAAGTAGAAATCTGGAATATATAGGAATTGTACAGTAACTCAAATCACATTCAGCACATAATCCTGGCAGAATACCTTTTTGAAGAAAAGTTTATTGAGGTTATTTTTGGCGACACTGTTTTCAGACCCTAAAAAAGCACATGTACTGCAAAAATAGTTGTTCTGAGATGATGTTTTTTGCTGCTTTTCTTTGGAAATATCTTTTTTTCTTTATTTTTCTATGCTATCATTTCGTCTGTAACTGATTTAAAAGGTCATGTGTTTACAAGAGGAGAAATAAAGCATCTTACAGAACACACGTTCACGCTCGGTTTGCTTTAATGTAGCGGTTTCATTATAAACAATCAAACAATTAAAAAAAAAGATTCCAGGAACACTGTTTACAAACCTCAAAAATATTCCCTGTGCTTAGCTTAACAAGGTTCCTCAATATCACTCCCATCTGTAAACATGTTTTAAGAATCTATCCGCCACGCTCTTGCCTCCTCCACCCTGACATTTTACCTGAGATCTTTAAAACAAAAATGATTTTAATTTCGCAGAGACTATATAAATTGACTTGATCAATGATTCAGTGCTCTTCAGTGGTTCTTCTGCATTTCATTTACAGGTAAGCGTGTGATACAGGTGTTCATGGTAAAAAAATTAAACAAGCATTTCTAGAAACCCATAAAGGGATAGTCATAAATTACTTAAATAGTTCACCTAAAAAATTAAACCGTCAATATTTACTCATTTCAACCCGTATACGGTTTACTTTCAAAAACTGAAGCATCCGGAAGGTTCTTTATACATTGGCCACAGCAGTCAACTTTAAAAAAAACACTATAAAAGTAGATTTTTGTGAAGAAAGGAACAAAGTGTACTATTATATGGCCTACTAAATCCTCGACTATATTTAACAAGTCTTGTGGACTACACTGATACTTTTAAGGAGTTATTTTGTATATTCTGGAGGTTGGCTGCTGTATAAACTGCACTTAATAAATGCTTTATCAAAATTCTCCTTTGTGTTAAAAAAAGATTTGTAACAACATGACAGACAATAACGACAGACTTTTAATTTAATCTCAGTCATCAAATCTAATTGAGTTCCGCACGTTCACGTCAATCGCAAACTTCTTATTGGACGGCGGTGTAAATCCCAACCCAATTCCTTTATTCCTGAAGTCCAAATGTCGGCTCTGCGCGCGCTCAAATTCTCCCAGAAGTCCTTGCTGTAAAGTTTGTTGACCTTCTTTTCCTAGGGACATGTTTGCATGCCCGGAGCTTCCTGTGATTGGTTGGCTGCTTTTTTTAAACCCGCCCATCAGTCGCATGAACTTAGCCTGTTTGTCAGAGCTGTCAAACTGAGCTGTGCTCCACTGGCCAAGATTCTAAAACAGACAAAAATAAGATGTGAACAACACACATTTTTCCCATATGATATAAAGGAAGATATTTAGATGCAATGTCATCTCAACTGACCGGTTTCGGCTGCGATTCTTTATCAATGTCCTCCTGCAGGGCGAGTCTGCGAGCCTGCGAAACAGAAGATAACGATTAAAAACCTCTGTTATATGGTGTATGACTCTAGTGTGTATGCGTGTAACAGGGACATGGTCTTCACAAATGGTGAGCTAAGGCTGTACCTGATCTATAGAAACCTCATCCTGATTTCCGGGCCTCGCTGACAGGAACACAACATCTTTCTGATAAAGGACAGCGAGAACACGATCAGATACAAAAGTAGTGTGTAACAGTGTTTTAACACTGTCACATTAGAGTCATGAAAGTTATTCGTTTGTTTTTACCTTTTCTGTGGATTTGTTTTCGTCTCTTTTACTCTTCTTGTTTTCCTGCGGCTCCTCCTCTATGACATCATCAACCTCCAGCTTGATGCCCTTTTTCATCTTTTGTTTTGATGACCTCATCTCTCCTGTGACGTCGCCCGTCTTTGCTTTCGTCCCATTTACAGGAGCAGGGCCTAAACGCTGACCCTCATCCAGGTTTTCTAATCTCTTTTTCTTCTTCTTGCTCCTTTTCTCAGTGTTCACATCCGTCTCATTCATCTCTTCTTCTACCAGAGACAATTTCTCCTTGTTGACTTTAACCTTCATCTCTTTATTGTTTTCGGTCTTTAAGCTGGCGTTCTGTTCTTTTTTCTTTCTTTTCTTTGTTGGTTCTGCATCCATTTCTACAGTTTTTATATTTTTTTCTTTCTTCTTTTTTTTCTTCTTGACCCCTCTATCACCAGATTCTCGGTTTTGTTCTTCATCTTCAATGTTTTTCCTTTTTTTCTTCTTCATCTTTCCACTGTGGCCCACGTCAACCTCTTCTTTGACCTCTACATCCTTTTTTTTCTTTTTCTTTATCTCTCCGGCCTCTGTGGCGCTCTCTTCGATCTGTTTTTCACCTTTTTCTTTTTTTCTTTTCTTCTTTTTCCTCGATTCCTCTAAACACTCTCCATCAATCTTATCCCCAGGCTCGCTGTTGGTGACTTCCATCACGTTCTCTTGAAGGTGTTCCGACTCCTTTCTCATCTTTTTCTTCTTCTTTTTCTCCTTCTGAGGAAGCTCACTTTTCTCTAGGCCTCCTTCACTGATATTTATTTCCAACAGTTCTGTTTTCACAGGAGTCTGGAAAGACGCATCATGATACACTGCAACATATTCATTTACCTCTTTGATTTTCTTCTTCTTCTTTTTCTTCTTTTTCTCAGTGGTGTCATACTCATGTTGCTCTCCTTTACGGATTTTTACCTCTGACTGTTCCCTTTTAATAGTCGTCTGGACAGAAGCATGCTGACACTCAGTTATATCTTGGGTTCCTCCATTTTTAGCGGTCGCCCCCACTCCACCTTCCTTTATTTTTTTCTTCTTTTTCTTCTCTTTGACCGCCCCATCAACCGCCATCTCTGGATTTAAAGCTCCTCTGTTTGATCACACTTGTCAACTTTTGTCAGGAAAGATCTGTAAAGTCATCTCTCGGTTTTAGCATCATCTTTGATTTCACGCTGATCTTATTTGCTGGAACTTCCTGCAAAGGCAGTAAAATATAACCGTATTTCTGACATAAATGACATGTCTTGTGAAGCTAAATGTACTTAATATACACATTTCTCATTGTTTGTGTTATTAATTGTATTACATTGACTGTATTTTGTGTGGAATGCTTTAAAAAAAGAGTGTCAATTTCGTTAACTTTAAGAGCATATAACGTTACATGACTTTAAATATGAATGAATTAAAAGCTACAAATTAGCCGAGTCTTTGAGATCGTTAGCTACGTCAAAATAGAAAGCGATTACTCATATGTTTGGGAGATGAGAATGCAAATCAACGCAACGGTACAGTTACACCAGTTTATATTATGTTTCATAATTTAACCGATTAACGGTTATACGTGCAAGTCAGTCAGATCGCTTGCATATTAAGTATCTAGTAAATATATATTTCATTACTTACACCACACGTGTATCCTTCTCCTCTTCCTACTTACATCCGGAAAACGATTATTCTACTTCCCTAACAACGTTAACGCGCGCGTGGCAACGGTGACGGTAGTGACCGCTAGAGTGCGCACGCGCGCTATTTAAAGAGCAACAAGGGACGCCTTGAAAACACTGCAAATATATTTATTAGATTTAATTCAAATATAGACATCAAATAAAATGAGAATCTGTGCAAATCACGTCAACATTACAATAGAAAGAGAAATTTAAAACTTTTCCATCACACCTGTTTAAAGTGCTTATATCTATGCCTTTTCATTAATTCAATTCACGGGCGATGCGCAAGAACGACCGGGGTATGACGTTGCGTAGGAGCTCTCGCGGTATTTGAGCGCAATACGCAAATCGGTCTGCGCAGCGCTGCGTAAAGTCGAATACATCTCGTCTAACCACCAGCATTTATCGACATGATTTGTGTGCTAGAAGAAACGACATGATAAACACGGTATTGCCTTACGAGATCAAACACGTCATAGATGTGCTCACTGTTCTGAAATACAACAACAGATGTACAGTTTGCATGAAGATTGACTATAAGCGTGCAAAGTTTGTAAAATGTGCATCTCTGCTGAAAAAATGTTAGCTATCACAGAAATATTTATGAATTTTATTTTTATAATGGTTACTGTAGTGGTTTAAATGGAAACTACAATGGTTTTTTACAACTGGCAATGTGATTTAGTGGGATGTTATCCTACAGGAATACGACTCAAAACTCACTACATTATTGACATTTTTAACGGTAAACAGATTATGGTTTATGAAAACTAGTGCAATTTATATTTTTTCAGCAGGGATGTTATTTAAAAGGGTCATATGACACGGCTATGTTCGTTTTAGATGTATTGCAATGTATATACACGATTTAAGGTTAAAATGCAGTATTTTCTACATACCGTGCATGATGGTATCTCCTCTTTGCCCAGCCTCTCTGAAACGCGCAGATTTTTTACAAAGCTCATCGCTCTGAAAAGCGAGCTGTGCTATGATTGGCCAGTTAACCAGTGTGTAGTGATTGGTGGAATACTGCAAGCGTGTGACGGAAATGTAACGCCTCTTACCATACTTGGAACATTAGATTCCAAAGCAATTGAACTGACAGCTTACTTGCGTGTACATTTGGGCTGTTGTAGTCAATTCATACCACGAACTGGCGTAGATTTGTGGGGGTGTGGCTACACTCTGCGTTTCAGGCAGGTCTGGGTGAGCATTCACTTTTAGATAGAATGCATCTTTTGCTCCAAAATTTAAATTTTTGCCATTTTACTTGTCTAATACATGCATGGACAACTTATGACACACCAATGACGTATTCACGCCATATGACGCCTTTAAAAGTTTGAAAACCAAAATTAAAAGAACAATTTGTACAAATAAACACATTAATTTAGCCATTTAAACAGGTTTTGATTGTATATTCGAAGGCTAGAAATGACTAAAATGTTATCACAGGCAATTTTATCAATTCTTATGTCATTCTGTTTCACTCTTACATTCATGTCTTCTCTCTGTCTCCAAATAAGTAATTCTTCATCTCTGCATTTATCTTAAAAATGGATAAAGTTTAAATGGAGTCTTCTTTTATAGTGTCCAATGTTCTTAAGAGAGATCCTCTTGAAAACATCTAGTGCAAAATTTGCCTTCCCCCATGTTCAAAATGTGTATAAAATTTAAGTCAGCTTTAACTTTCTCTTACAAAAATTAACCAAAGTAGTTGTTGTGAAATCATATTTATACAATTTGTAATCAATACTCTCGCAAAAGACTGTAACATTTTTGGGGTTCATGACAAAAGCATTTCCACATTATTTAACATGGAACCGTAAAGGTGAAGTATAATTTCTGTGACACTTGTAGCATCAAAAAAATTGAAAGTTTACAGCTGAGTTTATTCTCACCCAAAAGTGATGGTTTGATTGACAAGCAAAGTCAGGTCAGAACCAGCCGATTTTGTTTTGGGTTTTTCGTTTTACATGTGCAAAATACATCAGGGTGACCAGACTGGGCGATCTGCATGTCATCTGAGGCTAAGACTGATTTTGTTCACTGACTCATGCTATTGGTTAAGCCAATGTTGCTGATGCTGTCTCTCAAACAAACTGATTGGAGGCACAGAAATGACACACTTCACCTTTTTAAAGTGCCTGTTGACCAAGTCACTCAAAGTGCATCCTCACAGGGAGGAAGAGGACATTATTGCCATGGTAACCACTTTCACCACAGATGCCTTCCGGTGAAGTTTGGAGGGGCACTTGGGATCTGAAATGCATGAGAAAAATAGAAAAATAAGTGTTTTGATGTTTGTTCACAGGCTTGTTTGTGTTCGTGTTTCAGCGTATTAACACTCACCGTTCCAGCATTCATGAGCAATGCCATCTCAGTGGGCTGATAAACATGACTACGGAACGGCACAGCAGGTCGTATCAGTCCGTTATGATACCCGCCAGCCTGCAAAACTATAAAACGACACGTAAACCAGTTAGACAAACAGACACAAACACGAGCAAAACAAGAACTGGTTTCTCAGTACCTGTGCTATGCTCCTCCACAGAGTACGCCTGACTCTCTGCATAAGAAGCTCTGGGATTGGTCGTCCGCTCGTCGTCGTGGTAACCCTGCACGGTGGGAGGCTGAGGGGTGTCGTAGTAGTTCTGCCCCCCGTCTGCGTTCCTCTGATCGGCCGGACGCAAACACAGTTGAGTTTCTGGGATGGCGTGGAATAACAGCAGGACCCATCCCTCTGTCACCAAGGCGACCGCCAAAGCTGGCTCGTCCCAGTCCTTCGGTACAGTTGCGATGGCCGCCTTGCCGTAGAGATAGAGCGTGAGCCAGGCGACCCAGACGAGAAGAGACGTGAGACACGACAGGAAAAGCCAAACGCCGCTACACCTCCATTTCATTGTTTTCCTGTTGGACTCCTCCCTGTTGCCGCCTCCACACAGGACGACTCCCAAGGACAACACGGTGGCCGCCAACAACAGCACTGCAGCGTAGCAACACACCAGCACAAAGTCTAAAGGCAGGTAATCGCAGGCCTCATGTCCCTGGCGGACCACCGTCAGCAGCAGCCACTCCCCAGCGATGATCCCTTGGACCACCGTCAGTCCGAAAGCCAATCCGGCGAGAGAGCTCCCTGCCGGGCTCCGCCTCCCTGCTGCCAGCTTCTTCAGTCGTACCCCCTGCACCAGCAAACACGAGAAACAAAGCGCAAATAACGTCCCCCACAGGCCACGACGCACCCCGCACATCACCTCGCCACGCCCCACCAGGAAGACCAGTGATAGGCTGAAAAGGCCCACTGTTCCGGCCAATAGGAGGAGGAGAGGACCAACACCACATCGCTTCTCGGGTTCAGTCACCGTTTTGAGCTTGGCTAAGAGAGTCACTACTAGAATCAAAGATGATACTGTACCACCGCACGCTATGGCTTCTAGCACCACGCCCCATACCGACTCCAGGTCACACAGAACACGGTAGGGCGGGTCCACAGCGGCCCCACACCCTCGAGGAGAGGGAGGAGCTTTAACCTGAGGTGTGTCCTCGAGAGCACAGCAGCCAATCAGAGAGAGGATGAAGATGAGAGTGGGTCTGAGAGCCATGCCTGTGAGAGAAAATGAGAGACAAAGAATCAGTAAATCGCTTTTTGTAGCTTATTCATTTCTAGATAGTTCACCCAAAAAATCACCCCAAAATTATTCTTCATTTATGTACCCTCATATCATTCAAAACGTATATGACTCTGTGAAATACAAAATAAGCTATTTTGAAAATTGGTTTTGTGTTTGCATAATGAAAGGCAACGGGGAGTCAATGTTGTGGGGTTATAAACATTCTTCAAAATATCTTATTTTGTGTTCTGCAGAAGATAGAAAGTCATACAGGTTTGACATGAGGGTGAGTGAATTTTTAAAGATTTTTCATTTTTGGATGCACTATCCCCTTAAACCAATCCAACCAGCTCTTAAATTAATCCTTAACGTTTATGAAAAAAATAGGTTGAATTATTCTGTAAAATATTTTAAATGAATAGCATGAATGTGGTTTTATTACCACACTCACATCTTTTATTTTTTGCTTTTTCCCAAAGACAAGAACGTCGAATCATGCAGGTAACGTTGGCTGAATTTATGTGAGCAATCACACTTAACTAATGACCTATTCAAGTAAAGATAATAGCAAGGATCAGTCTCATTTTCTACAGAATGCAAAAAATGTTGTGGATTCATACTCATTGCTTTCATTTTACTTGTTTTATTGTCTGTTGGTAACGTTGCTTGTCCTCAAAATCTGCTGAAGACATTGTTGCCAGCTTTAAATCTTGTGATCCTTGGTAAATAAAGAATTTAATTAACAATAAAGAATTTATTTAACCAGCAAATAAATTTGCTCATCTGTTTACTTGTAAAAGCTGCGTGTATAGATAACGCCTCGACGCGCATCCTCTGCCCCTTGTAAACCCACGGCAGTTGCTATGGCAACCAGAGGCGCGCGTGGGCTGCTCTAGATGGGGGTGATCTCAATTTATATAAAGAACAATCGCTGACTGCCACACACGCACACAATGATCTTTTAACGTATTTATAAAACTTTTGTGTTGAATTCATAATGACATCTAGCCATGTCAGAACCAAAATAACAAATAATGCAGAAAACCCATACCAGTCCTTTTACGCGCACGAACAGTTTCTCTAACCAACATAAATACGTTGTCAGCTATGTTGAAAATGCTTGTTACTCACCTTGTTGATGTAGATTTGTGTATTTTAAGCCCTCAAGGTCTAATCTGTCTTTTGTTTTATTTGAATATTTATTTTATCAGAATAGTTTTTGATCAAAACATCGCCAAGGCGCGCGCGGCTATAACTAACAACATATGCTATTTTCTGCAATACATGATATTAATCTAGTTTGAATTAGGTTATCTTCACATATCCCGACGAATGCACGCAGACGAGTCTTTCTCCCGTGGGTCTTGGCGTTCAATAGTCCAAAAACAGTGACAGGAAACGCAAATAAATTGTCATTAGTGTGCGCCAGACAGCGTCACACCTACACACACACGACATCTGCAGTCCTCCTTTTATTTTTCCGTCTTTTCTTTTCTCTTACATCCTCAGTCTCTTCTTCGTGATGGAGTTAAATGTTCTCCTGTTCCTCGCAGCTGAAAAGCGCTCGTGGATGCTGCTCGTGGCTGTGTCATCCCCTGTAATGGCTCGCTTTGGATCAGGGTGCACTAGAGGGTAAAATTCACGTCCGATTCAATACACACTTCGCTGGACCATTGCAGTGCATAGGCCTACTTAGATTTTATATGCAGCCATGTCCATATGACTCCACTGATGCAGAACTTATAAATAAACAAAAGCAAACTCCGCTAACCCTTCTGGATCAGAGACTTCTGCGCGTAACATTGTCCAGATGACTCTGAGAACTGTTTTCTGTTTTAGTCAAATGACGTTGAATGTCTTTAGATAGTCTTATATAATGGAGATCTCGGTGCTTCAGGTCATACGCGTGTGTATGTGTGTGTGTGTGTGTCAGTGTCTATAAGTAGCCTTACAATAATCCTTCCCAATGGTCGCATTGAGCCATCAGAACGCTATTTCATCTCCTTACATTTCATGATGTGTGGACGAAGTGTTTACAATTCAACACAATTTACAAATGACATAAGCGATAGGAGTAGATCGACATCAATAGCAGACCAATCACAGGGTAATAAACTGCTGCTATACGTCACTCGCACCTATATAACATCCACCTAATTGTTATTCTTCAATGTAAGGAATGTGTAGAGCTATTAATATGGATCACAAATCTGTTTATAACAGCATTTGTTTAAGAATTATATCAAAAACTGAAATACCGTAAAAATAAAGAAAACCTATGCAGTGGTATAAAATAATTATAAAATGACAAAATAGATCAAATAAAAGTGTAGCTGAAACAAATGAGCTAAACTGAAAATGAACATGGCAACTTAAAATGCAAGACACTTAAAATATTCTTCTAAAAGTTCAAATTAAGGTCAAAACAAAACTATAATATCTCTGTGGTTATGATATTTATTCTAATAGTTATAAATTATAGAATATACAGTTTTTCTTTGAAGATGCCAGGCATTCAACCATGAACACACATTCCCAATGTCTACAAAACACCCTTTGCCTGAGGACACACACAGAGTGAGTGAGTGAGTGAGTGAGCGAGAGAGAGAGAGAGAGAGAGAGAGAGAGAGAGAGAGAGAGAGAGAGAGACCACTGTCATCTCAACAAAATTAAGACGGAATTCCACTTCCTAACAGAATGCACAAAATTCACAGATATACGGACATTGTTTTATGGAAAAATCAAGTCCATACACCAGATGTTTGAAAGTCTGTCAAACGATGAGCAACCGCAGTGTCTGTTTGGAGAAGGAAGGACTGCTGTGTGTTAGCTGCACAATATTTGTCTGCCTGTCACAACAAAATAGAAAACAACTAATCTGTCCTGACATGAGGCCCGTTTCAATAAGGGAGTTCAACCAACACAGAGTTAAAATCTGAACTCTGAGTTGATTTACTCAGAGAATTCAGAGCAGCTGATTTGAGTTAGTTCAATCCACTCTGAGTAAATTCACTCTAGGTTATGCGCGTGCAGCATGGCGATGAAAAGCCATCATCAATTGAGTGAAGATAGCACGATTCACCATGGCAACGGCACGTGACTAGAAGCGCTCTGTTCATTTCTCGCCCATCGAATTGAAGGTTCTGTTACAAGCGTACGATGAATATGAGCACATGTTTAGAAAAAAGAGCAACACAGCCGCAGCAGCTAAAGAAAGAGAGTTGTGATGTGTTTAATATAATCACTTTTATATTTATTTTGTTGAAACTGAAAATGGGAATTATATTTACTCTCTCTCTCGCTCTCATGTAGGTGCTATCCTTCTGAGATAAAAAGATCTTGGCAGCAGCTGAATATGAAATATACGACGGCGTTTTAGTGCCACGTAAAAAAAAAGATATATATTTCGAGAATAAAGTCGAAATGTTAGGAGATTAAAGTCGAAATGTTACGAGAATAAAGTCGAAATGTTACGAGATTAAAGTCGAAATGTTACGAGATTAAAGTCGAAATGTTACGAGAATAAAGTCGAAATATAAAGTCGAAATGTTACGAGATTAAAGTCGAAATGTTACGAGAATAAAATCGAAATGTTACGAGATTAAAGTCGAAATGTTACGAGAATAAAGTCGAAATGTTACGAGAATAAAGTCGAAATGTTACGAGATTAAAGTCGAAATGTTACGAGAATAAAGTCGAAATGTTACGAGAATAAAGTCGAAATGTTAGGAGAATAAAATCGAAATGTTACGAGATTAAAGTCGAAATGTTACGAGAATAAAGTCGAAATGTTAAGAGAATAAAGTCGAAATGTTACGAGATTAAAGTCGAAATGTTACGAGAATAAAGTCGAAATGTTACGAGAATAAAGTCGAAATGTTACGAGATTAAAATCGAAATGGAAATGTTACGAGATTAAAGTCGAAATGGAAATGTTACGAGATTAAAGTCGAAATGTTACGAGAATAAAGTCGAAATGTTAGGAGAATAAAGTCGAAATGTTACGAGATTAAAGTCGAAATGTTACGAGAATAAAGTCGAAATGTTACGAGATTAAAGTCGAAATGTTACGAGATTAAAATCGAAATGGAAATGTTACGAGATTAAAATCGAAATGGAAATGTTACGAGATTAAAGTCGAAATGGAAATGTTACGAGATTAAAGTCGAAATGTTAGGAGAATAAAGTCGAAATGTTAGGAGAATAAAGTCGAAATATAAAGTCGAAATGTTACGAGATTAAAGTCGAAATGTTACGAGAATAAAATCGAAATGTTACGAGATTAAAGTCGAAATGTTACGAGATTAAAGTCGAAATGTTAGGAGAATAAAGTCGAAATATAAAGTCGAAATGTTACGAGATTAAAGTCGAAATGTTAGGAGAATAAAGTCGAAATATAAAGTCGAAATGTTACGAGATTAAGGTCGAAGTGTTAGGAGAATAAAGTCGAAATGTTAGAATAAAGTGGAAATATAAAGTCGAAATGACGAGAATTAACTCACAGAATTGCTAGAAACAATGGCTGTACACTGTAAAAAAAGCCCGTGAAATTAACGGTAAAATTCTGTTCTTTTTACACAAAAAACATGTTATCAGAAAGTGTCCGTAAAAAATACGGAAAAACACTGTAAAATTGTCTGTAAAATTAACAGCAAAATTCCATTGTTTTTACGGAAAACCCTGTAAAAAAAAGGCTGTGAAATTAACAGTGAAATTCTGTAGTTTTCACAGAGAAAACTGTTGTCAAAAAACGTCAGTAAAAATACGGATAACACTGTCAAATTCTCTGGGAAATGAACAATGAAATTCCATAGTTTTCACAAGGTGTTTTTTTTAACTCCACAAACACTATTATCACCTTCACTTACAGACACCACTGTCACTTTATTTCTGTTGCACGTCTACAAAAGTTCTAATTGAGAATTAACACAAGTTTACATGTTAATGGTTTTGTTGAGTCACCATTATGGTGATGAGTGTTTGCTTTAGTTGGGATCTTGACCCTTTGCTTTCCATGTGAAGAAGTCTATCCCCAGTTTTGATATCTGTGTGTTGAAACATGGACCGAAACAGGTGGATAAAAGCTCAGACAAAGCTAATTATTAATTTCATTAGCTTAGAGAGTAAATACATGGTTGAGAGTTTAAGTACTGCTTTAAAGTCGTTTGTTGACCACATTTATGATATTCCATGAAATTAAATAATATACTGAAAGTCTTTGACAGCACATGTGACACATAATAAATGTTCTAGCAGACATCAAGAATATAACAGTTTGTCTCAACAATGGTGACAACAGAAAAAACCTCTAAAGAGAAACGCAATGCATTCTGGGTATCATCAAAGTACAAAACTCATCAATGACTCCCAGCATGCATTGCGGCTGTAAGATTTTCAATTCTTAGTCACCACTGTTGAGATTCATACACTGATTCTTGATGTGTGAGTCAAAGACCAAATGCAAATCTTTTGACGGTTCAAAAATTCAACTTTTATATTGATTGTTTCTGGAAATGTGAATTTTAAATGTAAATTAATTTAGACGTTGGTAAAAAACAAAAAGAGTTATTAAACAACATCATAGAATTAGCTTTTAAAAATATCTAATCACAGTTTCTTTTGATGTCCTTTGCTACAAAACTATGTTTTATATAAAACACTGTCACAGCAGCACAAAGAAAACTGGATTTTTTTCGAGAATTTTTCAAGAAGGATGAAAGAGCCCAACTAAAGCAAACACTGATCTCAATAACGGTGACTTTAAACAACAATAAAACATCAAGTCATGGATGTTATGCTGCAGTCCCTGTGAAGCAGAAGTGTTGATCGTCTTAAGTATTCTGACATATTTCCAAGATGAATAGTGGGTGTGGCTCATGTTTTACACTGTAAATTGATTGGATGAATAAAAACAGGATGTTCCTGTAATTTTACGGTAGCTTACTGGCAACCACAGCTGCCGGTATTTTTCCGTAAAAACTACGGAATTTGTATTTTCTCTGTTTTTTCTGATATTTAATGTTTTGTGGGTCACCACTATGCTGAAGAGTGGAGTCTGTTTTTAAGTCAAGGTCAGGCAATGTGGTTCTGATGTCATGCTGCATGTTGCTTTGTTTTAAAGTGACCTTGTTGTTTTAATAACAAATTTCAAAGAAAAAAATTAAGTAAATGTAAAATTTTCACTTTTGTGGACTGGGACCAAGTTTCAATTTTATATAAAGAAATTCTGTTAATATAAAAGACTCAAATGTATTAAGTTCATACACAGCTTGAAGTTTGTGCCCTGAAGTTTTAAACTGCAAAGCTGTTTACGTTCTTTTCCTGTAATTTTTACGGAATTTTCCTGGCAACCACAGCTGCCGGTATTTTTCCGTAAAATTTACGGAACATTTTTTACAGTGTAGAGGATATGGTTGAATCCTACTTTAGATTAGGATTTAGCAATAAGGAAATTCATTGTCTTTTGGCGCATCATCACGTAGTTATAATTATTAAAACGACATTGATCATGAAGGAAACAACCATGAAGGAAAAAATCAGACATGAAGTAAGAACTAACTCAGTACAGTTACATCATTCATTCAGGAAAGTTTAAAGAAATAAAATGCTCTTGATAGTAGGAAGCCTGATTGGGAAATGTTAAATATACTTCTTAAACTGGCCTTAAAAGTTAAGATAAAACGTCCAAACAGGGCCTCACAATTCTCTCCCGACATAAATGTAACTCTCTGCTAAATAATGCAGCTTCCTCTTCTATGGGTTCCTGAATAAACGGACATGCCATTTTAAGTTCTGTGTGACTAAATTGAGAGTGATTAGGAGCACGAATCAATAAACAAATGGCGTATGCAATTTCAACACGGCTCGCGCTTCGAAAAGGGGGCGGAGATTGTAACAAACCCTGGGTTTGCGGAATTAAACCTGCTCCCGACCAGGTTAGGTTCACGGAGTATGTTACTCTGGTTACTCACTCGGAGTATAAGATACCTCGATTTCTGAAATGGGCTTGACTTACCCCGGAGTCACGGGTTTGACATACCTCGCGTTCTGAAACCAAAAACTCTGAGCATTCCGTTTTCTGGGGTTGACTTACTCTGAGTTTGCACTTAACCTGCTTTCTGAAACGGGCCCCTGATGCTTCCAATATATAATACAATATATAATTGTATAATGTTCATAACATTATAGAATTGTATCCTTTTATTCTGCACTCCAAAAAAGTTTTTGCTGCTTGTTCAATTGACTTCACTTGCTTAAGTTAAATCAACACAACTTTAGAAAAATGTGGTCACAACATGATTTTTGTTGTGCTTGGTCATATAACTGAATCCATTCGTTTTAACATAAAATAGTTATAATCGGGCAGTGGACTTATATATCCCAGCATGCATTCTCAGTAAAAAGAAACACTTGTTAGTGTTTAATGTTCATATATCTTTAAGGTTTTGAAGAGTTAGAAATATTTTTGAGTTTTGTGCTTACCATTGTTCAGAAAAGCGTCGCCTTTAGTTAGGTAGGTGGTTACTATTGTGCAATTGTGTTCCATTGACTCAATATACCTTATTATTGAAGTTAAATGGAATAATGTTTAATTAATGTTAAAATGTATAAAATAAAACATTGTTGAACATATCATTTTTTTTTAGTGTAGGTAAGACACAAATTTATTTAATCGAGACTACTAAAAAAATTAAGTTCACAAAACAAGATTATAGTGAATCGTTTCAAACAAATTTTTTTTTTTTTTGGAGAAATGTACTGTACTGCTCAATTTCGTGGAAAAGTATTCCTTGATTTTATTAAGTTCGTTCAACAACTTTTTGGAAGTGTGCTACCTAAATGTATATTTTGCTTTTGGAAACCTTTTTTTTAAACTAAACTCTCTTTCCGTTTGTATATATTCACATATATTATTAAGCACTTTAATGATGCGTGGACTTCAATTCACACTTTATTTGATTATATTTTATCACTAAAATTATCTTGGTTTTCGTTTGTATACATAATTGCACTATTTGTATGTAGCCCATGCTGCAAAGGCTTTGGCGATATGAATGTACATTTTGTCATGCCAACAAAGTACTCTTACATTGAATTGAAATTGAGAGAGAGAGAGAGAGAGAGAGAGAGAGAGAGAGAGAGAGAGAGAGAGAGAGAGAGAGAGAGAGAGAGAGAGAGAGAGAGAGAGAGAGAGAGAGAGAGAGAGAGAGAGAGAGAGAGAGAGAGAGAGAGAGGAACTAGGTTAAGCTGCATTCAGTTCCTGACCCTGAGTCAGCACATGAGCAGATCCCATAAGAATATATATTGTTGATAGTTTTCACAACTAATATTTTTTTTTTGCACGAAACAGAACTTAAACATTTAAAGCTGCTAAACATTCATTCAGCATGCGTAACATCTTGGGTAAAAGATGCTGAGCTGGTAAAGCCTGTAGTAATTCTCCTCATGAAGGGTCAACACAGAGGACAGACCTGAGCTGACCAACTGTCCTTACGCCAACAACATACAACAAAAAATCTTCATAACAGTTAATAATAAGTCAGATAAACCAATAAAAGCCTGAATATGCGATTTTGAAAAATAATATCACAACATCAAGATTTTAGGTATAAAGATAAGTACATTTAGTTGCATTTATTAATATTTCTGCATTCTCATAAATAGAGAGTTCATAAAGAGGAAAACAAATTCAAGCATTCACATCCTACTGTATTAGATGAAAGTCCTATCCTGTCTATCTTTATAAGACACAGTCAGGTCAAGTCAAGCTTTACAGACATTAATCCTCATACAGAGAGAAGAATGAAGGGAGACAGTGAGAGGAAACCCCCCAGGCTCTGTCACGACACTGTTTCATCATTACTCTCTTCTTTTCTTTCTTCCAAAAACACATGAATTACAGCATTACCCCATTGAATAAAACTCAAACAAACTAATAATAAACCTTAATAGATTTAAAACCTATTTGTAGCTAGAAATTTTGAAAGAAAATGTCATTTTATGTTATTTCATTTACTAGGCACTAGATGGAGTCCTTCTCTCTCTTTTTGTTTCCATCAGCATATCCATCGACTCTTTCTATTTCTGTGACAATTTACCCAGAATTAAATGATTTGATTAATTGGAAAGCAGAAGTAGAACTATTGAGTAATCTTTATTATCATCATCTTTCTGGTGTTTTTATATTCGGGACACTGTTGAGCAGTTCAATAAAGAGAAAACTCATCTGATTTGAATAAATTTGAGAAACATTTTATTCTGGCTATGCAATGCTTTGTGTCAAAATGTGGTGGTCATTGTCAATAACCGATAATTCTACAAATATTGTAATATCAAAAAAGATAAAACACAAACATTAAAGATAAACGTGACGGATAGCATCATTTAATTCTTGAAAACATGACAATAGATATCTTGAAAAGATAGTTATCATTTTTTTTTGCATCCGTCATGTAGTGAAAACCTGATATTGCTACAGAACTATGACAGATAGGCTACATTGACGTCTTAACCCGTGTGAATCCACCTCATCCTTCATCAAGACTAGATGAACAAGTTTCTAGGCCTACATTGTCTTTGGTTTTCTTTTCCTTACTAGAACACAGATAATTAGACAAGATCATGTGGGTCAACTTGACTGTTGGCTTCTCAAAATCAAAAGCACCACTGTTTTAATATTTAAATAAAGATACGAATAAAATGCGCCTATATTTTGTCTCGATGCGTTCATCTTATAGAGTGTTCTTACACTCTTATTCTCATTGCCACATATTAATTCAATTGAATAGAACAAAATTAGCACAAAAAAAGAATAAACATAGTGTGTTGTGCAAAACAGCAATTAGAAATAAAATGCATGATCATTATCATCCACATAGTCTTATTTTAAGATAATAAATCTAAAAGCCTGTTTAATGCCCTGGTGGCACATCTAAATGTACGATTTAGATATTGTAGTAATGCAGACTAAAGACTAAAACAAGGGTTTGGTACACTTTGGGGCGGTTTCCCGGACAGGGTTTAAGCCTAGTCCCGGACTTACTCAAATGTTAGAAGTTTCTTGATCGAAATAAACGATCAATGATATATGTGACCCTGGATCACAAAACCAGTCTTAAGTAGCGATGGGAACATTTTTAGTTAAAGCCAAAAATACATTGCATGGGTCAAAATGATTGATTTTTATTTTACGCCAAAAATCATTAGGATATCAAGTAAAGATCATGTTCCAAAATTTCCTATGCTAAATATATAAAAACTTTATTTTTGTGAATGGATGGCCAGTAACAGTGCCTCACATTAACAACTTCATAGGCAATTTTCTCAATATTTTGATTCTTTTGCTCCTTCAGATTCCAGAGTTTTAAACAATTATATCTCCGCCAGATATTATCATATCCTAACAAACCATACATCAGTAGAAAGCTTAAATTGTCAGCTTTCAAATGATGTAAACATCTTGATTTCGAAAAATTTACCCATAAGACTGTTTTGTTGTCCAGAGACACATATATCTTAAAATATATCCGTGTGATTGTTTTGTCTCAAGATTTACACCAGTAATGTATTTTTGCAAATTATGCTTCTAAAAATGACTTAAATATCCTAATTTAACTAAGGCCTAGTCTTGGTTTAGGATAATCCCTGTCCGGGAAACTGCCCCTTTGTGTTTAATAGTTCATTTAGTCAAGATTTGATTTCATCGTTAAAGCTACATTCGTTTGTGTACATAGACAAGGGTCTTGCACTGTGGACAGCGATGCTCTACGTCCTTGCATGCGTCCAAGAAGAAAGGAGCTAAACAACAGGGCCACATCCTGAAAGACACAACAGACACTGTCAGTGTGTTCAGCAGAGAAAAAGCTTTTTTTTCCCCATCATTTCACTCTGACTTCAGCTACATTTACAAGAAGAATCAGTTGGATTTCAAGTTCCTGCAAAGAGTTTTGTGGCACTACAATTTATGGTTTATGGTGATGATAGTGATTCCTTACATAAAAATGCCAAGACTGGCGCAGATGGTCCAGGCGAGCAGGCCATTGACGTATTGGGTCTCAGTGACGACCTGATGTTGGCAGTGAGGGCATCTCGTCTCCCCTGGTACATCACTCAGAGAGGGTGGCACAACGACCACCTGACGGACTACGCACGCTGGAAAAATAGAAAAATATTTATATGACAATTAAGCATTTTTGCATTATGGACACAAAACACTGTAATTCTGGGTCTCAGAAGACAAAGTGAAACCCATATAATGGCTCACATGTAAAAGACTTACCTGCCAGCTGTGGGGCTTGGGTAATATAGATTAGAGACCTGACAGGTTCTGGTCCTGGTGGTGGACCCATCCTATAATCTGTACAGTAAAAATCCACAAAGATATTTGAATGAAGGAGAGCCCATTGAACCATATCACGAGGGGCTGTTTGAGGACATGCAGCTATTCACATTGCTATTATAGATGAGAATTGGGCTGTTTGAGTTGCATAAGGTTTTACGCTTTATGCAGGTGACAGCAGGCAATGGAACTTAAAAAAAACATCAAAACACATGGGGGTTCCTATAGAGCCAACACTGTAAAACTACAATTCATGTTTACTAAAGCCACTAAAGACTCACCGACACATATTAAAAATTTCCATGTTAATCTAATTCTAATTTTATAATTTAATGTATAAAAATGGTGTGTTAGGCTAAAAGCAGAAAATGCAACGTTGTGAACTCATTATTAAAAATAATAATAATAATAATAATAATTTGGGACACTCTCAGTTCGATTCAGTTCAGTTTGTTTTTAAAACTGATTTTATAATGGACTTTTAGTTTTTTTGTCTCTGTTGGAGAAGGGAAAGAAAACAGTAGTCGGACCTCACTCGATTCATTCTCACGAAACCACTGAAACATGACGGTAAAGATTTTAAATATAAAAATAACATTCAAAAGCACAAAAAATATCATAAAGAACATAATTTTGTTTCTACCTTGCACAAAGCATAATTTTAATATATAATTTTTCTGTATTTTATTTCTTTTTCTGCTGAAAGTAGGATTACTTTAACAAGTGGCCTACCAGGCTCATTATGTTGTAATGTAATCAGAGTAGAATACAAATAATTTGAGAAAAAAGTTTTTTTTAATTCTCGAAGGACAGAAATTACAAAAATAATCAATGACAGAAAATAAATACAAAATAACACAAAGTGAAACTGAAACATGAATGCTCAGCTGTAGATGAATAATGGACTGTACCCGGTGCGTATTGTTGCTGGAGCGGTTGTGGATTGTACTGTGGTGAGGTGTACTGGGGGACTGGAACTAAAAAAAGAACAGAAAAGTTAGGAAGTACATGGCATAATGGTTTTTTGTCTTTTGTTTCGCTCTTTGTATAGCTTTCCTCTTCATTCTTGATTGCAACATGAAGGCAGAGATGTAGAGTGTTGTGGGACATCTTATGTCCAACGGTTTTCAATGGTTATGGAAATGAAAATTTTGAAGGACTTTTTGTAAAAATAAAAAAGGTTTAAAATGATGTTAAACCGGTCAGCAAAAATTTTGAAAGAATGCTTTAAGACAAGTTGTACCTTGTATTAATGAATAAACATGCAATTTGTGGACATGAGTGTTTTTAAGAAAATTATGTTTTACTGTCTTACATCTTGAAACCAGGATTTTCATCAGAACCTCATGCGCTGGTACATTTCACAATATAAAGCTACTTACAGCACATTTTATGAGAGTAAAATAACACAAAGTAAACTGAAGCATGAATGCTCAGCTATAGATGAATAATAGACTGTACCGTGTCCGTGTTGTAGCTGTAGTGGTTGTGGATTGTACTGTGGAGAGGTGTACTGGGGGACTGGAACTATGGCAAAATTGTCATTGTTTTCAAAAGTTGTCTTGATACACTTTTCATCTTTTGTATAGCTCTAGCTTTTATCTTCATTCATGATGTCAACATGATGGCAAAGATTTAGAACCTAATGGGACATCTTACGTCCACCGGTTTTCAATGGTTACGGTAATGACATTTTTTAAGGACGTTTTTGTAAAAAAAAGTTTACAATTATGTTAAACTGGAAGTAAAGGTTTTTTAAATAATGCTTTTCAACATGACATACCTTTTCTTACTAATAAAAAGGAAATGTGCTGATGTGAGTGTTTTTAGATAAATTATATTTGAAACCAGGATTCTGTAAGAATCCCCCTCATATTTTACAATATAAAGCTATTTCCATAATGAAGCGTTATGAGACTAAAATAACACAATGTAAACTGAAGCGTAAATGCTCAGCTGTAGATGAATCCTGGACTGTACAGGATGCAGCACTTTAAGATCATCATAAACAGTCAATTATGACCTTATAAATGTTATTTAGATCATTTATTTATTTGAAACAACTTTGGATTTATTCCAATTCCTTCATGCTATTAAACACACACACACACACATATAAACTAAACAGAATTCAGGGAATTCAGAAATCAGGCTGTATGATAAAATAACTTGTGCTTCAACATGAGTGTTAATATTTGTTTCTTTATAGGATTTAAATACAATGAATTATAGTACAATTATAAATCTAGATTACATATTTTGAACAGAATATGATGTTTGATGCCAAACACAAAGCCATCATTTTCATAAACTCTAATAAATGTGGTTAATGAATCAATATGTCACCGGTTTGTGGATTGTCCGATTTTCTTTGTTCGCTGCAGATAAAGAATAGGCTGAACAAAACCAGCCAGCATAAAACAAATGAAACTAAACGTCCAGAGAGTCTGGACTGAATTTCTGGTCACAATGATAAATAATCCAGTAGTGGTAAAAGGGACATAAGTGACAAACATGCCGACAGTAGTTGATAAAATGATAAGAAAGGCTTTTTTCTTCATTTGGTTTTCCTCCTCTCTCTCTCTCCCTCTCTCTCCCTCTCTCTCCTGGTCCTGACTGCTTCAGAGCTCTGAGAACAGCCAAGAGGCAAAACATCTTGATGGAGAGATAGAGGAGAAACTGCACACAGTAGTACCATAAGTAACTAAAAAAGCTGAAAAAGTTCAAAAGAAGCAAACAAATCACACAGGACACAAGACACATGACCCAGACGACAGCAGAACACATGAGTCTATATCTGAGAGGTTTGTACTTCAGAAAGGTTACAGGATAAACCACCGCCAGGTAACGCTCAACACAGATCAGACACTGAAACAGTGGACGACCGGTGATGCCCAGTCCCAACAGAAACTGGCTCAATGGTACTAAACTCAGAAACCATTTGGCCAACAGAAGCATTAATGAATTAAAAGAGAAGAAGATCTCACAGATAGACAGATTGAAATTTAAAAACTCTGATGCGATTCCACTTTTCCCAATCAGATACAAAACATAAGCGTGAATGGGAAGACCAAACACAAAACTAAAGGACAACATAAACATTTCTGGTATCTCAATAGTCCAAACTGCAGCTGCTGTAAAATTGGCGGATGGATGAAGTGTGGTGGAGTCATTCATTTCCTCTTGTCAGGCAAGAAACTCCCAAATCATATAAATGAATGATGAAAATTCTATGGGTAAAATGTATAAAAACTTACATATCAATACATTTACAGATAGCAGAGTAAGGGTTGCTTTAATAAATAAAAAGGCAAAGTGATTACAATTTCACTTTTAATATAACCTCAATGTGAATTATTTTAAAGTAAAAAAAAGAGATATTACAAAATGTGGCTTTGGTCATTTAAATAATTTGTTGTAATTATCGTTAACTCATATGTCTATAGCCCATAACAATGACTAAATATTATTCATCCAAAAGGAAAATGAATCAAAGTGAAAAGAGTTTGTCACCTGAGGAGTGAATGCTCAGTCTCTCTTGATTTCCATGCATTTCTGTGTCATTTTATAGCTTGACATCCAGCTGTCACAAGGACAGATTGAGTGTTTGCTTTATTATTTAAACAAAGAGCACCAGCTAGGCAAATATTTGAAGTGAATATTATTAGATAAAAAAATACAAAATCACACTTTAGAAATTTCATTTAGCATTATGATCCTAAACTCAGGGTCATTATCTTCTTTTTCCATTTTATTGAAAACTTTGATAGGAAAAAAAGAAATTGTAAAAAAAAAGAATATCACAAGCTGTCATAAGGACATGTCAGTATTGTTGTGTGTGAAATTTTTATTTTTTCGTATTTTTTTATCTTTTCATTTGATTTGTTGCCCCTCAAATCTCTCTGTGTGTTTTGCAGAAAAAGCTGAGCATCCACATAAGCTAAAGAAAATGTAATGCGATACACAACTAATTCATGAATAACTCAAAATTGTAAATTTAGGAAGATTCTGGTCAAACTCCATTTAAGCTTGGTTTTGGTGCAATGTTATTAATTTAATGACACATTTCTGACCATATACAGCAAACCAACAGTAACCTAACTTAATATTGGAAATATAGACCCCTTCGGTAGACGTAAACAATGGTGGTTAAGAATTTCTTTCAGTTTATTTAAACTGCACAAATGTTTGAAAAAAAAATACAACAAACAGAACATTTAGGCGATAATCGAATCAAAATGTAAAAAAATATATTTTTTAAACGCTTTTATTAATTTACGTAAAATTAAAACAAATTATATTAATATTAAATAAATTAAAACTTAAACGGGAAGTGCTTTTAGGCCTGTATGTACACCTTGCAAAGTGGTCTATAGGCAAATATGGAACAAGATTTATTGCAAATAACATTTTAGTATTTGACTAGTGTAATTTAACCAAATTGATTATTATGAGGTGGATCATAAAGGTGTGCAAAATGTCACTAATATTGTTTAAACGTCATTAATACCCTTGATCTCTACTTCTATAGGACATTAACTTTTTTATAACAACGTTTTATGGTTTAGGAAAGCAGGGGATTTTTCCAAACCGAAGCAGATAAAGCACAGGCTGAATAAAAGCAGCCAGGGTGTAAGAAATCATACCAATAAGCCAAAGAGCCGGAACATACTGATTTGTGAAAATGAAAATAAACCCTGCTAGAGTAAAAGGAATATATATGATAATCATTGTCACTGTAATTATTAGAATATGATGAAACACTCTTTTCATTCTTAGGTTCTCATCCTCTCTCCCTCTCTCACCCGGTCCTGACTGCTTCAAAGCTCTTAGAACAGCCAGACAACAAAACAACTTAACGCAGAGGAAAAGGACCAAGGGTACAGAAAAGAACCATGCATAAACATACATCTTATATGATACCAATAGAAATATGCAGCTAAAACAGAAGCAAAGACAAATGACCCAGCAAGCAGTGGAGAAGATGGCTCTATATCGCAGAGGTCTGAACTTGATAAAGGTTACGGGATGAACCACTGCCAGGTAACGCTCGACACAGATCATACACTGAAACAGAGGACGGCCGGTCATGCCGAGCCCTGATAAAAGTAGAGCCAACATCTCCAGACTTGAAAACCAAAGCGACAGTATAGTGAACAAACTATCTATGCAGACACCGATCTCACAGACAGAGAGATTGAGGCTGAAGAAGTCTGTTGAAATTCCAGCTTGTGTAACGATGAGCCATATAACATAGGAGTGTAAAGGAAGACCAAACAGAAGATTGATGCTACACAAGGACACTTCCAGAAAGCTTATCTGCACAATGAAAAGAGTCGTGAAGTTTGTGGATGATTCACTTATGGTGAGGTTCACTGTGGAGTTATTCATGTCCTCCTTATCTTCTTACATAAAACAACAACAAGTAACTCCAAAGTGATCTGTAGGAAGAGAAAAATGTAAACATACAAGGAATTTCGGAAATGCATAAAAAAAAATGTCAAAAAACGCATTTCAGGCCCTCCACACAGGCACATTGCTAATATAAAGTAATGTTTACTTTTTTACCATCACATTAACAACAAACATCTTATTTTTTATTATATCTCACTTGAATAGATTCTGATAAAACTCACACATTTATAATACTATATAATACACTCCATTTCATTAAACAAATAACAATCTTTTACTACTACACCTGACAAACACTGAGATTTTGCATGCTATCGGATGACGAAAAAGAGAATCCATAAAGGATTCATCACCTGTGAAGATTAAATTTCCAGTTTCTCCTGATGTAAATAGGTCTCTGTGTTGTTTTTGTAGATTCAGAGAAAAGCTTTGATAAGGATATATCTGCACGACTTCATATGCAATATGCCACATGATACAATACCTATGCAAACAATGCATATGCAAATAAAGTATAAAAAATGTGGTTTTAAAGTGATAGATGGTCTTCTAGTCAAATCCTTTAAAAAATTAAAAAATAAAGATTTTTTATTTTCAGGATAGAAAAATATATTTATGTTTTCTAATCCTATCATAATAAGGAATTTATAATAACACGAAGTATAAAACATGCTTGATTATAAAAAGATGTGAATTCTAGCAGTCGCGCTGCCCTGGCACCCCAAATGAAAAAATGCTTCCTGGTTGGTGACATAATTCAACATCGTTCATCCATGTAATTGTTTTGGATAAAAGCCCAGAAAAAGTCTGACTCATCTTTCCATTATGACGCCCTTAATGGGTAACATACTGTAAGTTCCTTTTATATTGTTTTGGTAAAGTATAGCTTAATTAATTTATCTCTAGTTATTTTCTTCCATATGTTTTACTGTATTTTGCACATATTACTTGTTTATATAATAATACAATGTTCATGTGGTTATTAATTGCATAAATGGCAATATTCTGAGTCAGAATATTCGAAAACTTTTACTGAATAAAGCAACCAACAGAGCACAGTCGTTCACATGCCGTTTCTTTTTAGCTTTATGTACATTAACTATGTTTTCGCAGATACCCTGATAGACTACATTACAGATAACAGACCCAAGTGTGTACAATTGTTAACACCGGGCCTAAACGTTTTGTAATCCTGGAGACATAAGCATATTTACATTTACATTTACATTTAGTCATTTGGCAGACGCTTTTATCCAAAGCGACTTACAGTGCACTTATTACAGGGACAATCCCCCTGGAGCAACATGGAGTAAAGTGTCTTGCTCAAGGACACACTGGTGGTGGCTGCTGGGATTGAACCAGCAACCTTCTGATTACCAGTTCAGTGGTTTAACCCACTAGACCACCATCTCCATATTTGACAAATCAATGTGTAAATGTGTCCTATGGTGTGACAGCAGAAATTTATATAAAAATCATAATAAAGATCTTTCTTCATTGTTATTTTATACAATACATTTAAATATTAAATTATACGTTACTAACCGTTTGTTTGTTGAAATTGTTGCCATCACACCATAGGAAACATGCACAGTCGAAGGCCGCCTTTTAAAAAAACAAAATGACGCCAACTAAATCCAAAGTGACTTTACACAGCGCTTACAGCATATTTCCTCGGGGCAACTTCTAATGTAACAGTACTGCCCCATTTCCAGAAAATACATATATACAGTCCAGTACTACTGATACCGAGACCCTTTAAAGCAGTTGTTCTCAAACTGGGGGCCCTGGCCGCCTGGGGGGAACCAAGATGGGTCCAAGGGGGCCACAGTTTTTGTGGCATTTTATGAAAAATAGAAATGTATAAAAATGTTTGTGCATTTAAACATCAGAAATTATACCACCAACCAAAATATTTAATTATCTAGCATTGTATAATTGAATATGTCTTTGATGTTATTGAAATTCTAAGTTTAACATTATAAGACTTTATTTGGGGGGGGGCACAAATCAATACGACTCTCATAAAGGGGGCCTAAGTATGAAAAAGTTTGACAACCACTGCTTTATAGGGTCCCTTAACAGGTCAAATGTCGAGCAGCAATACTGGTAATCTTCCACCATCCTGATCTGTAGGCTTTGTGATTTCTGGCTTTAAACCTCATCCTGGCTCATGTCACCACACAGTCAAATGCAGACAGAACTCGCTCTTCTAGTGACAAATAAGTCACCCATACAACCACTTTATATGGCTTCCGGATGTCATTCACAGGTGTTTTTTTCCAGACACTTTTCTTTGTAGGCTTTTAAACAGAATAGTGACCAACAGTGAGAGTCAACATGGAAAAGGTTCACTGCGTGGAAATGTTTTATTTGAAGAACTTACCACAAACAAATTCCAGTGAAATCCGATGGACTATAATAATAGCACATAATATGAAAGGAATGAAATTTACATACAAAAAATTGAATCATGTACTAGTACCAGAATTATTATTATAACTTCAACATCAAGTTATGTGTTTTTGAGGCATGTGCTAACCAGAAACTAACAGATATAGTGAGTACCTAAAAACTGTACAAAAGATCACATTAGTTATACGCTTATAATATGCTTAAGAATTAATAATTTTAATTATGCTTTGTTCAGTTATATTTAAAGTTACTACAGTTCAGGCACCAGTACAAGATTATTTAACCCTAGTTACCAAAAGAAACTCACTTTGAGATCGTTCATCTTTTCCACACACTTTTCTGAGATTGATTTACCAAATAGTGTGTCTCAGTTTAAAGAAAAAAATTAAGTAAGTTTAGTAACATACAAAAGCAAGATTCACCCAGAACATAAGCAAGACTGTTCACCGGCTCTACAAAAAATAATCGGCTGTATGAAACCAGCCATAATATAACATAGAAAGACAATAAACCAGAGAGCTGGAATATACCGTTCTGAGAAAACGACAAAGAATCCTGAGATACAATATGGCAGGACAGTGAATATACGGCATTGAAATCAATGAATTTTCAAGCAGTCAACTCGTTCAGAATACCGAGGTATAGACAACAAGCTTATGCACATAAATTGTATTATAGTAGCACTTAAGCACTTAACTAAAGTGAAACATCAGAATCGTTTTTTTAAGAACAGAGGTTGAGTTTTCCATTACGATGCAGATAAAGAAACGGATGTACAAATGCACTCATAATAAAACAAAAGAAACTTACAGACCAACTAACAGGAACATATTGTTTTAAGTATGTGAGAATTCCTGTGACAATAAAAGGTACAAACATGATCACCATGTTAACGGTTGTTATCAGAATGAGATAAAACGCTCTTCTCTTCATGTGATTTCCCTCCTCTTTCTCTCTCCCTCTTTCTCCTGGTCCTGACTGCTTCAGAGCTCTGAGAACAGCCTGACAACAGAACAACTGGATGGAGAGAAAGATAATGAACTGCACTGAGACCAACAATGTCAATATTGTAAAGAATGGTGAATTTAAGAGAAATCTGCAGAAAAAACATGTGGCAAGATTCATGATCCAGACAACAATGCAGCAGAGGGCTCTATATCTGAGAGGTTTGTATTTAAGAAAAGTTACAGGATGAACCACTGCCAGGTAACGCTCCACACAGATCAGACACTGAAACAGAGGACGGCCAGTGATGCTTAATCCAAAAAAAAACAGACAGAATGGTAAAAGACTTGGAACTGAAAACAAAAGGAGATACACCACACAATTCAAACAATAAATTGTTTCACTGACAGAGAGATTTAGGTTGAAGAACTCGGATGCAATTCCACTTCCCATCCCTTTGATAATAAGCCATATAACATAGGAGTGCGTAGGAAGACCAAACAGGATATTGATGCCAAATACAACAATATCCATATCGCTCCTCAGCAGCAACGCCAAACTGGTCGTGAAGTTGGTGGATGATGCGGGTGTGGTTGAGATTGCTGTAGAGTCGTTCATTTCTCTATGATTTGTCTTCTCAGCTAAGTGAATTTTGTAAAAAATAAAACATGTTACAAGCTGAGCCAATGCAACTAAGTTAATAATTGTAATTATGTAAATAAATTGCTATACCAGGGCTAATGTCACACTCTACACAGAAATGCGTGGTCACGATCTGCTGTAGGGTTACTCTGAATAAATCTGTATGGGTCATACAGTTTATGTATTTAAAGTTGATTTGCATGTTGGCACTATGAGGTCATCTGTGACGATAAACACCAGCAAATCTTTTAGTTAAATAGTTTATTATGAAATATCATTTATGAATCACAATCTCATGAGAATAAAAAATAATCATTGTTAAGGAGAAAACTGCATATAATTTGAACCTTAATTGATAATTATTGATATTATTGAAGAACATCCTGTGCTTTCTGTTTTCAATCTGTCAAGAAATCTATATTTATACCTATAATTGTTTAAGAGCTAGATGTTGAAAGCCAACATACAAAACCCCTCTATAGGAAATACAAGTATTTGTGCAATCGCTTATTTGACTAAAAACATTATTTTCCTGTTAACTAGCACATTGTCCCCTATGATAACATGTTTTAAACCAACAGGGAAAAAAATATGGTTGATATTAAGATAATTCTTTATGCTTATTTATTTTAGGTCAGCAGTTTTCCGTGATCATTTCAGATGCTATAACCTGTGAGCAGGTGTTAACAGGTATTACTTTTGTTTTGCATTTATTTTGGCAGATTTTACATGTACCCGATTCAACAAATAATTTTAATTCCTGACATGGAAACATGTCAGGTGTTCTTTGGCCCTGTGGCAAAGAAAAATAGTTTTTATTCTGAGAAAACGTCTCAGGTTACGACTGTAACCATTGTTCCCTGAGATAGGGAACGAGACACTGCGTCATGGAATGACTCTTTGGGGAACGCCATTAGCGTGACTTGTCTGAATCGCGTGTGAAACTAACTTTCGCTTTATAGTCGCGTGATGATGACGTCACTGATGACGTCATGACCACCGTGACTATCGGAAGGCATAAAAAGGAAGCGGAAGCAATGCAAACCAGCTTCTGCAAAAAAATGAAGCAAATGCTCCAGTCATAAGGAGTATGGCAAAGAGACGCAGTGTCTCGTTCCCTATCTCAGGGAACAATGGTTACAGTCGTAACCTGAGACGTTCCCTTTCGAGGGAACTCAACACTGCGTCATGGAATGACTCTTTGGGGAACGAAATACCCGCTACGCCATACGAGTTGTGGCTGTCTAAAGTGTGAAGGTGTTATGCACATCCTAAGACATAAGTACCTGAGAACCAGGTAAGGAAGAAAGATCAAGATTGTAATATCTTATGAATGTGTGCGGGGAAGACCAGCCCGCTGCATCACAAACATCCTGCATAGAAGCACCTGACAGAAGGGCCTGCGAGGAGGCCATACTCCTAGTTGAATGTGCCTTGATTCTTAGAGGTGAAGGTAGTCCACGCACCTCATAAGCCAAGGAAATGGCCTCCACAATCCATCTACTAATGGTGTGCTTAGAGGCCGGCTGACCTCTACTATGAGGTCCAAAACAAACCAACAGTTGGTCCGATTTCCTCCATATGGAAGATCTTCTAACATACTCTCCCAGTGCCCTGACTGGGCATAACAGGTGTAGTCTCTGATCCTCTGCTGACTCATGAGGTGGAGCATGAAAGGCTTGTAAAACTAATGTTCTGGCCACATTGCTTGGCACCTTAGGTACATACCCTGGTCTAGGGTGCAGAATTGCTTTTATATTACCTGGAGAGAACTCCAGACATGGTGGAGAGACTGATAGAGCCTGAAGGTCGCCTACCCTCCTCAGAGAGGTAATAGCGAGTAAAAAGGCTAATTTGAGGGACAAATACTTGTCTGAGCTACACTCAATAGGTTCAAAAGGAGCCTGGGAAGCCCCTTCCAAAACCACAGCGAGGTCCCATGCTGGAACTCTAGCCTGAGGAGGCGGTCTCATCCTCAAGGTACCACGCAAAAACCGGGCAACCAAGGGGTGTCTCCCCAAGGTACTCCCAGGCAGAGGGGAGTGAAAGGCTGCAATAGCTGCCACATAAACTTTCACCGTAGAAGGTGCAAGACCTGCCGAAAACCGCTCTTGCAGAAACTCCAGTACTGAAGCCACTGGGCAGTTAACTGGATCTAAATGTCTGTTGTTACACCACAAGGTGAATAACCTCCACTTTAGAGCATAAAGTTTTCTGGTGGATGGAGCTTTAGAATTAAGAATGGTTTCAACAACCTCAGTTGACAGACCTTGATTCAACAAGCCACTCCCTTCAGCGGCCAGGCCCACAACTTCCATAGTTCTGGGCTGGGATGGCATATCGTGCCCCTGGCTTGGGTCAGAAGGTCCTGCCTGAGGGGAATCTCCCATGGCTGGCCTTCTAAGAGCATTAGAAGGTCCGAGAACCAGACTCGTGCAGGCCAATAAGGGGCTATTAACAAGAGTCTGATCCCTTCCTGTCGAACTCTCTCCAGGACCTGCGGGAGCAAAGCGATTGGGGGAAAAGCATACAGACGCCGCCTCGGCCATGTCTGTACCAGGGCGTCCAGTCCCAATGGGGCTGGAGGAAATATTGAAAACCACAGGGGGCAATGAGATGTCTCCTGAGATGCAAAGAGGTCGATTTCGGCCTGACCAAATCTTTCCCAAATCTGTTTCACCACTTCGGGGTGAAGTCTCCATTCTCCTGGCCTCAGTCCTTGTCTCGACAACATGTCTGCTCCCACATTTTGGACTCCAGGAATGTACGTCGCCCTGATAGATAGAAACTTCTCCTGGGACCATAGGAGAACCTGGTGCGCCAGCTTGCAGAGAGGGCGCGACCTCAGGCCCCCTTGATGATTGATATAAGAGACCACGGCTGTATTGTCTGTTCTTATTAGAACATGATGGCCCCTGAGGACTGGGAGGAAGTGCTTTAAAGCTCTTATGACAGCTAACATCTCCAGGCAATTTATGTGCCAATGGAGATGCTGCTGTGTCCATAGCCCACTGGCTGAGCGACCTTCTACTATTGCCCCCCAGCCTGTGAGGGATGCGTCCGTCGTCACTGTCATCCTGTGACATTGAGCTCCCAATTTTCGACCTTGATTTAGAAACTGTGTCTTTTTCCATATAGCCAGGGAACGAAGGCATCTGCGCGTAACCCTGATCATACGAAACGGGTTGCCCCTCGGGGAAAACCCTTTGTTCTTTAGCCACCATTGTAAAGGTCTCATATGCAGAAGGCCAAAAGGAATCACGTTGGATGCTGCTGCCATTAGACCTAATATTTTCTGAAAATGCTTGACAGTGTATGCCTGACCCATCTTGATTCTGGATATTGTTGTCAGGATGGACTCGACACGTGCAGGAGACAATTGTGCCTGCATCATGACTGAGTTCCACACTACCCCAAGAAATGTAATGCTCTGCTGAGGAGTTAGATTGCTCTTCTTGGCATTGAGCCTCAGTCCCAAAAGCTTCATATGGTCGAGGACGACATCTCGATGTCGAACCGCCATTTCTTGAGACTGAGCTAGCACTAACCAGTCGTCTATGTAGTTTAATATGCGAATCCCCTGAAGTCTCAGTGGACCAAGGGCAGAATCCATGCATTTCGTGAAAGTGCGAGGGGAAAGAGCAAGGCCGAATGGAAGAACTCGATATTGGTAGGCTCTGCCTCCAAAAGCAAATCTGAGAAACTTCCGGTGTTGAGGAAGGATGGATATGTGGAAATATGCATCCTTCAGGTCTATTGTGGTGAACCAGTCGCCTTTTCTGATTCCAGCCACAATAACAGGAATCGTAAGCATCTTGAACTTGTATCTCCTCAGAGATTTGTTGAGATATCTCAGATCCAGAATAGGCCTGAGCCCTCCATCCTTTTTCGGAACTATAAAGTACCGACTGTAAAAACCTGTCTGACTCTCGTGAGGGGAAACATATTCTATGGCCCCCTTCATCAAGAGAGACTGTACTTCCTGTTCTAACACCCGAGCCCGATCGGAACTCACTTCGGTGCAAAACACCCCTTTGAACTTTGGAGGGCTGACAGAAAACTGAATTCTGTACCCCTTCTCTATGGTGCGGAGAAGCCATGGAGTCAGATTCGGCAACTTTCTCCACTCGTGGAGGAAGTGCACTAAGGGAGTCAGCGTGGTGACATCGGCTTCGGGTGCATGCGGATCGATGCCTTGAAGTAATTGACCTGCAGGGGATAGTGGGACTATTAGCATGTTTACAGGGTCTACCATGGGTAGATTCTGTTGACCCCGTACTAGGGAAACTGACGTGCCCCGAAGCGCACTGGGCGGCGGGGTTAACGTAGTGGCCTCCTGAGGCCATCTTGGGGGAACCGGACTTGTCCACCCCCCCAGAATGGGTGCTATTTGAAGCGCTGAGGTACCGTCAGGACCTCTTGGCAGCAGCCTTCCGATTGGAGAAAACAACTGTCCTCAAATCTGGCTTGACCTGCCTGGAGGACTTCTGGGAGTGCTGTCTCGACCCCCAAGCTCTCTGAGGGGGAGTACGAGTAGCAACACTCTGTTTTTGCTGCTGCCTATGTAGGGCACTAGTAGTAGATGGCTGGGGCTGCCTTTGAGCTGCAGGACCCTGAGGGTAAGAACGGCGAGGTAAAAAATTTTGGAAAGCTGCTGCTTGACGCTTTGCCTCCTGAAAACGATCGACCACAGTGTCGACCGCATTCCCAAAGAGACCTTGGTCAGACAATGGTGCATCAAGCAGCACAGACTTGTCCTTCTCTTTAATACCAGACAAATTTAACCATAAATGCCTCTCTGTAGCTACCAGGGCCCCCATGGAGCGCCCAACAGCTTGGGCTGTCTCCTTGGTAGCTCGGAGTGTAAGATCTGCTGCTGCCTTCAGTTCATTAAGCAGGTCTATATCAATAACCTCGCCCTCTTTTATGTCCCCCAGCAGGTCGGCCTGGTATGCCTGTAAAAGACCCATAGTGTGCAGACATGAGCCAGCCCGACCTGCCGTCATATATGCCTTACCCACCAAATTTGACGTAATCCGGCATGGCTTGGTGGGCAATGTCGGGGGTTTCAAAGATGATGCCGCTTCAGGTGAAAGGTAGGTGGCCAAAGACTCTTCCACCTTGGGCATCATGCCATAGCCTTTCTCTCTAGCTCCTATAACTGAGGAGAAACTAGAGGCAGTGGTGGAAATTCTGGAAGAAAATGGCTTTTTCCATGATTTAGATACCTCAGTATGTAAATCTGGAAAGAATGGCAACCCCCGACGTTGAGGTTGTACCCGTTTCTTTAAGTATCTTTCATCTAATTTACTTATAGGTGTAACTTGTTGTTGATCTTGGGGCCAATCAACACTAAGCTTGGCTACTGCCCGGGTAACAACCTCTAAAAGCTCCTCATATCCCTGGGAAAGTGGAGTTTCATGATCTTCAGTTTCTACTGCTTGCACACTAACACTCTCTAACTCCTCAGAGCTAGAGCAGTGCATAGAGCTTCCAGATGGGGCGGGAGAAGCCGCCATGCGGGCTCCCAAACCCTTTCCGGAAGCAATGGGATTTGAGGGATGAGAAAGGACCGAAACCGTCTCACCCCCCAAAAGATCCATCTGCGAACCCCATGACTGCAGACCCCGCACTGCCTCGGCAGAAGCGGGACCTGAACCATGAGGCTTGCGAATACTGCCTGACTCATCAAACAGTGCTAAACGTGAGAGAAGAGATCTTTGCGGTAGCCACAAGCAATGTTCACAGGCAGCTCCCTCAAGAGCTGCCTTAGCATGCTCCATTCCCAAACATTTCACACAAAACTCATGTGAATCCCCATCCGTAATAAAACGGGGGCAGGGAGGAACACATTGCTTAAATGCCTTCTTTGACATACGTTTCATATTGCTAATCTATCTAAGATAACTTAAGATAAACTAGAAACCTTCACACACACAAACAGACGCTTTGCTGAATGGCAGAAGCTGGTTTGCATTGCTTCCGCTTCCTTTTTATGCCTTCCGATAGTCACGGTGGTCATGACGTCATCAGTGACGTCATCATCACGCGACTATAAAGCGAAAGTTAGTTTCACACGCGATTCAGACAAGTCACGCTAATGGCGTTCCCCAAAGAGTCATTCCATGACGCAGTGTTGAGTTCCCTCGAAAGGGAACACACCTTCCCTGGTCACCACCAAAACCCATTCCTGCCTGATAAAACAAACATAGAGCTTTGAGAAAAACATGTTCTTTAATACTTCCTAGAAATACAGCATATGCAACATATTTTACAGCAGTGATCAGTACATTTTGCTAAAACTATTCCAGAAGTTGAATTTTAAGTCATAAACAAACCCGAATTGCCATTGTGGTTCAGTTGTAATACATGGTATAGTTTTTTTAAAATCACATACAACAGTAAGTTTTATTTAATCACAATAAAAGGTCAAGCCTGTAAATGTGTATCGCCATTAAATCCATAAAATAAATAAAAACAGGGTTGAGTGCAAAATAAGCATGTGTTTTTGGAAGTATTAAACGAAACCATCTCTCTGACACCTGAAATTATACAATTTCACAAAACCAAAAATTCTTATAAACCAAATTGTCAGTTTTTTTTAAAACAAAAGCAGGAGAGTTTCCCCATGCGGTGCAGATAAAGAAAAGGCTGAACAAAACCAGCCAGCATAAAACAAACAAAACTAACGGACCAAAGAACCTGAATACTCTCGTCATCCTGTAGAGTCACAATGAAGAACCCAGTGATGATATATGGGCCGTATGTGATAAGCATGCTCAAAGAAGTTATGAGAATGAGATAAAACGCTCTTCTCTTCATGTGGTTTTCCTCCTCTCTCTCTCTCGCTCTCTCTCCTGTTCCTGACTGCTTCAGAGCTCTGAGAACACCCAAAAGGCAAAGCAACTGAGTTGAGAGGAAGATGAGGAACTGAACCGTGTACAACCACACATACATATAAAAGTTAAACGACATCAACAAAAACATGCAGCACAAACCGGATCCAAAACTAATGATCCAGGCAGCGGTGCAGCAGATGACTCGATATCTCAGAGGTTTGAACTTTAGAAAGATAACCGGATGAACCACTGCCAGGTAACGCTCGACACACATCAGACACTGAAACATGGGATGACCGGTGATGATTTCTCCCAATAAAAATCCAGTAAATATTAAGATACTTTGAAATGTTTCCGCCAGTACACTCAACAATGAATTCACAGAGAAAATAATCTCATAGACAGAGACATTGAGGATGAAAAACTCTGAAGCAATTCCACTTCCTTTTCCCGTGACGATTAGATATATAACATAGGCGTGAGTAGGAATGCCAGATAGAAAGCTGAAAACCAACAAACACATTTCTAAAACGCCTTTGTGCCAAAATGCATAAGCTGAGAATGGAGATGGATCAGGTGTGGTAAAGTTACTTATATCCTCCATGTTTACTCTCCTCAGCTTAGAACATCAAAGATATATTATGTTTATGGATAATGTTGCAATTGTCATCTATAGAAAGAGAAAAGCATAAATAAACCAGTTAGAGTAATGAAGATCATGGAAATCAATGAAATCCCAAGCGGTCAATTCATTTAAGGTATAGACTACACAGATTAATGCAGAACAACTGTAATATAAACCATGCATAATTCTACCCAGTCTGCTCAATTCGCTAAAAAATTACACCCAGAAAACAATCTCACTTATAGTCACGGATAACATTAACGTCCTTTTCCATTTTATGCAACTTATCCATCTAACATGCCAATAATCATCTCTCTGAAAACCGTAGTCAATGTTATATATGATCCAGAAAAAACACAATAAATCAAGTTGAAAAGGTTTGTCACCTGAACACTGAATGCTCCGTGCTTATGAAAAGACATCACAGCTGTCAGAGCAACTACTTATGTTTACGGTTCAGAATGGACAGATGAGCAGTCATGCAAATTTTTCAAGTGAAAATGATTTGGTTAAAGCCTTTAAAACAATTATGAACAGCAAAATGCATTTTTTTGCAAAGCACCTGAAGTATTTCAAATCTTCTCGTTTCCAAGAAATCAGAATCACAAACAATTCTACAGAACCATGAATTTAAATATTGATTAACATTTTAGTTTAATTTGAAGAATTAAACGGAGCTTAGTACCATTTAAACCAACTCATGCTGCATCATGCCAATAAACCTCTGTCTGATATAACCACAGTGAATTTGTATTTAATTGTGTAGACATGTAGTAGTCTAAGGTGCTCCCGTATGACTCAACTGTTAAAATGTTTGGTTTGCAGCATAAGTTGTTCGACCATCTGGTATACTGAGAAAAAAGTTGCTTTGTATAAAACTGGCTGTTGAATGCATAAATGGGTTTTGAGACCATTTTGGCGAATCAATTTGATTATTTTTTATTTGGTTTCAATTCGATTCAATTTCGATTTGATTCGAATCAATATCGATTAGTTCTCAGTAGTGGTGGGCATAGATTATTTTTTTTAATCTAGATTAATCTAGATTAAAATGGCTCATTGGAATTCTGCCAAAGGCATTCATAATATGTGTGTTACCCAAATAATGACTAAAAGTAAGTCTTTGAGAACGGGTTTCTAAAGCCAGGTGGCGCATTAGACCAGGGGCTCATCTCCTGTTGCCAAAATGCATCACAAACCGCTTGAGAAAGCTGTTCTACTATGATCATTTGTGATGAAATTTAATTATGTTCAATAAGATGTACTTGTGTTTACTTCCGCATTAGCTAAGGGATGCTATGCGTTTAGGGGGTACTTGAGACTGGAAGAGCTCCTACAGTACATTTAAATTTAAATTAAGTCATTTAGCAGACGCTTTTATCCAAAGTGACTTACAAAGAGTTAGGAAGCAACAAGCGATATGTCATACAGGAGCCATACATTAGCTGCCAATACAAAGTTACTGGTTTCAACTAAAGCTAGACCTGTTGAGAGAAAGTTTTTTTATAAACTAACTGTATGTAAACCAATTTCGTAGAGTAAACCAATTCCACATTGCACAAGGTGCAAACAACCTTAGTCTTGTCGAGGTTTCCAGTGGGAATTTTCTTAAAAATACATTTTCCCTGTAGCAAACCCGGCGGCTTCATAGCTGCATCCATGTTAGCACGTCACGTTTGATGTGGTCATTTCACAGTAACGTTATGTTGTTTTCGGACCAAACGCGAATGGCGCGTCAAGCGCGAGGGATTTACATGTTAAATCAATGCAAAGACGCGATGGACCTACTTGCTGCGCGAATCGCGCGAATGAAACCCTGGTTATGAGATGACGAGGCGGCGCGAATCACGCGAGTTGAAAAATCTCGTTCTCTTCCCCTACAGTGCAATTCGTCTAGGTATACATCCGCGCTAAAATATCAAGGTGAAAGTCATCATAGCTTGCGTAGTATAGACCCAGCTCCCAACCCAACCTTGAGAATAGATTAACGGCGACATTTTTTTTATCGCGCGATAAGAGCGACACCACTAGTTCTCAGTATTTATAAAAAAAAACATGGAAAGCATATTTACAAATTTATGCTGGTTACCCCCCTACTCAGCTAAATTTATGAATTACACATTCACTTTAATAGTAGAGCCCACCTGTACTGTTTGAACTTGAAACATGTTTAAGAAATAAAACAAATAACCAAATTGAACTACTTTAATAGGGCCAGCCTCTGGACGAGAGGCAAATTATAGACAATATTCTCTAAGGGGCGTGCATTAAGATTTCCCGAATCAATATTGTTTCTTTAAATTGAAGATCGATTAAAATCGAAGCATCTGTATTTTTTAACCATCCCTAATAAATCTAATTTACATGGATGAAATTGAAAAAGGTTTATCACCTGAGAAATAATTCTCAATTGTTTCTAGACAGATTTCACAGAAGTGTGATGTGTGTGTGTTGTTCAACTTTACAGAAATGCCTATGAAACAATCTTATGACGATCATGACGAAAAGATTATAACTCAAGTCTGGCAGCTATTCCTGTTTGCTTATACTACTGAATCAAAGCCTAAAATAGCTACAGGCATGGCCGCATTAACAATAGGGCTAGGCGGGGCTAAAGCCCCGGGGCCCGAGCAAGGAGGGGGCCCGTGATTGGCTGTGAAGCAGATTGATTACTACTAGCCATCTGATTGCCAAAGCCTTACCACGCCCCCCACAAATTATCCCTGTTATTTAGTAGCGCTTTGCCGTATATTCCATCTATTATCATGGAATCATTCTCATTAATATCCATCCATCCATTTTCTACCGCTTATCCGAACTACCTCGGGTCACGGGGAGCCTGCGCCTATCTCAGGAGTCATCGGGCATCAAGGCAGAAGCTTACAGCACCTGGTATTCCCAGGTGGTCTCCCATCCAAGTACTGACCAGGCCTCTCATTAATATTATTAACAAAATTGCGCATTCGCGTTATGATTGGTCAGGTCGCATGTCAATCAAACCCCCGTGGGCAGCAGGGCACGGTGAATTGAAACGTCACGTTTGAATTTGATATACCAAATCAAATGCATTTATTTTATATACAACAATTCAGTTTAGGCCTATCAGGCGATGGCTGTCTGCGCCTTATTAGAATATAGCCTACGCATCAACCAATCAATCGCCTCCACTCTTCACTTCATTCTAGACTATTCTTAAAATTGCCACGCAAAAAACAGTCTTCGACAGCTAAAAATGTGCGAGTGGGGCTCAAAAAATGAATTTTTTAAAAGCTAAACAGCAGAGGAAACATGAGCTGATCAGTAAAATCCCAAAACTATCGGGTTATTTTACTAAAGCTGATGATCACGGAGTGGTGGATGTTGGAGCTGATGATAAAGACACAGCGTCATCATCGACTCCACCAATTAACTGTTAAGTTTGATTATTAACTTGATTGATGTATGATATTGCTTTTTGTGTTTGATCAAACTATTCGCCTAAAGGGCTGGCAGTGGCGATAGTGTTAATGTGTCCGGTAGAAATATGTCAATTGTGCTGCGCCATCATCATGATGTAAGTTTATAATTTAAACACGTATTGTGGTATAGATACAAATTATTTTAAACTGCTCAGGCACAATAAGCAGCAGGAGAGGATTCATTTTGTATCATTATGCTCGTTTTGATACCATGGTGAACTTGAGACGGTTTTGCACAGCGCACTTGGTCTTAAAGTGACAGAAGCTGCTAATAAAGCTGCTGTCGCCATTGTGTCAATAATGTTAATCAAACATCAGAAAGAAAGTAATTTACTGTCCTTGACTGAATCACTTTAGTAAAATAAATAAGAATGGATGTTGAATTTATATTGAAAGCTATGTATTGAATATTTGATTACTTTATACAATATTATTCAGTGCTTAAGGTGGTGGGGGGGCCCTGCAGTAACTCATAGCCCCGGGGCCTAGTGAGCTCTTAATGCGGCCCTGTGTACCGTGTCCGTGTTGTTGGTGGAGCGGTTGTGGATTGAATTGTGGTGAGGTGCACTGGGGGACTGGAACTAAAAAAACAAAGAAAGTTATGAAGTGGCATAACTGCCATGGTTTTCATAAGTTGACTTGATTTACTTTTTGTATTTTGTATAACTCTTTGTAAAGCTTATGCCTTTATTCTTGATAACATGATGGCAGAAATGTTGAATGTTGTGGGACATCTTATGTCCAATGTGATGATCAACTATTAATTTCTTTACATCATCGTCATATACTCTAATAGTATGGTGTATAGAAACAGAGTGAACTGGAATCCTATAATAGAAAGTGAATCTACCTGCACTGTATGGAGGTGGAGAAGCTGTTGCAAAAAAAGCAAAAACTAGATGTTGGAAATCCGAAACATTTTGGAATAAAAAACCAAGTGACACAGAATCATTCAAAATGAAGCTGTGTAGCATAAATGCTCACCTGTACCCTGCACATCTGTGGAAGTGAGTGTCTGAGTCATGTTATATGTAGCCTTGAATGTTTGCATTCCGACTGATTGGGATGTGATTGATTGAACATTCAAATTTATACAAAAACAGTTATTATAAAAAAGAAACACTGAAGCCCCTCTCAGGGCAATCGCGCCAGAATATTCATTGTACAATTATGAAATAAAATACTTTAATATAGGGTCGCATATTAATTGCTAAACAAAACATATTCAAGCCAGTGGTCATCCTAGTTAATTGTGTTACACCCATACATTACAATACAGAGTTAAACTAAAGCAGTGATGCTAGGTGTACAGTAGATGCAGTCTGAGCTTGAATTCCTGAAGTGTTAGTCACTGGAACTGTAATATAAACATAAGCAGTTGATCGACACTGGGATGGTTGACCAAACACATCTGTCGCTTAACACTTTTTCAAAATACTGTTTATTGCTCTTGTGCTGACCTGGTTGAGGTGGATAAGTGAGATGCGGGACAGTGCAGACAGCATCAGTCTGATCCACTGCCGGTGAGGGGAGTTTATTTTTCATTGGTGAATAATCTGTGAATGTTAAAGAGTGAATTAGTGAACAGCGAGAAAAGGACATTTTGTGATCCATTGACTGCATTGATTGGACAGTTAACCACTCTCTCATGAAGCACTTTTTAAGTCATTTGGAGAAATTCGGTATATACTGTATCTGAAAATACAAAATGTGCCCAAAAAACATTTGGACACTTAAAGTTCTTAAAATGTATGGACATATAAACATATTCTTATGAAATGTATTAATGCTTTTAAGCCAAGGAACATTATTGATGTTACTCATCACATAATTTAGCTATCCCCATGTTGCACAAACAATCTTTTTGTGAAAATTGTCTCATATGTTTGTTAATGGTTGCCAGATACATTTTCAGAGGGCTGCTGTAAATCTCTGTGTCATTCTCGCTCTCATGCGGGCATGACATTTTTTACAGCGGAAGGCTGACCAGCCAGTCTGCCAACATTGCCAAGTGACAGTGACGGATGAACCGGCAGAACGTGTGTTTGGAAAAGATGACAGTGAAAGTATGTAGAAACTTCTTCAACCACAGACCTACACACAAACAATGCAGTCAAGATAAAAAAAACAAGGAAGCTACCAAAACAGCAGGAAAAGCAAATACGAAACCTCAAAACATGACAAGAGCAACATGTTTTCTTGAGCTCACGGTTTAGAATTTTCAGTTTTTCTTAAATTTCTTAGTCATAGGTATGTGTTGTCACGGGTGTGGAGGAAGAACCCAAGCACAGGCAGCAGTTAACAAAAACGAGACTTTAATAATAATAAATAAAAGACCCACAATGGGGATATTAACAACAAAACATAAACTAAGAACACGGTAACAAAAATACTTAATTCCATACACTTCCCACAATGGGGCAAAAAATTAACTAAATACAAATAACAACACAATGTCTAATAGGCAAGGCAAGGCAATGATATAGCAATGCAAACTAGCAATATGCTATGCAAAACATGCAAAGACTAAGCTAACAAGAGAACGAGAGGGGCGGGATCAAACAGGAGAGCGGAGAGAACACATATTATGTCGTGACCGACAATAATATGTTTATCTCCACACAAAACCTAATGCTCTGCCATGACTCTGCCACAAGACCAAGAAAAACATGATATGATGAGGCAGAATCATGACACGTGTCTAAGTAAATGTATCAGTTTTGTTCTGTGAAACAAACTATAGAGAACCAACTGAGATCATTCATTCCAAGCTGCAAATAAAAATAGTGTTGTTATTCAATATCCATTTTCAAGACTGTTGGCATTGCATGTTTGGTCACTTTCCGTCACTTCTGAGGTTTGCTTTGACATTGGAAAGGAATAGACACAATACATGGGCAATTCTGTAAATATGTCAACCTTACAACCTTACCAAAGATTTTTTACTAATAGCACAGATGTCAACATTTGGTTAGTCAAATACCCTTTTCAGGTCTCTCTCTTCAAGCTTTTAAAGCATTTGTTTTATTTTAAGTGTATGATTTTCCATTGTCAGGTAAGTGCCATTTTCAGGAGTGTCACATCCATAACATCCACAATTACTATTTTATGCTCTGTGAAGAGGCATCCCTTCTCCACTTGTTGGGAATTATTGCTTCTGGTTTGCACATTTTTATTCAAATAAATCCTACAAAGTTTATCATCTCCCCAAAACCATGTCCTTTCTTTGTCACATCCATGACACATGTTTATTTCCCTTTTTAAAAATAGAACATAGATTTACATTATCCTGATCTTTACACTATCAACAAGGGTTTAGTAAAATATAAACAGATGGTTCAGTACATTGGTAACAAATACATTCTCTGAGAGTTTATACGTCACATCCATAATGCTGAAATTGCTTACATCCAGAAACTGGAGGGATCTCTTGATTTTTGGCATTGCCCGGTACATAGAACCTAAATAGTAGAACCTTATAGACATTGGATTTTTTGTTGGTGTTAAAATCCAAATGATTTTCTTAAACATTATGTGTAATCTTAGCAATTTAATATGATAAGCATTAACACTGTCTATGACATATTTAAAACAATCACTCTTTTTTTACTTGAAACACCAAATCACATTAGAATATGGCACGTACCTGTGTGTTTCGGCTGATGTTCGTATTTTGAAACTCACCGGTAGAGCATAGACAGGAAACAGACTAAATACACAAGTATGGCACAGACAGAGAGAAAGACAGAGGGTGGAGCTATTTATGGTGTTTTTTTATTCAAATCAAGTTTCATGACAAACACGGTCACAAACATAGAATAAATACCCATTCAAAATGTATAAGAAACATTGGATGAGAGCAGAGACAGCTGAGAAAAATGCATAGACTGTGCAAACAAATCCGAACAGAAAATCAATTGCAGGCTAGAGTGCCCTCTACTGTTCAAAATGAGATTCTCATTAAACATTTATAATTAATTGGTGTTAAAGAGGTTATATGGCGTGAATATGTGTTTTTCTGTGTCTTTGGTGTTTTATAAGTTGCCAATGCATGTATTAGACAAGTAAAATTAAACCGAGCATGCGCAGACGTCACTTTCACTTGTGAGCAGGAGAGAGAGAGGGCATACGTTCGCAAAGTTCAGGTGTTTGTTAGTTCACTGCATTTGGGTGATGAATGTTATATAAATGATGACGTTTGTATATAGTCTTTATAACAGAGTATATAAAAGGTAAAACAGTTAGTTTTTAAATGTGTAACAGAACATATTTTTAATTAAACCTTACCTATCCTTTACATCCTGCTCAAGTCGCGCTTGCAAAGTTGATGTATCGGCTTGATCATCTTCATTTTCCGTATCAGATTCGGGCTCGAATTGATAAAAGGTTGAACCGATGACATTTTATCACCTGTCAGTACTATTGCGTTGGAACTTGATGTTCTGGATATGCTAAGAAGCGTACCGTTTCCGTCACACAATCATAGAATTAGACCAATCAATACGCACTGTTTAACTGGCCAATCATAGCACACCTCGCATTAGAGAGCGATGAGCTTTGTAATATATCAGATTGTAGATACAAACTTGCACGGTATGTGGAAAATACAGCGTTTTTGAACCTTAAATCGTGAATACACATTATATTACATCTAAATCAAATAATAATAGTAGTTATAGCCGCGTCAAACAACCCCTTTAAATATCTCTGAGGATTTGGAACTGAATACTCACCTACACTGACATTTTAAGGCTTTATTTTACGGCCTGGAGCCTACGAATCATCCAGAGGTGATGGAGGCAAAGCGAATCTGACCGTCTGTTAAAAACTCAAAACAGATGATGAAATTGCTCCACTTTTGAGGGCTTAAACATGCCCTCATGTTATATTTTACATGCATGCAATTTGATTGGTGTATCCCAATACACACAAAAAAAGTATTTTACAGGAACAACTCTCAAACCAACAGAAGCAACTTTTCTATACGTTCTTCTGCTTTCAATTTCATCTTTCTAATCACCACCTGTTGTACAGTGGCAGAAAGATTTGACAAAGGTAACAAATCTTGTCTAAAGGGAATCTACCAAATATATTTCTCTGTGTTCATCAGAACAATGACATTTCCACAGATTTGGAGCAAATCGAAGGCGAGTTAATGACGACAAAATTTTAATTTTTTGGGTGAAGTATCCCTTTATTCATGTCATCCAATTACAAACAAAACTTGATTTTCTAGTTTAGTCGACCAAAAGACTGTTTAAGACCCACATAGATTGTTTTTTTTGCTTTTTTACTGGACTGCAGCGCAAAGGTATTTCAAAAGTGTGATGTGGAGATAAGACACATGAATGAATATCATAAACATTATGATTGTGAACAACAATTTATTTAAACAAAAACTAAATGTATGTTGCTTGGTCCTGTTAATCACGGTTGATAAATTCAATTCAGATTTATTTCTTCTGGGTTTTTTAGCATTCTGTATCGTTGCCGAACAGCTCACAAATAAGTATAGATAGTACAGACATCAATATAAATACATAATTAAAAAATACATAGAATACATAGAATTAAAGCAAAGTTGTTTACCCATAGCGACACTAAATATGAAATATTATTAGCGATACTAGATAAGAAACAAATTCTTTTAGGACTAACATGGACAGTGAAAATATCATTTTTAACAAGCAGTAGCTATGATTATCATTTTCTGTCATTGTGTGTATTAAGTAACTGCCAGTACAGGGTAAAACACATTTATGGTATGTATTTGGTTTGTGTCTCCGTGGCTCTCTTGGTCAAGATTGTCATGTTCTTGAGAAAAAGCTACATTCGTTTATGTATATAGAGTATGGTCTTGCACTGCGGACACCGATGCTCTACGTCCTTGCAACCGTCCACAACAAACGGAATCAAACAACAGGGCCAAATCCTGCAGGACACAACAGAAACTCTGTCAGTGTTTTTCTGTGTGGACCGAATGCATTTTTCATTGGACTGCAAATGAAATTCTTAATATATGAGTGGCCTTGGCTGTAAGTGAACTGTTCAGACAAATGCTTGTGCAGAAATTTTGTCGACAGTCAATGCGATAGGATGGTAAATATGGTTTTCTTACCCAAAAAAGCCTAGAACGCCGCAGATGGCCCAGACGAGCAGGCCGTTGACGTATGTTGTCTCTGTGACAATCTGTTGTTGGCAGTGAGGGCATCTCGATTGCCCCGGTACGTCACTCAATTTGCAGGACATTGCGACAATGGGAATGCCTATAGGCCGAAAACAACAATAACATGTAAATAAATATTTACATACTTTGCATAATTTAATCATTTGGATAGTTGGAAACTAGCAAAACCATAGCTCACCTACACCTGGCATATGTTGCATAGGATGCATTGCTAAAGCTAAAAAAATATATAAAATATCAGCTGGATAGTTTTGTTACAATTCATTTTGGATTCCGAGTGAAACTATTATAATGGCTCACGTGCGCCAGGCATAGTTGTAAACTGGAGCGGATGAATCATAGGAGATGCCCCCTTGACTGTGTGTGGTGCTGGAGGAGAAAGAAAAACTAATAGTTAAAAATCACAAAGGTTTGGATATAAAAAGCTTTTCACATTATTGTAATGGATGAAGACTGGACTGAGGTATGACTGTACCTTGTGCAGGTGGCGGGGGGTAAAATGAGGTCATTGGAGCTGTAAAATTAAATCAAAGCACATGGTAAGGTCAAAGACGGTTTACAGATAGTGTTATAATTCTAAGAAATAACACAATAATGCTCACCTGCCCCGGGCATCGGTGGATACTGGACTGTCTGAGTCATGGGGGCTGCATCCGGGAGTGCTTGTGGATCATATGGTGGAGGAGCAACAACCGCGGATGCTAAAACAAACAAAATGATAAAAAGAATCTAAATATATGTGGACAACATGAAAAAAAAACAATATATTACTAGAAACACCCACTACATCATTCTCAAGGTAAAACATTGACACTTTTTAAAACGTAAAGCAGCAAGCATGCAAAGGTGCTTTTTTGTCCAAATGGTTCGATAAAGAACATTGAACCTTTCTGTTTTCTTCTTCAGATAAGATAGAAAAAGATAAGAAAGAGATGGTTCTCTAAAGAACCTTTGACTGAATGGTTCTTTGTGGAACCCACATTTTTTTTCTATTGCATCGTTCTGAAGAACCTTTTTAGCACCTTTATTTACACGAGTGTGTTTTTACAGTGTCGAAAACACTGGTGGAGTTCCGGAATTTTGCGGACAAAGAATGTTGACTGTATGGAGCCATCAGATGAAAAACGCAAAAAAAGGAATTGAAATAACAAAAAAATCTCTTCCTCCATTCACTGCCATAGTAGGGAAAATAAGTACCAAGGGAGTAAATAGTGGATGTGATCTTTTTAACATTCTTCCAAATATCTTCCTTTATGTTTAGCACAACAAAGACATATATACAGGTTTGGAACAAAATGAGGGTGAGTAAATGATAAAGGAATTCAAATTTGTGGGTGAACGTCCCTATAAAGTACAGGCTCTGTCCCAAAAGTCATATCAAGTCCACAGGGTTTGATATAATGAGGTAATTATTTAAATTGGGACTGAGGAGGGTCACATTGACACAAATCGAGCTACAATTTAAAACAATATACATTGCGAACCTAAAAGTTAATTTCTTAGAACCTTAAGCCGATTTTCAAACTCAGAAACTGAGACGAGCAGCATAGCTCACCGGCAGCAGACACAGCTCCAGGTTGGACCGGTTCTGGTTCATTAGGCGGAGGAGGGACTGTTGTCGCTAAACCAAATGAAATAAAACAATGTTTGTAAAAATACATTTAAAAAAAATTTGAAAATGCATACTGTCAAAAATCAACTACTGTCTAGGGAGGATTGTCTAAACAGAGTTCTGGAATGTTGTTGGGGTTCTTTATGCTCGATGTGATCGTTGACTGGAAGAAGTGATTGCATGAAAAACATAACACAATAATGCAAAGTGAAACTAAAGCATCAACATTCACCTTCACCAACCGTAGATAAAGACGGGTCTGTCTGAGTTAAAGCAGGTGCAGGTATGATTGGAACTTGTGTGGGTTGTGGGGTGTAGACTGTTGGCGTTGGAACTTGAAAAAAAATCAAATCATGATTGGCTACTCAACCATCAGAATCATGAAATCATATTATCAATGCATCAGTTGCAGATATTGATGCATACCTAGGTCAGGTTCCGATGACATCTGGACATTTTGAGGCGCTGGGGTGGCTTGTGGGATGTAAATGTTGGTCATTGGAACTGTAAAAAAGTTTAAAGGGAGAGAGAACTAGCAAACCAGTTCATCAACGCAAAGCCATTTACGGTACATAGTTGTTATGCTTCTGTCAAACTCCAACATTTCAATGAATAGTTTCACTTTGTGAGATGGAGACAGATGAGAGGCTGATCCCACCTGGTTGAGGATGGTTAGCAAACTGCTGTAAGGGGTAGGAATCTCCGGCCTCGACCGGTGTAGGGGAGCTTTCTTTAATTTTCATGATCAACAATCTGTGACTATGCAACAAGAACAAAAACAAGACAGAGTTAATTATATTTTTAATCTATCTTTGAAAATTTCACAGTGTGAATGATGGAAAAAACATTGCAAGGTAATACAAAAAACTGTATATTTTCATAGTCTGAAGATCTTTAAATGCAAAGAACCTTTTGTGCAACAGAAACGTTTGGTGGATGATAAAAACATTTGAAGAAGCTATAGAGTATATGAAATGTAAATGTATGAGATAACTAAACATGTCAATTTTTAACAATTGCTTTTTATCTGAATCCTGAAAACCAATCTTCTTGACATGAAATGTTTTGTTGTAGCGAACAACCCCAGAAAAACAACAGAGCTTCTGTGTGGTGTGCAAAAAATATTATTCTATAAATACCATAACATAAATACTTTCTACAGTATGCATTGTTACTATGTTCATGCAACTGTTTTAATTAGGTTTTGCAATTTATAATGAAAAATCCCAAACCATCATTCAGGGTTAAACCTGCTGTTCTAGTATCTGTGCTTAATATAACTACTATAATAATCGTGTGATTCCAATAAAAATGTGTCTGAATCTAAGAAAGGCAGTGTTACAGATGTACCCAAGCCTAAAATGCTGCAAAATAAAAAAATTCTATAATTTCTTCAACAAAACACATACCTGTGTAAACTCTGATGTCTCTTCTTTAGAAACTCACCGGGGGAGTATAGACAGGATACAGGTGAAACTAACTTATATAACAGAGAGATATGGAGACGGGGTGGAGCAATAGATCAGGGAACATTTAAAATTGGAAAGATAATAAATATACAGTTTGTAAAATATAAAATGCTGCCAATGTTGAATATTTATTGTAACATTATTGGAGACATTTTGAAAATAGTTTTGATGGACAATGTAAGTAAATATTTATTTTTTATTTTTATTTGAAAATGCTATGAAGTTTGACATCTGTGTAGAATCTAAATGGGTTGAAAATGTTACAATTTGTCTCTAGATATCATGTCGTTAGACTGGATCACACTAGTCTGTGACACAAAAGCAAACTTGTTCGCTTTACTTTAGTTTAAATAATAGGATAGTGCAACTATGAACAAGTGGCTGATTTCAGGCAGAGCTCCAGCTTCTTTTATAATGTAGGGGGCGGGACACTTCTAAATATCATTCGATAGGACAGAAAATCTGATGACAATCTAGAGTGCAGAGTTTTTTATATCTTCTTAATGTACATTTTCTCATTGTTTTGAAGCACACAAGTTTATCCGAAAGCATTAAGGATAGATCACTAATTATTTTACTCATTCTAAAAGCCACAAAACTCTCTTAAGATGAGGTAACACATGCAGTTTCTGCAAATCTCATACTAATCCTGAGTACCTATACGATAGTATTGTGTACTTCGTATCTTCGAAAAAAACGCTCTCAAGTTCCTTTCTATGGATCTGTTACACATTTTTTAAATGATCTGCCCGCTGCTACAAGATCAAAAGATTCGGGAGCCATCTTTAGGAAAATCACCTGAAAATCTCTTCCGTCAACACCTGACCGCTTAGTACTGATTTCTATTTCTTAACTACTCTTTCTATAAGTAAAAAAAAAGAAAACGTAGCTTTGTGAACTGTGCTGGGCTTTATGAGACCAGTTTTTCCTGCACTTATGCATTTTGTTGTCCTTATGCCGTTCCAATTGCTTCTATTGTTTACCTCATTTGTAAGTCGCTTTGGATGAAAGTGTCTGCTACAGACTAAATGTAATGTAAATGTGAAGCGGCACGGATGGGCGTGACGCGTGGATGTGCTCTTTCTTTTAAAAGCGTGAGTTAAATGCTTCATACAATGGGAGTATATTGGGTCCGCTGTTCTAAGAGTTCCTAAAGCACACAATTCCAAAAAGCAGCTCCTGGCGAGATGTTGACGTTTCGTGAAGCGACTCGCTCGATATTTTCATATATTCATTTTTAATAATTTTAGCCATACTGTACAGCCTGTACACTTCATTTCTGCAGGTGGCGCTAAACATACTAGATGCTGGTATGCCTTCCGCCACCAAATACTACGAGAAGAAGATTGCGATTGTGTGTAGTGGTCGCACATTATGGCTAATATTATTAGAAATGATGTTCAGTTTTATGAAAATATCAAACAATTCCCTTCACGAAACGTCAGCATCTTACTAGGAGCCGTTTTTTTTTAATTATGCACATAAGGAATTCTTAGATAGGTGGAGCCCATAGACTCCCATTATATGAAGCATAGAGGGCTACAGATTTACCAAACAATCTTCTTATTGGTTCTACCCAAGAAAAATTATGACCTACATCTCGGATGGCCTGGGGGCTGAGTAAATAAACAACAAATTAGAGTTTTTGGCTGAACTATCCCTTAAATGTATTTGTAAAGGTATTAGATTTCTCACAGCATTCCATTCTGTAAAACTGCACAATATTTTAATAATGTTGTAATATAATGTTGGCACTCAGAATGAGGGTTGATCAAACAATTGAGATATTCTGTCCCCATTACATTTTGTAATTTTTTTGGTACATTTTTATGCATTTGGGAGACGCTTTTATCCAAAGCGACTTACATTGCAATAAACTATACAATTGTTTCTAAGTACACTGTAAAATCGAAATAGTTGATCTTCCTTAAAAAAGCATGCAAACCGATTGCCTTAAAAAAACGTAAAAAAGTAAAGTGAAATGGTATTGTTGAGTTCAAGTAACTAAAACAATTAGTTCAGATGTACTCTTTACTTAGTGTGGAGTACTCAGAATTATCTATTATTATTATCACCTTAAGAATTTCCATTGGATTTATTGCATCCATCATTAAGTTCATTAAGTTATTTTTTTTAATTCACATAAATATTATTCTAAAGATGCATAAATCAAACACCTTGAATTGTGCAACACAAAATGAGCAAGAGGAGACTGATCTCAGAACTGTATGCACAGACTAAGCTCATTGGTAAAAAAAAACACAAGGTTCGCAGACCCTAATCGCATGCACCTATCTTCTAAACAGTGGTAACCACAAAACTGAAAAATATGTCAAACTCTTCTAAATATCTAAGAGAAGTAAACATTAAACACTATCAAGTCTTTAACTTTACTAAATACATATAAAATAATCATATTTTTAAAAATGTACTCTCCTAAGGCAGTCTAGCGCACAGCATGCTGGGAATCTTTTCATGCACAGACACACCTATTGAAAAATAATGTGAGCAGAATGACAGTTGCAATCTCTTATACCCTCTTGTGTTCAAATAAAAATGCATACTAATGTTTACATCAGTTAGGAACAAAGTATTGGTGTTAAAGATCTGTGTAGGGCTGATTAATTGAGTATAATCGTCGCAATATTAATCCGTTGACAGCAAGCACAATACTGTCAGATATTTTTCATTTTTGGGGTGGAGTGTTCGAATAATAGCATGTCGTAAAAGTTCGGTGACAGAATAATCATGATTCTGTTGCTTATATGTTGTGGTGCTGAACACTCCAATGTTAAATGCTCCCAAACCGTCTGATGGTTTCATCTGTTTCAGATCGGACAATCTGATAGATCTACACTTTGGACGGATCTTTTTAACCTGACCATAACACCAGTGTTCACACCTTCATTGGTGAGATGAAGAATATCGGATCTTTTGTTTGTCTATGTTCATGTGTTACTTTAAACTATAATGCAAGTTGGCATGTTAATTAATAATCATGATCTTAATACACAAATGTGAAACTGCATGTCTTTGCTGAATACACTGACCTATCCGTTATTAATCATTTTTGCTTGAAAAAAGAGGCCTTTGAGACGTTTTTGTAATTATACAATTTATTAAAACATACAGATCCATAAAACATATATTGTGCAAAAATGCGAACAGAATGTAAAATATTTAAGTATTTTAAAATGTTAAAGTATTTTAAGACATCACACTTCTTCATGATCTGATCATAGCAGAGGAAAACAATTCAGTGGACATCGCTGGAAATTTGAAATACAAATATTACGTCTTTGGTACAGTCCTGGTCTATGCTCATTCATCTTCAGTTAAGTAGCTGGTGATGTGTTTCAGAACAGATTAAATGCGTTTGTGCAAGTGAACGACACGTTTGCAGTTTGGGCAGCGATGCTCTACATCTTTGCAGGCGTCAACACAGAAGGGAATCAAACAACAGGGCCAAACTCTGCAAGACACAAGGGAAACTCTCTCAGTTTTTAAGTGTGTGCATTGTGAAGTGTGTTTTCTAAATTGAACCTCAAAGAAGTTTTTGTACGTCTTTAGTCCCACTTATGCAACCCCAGAATGTTATTATCTCATTTGTGTTATAAAAGTAAATGTGGTTTCTTACAGCAAAATAGCGAGACCTCCACAGATGGCCCAGGTGAGCAGGCCGTTGACATGTCCTGTCTCTGTGATGACTTGTTGCTGACAGTGAGGGCATTTCATCTGTCCTGGTACGTCCCTCAGGCTGGGTGACACAGCCAATACCTGTGTGACTATGCACAAATGCAACAAATCTAAATGTATGTTATGTATGTATGTTACCAACACCCAGCTTTTTATGTATTCTGAATAGGCAAAGTCCTACCGGTTGGGCAGGATCACCGTCTATGTTTAAGTTATTAAATGCATTTATGCTCACCTATAGTAGGTGCAGACTGCACTGCAGGGGCTCCGGAATTCATAGCTATCATCTGATTGGGCTGAGGGGGGTAAACTGAACCCATCACACCTGTGAAAAAGGGTCACAGGCAATTAAAAAAAGAATTGTGTTTGAGCTAACCAGTATGTTCCAATAACGTTTTGCAAACGTTCTGAAAACTGTATTTTTGTACATTTTAAGTGTTAAACCAACAATGTAAGAATAACGTTTTTAATATGTTTTGAAATGTTTCACAATTGCATATAATGTTGATAAATTGCTCTTTTAACAGTACTGGAAGGACGTTTTGGATAACTTTGAGAAAACATTTTTAGAACGCTGTGAGAATGTTTCCTGTTCATTGTGTGCCTGGCTTATCTGCTATAAAACAAAGTTTTGCTTACTGTGTATCACGTGAATTTTCAGTGACATTGAATATGTAAATATTTTTTGATACTCAAAGTTTTGTCGGAGCTAGTGCTTTCCATGTCAATGCACTATCTGTTCACATACTGTTACTTGCCAATTTACACCGTTGACAGTCAGGATTTGCACTTTCCTTACATACTTACATACTAACATACTTACATACTTGCATAAATCTTTATATATTTGTATATATGTTGTCACAATATTGTAAAATGTCTTACGTTACTGTTTTATTTTTTATGTCGTATACAGAATGCCTGAGCCTCACATTAAGCATTGTCAATATACTGTTTGCTGAGATATCACAAACAAACTGAAAACCTAAACTTGCCAGGCAAAAAAACTGGTTGGCCCAGAAAAACTCACCTGGTTGAGGTTGGTACGCAACTGGTTGACCAGGGTAGAAAACCTGAGACCCAGGATATGGAGGGGGATTTGTTACTTTCTCCATTATCAAAGGTCTGTAAAAGCGACAGAATTTAGTTTAGTCTCAGTTCCTCTGCAGTTCATCTATATTGACTTAAGCTCAGTTAGCAGACAAGCAGGTCTGCCCAACTTTTACCTTTGTCTCGAAACTAAATGATGGATTAGGAGGACAATTTTAAATATATGCACGACAATATGAATATTTTGTTAATCTATTAATCTTTCTAGTCCAGCTGCTCACACAAAGACTTTTTGTCTCCCTATGACATCTTAACAAATGAATGGCAATGAATGTAGTTTGGCACAATGCTCAATAAAGGCCACCAGAGAGGCAGAAACAAATAGGGAAATAAAAGAATAATATAGTTAATTATATATATATATATATAATTTAGAACAAACCTTTTAGGTTATTAGGTTCTTTAATGAAAAGTGTACATGTTAGGATCCTGTGACTGTTACCATTTTAACTCATTTTAGGACGTGCTATAACAATTCAACAACGCCATGGAAGAATGGTTTTTGGCTGTATGATTTCATTAAAAACATCCTACCTTCGAACTTCTTTAGACTTTAAGAAGGTAAGAAAAAAATCTCGAAGAAACTTTGACTGCAGGAAGCTTAATGAAATTCTTATCGATGTGAAGAACCTTTTGGATTGTTTTTATTTTTATGCTATTACACTGTTCATTGAAATTCTTGATTCCGATTGGCCAGCCGCGACAATTACAGATTCTGGCAGCCTGTACATTATCCCTTACATATTAAAAAGTCCCGGGTTTAAATACAGTACCAATATTTTATGTAATCTACTGTATCAACTAATAGACTGTGACACATTTCTGTGTATAATAATAATGCTAAAATAGTGTTATAGATTAATTGATAAACATTTGCTTAAATTTCTGCAAATCTGCTCAAAATACTACTTAACAGTACTGTTAAAACATAGCTGTTTTTTTAAATATTACAATCAAATGCAAATGAAGAATTTTAATCTTTACATACCTTTCCAGCAGCAGGTGAAAGTCTTGTATGAAGTACTGTATATGTTGACACGTTCATGTTGTGTTGGTGATGGTAAGGGAGGGTTAGTGCTGTATGTGTGGGGGTGGAGCTAGAAGTATAAACACAACTCTATCCACTTCATCCTAATATGTAAAACTTATGGAAATCAGATATTAGGCCATTTTTATATGACTGCTTTTATTTTCCAAGAAAAGAAACACAATGCAGGCCGTAGACAAAACTGTGCCTTTAAAACATGAACATTGTTTGTAGTGTGGTACGTTACAAGTCAGCATTTTTTTTTAAAAATATGACGTATGACAATTACGTACCATGATCTAAACACACTTCACTCATCTACAATAGAGCTTGTTAATCAAAGAATTATTTCAGAGTGCACAGAAAGAATCTAAAATACCCTATTTTATTAAGGTTTCTGAGAGTCACGTTTGTTACACATTAATTTAAGGTTGTTAAATATACAAATGTATAAAGGTTTATAAGGAAATATATATATATATTTTTTATTAAGATTATTAAGTCTGGTAGTATTTTCCACTTCCTCTTCCTTGGTATTCACACTCCATCCTAGTAGGATATTCACCAAAAGCTGGTTTGCCAACCGCCATTAAACAAAAGAAAAGAAAAAAAGAGCTTGTTAATCGACGTCACGTCGCGTTGAATGTGACGCTATCTTGGGAGGATCTCTAATAGTGCGTTCAATGCAGTGTTTTGTTTTTCTTGTTTGATTAGGAAATATAACTATGGTAGGTCGGTCTTGCTATGTTAAAAACTGTGAGTCGTTCAGGAAAAGGCACTGGTTCTTTCAGTTTTTCCATATATCAAAGGAAACTAGTAACGGTACATATCAAAACAATAATAGCAGTGGAGTGTGATCCTCATAAGATGGCGGCAACACGCAATTTAGGGCGAGATGTCAGCTTCACATTCTCAATATCCAACAGCTTTAGGGCTCTTTACTTGATTAAATTGCCTCACTTTAAAACCTGAAAATAACTAAACACTAAAATATCTAAAATATCTCTAAAAATTATTAACAGGAAAGAAATTACATTGCCTACCCATTCTATATGCTGTAGCCTAGTGCATACGCAAAACTGTGTGAAATCTGAACAGTGAAGTTAACAAGCACAGAATCTGCCAAAGGGCAAGCGAGTTGGTGGAAGATCGGCATTAAAGTCGCGTTATATATTTATTTTTTATATAATTATTGCTTTTGGACAGCTGATCTGTAAATGCTTTTCTGTCATGTTATCATTGTTATCGTCTTCTTTGCTTGTTTCTTAGTAAATCACACTTCGACATAGTCAAGTCACAGAAGGAAAACTGATATATTATTAATGGAGGGGATGACATACATGATGAAGGTGTTCAATACTTTTTTTATTAAACGTCAATAGAAAAATACAAAGATAATAGGTTTACATACAATGTATAAGTTATCACGATTTGCAATCATGTGATGCGATAACTCAGATGTACAATACATATTCATTTCGGTGACCAATGCAGATCATGTGCACGTCAAATATTTATTGCTGGTTCAAATAATAGGTTTGCAAAGACACAATTTATATTTCACAGTCCAAACAGGCATTACATGTTCGTTATGTTGCCTGATAAATTATATTGTTTTATATTAATATTCTCTATATTTTGACGTTTTATATGTTGCAAATATGGCACAATTACATACCTATCATAACAAATCAGTGAAATCACACGGACCTGGAGTTCAAATCCTACATCATTGTGGTATCTTGACATGTACTGTACAAAATTGTACTTTTTCCTCATTTTGTTTGTCTTTTTGCTGGTATCTTAAATGAGCTAGTCTGACAATATTAACATACAATACACAAATATTTGTAGGATATATTCAGACATCTTACATTTTTGATTGTCTTATACAAATAATGTATGGTGAGATGAACTTCTTGAGTTATAGAAAACAGAAAGACAAACATTTAGTCTCCCGTCATTTTTCACAGAAAGTCCTCAAATCATAGTCACACTAAATCTGTTTACAGCACAAACAGCAGAGTAAAAGCTCCCTTGAGCTCATCTTGGTTCACCTGTGGTACCGTTCTCTGGTGCAGGCTGTGCTACACTCGTTTGTACAGGCGAATGACGTTTTTACAGTTTGGACAGCTGTGCTTTACATCCTTGCATGCGTCCACACAGAACGGTATGCAACAGCATAGCCAGCACCTGGGAGAACACATCAGAAAAAACCCATGAGCAGAGTATATGCCAGTCTGTTTATTAGCTTTTATACTCTGCGGTACTCTTGCAGGTTTAATGGCTTTTTAGTTTTTGTACTTACACAAAGAGAGTGAGGGTTCCGCAAATTAACCAGGTGAGCAAACCACTGAGATGTTCAGTTTCCGTGATGATATCCTGATGGCAGTGAGGACAGATGATGCGACCCGGGATGTCAGTGAGAGTGGGCATCATCACCACCTGTGTAACTAAATGTGTTCATGTGTATCTGTTAGACCAGTGGTTCTCAACCTCTTCATGGTCGCCAATTTATACCCATTTTAGAACCTCCCCAAACAAAATGATCAATCAGAGAACAAGAACGTTGTGCATTTCATTTATTTGAACATGAGTTTATAATACAGATGCGGTGTGGTGTCCTTTCCCTGTCAAAAATAGTGCTTTACAAATTTAATAACTGTCAACAGCTTTAAACAACCGTACAAGTGCAGAAGTATATGAAAAGGCACTTTTTTACATGGCACGCCACTCCCTTCACATGCACTCTGAACACATCGGGAGAGAGAGAGACTTGCGCTTATTCTGAAATGGCAGTCGGAAGACAAACATACTCATATGATCTATGTGTGTTTCTTAAGTGTTTCTTGATGAAGAGATAATTGCTGACAATGACAATGACCAAGCACAGGACAATGAAACATGAGGACTATTTAAGGGTAGACTAACAAAGGATAATTACAATAACCAGGTGATGGGGATTAAACACAGAAGGAAAGCTAACAAGGAAACGAGATGGCGTGAACAGAGACGAGGACCGGAGAGAGAGTATAGAAGACCGAAAGGGCAAAAATCTCTCTCTCCATACAAAACCTAAGGCTATGCCATGACTCCGCCGCAAGACCAAGAATAATCATAACATGATGGCGGAATCATGACACTTTGTAAATATTAAGCTTTTGTGCGCAGCCTAAATTACATTGCCGCTCACGCGGACGGAATATTGTTGCCATCTGTGATTTCGCAATCGCGTTCCTCTGTGCATTCGTGATCGAGTTCCAAGGGGTTTTGGGGAACCGCCGTGCCCCACCAGCAGTACCCCTGCGCCCCCCTGGTTGAGAACCAATGTGATAGACTGTAGAGATGGGAATATAATAGATAATAGTGAAAGCAAGTGTTAGGAAAACAACATCTCAAGTCCACATGGGAAATTCTTGAGTTGGAAAGGCCATTGAGTATTTTCAGGATGTTTCAAATAGATATAAGGTTCTTCAAACCCAGATTTGTATTCTGACATAAAATATTATGGTATTTAAAGAGGTAAACATACAGTTCACCCAAAAATTTGAACTTTGGTAGTCAATGATAGTCAACTCGAGGGTGAGTAAACGATGGCAACAATTTTAATCATGTGTGAACTGTCCCTTTAAAGTTTCAAATCAAGCAATTTGAGAAATATACGATAATGAAATTATCACAATATCTATTGAAATAAAAAACACCTGTAGATCTGAAATGACAGGCTATACCATTTTATACCAAACAATAATACTAATAAGTAAATAGTCTGAATATTCTGGTAATCGTCGAAAAGGAATTTATGGTTTCATGATCAGAAGTGGTTCGAAAAAAGAGTTTTGAAGCCCATTTATTTCCAATATTTTATGACAATTAATGCAGTTTGTTCTAACCTGCTATTGGTGGTAAATATGTGAGGATTCTTCCTTATTGCTGAAAACATACCTACAGGAACCGCCATGGGCTGCTGGACATTGGTGGGTAGACCTCCCAATCCATATGGGGGTGGAGGGGGGTAAAGAGAATTTGACGGATCTATAAAAGGGTCAGAGAATGTAAAGATGAAAATGGATTGATTGATTCTGGATTGATTCTTCTTTGTTAACATGCTATTTCATGCATTCTGACTTCTTTACAATGTTAAACGTACTGGCTTCTCGTGCAGAAGATGGTCAACTTATCAAAAAACAAGTTCCTTTTTTTGAACATGGATTCCTGTTTGTGTCAAGGGTTCTTAGTCCCTTATTGGGCAATTCTCCTGGAAAAACATGTCCACGTGTCATCCAGTGACTGATAGAGAGTGACAGAAACAGCAGGTCCACGTGATAAACCAGCCAGCGTGAGAAAGAGCGCTACCATCAATGCCGCTTCACTCGGCTGATGAAAGTTAGGCTGTGTTTGTTTGTTCACTGCATTTGGGTGATGAATATTATATATAAAAGGTGGAGATAAAACTGATAGATGGTGCGGGCCCAGCGCTAAAAGATGCCGGACATGAACCGCACGGGGTAAGTCAAACTTAGTCACATGTCTGTGTTTTGTTGGCAACCTGTGTATACGCTCATAATGTAAACAACACAAACTTACAGTGAATGAACAGGGATAACGCGATGATGTATTGTGTGCTCGTGCTTTATTTCTGCCCCCCTGCCCGCCTCCAGGAGCTCGACTTTTTCCGGAAATAATCATACAGCTGTATCTGTTTTTTATAAATATGATGATAAATATATATATGAATACTTTTCGAAGATACGAAGTATGCAATACTACTCTATAGGTACTCAAGATTAATATGAGATTTGCAAAAACGGCGTGTGTTATCTCATCTTTAAATTAATCTGTGAATTTATATTAATAATTTAAAGTGATGGTCATGATCAGGTTGCGCATCTGTCTGTTTTGTAAACACGTCAATGATTTTATCTGTGTGTCTTACATATGACAAAGCAGTTGTCTTATTATAATACACTAGTTCAAATTAATTATAATTGTTCATAATAAGAATAATTTTGTTCATAATTTCTCTTCATAGTTATTGAGTCACGTTATCTAGCTCATATACACACCTCTCATCAAATTCAGGTAATATCATGCTGCCTGCCCTGCCTTCTGAATTGTAGACTATAAGGCCAAAGTCTTGTAACATTTTTTGCCTGTTTGTGAAGTCATAAAGCACAATCTGAAATTGCAGCAGACACTGTTTGTTTTCCAGGGAAGACGCATCTGACCGTGTCCCATCGATCGCGCGACATCTGACAAACTGGTCAAAGTATATAATATTCTGACTAGCACAGTTGTTGCAACAAAGCCATGTTCTTTGATGATGTTTATCTGTTACTAATGCTTTAAAGAGATAGTTCACTCAATTTGAATTTACTTGTCCTCATGTCATTTTAAACCTGTCTGACTTTAATTTGCAGAACACAAAATATATAGTCACATATACATTTTAAGCGAGATGAGGGTGAATAAATGACAGAGTATTCAATTTTAGGTGAACTATCCTTCACATTGTCACATTGGGTCAATGGAATCACAAGTTGACTGCAATTGTTAATTGTTCTGATGTTTGTTCCTTTATGAGATGGAGTTATTGCACAAGTTTACCTGCCTGAGCCGTATATGCTGTCTGCTGTCCAGGGAAGTTCATGCTAGCTTGGGTCGCCTGAGTACCAGGATATGGAGGCGGAATGGATTCTTTCTCCATTATCAAACACTGTCAATGAAAACATGGTAAGGTAAATGTACTCTGCTTATTTCCTGGTACGCAGGACTGACATGGAAATTCAAATTAGCCTCAATACCCGACCCGACAATATATCCTTTAAGCAGAAGTTTTCACCTTTATACAGAAATCTATACATATACAAAACATACCTGTGATGTCCTGTTGTCAGCGTGGAACTGTAATTTATGTTCACGAGTACGTTCACAGGTGACAGCAAGGTTACAGCGGAATATTGAGATGTGAGAGAGATGTGGGTGTGTTTTAATCATAGGAGGAAGGAAGAACTTAGAACTGAGAGTCATTGATGGTGTGACGCCTAAACTGTGGGGCAGGGTCGGATAATTTTACGGATAATCCTTTACCATCTAGATACAGTTTAAAACTAAGTATTTTGTGAAAACCACTTGTCTTATAATTCTCTAATAATATTTTGTGTGTTCAAATACACACTTTTGACACAGTTTCAGTTATATACACATTTGTTGACACATTATTATCTTATCACCAGTTTTCTCTTTTGTTCGTATGAGTGGCCCTTAGTTGCGTCATCCCCCTCACGTTTACGCCATCCGCTCATAGCGATTCAGCTCATAAAGCTTTAATGTGACAGGCCACAATAGAAGTTCGTCCCATTAACATGAAAACTGGAGGCACTTTGATTCTGTTTTCTTTTATATGACTTTAGTTTAAGTTTGACCCATAATGAATCTGGTCGTTCCTTGAAGTAGTCAGTCATTAACGATATGATGCCATGGGATCAAATTGAATGATTGTAAGAGGAAGCATGTGGGAGAGAGAGAGAGAGAGAGAGAGAGAGAGAGAGAGAGAGAATGGTCACCATCCTGAGTAAACTATTTATGTTCCTCCCTGTTTCTCTGTGAGATTGTAAACTGTGTAATATAACGTGTCATGTTTGGAGTGTTCTAAACCTCACCCTTTCTTGCTCATCTCATTGCAAACAACCGAATCTCTAATGAACTGTGTACAGCATGTGATCGCACATCTATAGTTTGACTTATCAATCTCTGATTAAGTCACAAATTCCTCTATTTATTTGGTTAATTACATTGAAGATTGATGCCGTGAGAGAATCCAAAATAGCCAACAATGTATCTTTCTATTGCCTAAAACAAAATTATTTTTGCCTGTTAAGACAGCATGCTTTGAAAATGTTTGTGCTGCTAGACGGCTCATTTCTTTTTAAACTTAGCTTAGGGTGTTAACTGACTGTTAAAGTTAATGTTTCACGTCCTGTGAAATTGTGACGGGGCGCCTTTCTGTAGGTAAAGCAAACATTGCATGTTTGAAAAATGAGCTCACTAAAACAATACAAAACATTGCAGTTTTCATATATTCTCTATCAATTATTGGCTGGTTTTCTTATTGCCTACCAAAAACATCTCTTGTCTTTTATGAGGTTATTAGGGTGTTACTTTTTTTTAAAGTGACGCTGAGGAGTAAGTAATGTCGAGTTAAAAAGTGAAGAAACACTTATTTCTTAATAAATGCCTTAAAGTGATACTAGGCTACACCCCAAAATGAAAATCCTGTCAGCATACCAGCCCCCCTCCTCACATTATCATTTTAAACCTTCATGGCATTCTCTATATTCATATTTTGAAGAAAGTTGGTAACCAAACAGCACTGGATCCCATTCACTTTTGCAGTACACAAAACCAATGCAAGTGAATGAGGTCCAAATAACATTTTTCAAAATATCTTCTTTTGTGCTCTGTGGAACAAAGAAAGTCATAACGTTTTAAAATGGGTAATGATGAGAGAATTTATATTTTTGAGTAAATAATCACTTTTAATATTTCATATAGTAGGCATTGGGATAAAACGAAATGCAAAAATGTGAGAACAGTTTTACTGTATAAACTAATAAATATACAAGAGAACAGACAGTAATTATCCAAACATTTAGTTAATAAAAAATAAATAAACGAAGTCATTTTAATTATACGCCATTTGACACTGGACTGTGCAGTAGAGCGGATCTGCGTTCATAGCAACCTGCGGTATCCAGGTTACGCAGTTTACGCAAACATTCAGCTTAACTTTAGCAACCGGAGGAGCCGATATCTTTAACAACTAATTTAGTTTATTAATGTACATTCACAATATAATAACTTTAAATAAGGATGTCATCCCAAGTTTTGGTGTCCCGACCCTATTTTGACACCAGGGCCGTGGCGCAGAATGGCTCGCAGCCGCCGGTTCCAGCACCGGACACCGCCGTCAAGGAAAGCCTTTACGCCGGTACATCCGCCGGTTTGGCAACAGCAGGCTACCGAAGCGCTAAATACGCCCCCGAGGAGTGGTTCGCAAATAACTCCGCACTGTTACACCGGGCAGTTGCGGATCGGAACCAAGCGGAGAGGATCCGTCAAGAGTCCAAAGCGCTGAAGGCGGATACCGACAGCGGGACTTTACGCACTCAGACCGATGGCACCAAACACCTGGGCGAGCGGCTCCAGGACACCCACCGCTGGAGATCCGAACTGGAGCGCTTCATCGAGCGGCTGACTGCAGAAACGGAGCTGCTGACGAGCTCCAGGCGGCGGCTGGAAAAAGCACTGGACGCCACGGAGATTCCCTTCGCCATCGCGTCTGATAACCTCACCTGCCGAGAGAGACGCTTCGGACCAGATCTGGTGGAGGACGAGGTGGAAGAGGAGCTGCTGAAGGTATTGAAAGCTGAAATGGATGTGACTGCATGGAAAAAAGAAACATTTGCTGACAGTCACATTACTATCAATAAGCTAATCAATTCTATATCAAAATATGATTTGTGATGTTAAAAGGAATGAATAAATAACAACAAATTATAACACAAATAACTTCACATACAAATTTATAGATATTAGCTTGACAAAAAGTCTGAAGCTTTGCATCATGAATATGTCTTCAAATTGTCGAACAAATTTCAAAGTTGAATTTTTTTCAAATATATAAAAATATAACTTTTCGTGAATTAAAACACAAAGTATGTTGTAACTGTCAGGCCATACTGAACATAGGTGATGATTTTTTCTAACAGGAGGTGGAGCTGATCAGAAGCATCCAGGCCCTGCTGAAGAAGACTCTGGAGCAAACTGTCAAGCAGATTAAGTCGGTTACTTTATTTACCCTGGTTATGCCCGTCACGTCACAAATCTATTCAATTCTTTAAATATTCTATACTCTACAGATGAATAAATACTTTAAATAAGAAAAATAATTATTGAGATTGCGGTTGGGATTTTTAGTATTATAGTTAGAAAGTGTCTGTCTGTTTTTACTGCAGGCTAAACCAGGAGTCAAAGCAGACCCTTGAGTTTGACTGGTCTGATAAACACCAGGCTTACAGTCTAGATGACCAGTGTGGTCGTTACAACAACAGGAGCACGGACACACAAAGACACCCGGGCTCAGCCGTGCTGCAGGACCAGTATGAATCACAAACACTACATTGGCATAACTGACAATCTCGGAGGCCGTTTAAGTCTAAGCAATTGTGTGACATTGGCGATGTTAACTCTTTTTAAATATAAAAAAAACGTCCATTGAAGCGCACAAGATTCTCATGATAAAATTGCTGTTATTAAATTAAAGGTGGACATACCAAACTCTAAGAAAATCTGAAATTCAAAAAATCTTTCACTTCAAATTTGTAGGGTTTGTGATCAGGGGGCGTGGAGTAAGTTTACTCATAATAACCTGCTGCTGGCGGAGAGAGAGGAAGGGGCGAGCCAGGCCCTGCGGGAGATGATCGAGCAGGTGTTGCAGGACACGACCGAGGACCTGCGAGCGCAGTGTGCCGCTGTAGATCAGGCGTTCACTCGGCGCTGCATAGAGCTGAACCAGGCCAAAACACAACTGGAGCTACAGCTGGGACAGGCAACACAAATCACACTGCATTAACACACATCATAAAGTTCTTAAAGTGATAGCTCACCCAAACATGAATATGGATTCCACTATTAAATATTTCAGTCCCTCCACTATTAATTTTTTTTTTTAACTGTACTTTTTAGACAAGGCATTGTATTATTTCTAGATATAAGCCTAGACATTCGAGAGTGTTGACATGTTCTTGTGTGTTTATTGTAGATCTTGGATCAGATTGGGGCTCAGGAGAAGAATGTTTCATTGCTGCAGGAAGCTTTGCATGATAAAGAAGCTCCGCTCAGAGTGGCTCAGTCCAGACTGCATTACAGGACCTTCAGACCCAACATGGAGCTCTGCAGAGACCAGCCTCAGCTCAGGTACATACACACCATGTCACTTTATCTTTCATTAGTCACCACTGGGGATCACAGACGCACATTTACCCTGTGTGTGTAGTCTGTTAGGGGAAGTATCTGAGATCAGTGGGACAGTGTCGGCCCTGCAGCAGCAGCTGTATGAAGCACGCAGATCTTTATCAGACCTGGAGGAGATCAGACTCGCTCTGGGAAAAGACATCGCCTGCAAAACCAACTCCCTCCTCATCGACCGTGAAAAGTGTATGACACACCGCACGCGTTACCCTACTGTCACAGTGCTGTCTGGATACTGACACACTTTCACAATTTGACAAGAGTTCTGACAAGTCCCCTCCTTCAGTAGTCCACAACGTGTGAGAGTTTTTCTTTTGTCTGTGGTTTCTGTATTTTTTGACATATGTGTTTTCATGTGAATAAAGGAAGAAGGCTTTTAAATAATTATAAATAAATTATTTTGTGCCAGAATTTTCATTTTGAAGGCGAACTATTCCTTTAATGTGTAAAACCGGGAATTACTACATGGCAACCCAAGGACCACTGCAGTTACTTCATGCAAAGTGGAAGGGCATGTTTATAATAAATAGTTATGCACAAACAAACTACACATAAACATGGCTAGCTAAAATCCTACTTATAGTAGTCGAAAGCCGTTGTTAGCTGTGGTTGTGAAGTTAACTGTAATTGGACCAGTTTGCACGCCATTTGGGTGGGTTTTGAGTGTAATTTGGAACATGTAATGGGACTGGCAACCCTGCACATAGACACTTTTCTCCCCTTTCTCATATAGAATCTGCACATGACATTCACACAGTTAACAACCGTTAAAAATTGGTTCCTTTCACCAATCTCCACTGACAAGTGAAAGTAAGGAACTTGAATTAACAAACAACCCATTTCTGTTGTTTCACTAACTTATTTTATTGTTTCATTGAGATAACCGAAACACACAGGACTTTCACTTCCACTGTTCAGCAAAACCTAAAAAAAATATGAGCTGGTAGGGGAGAGCGGGGACGAAAGTAAATTTTTCAGAACAATTTCACTTTAAAAGATCATTTTTCAGAAAGATATATATTTTTGCTGTGGTCAGTAACGCACGAGTGTGGTTTAGCAATACCAGGTGGTATTTCGTTCAAATAATGAATGACTTTTGTATAATTTCACTTTGAAGATGAGTTGCACATTGATACTTTCAACCCTATCAGTAGGGACAAAAGTACCACACAGGTTGGTAAAGCAACACACCAATACAAGATAGATTTATTGTGTTACTGTGGTTTATATTCATTTAACTGCTACACCTTTTGTCTTTAATCTTTGCAAAAAAATACTATATTACATTTCATTTTAAATTTCAGTTTCATCACACGTTTTAAAAATAACCAGATAGAAAGAAACTTATATGAATAGAAGAATATTTTATGATTGGCAGTGTCAATTCATCTTCTAAAACGTTTTAACACTATGAACAATATGAAAATTAAATGAAATTAATTCACATAATCTAATTACATTAGCAAAGGGACGAAAGTAACAACTGAGAGGAACTCTTGACATTTAAACCCGATTGTTTTGGATGCTAAAAATATTTTGTTTTTGTATGACAAACCTGTAAAAAAAACAATTTTTTTGCTTAATCTATTTATTTTTCAGGCAAGTTTCATATTCACAAATGTCAATGGTCAAAAAAGACACCAAACTTTACACATTTTAAATCTGAGCTCTGTCAATATTTTGAAACATTGAAGGGTGTGAAGAAGCCTAATGCTTTAAATTCAAGGCTTTACAATAGTCCACCGTTCTCTTAGCATTAGAGAACGGTGGACTATTGTAAAGCCTTGAATTTAAATATTCTTTAGACGTTTTATTATTATTTATTTATTTATTTATGTTGTATGCATACAATGTTGTGTGTTAGTCTGAATACCCATGTGTATATAGCTTTCATTTTCTTTTTCTCTTTTATGCCATGTTGATGTTGTTATTATTGTTCTTTTTTGCATTTGTGTCTGTTGTTGTTAATTAAACATCAATAAAAAATATATAAAAAATCCGGCTGCTGGGGGGTGGACAAGATGGCACCTTAAAGCACGTGGGAGGTTAAACAGTCTTACTGGTTAAACAGACTTACTGACCATCCCAGCTCCATCTATGGCAATTCCACCAACACCCAAGAGAAATACGACCATCTGCCCATCCCAGCTCAGACCACTACACCCCCAACCAAGACCAAAGACTACTTGTCACATTAATGCTGAAGTTACAATACTTGGTATTTGATGCTAAACTTACATCACATGTCAACAGTTTGAAGTTATAGCTGCATTCAGTGGCCCTGATTGGAGGTTGTTGGGTGGGTGTTTGTGGGGAGTGGGGGGGGGGGGGCTTGGTTGGTTGTGGTTGGGGGGATTCATTTGCTGGGCTGTGTGGGTCTGGTTTGGTCTTGTTCTGTGGTCGATGTCGGACCACAGAGGAATAAAGTTACAACTTGCCATTACTCTTCTCCCTGGTTGTTCCTCTGTTTCTGGTGTCGATCGTGGAGTGGGACCGGGTTGAACCTGCCCTGCACGGTTTTCGGCGAGTGGGACTGCCTGGGTTGCGGATGGTGAGCTCTCCCTCTTCCTCATGGATGTTTGCTCGGTGGCTTTTGGTCGGGGTCACTGAGTGCAGCTATGACACGTCAGAGGGGATCTGGCCCTCCCGGCTGAGCCTGGTTTGTCCCAAGGTTTTTTTTCTCCATTAAGCAATCATTGGAGTTTGGGTTCCTAGCCTTCAGCAGGGCAGTGTTGGCTTGCTCACCGGGAGACTGCAATTATTTATTTATTAATTAGATATTAGATACTATTTATTAGAATGATCTTGCTTGTTCTATAAACACCATGCACTGTTCTGTGTTTTAACTTTTCTGTTTTTCCTGTTTGTCCCTGTGAAGCTGGTTTGGAACAATGCACAATGTGAAAATTGCTATATAAATAAACTTAATTGAATTGAAAAGGAAGACTTTTGTGGCGAACAGGCGAATGACAGAGACATCACATAGCTCAGTTGCTACCTGCAACGTCCTTGTCGACAGCTGTCATGATTAATTTTCAGTAATGTCAGAAGAAGATTTTCCCGAAAACGAATTATACCCGCAGTGTAATCATCCAGGGGGGTATTCCAGAAAGCAGAGTTAATTTACCATCAGCTAAACCCTGAACAACCTTGCTTACTTTGGGTTTGGTTCCAGAACCTGTTTGAAGAGCAAGACATTGTGAATGGGCCACAAATTTCATTAGTCAACATGAAAATGGCCGGGGAAGTATGCAATAATACTCTATAGGTACTCAAGATTAATATGAGATTAGCAGAAGCCGGTTGTGTTAGGACTACTTTAATGCCACGTAAACGCGCATTTATTGCAGGTTATAAAAATTGCAAAAAATTGCCCTTGCAATACATTTGGGCACACCTTTTTTTGTTCAGGTAAACAGGGTTGCTCAGTTATGTGTCGCGGCCATTCTTGACCATCATCAGAAGGGACTTCAGTAAGCACTTTCCAAGCGGATAAAGTTTTTTTCTGGCTAGAATCTTTCTTGTAAATTAATTTTATTGTGGTTTAGGTTCATTTTTTAGAATTAGATTTTATTGAGTGAGGTAAAATGTAATTACACAACATATGCAATGAAAAAAGGAAATATTATTTAGACATATTTTGTGTTTAAAATGTTGTGTGTTTGACAGTGTTTATTACGTGGTATATAAAATAAAAAGAATCCAGGAAATAGTATCTTATTTATGACATAATATGTACCTTTTTTAAACGAAGCCATCCTTTGGGTTGACAAACAACCCATTTGCTTGGTTAAAATTAACATTGAGATCTGTTAGTTTATGCCAGCATAAGTTCTGTTCTGTTTACCCAATTTGGGTTCTTTTTTCTCAAACGTACATTGTATTAATCTTGGAAAATATAGAAAACAATATGTTAACCATGTACAAAGATACAGGTGGATAAAATTGGTCCGCAAATTAAGGTGACATGATGATTAACCGGAAAATGTACCTACAAACAGTGATTAAACACAGCAGATAAGTAACACATTTTCAACATTTTCAACAGAAAGCTCATTTGGCATGGTGATCACATTAGTTATGAATATTATTTTTGAGATGTATAGACTACACTGTAAAAAATAACACAGATATTTACTTAAAAAAATTAAGGTAACAGTATTACACAAAATATTTTTAAGTGCTTTGAAGCATATTTTTAACGCAACATTCCATGAATAAATCAAGTAAAACTATTTAAATTATTTAAGCAGGTCACATGATTAACTTAAAAAAATGAAGGAGAGTTACTAATTTGAGCATTGGATTTAACTTCTTGATCTTTTTTAACTTCATTTGAATATTTATTATTGTTCACAACATATATGATGTACAAGTAAGCTGAGAGTTGACTCAGTACTGACATTAGCAGCATTACTGTTCACTGCGTGAAAAAAACACACTGCACAAGCTCTCCCACAAACTAAGTACAAGCAGCACTCTTCTGAGTGATGATAAACACGAAACTCAGAAATACAAACAGAATATCTTCTAAATCTTAAAGACAACGGAACAATAAACACTATCAAGTCTTTCATTTCATTCTAAAGCACATCAAATAGCACTTTTACACAAAAATTACTCTCCTAATGCAGTCGCATGCAGAGCATGCTGGGAACTCTAAATTCACTGCTCAGTTAGGGAAAATAACTTCAATGATTCATGTAGTTCCACCACAAAATAATTAAGTAGAGATCCTTCATACAAGTTTAAGTGGGTTGAACATAATTAAAATTAAGTTGAATTCACTCAATTATTTGTGCATTTAGAATTCTGAGATATTTCTGTAATATTAACTTAAATTTTGGTTACAAAAAAAAGAACACGGTTATATTAAGTAAAGTTTACTCAATTAATTTCATGAAATCTGCTATGACACAGAATACATTTTTACAGTGTACTGTACCTGCACCTCAGAGAGAATATCCTTATTTAGTGAATGGTAACAAATTATTATCCCAGATATTTACCATGCTTATATTGTGGTGCACATTTAATGTGGTTTGTAAAGGTAATGATGATCATCTCATTTCTTGTGCCATATTATTGGAAACTTAGTTATTTCAGGTAAAAGTTTCTAGTACACTTTTGGTTCTAAACAAAGATCACTTTGGTACATTAATTCTTTTGTAATGCCACTTTAGATGTCACAAAAAATATTAGTGTGATAAAATTGCTTTACTACCTCATGAGTAGCTTGTACCTTTTGAAGCTGCTCTACAGTTTATAATAAAAAAATGGTGAATTCATATTAGAATCATGATTTTTTTAGACCTATGATGTTATTATGATATCAATGATCGTCAAAAAGCACACATACTTCTTTTCCATGTAATAAATCTGTCCTCAGCTCTATAAGGAAGTCACTGTTTTTATTACTGGTTATAATTACTGGATTATTTATTTAATTCAATGTCTGAGGCACAATGCACATTTAAATGATGTACTGTGTCATGATGTTTGAATGATACGCTTAAAATAAGGTCATGTTAACATGCTGGGAACATGGATCCACTTATAGAAAACTCTCAGCATGAACTCTGAATGAAGTGTCATACTGTCACAGCACATGACAACTATCTAGCACTTTGTTTATATTGAAGTGCGTTTATTACAGATAACAGGAGAATATCACATTCTTGCAGCAAACTGATGGTGATAAAGAAGCTCCTCTGCATTACGGGACCATCAGACCCAACATGAGGCTCTGCACAGACCAGCCTCGGGTACATACACACGTCAATTTGTCTGAGACTTTCATTTATCATAATAAGTGTTACAAGCTTTGATTTATTGGGCCTGTTACATTTGTGTTTTTTATTTACAATAATGTAATGAGCTTTGTATGTAACAAACCACATGAAAGACCAGAACCGGATTGATGAGACTTGAGTTTTCAAGTTTTTGCATGTGGCATTCGTCATGAAGCCTATGCAGTGTAAAATAAAAAAATACTCCACTGTATTGTACACATTTATTTATTGACGTACTGATTATTCTACCAAACCCACTTTTTTAGATTTTGATGACTGTCAAACTAACAAAGAGTTTTTTGTGTGTTTAAGTGAAGTGATTAAAGACTACACAAACTGATTCTCATATAGGCAAATTTGTTTGTCTTTGTCTATTTCCTGAAAAACAAGTTTCAGTTCTGATGTGTTCTCAGGTGTTCTGAGTAATCCGGAATTTTTCATAAGAAACACAACAACAGTCTTTTTATAGAAATGCAGAATGAATGGAATTGTTATTGATCTGTTCAACAAGACACGAGAAAGATCTTTGCATGTTAAGTTTATGTACTCTGCAAAGATTTAATGGCATATAAAGTCATGCGTTTCGGGGTGGGGGGTTTGGAGGGGTGGTCTTGTGTGGTTGTGATTGTCACATTTTGCGTGTCTTGCCACCATTGAGTTTGCATTCTTGGTATGTTTGTGTTTCTTATGAAACATTCCAGATTAGGCAGAAACTGTTTTTTCAAGACCTGAAAAAAATACACGTCAACATGTATAAGTAAACAATTCCTTTTACTCTATGACATTAGTCCAAATCATGTCATATCATAGCCATCTGCATCTTATTTATTTTATACATATATCTTTTTTAACTCTGTATACTATTTAGAGGCCGATAAGAATTCTCAATGCAACCGAAAAGCACAGTGGACAAAACAAGATGATGTTATCTGATGTATTATCTAAATTACAATAAATGTATATTATTACTGCATAACAAATATGATTATGTTATATATGTCAACATTTGTAAATGATAAGAGATAACAAACAGGAAAAATAAATGATGAAATATTCTTTTTCATTGCAGGCCAAAACATCTTTCTGTTCAAAATGTTTGATTTGTGTCGCTTTTTTGTTGTTTCTCTGTGTTTCTGCAAATGAGTAGTGTGTTTGGTATTTAGCATCAATCCATTCGCTGCACATAAACAATCTTGTGAAGCAACTGCAGACATTATAATTACTGCACTTTCAAAATCTTTTCATGCACAAAAGATTAATTTAAGTAGACAGTTTATTTAAATCAATACACCGACTCTTAGGTATTTTCATTGCTTTTCTGTTCAGGTTTTAGACACACAGAAATGTCTAGATTTTTACTTGTTACCTTTTGTGCAAATAAAATGTCATGATTTTTTTTTATTTGCGGTGACACCTTTGTTTTTCTAATATAATTGCATTCACTGGAAATTTTCATGAGAAACACACCCACAGTCTTTGTATATAAATGCAGAATGAATGGAATTTTATTTACTCCGCTCATCAAGACAGGAGAAACATCCACAAACGCTCTCATCATTATAGGTAAGTTAGTAAATATTAAATCTATGATGCTTAACAGTTAGAATTGTTGACTGCGCTATTGAATATTGATACAGAATAACTTTTGTTTTGTGCCTGTTGCAAAGCAATATTTTTTTAATTAGTAAATGAATTGCACAATTTCCTCTTGGGGATTAAATGGGATGGAATTTATTGATAATGGAAATTTACATTTAGTCATTTAGCAGACGCTTTTATTTAAAGCGACTTACAAGTTTGGTAAACAATTGAAGCAATTGGGTCAAACATTAGGACAACAAAAAGCATAAGAGCAATAAAAACATGTCTTACAAAGCCTACTACATTATACAGAGCCAAGTTAAGTTTATCTAAGCTTGAATAAGCATGCATTTTTTTTTGCAATTGCATTGCATTAGAAAATAGTTTAGCCGATCAGAGTTCATCATGTAAACATGAAACCATTTTAAATCTGATTCATGTCCAGCAGTCAGTGAGCAAGTGAAGGACGATGGCATCTGCTGAGCCTCAGGAAACACTGGGTGAGTTTCTTGAACACAATCTAAAGACATTTAAATGTTAAATGCTGGACGATACAGCTAAAAAATGACAAATTACATAATGTTATATATCATTCGACATAGATAATTATTTGCAATAATTTTAGAACAGTAAAAACAAAGTTTGTGTTTTACTACATTTTCACATTTTAACTGTTTTACTGTCAAATGCGTTTGTAATGAATAGACTAATCCCACACAACAATTTTGCTTACACCTACATATTTTTGTTTGATGAATGTTATAAACATCACATTGACAACTTAAGTGGCGTTTTGAAGCATCCCAGTGTCAATTTTCGGAAATGCCATGATAGAAAAAACTTTTTTCTTTTCACCCTCAATCGACTTTTATAGACGAATTGTATTTCGGTATCGGCAACAGTGACTTGGAAAATATAGGCATATTGGATATCGACAAAAATCGAATATCTTGCATAAGTATCTAGCGCTTCTTCTAGCGCTGTAAGATGCTCCAGTACAGATTTACAGCTCTTTTTCTCATACAGGAACAAAAGTTGACATGAATGCTGACAGGAATGCAACTTTAAACGCTCCTGTACTTACTGGAAACACCATAGCAGGTCCAATACACATCAGCTATGTCATGCCCCCTGGAGGTAATGGATGATACATGTGAAGAAGTGCTTCTCTTAAATGAAAGTAAAGATAATTTATTTGAATAACATTAAGTAAAAGTGATCAGCTTCTCAAAGTGATTTTGTATGAAATAATGTGACACAAAGAAAATGAAACAAAAGGTCTTAGGGCAGATTAATGTTAGAACTTTTTTGTTTTCAAACTTTCATTAACATAATCTTTGTTTGAGAAGAACTATGCTTTTAATAGTCAGACAGTTACATACTCAATAGCGTTTTTTTTAATGTTATTATATGTGTTTCGCATGAATAAATTGAGTCAAAAACAGCTGAAAACAGCTATGTACCTGTTTTTTTAAAAACTTGCAAGACAGACACAATATGACAACAATGTATATCTTCCTATAGGAAATATCATAGAGCGACAAGAATCCATAGACAAGACAGGAAAACAAGCAGAAGGTATGCTTTCATTACATTGCTCTGACAAATGATTTTGACGTTGGCTGTATTAACTTCACTTACTGTGTAACTGATCTAATCTGTTAACATTGGTATGGAAAAACTGTGCATGGCATGAAACACTTTTATCGAAATCAGTTGTTCTCAACCTTTTCGAGGTCACATCATGCCCCCCTGTATTCCCATTTTAAGATCTGGTTCCCCTCGTCCATTTGCACAATCACTGTTTCCTACTTTTTTAAATAAAGTTTAACTTTAACACAACCGTCACTAAGCAACCTGTGAAGGCCTTATGGTTTGTTTGCTTTGAACAGTGTTAAGTGACTCTGAAAAAGTAATTAGTTACTTTTTACTAATTACATATTCAATAGTGTAATTTGATTACTTTACAAATTAAAGTTAGTTACTTATTACTAATTACTTTCTATATCCTACATCAACCTTGATTAGTTAAGTGATTCAAGGATAGACATGAAACCGCTTATATAATTAATTCAAATAAATAATATAAAACTACATAAAGTAGTATTATTAAGTTACCAAAGGATTACAAATTTGAGAATTATACATTAAAGCAGGGATTTTAAAGTTAGACTTTGAATTTTGATGTCAATTCCACTATTGCACACGGTATTACACACAAAGTATTTAGTTTAATTACATCAAAAGTAAATGTAATTAAATAAAGAGAAAGAGTAATCCCTTATTCAACTTTTTCAAGGGAAACTAAATTCAATTACAGTAACTAATTACTTAGTAACTAGTTACACCCAACTCTGGCTTTGAAAGGGAAAATATTCATGGAAAAATACATCGGTAATCAGCATTTTTTGCAACAACTAATTAATAAATTAATCAGCATCCACTACATTAAAGAGAATCACTTCATTTAAAGTGAATAAAATATCCTTCTTACTGGAGTTCAACACCACTGATGAACTGAGCAGCATACCTGACTTCAATATGTTGCGCAAAACGCGCATGACATGTGAGATGAACGCGGAGAGCAGGCAGTGGGCCAAACCACTGTGAGAGGCAGGGGAGGGGGAATTTAACAGTTTCTAAACTTAAAACTCTTTTTTTAATTGTGTTTTCTTCTAATTACACAATTAGTTTAGGTTAAAAAAAATATATATTTATGACAATAGAGAGTGAGAGTTTAATTGATGTGTTCCTCCGTCCCCCCCGGGATTTACGCCTATGGATATTCTACAAGCTTTTGTAGACGCTACAATGCAAAGCCAATCTTGTGCAGCATAATCTGAGTTTCTTGTATTACGCAACAATGATAGCAAAAATAAATAAATAAATAATACTTTGTTGATAAGTGTGCTGTCTTTAAATTTTAATCTGGCACAAGGGTTACAGACGTTCTGTACCAATAGTATATAAGTTTGACAGTTAATTCATATTTATAGCTGAGCAACATTTTTTAAGCTTATTTCTTAATATGCAAGAAAGAAATTTAACTAGGAATTTTGGGTGTTTGTTTTATGTTGTGATGCAGGCCTCAAATGTCATTCATAATATTTAAAATAAAAACTGAAAATTGACTTGAAACCTGCAAAATCCCCGATTATTAGCAAGCGGCACATCAAAACAGTATTATTCCATGGTGCACGCTTAAGGAGAGCAAGAGTGTTGCGCAGTTTATTTTACAGACGTGGTGTGGTGTCATTTGCCTGTTAATTTACATCTAATAACTTTAAACAGCCGTCATTCAGAAATATATGGGAAGGCCATTTTTTTTGGCAGAGACTATTTACACTAGCTCCGCCCACCAATATGTGATTGGAATAGAGAAAGTGTAAGACTGACCATTTCAAACAGCGACTGGAGTGGCATAAAGTGTAAAGTTTGTATAGCGCCGCATGGTAGACTGGGTTTCTAATCCTGTTGAAAACCTTCTTTAACCTCTTTTATTACTTTACAGATCATAAAGGCATTTGTTTTTTTAATAAAGTTGATTTAAGACTTGAAATACATTTTTATTCATAAACTTTAGGTTTAGAGTAAGGTTAGGGGTAGGTATAGGGCTTTTTGTGGGCAGTCTTGGCCTAATGGTAAGAGAGTAGGACTCGTGACCATAAGGTGGCCGGTTGGATTGTTAGGGCAGGCGGGTAATGACTGAGGTGCCCTTGAGCAAGGCATCTTACCCCCACTTACTCCCTGGGTGCTACAGTGATATCTGTCCACTGATCAGGGGTTCACAACTTCATGTGCGTGTGTTCACTACTCTCTGGATGGGTTAAATGCAGAGGTCACATTTCGGGTATGGGTCACCATACCTGATAAATAGGCACTTTCACTTAATATCTCAATTAGTTGCAATCATTTGAATATTTTTTTATAGCTGTCTGTTATTATTGCATGATGTTCAATACACAACAATACTGAGGTGCAAATAGTAACGTTATCTGCCAATATTTATAAGTAAAAATAATCAAACTACTATTTCTACTTAGTCTGGAGAAAATAGGCCCTACAGCTATTTTCACTTAGTGTAAATAGAACTTACTACTATTTAAACTTAGTGTAAATACCATCTGTCGCTATATACACCATTCCCTTTTTGTGCACTCTGAACTCATCGGAAGACAGAGTATTGCGCTTATTCTGAGATTACTGTCTGAAATACAAACATATGAGCTACCTGCTAAGATGCAGAAGAGGTAACTCCTGATGTGGTAGATATTAAACTGTGGTGCGAAGCCTAAAATTGCTGCAGAGTTCCATAGTTTGGGTTCTCGGGGAACTGTTGTGCCTCACCTGCACTACAGTGCTATTCAGAGACCTTCGGAGAGGCAGGTGCTCAAGACGGCATTCGCAATCATTTGGCGCTCGCATTCTAGCTGGCCGCAAATGGCTTTCCAGGGAGGTATTCCAACCTTCGACAATTTGTGAAAAATGCACTTTGGGCATCAAAAAGGTCACGTTGGGCAGAGGGGCAGGGCCCCGCCAAACCCCCCCCCACAGCTGCAGTAACTGAATTTGTTTTACTCCAAATTGAACCAGTTTGAACCCCACTGTTGGGATTTTAGACCATACAGCCAGTGTTTCCTTTAACAGTATTTTTTTTTTTTTAATTACCGGTTAATACTGTTGATAAAAATGCTTGCATCTCAATTTTTTTTTCAGATGATTTATTGCTGCAAGAGTTTTTGAAAAGTCACAAATCTAACATGAAGGAAAAGGCAGAGCATATTTGTGATGTCAAAAAAAAAGAAAAAACCCGTCTCAAGGATATTTACGTAGAGCTCCTTTTCACAGAGGGTGATATTAAAGGGGTGAATGAAGAGCATGAAAGTCTACAGATTGATGAAGCTTTCAAGAGCAAAAAACAACAGGAGAGACAAATTAACTGCAATGATATCTTCAGTTCATTAGGACAAAATACAACAAAGAGAAAGATTGTTCTGACCAAAGGCATCACTGGCATCGGAAAAACCGTCTCTGTGCACAAGTTCATTCTGGACTGGGCTGAAGGAAAAGCCAATCAGGATATAGACGCCATGTTCCTGCTGCCATTCCGAGAAATAAATTTGATTAAAGAAGAAAAGATCAGCATGCATCAGTTTCTGAGTAAATTTTATCCTGAACTGAAAAAACTGGAACAAACTAATTTATATAAGAAGTATAATCTTGCATTTATCTTTGATGGACTTGATGAGAGTCGACTGCCTTTAAATTTTGAAAGTGAAATGGTGACTGATGTTGAGGAAAAATCAACTGTGGATGAATTGTTCACAAGTCTCATCAAAGGTCATCTGTTTCCATCAGCTCTTGTCTGGGTGACCTCACGACCAGCAGCAGCCAATCAAATCCCTTCAGAGTATGTCGATTTGTTCACAGAGGTTCAAGGATTCACTGACCAACAGAAGGAAGAGTACTTCAGAAAGAGAATCAAAGATGAGTCTCAGGCCTCCAGAATTATCTCACACATCAAGACATCTCGAAGTCTCTACATCATGTGTCACATCCCTATGTTCTGTTGGATCATGGTTATTGTTCTTCTGAAAACTCTCGAGAACAACACAGAGGACATTCCCACGACGCTCACTGAAATGTACATCCACTTCTTTCTGATACAGATGAACATGAAGAACAGGAAACATGATGCAAAAGTTGAAAGAAACTATACAAAGTTGTCGGATTCAGATAAAACAATGGTTGTGAAATTGGCCAAGCTAGCCTTTGAACAACTAAAGGAAGAAAAAACTGTGTTCGATGAGGAAGAGCTGAAAAAGTGCGGCATTGATGTGAGTGAAGACTTGACTGAGTCCACAGGAATGCTCACCGAGATCTACAAGAAAGAAGCCGGACTTCATGAGGTGAAGGCTTTCTGCTTTGTCCATCTGAGCGTCCAAGAGTTCCTCGCTGCGCTACATGTGTTCCTCAATTTCCTCAACAAGAACCTGGAGGCACTTCAGTTTTTTTTTGAAAAGCCCTTCTTCGAAAAAAGGGACCAACGTGAACTTCGAATGCTGTTAAAAAGGGCCACCAAAAAACTTGATTTGCACAATTTACTCAACAATGCTGTTGATAAAGCAATCCAGAGTGAGACGGGACATTTAAACCTTTTTCTAAGGTTTCTTCTGGGCCTTTCTCTGGAATCCAATCAGAAACTTCTGAATGGTATGTTTAGTAAGATAAAGTGCAGAGCAGAGAGCATCGCAAAAGTTCAAGAACACATTAAACAATTACTAAACAACAACATCTCAGCTGAAGCTTCAGTCAACCTGTATTACTGCCTACTTGAGCTAAAAGATAAATCATTGCACGAGGAAATCCAGCAATACCGGAGTTCAGGCAGAAATTCAGGAAGAGAACTCTCAGCTTCAATGTGCTCAGTGTTGACCTACTTAAGGCTGATGTCAGAGGATTTGATGGACGAGTTCAACATAAGGACGTACAACACATCACCTGCAAACTACATGAGACTAATCCCAGCTTTGAGATGCTGCAGAAAAGCCATGTGAGTGACTTAATTGAAAGTTTTTGCACATACATTTTTGGGGGGTTCTTGGCCACGTTTGCAATTATTTAGATAACATTTGCACAATGTTTCAACACAAAAAGTTTACCATATGTGTACACCTCTCTGTGCTGATGACCATCTGCCTCTGTTTTCTGTTTAGATTGTCCGGCTGCAATCTTACTTCTGAGTGTTGTGAAAGTGTAGCATCAGCTCTACAATCATCAAACTCTCCTCTGATAGAACTGGACATGAGTCACAATAATCTGCAGGATTCAGGATTGAAGCTTCTCTCTGATGAACTGAAGAGCCAAACCTGTAAACTGGAGACATTGAGGTATGTAACCCATCAATGAATGACAGCCAGAAAACCAATCTACAGCCCATGATGTTGAGGTCAGGATCTCTAGGGTTCGCCACAACTGAGCCAATACACTGGGCAATATCAATTCTCTGGTTTTTATATATCTAGATCACTTTCTCAGGGCACCAAATGTCCGATCTTATTCAGGGTTACTAACAGCATCAGGTGTTTGAGTGTTGAGGACTTGTATGTTATTCTTTCTGATGTCACTGATCACCTCAACTTCACTGCTGGTCTCTTGTAGGTTGTCTGACTGTATGGTGACAGAGGAAGGCTGTTCTTATCTGGCCTCAACTCTGAGGTCAAACCCCTCACACATCAGAGAACTTGATCTGAGCTACAATAATCCAGGAGTGTCAGGACTGAGGCAAATCTCGGATCTAATGAAAGATTCACATTGCAAACTGGAGAAACTCAAGTATGTTGGACATTAAAGAGACATTTAAATTATACCGATAAATTTAATTTAACAATAACTTTGATGATTTTGAGTTTGCATACTATTGTATTATGCTGTATTAACACCAAACCAAAACCAGAAACTTTTTGCAGAAGTAAATTAGATAAAAAGTTAATGCAGCCATGTGAATAGATGCAGACTCGCGCCGGGCGATGCAAGTTGAAAAATATTAACTGTGAGGCAATCCGAACTTTTAGATGATATTAACGACAAGCTTTTGTTTCGACAAATTGTTTTCAATTTTGAGATCAATCTTGAGAACTGTCATAAGAAGTTATTTTCGGGAATTCAAAATATTCCTAAATTAGTAGGGAATAAAAATATTATAATTTTTTGTTCTGTTGATCACAAAAGAAGATGTTTTGAGAAATTAAGCAAATCAAACAGTTCTAAAGAAACTTTAACCTTTAACTTTTTTCTACTATGGTAGTCAATGGTGCCTCAGAACTGTTGCTTGCTTACATTCTTCCAAATATCTTTCTTTGGGTTCATCCGAACCAAGAAATTTATACAGGTTTGGAACAACTACAGGCTAAGTAAATTATGACAGAATTTTCATTTTCGGGTGAACCATCCCTTTAATAACCTACTTCCTTAGGTCGTGGAAACACTTAAAATATTTATTTTGTGCAAAAACAGCAAAAAACGATCGGCACAGGCAGTTTTTTGCCAATTACACCGATGTTGCTGATGTTAACGCCTTTAAGCAGTTTTCTTTCAGTTCATGTCTTTATGGTTGACAGTGTAAGAGTGAAAGTCTCAAATGGAAGTGACATTAAAATAATGCATTAAAGTACACTCTCAAATCATGTTAGCATTTGCAGGTACTGCGGACATGAACAGATTCAAACATACAGCTTCTGACAGATTTCCGCAGACCTTCTGAATGTCTCGATAGAGTATCTGTAGTGACGCCACTGCCTCCGAGAAACCAGACAGATCTCAAAATTCAATGTATATGCATGTAAACACGTGACAACGGGTTTCTTTTATAGTCAGATTTTATATAAATATCTGTTTATTCTGTGAGGAAAAAAGACAACATTAAATGTGAACCACACACAAATGGTAAATATTGTCATCTGACATAGACACTCTGTTTCTATCATCTGTTTAGATTGAGAGCTTCTGATCTCACTGCTGAGTGTTGTGAAAGTGTATCATCAGCTCTACAATCATCAAACTCTCCTCTGAGAGAACTGGACATGAGTTACAATAATCTTCATGATTCAGGTGTGAAGATGATCTTTGATGGACTGAAGAGCACAAACTGTAAACTACAGATACTGAGGTATTTCAGAATAATACTTATTTCAACACAACCCAAGCTGGGACTGTTTGGAACAGATAGTTTGTGGGATGCAGGGGTTGGGTGTAGGTTCCTAAAATTGGGCATTTCCATCCAACAAAATGCATGTAAACAATGTGAAGAAAACTGTCTCACTAGTGTTGGGTGTAACTAGTTAGTAAGGAATTAGTTACTGTAATTTAATTTCTTTTCCCGTGAAAATGTAAAGTAAGGTATTACTCTTAATTTTTGTGTAATTTAATTTCAGTTACTTCTGATGCAATTTAACTAAATACAGTGTAATATATTCAATAGTGGAAATGACATCCAAATTATCATTCTAACTTTAAAATGTATGCCCTAATGTATCCATCCCACATTTGTATACTTCAAGAATAATTGATGTTGTTATTTATTATTTATTTGAATGAATTAAATAAACCGTTTCATGTCTATCCTTGACTCAATTCCAGGATATAGAAAGTAATTAGTTAGATGTAATATTATAACTAATAGAGTTATTTATAAAGTAATCTTATTAAACTATTGAATGTGTAATTAGTAAATAATAATTTCAGAGTAATTTACCCAACCCTGTTTCTCACAGTGACACTCATCAAATGAAACACATACAATGTGAACCACACAAGCTTTTTACGCTGACGCTGTTTTCTCTTTAGATTAACAGACTGTAAACTCACTGCTGAGTGTTGTGAAAGTGTATCATCAGCGCTACAATCATCAAACTCTCCTCTGAGAGAACTGGACATGAGTTTCAATAACCTACAGGATTCAGGCGTGAAGCTGATTTCTGATGGACTGAAGAGCCCAAACTGTAAACTGGAGATGTTGAGGTATTTAACCGATCCATGTATGCCAAGAGTAAACAGTTTTTAGTAAAAATTGGTCTTAGGAATGTTTGTATTTTGTCTCACCGTCACTATTCTTCTGTGTGTTTGTAGATTATCTTACTGTAAGGTGACAGAGGAAGGCTGTTGTTGTCTCGCTTCAGCTGTGAAGTCAAACCCTTCACACATAAGAGAACTGGATCTGAGCCTAAATCAGCCAGGAGCTGAAGGAAAGAAGCTGCTCTCTGAGCTACTGGAAGATCCAGACTGCAGACTGCAGAAACTCAGGTTGTGCGGCTCTGAGTAACCACCAAAGCCCTGACATGTGAGAGGTCGTTAAAGATGCTGACATTATCATTAATGGAAATGCCTGATTATTTCATGCATTTATGAACCTACAGTATACCTTCCCTGTGCAACAATTCTGTTGCCATTTCTCCTCGTTCATCTTTAACTAAGCTTATTATAGTCATTTCTGTATTGGGGAGCGGTTTAACTTAGAGCTTAGAGTCTGGGGCCAAACTCTTGTGAAACGCTGGGCTGTTGGTAAAGTAGATACTAAATGGTAGTTTGTACTTCACTACATCTGAATGTAGATTCCTTACTTTTAAGTAATTGTCATGAAGTTGTTTTTTAGTTGAAAGGTGACGGTAAATAATGCTCCAAAATATTTACCATGTTTTTATTATGGTGCACGGTTTCCATTTACTCTTGTTTGTTAAGGTATTGGTGATGATCTTTTTTACATTTTGTTATAATAAAATAAACATTTTTATTGTCAAGTTTTCATTTGCATGTGTGGTTAATGAGTACCTTCTATAGGCATAATGATTTTTACATAACAATAACTCTATATTTTATTCCATATTATATTTATGTTCCATATTACAGGGTGTCCCCGGGGTCTTAAAAAGTATTAAAAGTTGAAAAATCAATTTAAAGGAAATTAAGGCCCTTAAAACATATTAGGAAGTCTTAAATGCCATTTTCCGAAGTGTTAAATTGTCTATCATCCTCATAGATTTGTTCAAAGAAGTCACATGTTATAGTTTAATCATTGTGTAGGCAAATTGTTTTCGGTCCAACCGAACTGTGTGTGTAAAAATTGTTCACAAATTATTATTATATGTGTTTATGTCTTTCACAAGTTTAACCAAACCAGTACATTCAGAAAATTATCTCAGAGTTTTCCGGGTAAACATTTTTTTGTACAGATTTGTTTCCACAAAGAAGATGAAATATCTTTGCTAAAGTAATTATTTTGTGATGCCATCCAAAGCTGTTAACTGAAACCAAAATTCTAATTTGATAGAAGCTTTAATACCTTTGAGTAGCTTGTTTGAGAAGCTGCTACAGTTTATAATAAAAATATTGTGCATTCATAATGAGTTTTTTTGTAACACTTTACATTAAGGTTCCCTTAATAAAGAATTGTAAATGTGTTCATTAATGATTAATAAGTTATTTACAAATGCATTATAAAGCAGTTATAACTGCATAAATTAAAAGGGGAATTCTAACAAAATACCTTTCCAATTGTGGGCCATTTTTAACACACATGTTATGATGTATTCATTATTTATTTATTTGACTCGAAAGGAGATTCATTATCATCTTGATGTTTGGTTTTAAAGCTTAACCTTAATGTAAAGTGTTACCGAGTTTTGTTCATGGTGTGTTAATGACACATTTTAGCCTATGGCAAAACCAAGCAATTGTCAAAAACTAATGAGTGTTTTTAATGTGTATTAACATGTATGTACCCAGATCGGGCGAAAATCTCATTTAACAGTAGGGGGGGACAAGACGCATAAAATTTCTCCAGAGCAATTTTTGAAGGGGACAGAAATAATACAGTCAAAATTGTACTTACTACGACACTAAGCGACAAAATGCATTAGGTTCATAGGTTTATCATGCAGACTTGCAGTCATATTAAAACTGAACTGAACTGTCACATACTGTAATACAAGTAAACATAAAAGCTTTTTTCTATTTATATATTTTTTGTCTTTGATTTGAAGACAGGAAACAAATATAAAATCACTCTACCCATGATACTACATGTTGACAATGAGTCACTTTTTAAACACTTAAAAACTTTTAAAATGTTATCATGATTTATACTGAAACATCGTCTGACAAAGTCGCCGTATATGGAAGTATATTGGTTGCTATATTCAATTTGAAATGCAGAATGCGAAATGGCGATGTAGTATGTAAAATGACAATGCAATTGTGTATCTACACAAATAACATATGTGCAACATTAAGTGCAAAATGAAAATAAAATCACATTTGTCAGTTCCTACACTAGTTTTAATATGTTATTTAAATGGATATGTTTAACGCTCTTTAAGTTGCAAAATTAAAATGCATTCCCCGGATTGATTATATATGTTTAAGATAGTCAAGCAAAACTGTAGTCAAAAGAAAATTCTAGTGTCATTTTCCCTAAATGCATTAACAGGTTGAACATTTGGGATTGCATTTTCAATTACACACAGCGCGTTGAGAGTTGCAAAACTCAATGTGGACTTGACAATACAGTAGTGGCCAAAAGTTTTGAGAATTACATAAATATTCGTTTTCAAAAAGTTTGCTGCTAAACTGCTTTTGGATCTTTGTTTCAGTTGTTTCTGTGATGAACTGAAATATAATTACAAGCACTTCATACGTTTCAACGGCTTTTATCGACAATTACATGACATTTATGCAAAGAGTCAGTATTTGCAGTGTTGGCCCTTCTTTTTCAGGACCTCTGCAATTCGACTGGGCATGCTGTCAATCAACTTCTGGGCCAAATCCTGACTGATAGCAACCCATTCTTTCATAATAACTTCTTGGAGTTTGTCAGAATTAGTGGGTTTTTGTTTGTCCACCCGCCTCTTGAGGATTGACCACAAGTTCTCAATTGGATTAAGATCTGGGGAGTTTCCAGGCCATGGACCCAAAATTTCAACATTCTGGTCCCCGAGACACTTAGTTATCACTTTTGCTCCATCGTGCTGGAAAATGCATTGTTCTTCACCAAACTGTTGTTGGATTGTTGGAAGAAGTTGCTGTTGGAGGGTGTTTTGGTACCATTCTTTATTCATGGCTGTGTTTTTGGGCAGAATTGTGATTGAGCCCACTCCCTTGGATGAGAAGCAACCCCACACATGAATGGTGTTAGGATGCTTTACTGTTGGCATGACAAAGGACTGATGGTAGCGGTCACCTTATCTTCTCCGGACAAGCCTTTTTCCAGATGCCCCAAACAATCGGAAAGGGGCTTCATCGGAGAATATGACTTTGCCCCAGTCCTCAGCAGTCCATTAACTATACTTTCTGCAGAAGATCAATCTGTCCCTGATGTTTTTTTTGGAGAGAAGTGGCTTCTTTGCTGCCCTTCTTGACACCAGGCCATCTTCCAAAAGTCTTCGCCTCACTGTGCGTGCAGATGCGCTCACACCTGCCTGCTGCCATTCCTGATCAAGCTCTGCACTGGTGGCACTCCGATCCCGCAGCTGAATCCTCTTTAGGAGACGATCATGGCGCTTGCTGGACTTTCTTGGACGCCCTGAAGCTTTCTTTACAAGAATTGGACCTCTTTACTTGAAGTTCTTGATGAACCTATAAATTGTTGATTTAGGTGCAATCTTAATAGCCACAATATTCTTGCCTGTGAAGCCCTTTTTATGCAACGCAATGATGGCTGCACGCGTTTCTTTGCAGGTCACCGTGGTTAACAATGGAAGAACAATGATTTCAAGCATCACTCTTGTTTTAACATGTCAAGTCTGCCATTCTAACCCAATCAGCCTGACATAATGATCTCCAGCCTTGTGCTTGTCAACATTCTCACCTGAGTTAACAAGATGATTACTGAAATGATCTCAGCAGGTCCTTTAATGACAGCAATGCAATGCAGTGGAAAGGTTTTTGGGGATTAAGTTAATTTTCATGGCAAAGAAGGACTATGCAATTCATCTGATCACTCTTCATAACATTCTGGAGTATATGCAAATTGCTATTATAAAAACTTAAGCAGCAACTTTTCCAATTTCCAATATTGATGTAATTCTCAAAACTTTTGGCCACGACTGTACATATTGACATTGAGTCATTTTTTAAACAATTTTAAAGTGTTATCCTGATTTATACTACAACATTGTTTGACAAAGTAACCGTACATCGACATTATTGAGTGGTTATTTTCCTCTGTAGTGCCCTGGCTCCGCCAACAAACTTTGTTCATGTTCGTGTACCCAAATTCTGTGTTGTACTCGTTGAACACAATAGATGATGAGAAAACGATCCTCTCCAACTGAATGAAAGCTGTGCACCTTTTGTGGACGATAGATATAGTGCCAACGTCACAAAACTGTTACCGGTATGTTCGCGTCTGTGTGACACGGGACCTGAATGGCAGGATCGGTGTGTTGCGGTAGATGTTCACCTCATGCCAGGTCGCCTAAATTAAAACAATGCATGAGAAACGGCTTTGGCGTGTTAGTTGCAGTGTGTGAAGTCCTTTGCAACAAGCTAACGTTAACTAGCTAAGTAACGTTTTAATCGCTAACATAGCAGATTCATGGAAAAATACATCGGTAATCAGCATTTTTTGAAACAACTAATTTATTAATGAATCAGCATCAACTACATTAAAGAGAATCACTTCATTTAAAGTGAATAAAATATCCTTCTTAGTGGAGTTCAACGCCCACTGATGAACTAAGCCGCACACCTGACTTGAATGTGCTGCGCAAGCGCAACGCGCAGGTGAGATGAACGGGGACCAAACCACTGTGAAAGGCAGGGGAGGGAGAACACAACAGTTTCTAAATTTAAAACGCATTTTTGCTTTTGTATTTTCTACTAATCACACAATTAGATTAGATTAACATAAATATATTTATGACCATAGCGAATTTAATTGATCGAGGGGGGGACAACCCTCGGATAGAGGAGGACACGTCCCCTCCGTCCCCCCCGGGATTTACGCCCATGTTTGTTTGGTAATAACGGAAAAAAACAGTGGATTAATACAGAAAAAGCATTCATTTATTATTCAATTCAACCACATTAAATGCATGAAAACAGTAATGGATTTACATTACATTACATTTAGTCATTTAGCAGACGCTTTTATCCGAAACGACTTACAAAGAGTTACGGAGCAACAAGCGATATGTCATAAAGGAGCCATAATACATTAGGTGCCAATACAACGTTACTGGTTTCAACAAAACCTAGATCACTACCTGTTGAGAGAAAGGGTTCGCTTTTTATTATTTGGCTGTCAGGTATTGACAGAAGATTCGGGTTATAAGTAGTTTAAGTATAGAGACAAATTTTTGTTAACAATAAACATTCAAATAAGAAAAAATTGCACGCCCAACTTGCATCAGACTCTGAACATGAGCTAGCGCATAAAGAGAGCGCGCATTTAACGCACACACACACCTGGGGGAAACGATCCAACCGATTTTCTATTGCGGGAAGTTGCCTCCATGCAATTTCTGACTTATAACAAAAAAACAGAACAATGCCTAAAAACCGCTGTGTGACAGGGTGTACAGCAAACAAATACAGAAAGAGAAAATCCAGTGTGCGCGTCCAGGTGGGTCTGCAATGCGGGACTGTCTGGTGGTTTCAGAAAACATATTTTGAAGTGCAAATACTTGTCAGTATCGCACTCGTGCAGACTCTTATTCTGCCGGGCAGGATTAAGGCCGTACAGAATGGTGAGCGATTTGACCAATCGGGGGAAAGTGTCGTTACAGCGCCGCCCACATGTACGAATGCCATATTGCGTACAAAATCCGTTTTTTAAACGGCAAACGAAAAATGAAAAATCTGGCCGAAATCTAATTTTTCGTTTGGTGAACTAAACGAAAAATAAAAAACGAGTAATTTTTCCGTTTACATTAATTTATTTCAAACCGATATCAAATGAATAAAACGTACGAGGACCTACATGGACCAGCATATAATATGAATGAGTTACGAATATTTAATGATAATTATAAGATTGATGTGAAATTATGACTAAATAAAAACATAACAAATTACGTCATTATTAACTTAACATTCGAATATTCGTTTTTTAAGAGCTCAAATATTCGAATATGAAATTATAAAAAAATGCACACCCCTAATGTTTTATTATCTTTTTTTATCAGAATCAGAATAAATACGTGTGGAATGCTGCAAAATAAATCTCTTCTAATATCATCAATTGTTGTGTATAACGAGCTGAAGCCGACACATTTAAACGACCTTACTTTAAACCATTGTGCGAGCTTTCTCTTTGATACCGCGTGGGTTATATACATGTTGCTGCTGATTGGGCTGACATGCATGACACGCCCACCAAACAAGAACAAAAAACGCATCTCAAACCCTGTTGCACACCGTTGCAAACCGTTCCCTGGAAACCGTAGCAAAACCTGTTTGAGCTTGAACATGCCCGTGGCCGGCCTACAGTTTTTACCGATTGGTTGAGGCGGTATTTGTCCCGCCGTTCCTGCGCTGTGATTGGACGGGCGAGTAAAAAGTGACATTGATAAGCACAATCATTATGCATTAACACATCGCCCACCACTGGGTTTATAATGAGTAGCACTAAACTATATTTTAGCATTTCAGAATGCATACACTGCTGAAAGGCGATAGAAACCATCACATAAATTCTACTGGATTTAATGGTTATGAAGGGAATTTTAATGGTTGTAATGGAAACAAAAGTTGCTGCTGTTATGTGTTGGGATCTATTGATGAGACCCTTAAATCATATTCTAATAATGTCCAAAACACACTACAAAAAGGTTTTAATATAACCTAATGGTTTCCAGCTGAGTTTTAATGGAAATCATTGGAAAAACAAGAAGAAGACATTTCATGTTTGTTAAAAAGAGGAACTGAAAATGTACAAAAACACTTCTTCTAAAGTGTGTTGAGCAAAACTTGTCATGAATATCCACGGAAAGGAACCCACATGCAGGCAGCGGAACACTAAAACTTAAACTTTATTGACAGAACAAAGGACCCACGATGGGGGGTAAATAAGAACAAAAGAAAATGTAAAGTAGAAACAAATGACTTCCCACGAGGGGCAAAAAACGGGAGAACAAGATAACTGAACTAAAACACTCACACGACTTTGACAAGGACCAGGCAATTGTACCAGGCTTCAGGACAAGGCAATAATCCAAAAAGGTAAGCACGAGTCAGACATGGCAAACAAGCAGACATGGCGATGTATTTTGTGTCTCATGCAGATAAGATGTGTATGCAGGATGTGATGTGTTTTAAGCTTGATGCCATAATGTGGGTTTTCTTGACACTGTGTCAGCTTTAGTTGAGCCGAATCACACATTGAAGTTACTCTGAAATCAATTACTCCCCTTAAGTGCTATATTTCAACAGTTATTTTGCTCTTTTTTTTATCTTAACAGAAGAGAAAATGTAAATATTAACTCACCTCTCTGTCTTGAGCCAGTGAACTATCAAATGAAAATAAAACAAATTCATGTTGTACTCAAAACTAAAATGCATCTAAATCTTTTTCTGAGATTTTGTGAGAAAATCGTTTTCTGAGATAACACACCCACAGTCAAAGTATATGAAAGCAAAGTGAAAGGAAGTTCAGTAGCTCTATTCAACATGACAGGAGAAAGATCCAGAAACACCTACATTTTACTACTTAGTAAATATAAATACAAAGTTACTGACTTATATATAAGTAGATTGTTTATGTAGATAATTAAGTAGAGTTTTACATAATATTGAGGAATCCCAAAAGTCTCGACGTTGTGTGGAGACAGACAGAATGGAGTTTGAACTTGAGACCTTATCATATCTGATTGCACTTTTAAAGTGTTACGGCTTAGCTCGATACACAAACCTCAACATAAAGAGGGAGTCAGAGAACATAAATATGCTTTTTTTAATACCATTTATTAAAATATATGAAGCAAAAAGGAAATATAATTTAAATAAGAAAGAAAAATATTTTCTCGTATAATACAAGATAAACTCGACATGTTGAAGAAAAAAAAAAACATAATGAAAAAGAAACCATGTCAAACCCTGTGGCACACCATTGCAAACCGTTTCCAGGAAACCGTAGCAAAACGTTGCGCAACGTTGTGCACTGGTTTGAGCTTGAACATGCCCGCGGTTTTAGGCTACAGTTATGTGCCGATTGGTTGATGCGGTATTTTGCATAATGTGGGTTCCCTTTCTGTCTGTCTCTCGACGTTATGTCGAGAACGACAGATGGGGTTCGCCCTTGAGAACCAATCAACTCTGACTACTATAGAAAAGGTCAATGAAATTTGGCTAACGAAATTTGCATGCTGATCTCCCCCCCGGATGTCCGGTATATAAGGAAGCCGGCGTGCAGAATTCATTTACCTTTTGTTCTTCAGAGCCTTCGCTCATGACTACGAACAAAACGAATTTTTCATCTACATTGCCTGATCTACGATGTAGATCAGCTGATCGTCCCTACCTGCAACACAGTATCCTCCTGACATGTTTCGCCTCTGTAATCTTGGATGCAGCCATCTCGTCCTCTAACCAGACGGGCACGATACCTCCATCTCATGCTGGGGGCTGCATGCTGAAGTAGCGTGCGTGGAAACGGCATGAAAAAACTGTGAGCTGTGTTCTACAGGACGCAACCAGAACATCGCCTGCTTTCCATTCCATGGTGGCTACCAGCTGTCTGCAACGGCGAGCGACGATGTGGGGACTCCCATGGACGATAACCGGCCGCAGCCCCTGCCCTGGACCGCCCATGCCCCGACACGCTCACCAAACCCGTCTCCGATGGGCGGCAGTCGACTGAACCATAGTGGACTCACACAGGTATGTGATGAGGTTGAGATTTCCGTCGCAGCATTGGACGCTGAAGACTTCTTGGAGCTCCCGGCGTCAGCAGGTCCAGCCCAGGACGATTGGGAGGTGATAATTTAAGTCATTTAAGTCAACAGAACCGCCTGCTGCATGTGGTCCGGGAAAGCATGGGCAAAGTCTGCTTATTCTTGAGCTCCACCTCCACCTGTAGGAGGGAATCATCGGGATCAGATGCCAGCAGATCGCCCTCCGATGCTGCGATGGACATCTCATCACCATTTCCAATTTCGTGATTGAGGATCTAGACGGTGTGTAACTGTCTTCTGGGGAACAGTCAGATGAGCGAGACGAGTTGAGCGCTTAGCTGACGGGTTTACGCTTGCAGTAGCCCCCACATCACCCTCTTTGCTCGCCTTGGCAGACGGCAGGGCCTTACCCACTGTCGTCATGGCGCGGGAAGCAAACGAGGTGCTTCCCGCATAACCGCAACATCTGAATTACCATCTGCCCGCAGTGCGAGCAAGATGTGTCAACGAAGGCCGCCTCAGCGTGATGGGGACCCAAACATGCGAGGCAGACATCGTGTCTGTCCCCCTCCTTGATGAGGTTACCGCACCCACGAGAACATCGGGACATGCCACGCTGGAGAAATTTGCTCTTTTAGAAAAGACTCGAACACCTCTGGAACCAAAGAGACACCCAGGGGAAGTCGCTGCAGGAAGGGAAAGTCCGCTGCACCACGTCGAAAGAATCCGGCAGTCTGTGTAGAGATCAGTAATCTTGCAGTTTTGCTTGTCATGAAGCGAAGGCTCCGATGAACAAAAGATGAATGAATGCAGAACGCCGTCTCTCTTTTATACATTTACATTTAGTCATTTAGCAGACGCTTTTATCCAAAGCGACTAACAAAGAGTTTTGGGAGCAATAGACCACTACCTGTTGAGAGAAAAGTTTTTTTTTTCATTTGTCTGTCAAGTATTGTCAGAAGAGATGGGTTTTGAGTAGTTTTTTGAATGTTGTGAGCGATGTGGTTGACCAGACCGAGCTACGAAGAATGTTCCAACAGGAAGGAGTTGTGGATGAGAATGAGCGGGAAAGCGATTTCCTGCCCTTATGGGAAGGCAGTATAAGACGCCGCTGGTTTGCTGAATGCAGGGATCTATATGCCATTCGCCAATTCATTCGCCTTTTAGAAGTGGAATCAGAGATGATAGGTTCTCTAGTTTAAACCCCATTTTGTCTGTCTCGACACAACGTCTGGTTCCCTCCATCAGGGAACAGAGGTTACATCCGTATCCCAGATGTTTTGTACCTATGTGCAAAAAATCATAAAAGAATCACTCATTTTTCTCATCTATGCCTGATTTGCAGCTTTCCTCATGTTTACTTGCAGCTGTTTTAAAATCTAGTGAAGGACGATGGCATCTGCTCAGTTTCAGGAAACACTGGGTGAGTTTTAAGAACACAATCTAAAAAGATTTAAGTCTCATTGTAAACCGGAAGGACCAATTTCAGTAAGAAAACAATAAAAAGGAACATAAAGAAGATTCTCATGTAACCCTTATTACGAGGTAGTAATAATGTACATAGGTTTAATAGTCTAGAGTAGTCGTAGAGGTTACCATAAATACAATTTGGACCAGAATCAGAAGACGCTAAATTGTTAAGAGCCTGAGAATCGAATATCAATAAAAAACATGCCACACCAGAATGACAGTTTAGGCAACCTGTATTAACTTCACAGGGTGGAACATACATACAAGAAAAATAACACATTGATGAAAAATAACAAAATAAAATAATAAAGTGCGCACGTGAACAAAACCCTCTCTTTTCAGTATCTTTGAGCTCAGTTGATCCTCGGTTCGACCTGCCTTGGTTGACAAGAGTTCAGTTTCACCGTTGGGGCCCTTTATTTACTTGTGATAGTGTTTGTCCTACCACCATGATGATGAAGAAGATAATCGGGGCAATCCGTCTAAAGCCAGAGTCACGAACACGGTTGGCTCGCCACCCGGACTGGGAATCTATGACTCTCTGGGAGAACGTCTGGAACGTGTGGATCTATATCACTCCGTGGAAAGGATCTCTGCACAATGTTTCCAACTCTTTACCAAAACCATTTTAACGGAATTCACTGCCTTTAGCTCCGTGACAACAGTGGATTCAGGCACACCTTTCGTTTACACTCAAGCAGATAACGCAGCATCCTATGCTCAAATGCAAGCGCCAAAAGAACGTGCAGTGAAGCGAAACTAGACGTGTAGCCGTAACGGAGCCTAGCTAGCAGCTGAATAGTCAGCTCAGTGCCTCATAGAATTCACTCATTGGCTCACTTACAAATCCATCAAAGATCCAAAATTAAAGTTAACCCTTTCGTGACTGGGTTAGACAGCTAATTGGGATTTCTCATTATTTAACCTGGCTACACTCAGGTAAATTATTCTCTTTGAATTTAATGCAATTTTCTCTCTGCTTCATTGCAAGATGCTCCAGTCCAGATGGACAGCTCTTCATCTCACACTGAACTCAATGTTGAGATGAAAGCTGATGGAGGTGCAAATTTAATTGCTCCTGTACTCACTAATAACATCATATCAGGACCAGTAAACATCAACTATAACTTAAACCCTGCAGGTAATGTGAAGAAGTCTTTCTGTTACTCTTAACTGCATCATACAGATAAGTCAACAGTCTTTTATTACCAGTAAATGAAAGTGATATCAGCTTCTTACCAAGATGTTGTACAAATAATGCAAACAAAAAGTTTTTTTTTTAACTTTGTTTGTGTCTGCCCGTCAAAAATTGTGTCTTCCATCAAACTGGCGTAGTGATTATAGAATGTTCATTTTAGGGTGAGCTCTGCTTTTAATACCCCGACAATTACAATAATTTATTCTCAGTAATGGTGTTTTGTGTCTTTTTCATGTTACTATGTATGTATGTGTGTGTTTCTCATGAAAAACTCTAGTCAGAATGTCAGTAAGATTTCAGTAAAAAAGAAGAAACAGTTTTAAGACAGACGAGACAAAAAATATATATAGAGAGTTATGGGTGATTCTGTGATTGGAGATACATTTTTCATTTAAAAAAGTTGAAGCGAAAAACTTAACCAGTATATTATTTAAAAATCTAATAAATTCTTAACTGCCAAAAACAAACTAGTTTTGGAACTTTTTGAACTTTGAAGAAACAGATTTTTAATACATACTGTCAACACTGTTACTCTACCTGTCACGGTTCGTGCAGGAAATAGTCAAGACGAGCGGATAAACAAAAGGATATTTTAATCCACGGGAAAATACGGGTAATACACAACACCACAAACATTTACAATACTGGACAAGGAACTGAACTGAGGGGAGAACTTAAATAGAACAAATAACAAGGACTACACAGGTGATGGGGATGAACTAAATAATGGAATGCAGGTGCGAAAGTCAATGAGAACAAAAACACAGCTGAGGGAGCGTGGCAAAATTATAGTCCATGGGGAAAAACTTGGAAAACAGGCAGGAAATACACAGGAGTATTACACTACCTTGGCAGAATTGACATTTTTAAAGGGACACTTCAACAAAAATTTTAAATTCTGTCAACATTTACTCACCTTCGATTTGTTCCAAATCTGTATAAATGTATTTGTTCTGATGAACAGAGAAAAACATTAGTGGAAGAATGCTTATAACCAAACAGACCTTTCCCCCAGGGGCGTAGCAGTCATTTTTAAAAGTGGGGGGGCAGCTTTCAGGTGATGTGACCCTCAAAGCCGAAACAAATAATGCACATAATGTACATGTTCATATAATAAATTCTATATAGTATACTAGTTGGTATTTTAGAACACCCTAGTAGTAATTTTGGGAAGATGCCATGATAGCAAATAGTCTACCGTAGTAATTGGAACACCCGGCCTAATCATATAACCACACCTAGTGGTCATAGCCTGTTGACGCGGATTCGGTGTAAAACAACTTTTTCTTTAGTGGGAATTAGCAGCCTATTTGTCTTTAGCCCAGGCGAGACGCTTCTGACGCTGTCTGTTGTTCAAGAGTGGCTTGACACAAGGAATGCGACAGCTGAAACCCATGTCTTGCATACGTCTGTGCGTAGTGGTTCTTGAAGCACTGACTCCAGCTGCGGTCCACTCTTTGTGAATCTCCCCCACAGTTTTGAATGGGTGTTGTTTCACAATCCTCTCCAGGGTTGTGTTATCCCTATTACTTGTACAGTTTTTTCTACCACATCTTTTTCTTCCCTTCGCCTCTCTATTAATGTGCTTGGACACAGAGGTCTGTGAACAGCCAGCCTCTTTTGCAATGACCTTTTTGCCCTCCTTGTGCAAGGTGTCAATGGTCGTCTTTTGGACAACTGTCAAGTCAGCAGTCTTCCCCATGATTGTGTGACCATTTAAAGACCTTTGCAGGTGTTTTGAGTTAATTAGCTGATTAAAGTGTGGCACCAGGTCCCTTCAATATTGAACCTTTTCACAATATTCAAATTGTCTGAGATACAGCATTCAGGGTTTTCATTAGTTGTCAGTTATAATCATCAAGTTTGAAGGAAATAAACACTTAAAATATATCAGTCTGTGTGGAATGAATTTATACATTTTACAAGTTTCACTTTTTGAATGGAATTAGTGAAATAAATAAATTTTTTCATGATATTCTAATTATATGACAAGCAACTGTGTATATATGCTGGTCATATAATGTAAATATATATAAATATAATAATACATTGTATATATTTTTGTTATAGCCTGAAACATTGTGATCCAAATTAATTGAATAATTAATGCTTGACAACCATCTCTTCCTCATTGTGTTATAATATACATGTTTTCCATTCTGTATTCTCCTTTCCACTTCACAGAGCAACAAGAATCCTCAGAGACAGCTGGAAAACACACAGAAAAACAAGGTGCAGCAGCCGTCTTTTACAGCTATCTCACAAATTATTTTGGCACTGGGTATAATTAAACTAAATAAAAAGATCATACATTGAAAAAAACAAACAAGTAAATACTGATTTTACGTCTTTTCTCTGTTCCTTAAAACAGATGATTTATTGCTGCAAGATTTTTTGAAAAGTCACAAATCCAACATGAAGCATAAGGCAGAGCATATTTTTGATGTTAAAAAGGAAGAAGAAACTTATCTCAAGGATGTTTACACAGAGCTCTTCATCACAGAGGGTGATATTAAAGGAGTGAATGAAGAACATGAGTTTCTACAGATTGATGAAGCTTTCAAGAGCAAAAAACAACAGGACAGACCAATCCACTGCAATGATATCTTCACTTCATTGAGACAAAATACTACAAAGAGAAAGATTGTTCTGACCAAAGGCATCGCTGGTATTGGAAAAACCGTCTCTGTGCACAAGTTCATTCTGGACTGGACTGAAGGAAAAGCCAATCAGGATATAGACGCCATGTTCCTGCTTCCATTCCGAGAAATAAATTTGATTAAAGAAGAAAAGATCAGCATGCATCAGTTTCTGAGTAAATTTTATCCTGAACTGAAAAAACTGGAAAAAACAAATTTATATAAGAAGTGTAATCTTGCATTTATCTTTGATGGACTTGATGAGAGTCGACTGCCTTTCGATTTTAAAAATGAAATGGTGACTGATGTTGATGAAAAATCAACTGTGGATGAATTGTTCACAAATCTGGTCAGATGTCATCTGCTTCCATCAGCTCTGGTCTGGGTGACCTCACGACCAGCAGCAGCCAATCAAATCCCTTCAGAGTTTGTAGGTTTGTTCACAGAGGTGCGAGGATTCACTGATCAACAGAAGGAAGAGTACTTCAGAAAGAGAATCAAAGATGAGTCTCAGGCCTCCAGGATTATCTCACACATCAAGACATCTCGAAGTCTCTACATCATGTGTCACATTCCTGTGTTCTGTTGGATCACGGCCATTGTTCTCCTGGAAACTCTCATTGAAAACAACACAGAGGACATTCCCACGACACTCACTGAAATATACATCCACTTCCTGCTAATACAGATGAACATGAAGAGCAGGAAACTTGATGCAGAAGTTGAAAGAAACTATACAAAGTTTTTAGGTTCAAATAAAACAATGGTTTTAAAACTGGCCAAGCTAGCTTTTGAACAACTAAAGAATAAAAACACAATGTTCTATGAGAAAGAGCTGACAAAGTGTGGTATTGATGAGAGTAAAGACACTGAATCCATAGGAATGCTCACAGAGATCTTTAAAAAAGAAGCCGGACTTCATGAGATGAAGGTTTTCTGCTTTGTGCATCTGAGCGTTCAAGAGTTTCTCGCTGCGCTTCATGTGTTTCTCAGTTACCTCAACAAGAACCTGAAGGAGCTTAAATTTTTCTTCAACAAATTTCAGTTCCTTTTCAAAAGAATCCAGAGAAAAATTACTTTGCATAAATTACTCAACAATGCTGTTGATAAAGCAATGCGGAGTGAGAGAGGACATTTAGACCTTTTCTTGAGGTTTCTTCTGGGCATTTCACTGGAATCAAATCAGAAACTGTTGAATGGATTGTTCAGTAAAACTAAGAACAGCACAGAGAGCATCATAAAAGTTCAAGAACACATTAAACAATTACTAAACAACAACATCTCAGCTGAAGCTTCGGTCAACCTGTATTACTCCCTACTTGAGCTTAAAGATAAATCATTACACGAGGAAATCCAGAGATACCGGAGTTCAGGCAGAAATTCAGGAAGAGAACTCTCTGCTTCAATGTGTTCAGTGTTGACTTACATACTGATGATGTCAGAGGAGGTGATGGATGAGTTCAACATAAAGATGTACAAAACATCACCTGCAAACTACGTGAGACTAATCCCAGCTGTGAGATGCTGCAGAAAAGCCATGTGAGTATTTTTTATTTACCACATAATAGATTTTCCATAATTGATATGTTTAATTCATGCCAACAAGTAGCAAACATGTGTGTATATATATATCTGCCTCCACACACATCTTAACACGAGGGCGTTTTCATAAGAGTTCTGACTTGTGGGTGTCTGCACAACTGCATCTCATGAACTACTTGCACAACTACAGGTAGTTCCAAGTTTAACTCAATACAGCTCATTTGTTTCTGGTAACAGTGTTCAGCACATCATCTGCAGAGATCACGACAGAATTTGCTTACTGACTGTTTACAATTACATTTACATTTATGCATTTGGCAGATGCTTTTATCCAAAGCGACTTACATTACATTATCCTATACATTTGTTTCTAAGGACATGCAATCCCCTTGGATTGAACCCACAACCTGCTCTTACCACTGAGCTACAGGCAAGCTTGTTTTGGGTGGACCTTTGCTTGAATCCTCTCTGTGGCTTTAGGCTTTAAAGGAATAGTTCACCCAAAAATGAAAATTATGTCATCATTTGCCAATGTTCAATTGGAAGGAATGGTGACCCAAAACGGCACAGTTACAAACTTTCATCAAAATATCTTCATCTGCGTTCAGCACAACAAAGAAATGTATACATGTTTGTATCAACTGGAGGCTTAAAATGTAATGCACATCTCCAACTGCAATAAAATGGAGGTCATAATTATGAAGGTTTATAGTTTCTTGAAACAGTTCCCAAGAATTGTAAAGTTAACTGCTTTGAAACTGCTTGGAAACATTTGATGATCTTTGTCACCAGATCTGAGATGCTGGAATGACGTTAAGGCTGAATGAAAAAAACAAACAAACAGATCATCTGTTTAATGTCATTTATTCACATTGAAGTTATTTTTCTGAATACATCTCAGGAATCACATTTAGTCTAAACCATTTAACAAGTTGTCAACATCCTGCTGTCAAAAAGATGAAAGTGACAGAGTCTGTGAAATTAACAAGTTAATATCAACAGGGATTTTGAGAGGTTTGATAGAAAACACAGTATTACAGTTAACAAAATACTAACCATAATAAATCAAGTGTAAGAGCCCAACTAAAGGAAACACTAAACACTATTATGGTGACTCTTATTGACCGTGTTTTCTTTAGCGATTCTGTTTTTTAACAGCAGATAATTCTCATGAATGACTCACTATCTGAATACACATGAAATGACATAAATTATTTGATGTGTTGCACTAAATACAGGTAACAACCACCAATCAGTGTAAGACATCACTGTATCTCAAGAGTGAATAACAGTATTCCTCAAAATGCTGTGTAAAAATGTTCCACCAATATTGCATTGTAGTTTACAGTATGACCCTGTATGTCATTAATACAGCAGAATACTTTAGAATTTCACTGTAAATTTACATCAAAGTTTTACAGTCCAGATACAAACAAAGTGATTGTTGAATTGTATGAAGGTATTGTTTAAAATGACTGCAGATTATCTGAAATAATCAGGTTTTGAGTAATTTGATGAAAAATGTTTGATTTCATATTTAAATCTTCATTAGTGTTGATATGTGATTGTAGACTTGATCTGAGCTCAGTTTGTGAGATTGTTGAGATCTTCTCTAATAAAAATGTGACAATTCTGACCATCAAATGAAAAACAGACAACAAAAATCCATGCCCAAAAGAGAATATTTTCCTCACACAGACACTTTCTGTTCTCTGTTTAGATTGTACGGCTGTAATCTCAGTGATGAGTGTTGTGAAAGTGTATCATCAGCTCTACAATCATCAAACTCATCTCTGAGAGAACTGGACATGAGTTACAATAATCTACAGGATTCAGGAGTGAAGATCATCTGTGATGGACTGAAGAGCCCAAACTGTAAACTGGAGACACTGAGGTATTTCACTGATCTGTGTGTATAAATGTGATGCACATCTCCAACTGTAATAAAACAGAGGTCATAATATGAAGGTTTATTCTTAAATCAGTTTCCAAAAATTGTAAAGTTAACTGCTTTGCATTTGGAAACGTTTGATGATCTGTGTCACCAGATCTGAGATGCTGGAAAGACGTTAAGGATGAATGAAAAAAACAAACTGATCATCTGTGTAATGTCATGTAACTGCTTTGCATCTGGAAACGTTTGATGATCTATGTCACCATAAATACCCTGAGATGCTGGACTGGCGTTAAGAATGAATGAAAAAAAAAGAAAAACTGATCATCTGTGTAATGTCATGCGTTCACATTGATTTGTTCAGAAAAATAACTTAATCTGTATCACTTATAGTCAAAACCATAAAACAAGTCGTTACCATCCTTATCAAAACCATAAAACAAGTCGTTACCAAGACAAAAGTGAGTCTGTGAAATAAACAAGTTAATATCAGCAGGGACTTTGAGATGTGACGATAAGTCCAAAAGGACTGAAGACTGACACTGAGATGTGTTTTCTTCTGAACAGGACATTTATTTTTAAGATTTTTTTAAATACTTTATTTTTCTCATAGGGTCACATCAAAAGCAGCAGTTTTATTACTTTTTCAAATTATTTTTAATAACTTGAAGGACGTACTTCTTACTGTCATGTTGATTGAACCCATACGATCAGATTCATCCATGCAGAGTTGCAGTCCCAAAACACATTAAGCATAAAGAAAATATCTACACAAGTAATCTGCAATAGAAATAGAAACAGATACAAACAAAGCGATTGTTGAATTATATGAAGGTACTGTTTAAAATGGATGTTTATTATAGCTGAAATAATCTGTGTTTGGTTAATTTGATGAGAAATGTTTGAGTTCATATTAAGATCTTCAATAGTTTTGGTTTGTGATTGCAGACTTGATCTGAGCTCAGTTTGTGAGATTGTTGAGATCTTCTCTAACGCAATTCTGACCATCAAATGAAAAACAGACATCAAAAACACATGCCCAAAAGAGAATATATTCTATGAGCAGCCGTTAAGGCCTTAATTTGTCATGATTCTGCCTCCTCATATCATGTTTTCTTAGTCTTGTGGCAGACTCACGGCAAAGCCTAAGGTTTTGTGTGGAGAGAGACATATTATTGTTCTCATGATGAAATATGCGCTCTCTGCAGTCTCGTCTTTGGCCCCGAACCTCTCGTTCATCGTTTAGCTTTCCACCTCTGTCTCATGACCCACACCTGCTGTCATGTATTCTGCTTTCAAACAGAAAGTACCACAACTAGTGTTTAGGGTTTATCCCTATTTATTTTGCTGACTAAGAGAAGAGGGCACAGGCGTGCTGAACAGGTTATAACCCCTTCACCGCTGCTGCCTGCGCTTGGGTTCTTCCCCCACAATTCATGACATTAATTATTGAAAGTACTTTTACAAACACTAGTGAAATAAAATATTGATCGAACTTAGTGAAATTCATCCATATGTATTAATGAAATACCTCTTACAAACACTACTCTTATTAAAAAGAAGTATATTTATAGTATATATAGTTCATTTTTTTAAGTATACTTGAGTAAAGTTCAAGTATAATTTATGTAGTAAGTATACTAATATCAATGGACTAGTAGTATACTTGATAGTGTACTATTTAAATACCGCTTGGGACTAAATTTCTCCACTTTTTAGTTTATAAAAGAATACTTTTGAGCAGTGATGGAAAGTAATGAATTACAAATACTCAAATTACTGTAATTGAATAGTTTTTTCCAGGAATTGTACTTTTCAAGTAGTTTAAAAACATTTTACTTTTACTTGAGTACATTTTTTGTGCTGTATAGATACTTTTACTGCGCTATATTTCCTCAAGTTGTCGTTGCTACTTTATATGTTTATTTTTCATGTGATTGGCTAAAAAGAATAATCAGTCCCATCATGTGACCCCGTCCACTCAAATCGTGCATAGAAAACTTGCATCACACAGGTTTCAAGACATCTGCCGCCAATTTAGTTTAATCTAGAGAAGGACGAATGTGTGCGGCAGGCAGAGCGCTTATCAAACGACGCTTTTGCGCACCTGAGAGTCACTGCGGGAAAGGGACACAATACGAAGGCTCGTCAGAGATATGGAGAAATATTGAGTTCCTGTATCACTCCGTTTATCATGACATGAAATTGTCCATCTCTCTCCAAAGTCTCTACATCAAGTGCCCTTATAAGTGAGTAGGGAGCATATACTATTGGAACACATGGGAAGCAGTTTCGCAAACTGTGGTTACAAAGTTGTAAATATTGTTCAGTTTCTTGCACATTTCAATCAATTCACTTAAATAAAACATCATTACATCGATAGGAGCCACAGTGATTACTTTGATGTTGCCTGAACCTGGTTCTGTCTGTATTTAGAATTTTTAAAGACATGAACCATGAACCAAAACTCCAGGTAAAAATCATTATTGTTCTACCTAAGAAATAATGTCACATACATCTCTGATGGCTTGAGGTTGAGGAACTGATCAGGCAGCTCCTCTACAGATATGATGTGTTTATGCTCATCCAATGCAATTTAGGTTACAAATGTTTTGCATGCAGAACTTGAGGCTCTTATTTATTCATTTCTGCATTGTTGGGCCTTGTACACATGATTGAACAGTGTTGGAATAAATGGTTTAAAGTAAATTTGATTATTAATAATTATTCTTAATTCAATAAATAACACAGCCTAAAAATGAACTAGTGACTAGAACTCTGAGTAGTTTTTGAGAGGAGTACTTTTACTCAACTTACTTATTTAAACACCAGTATTTTACTTTTAATTACAAACAATTTCAGCAATGTAATAAAACTTGTATTTAAGTAAACATTTCCAGTTCTCTTTCCACCACTGCTTTTAAAGCTCAGCGAATTCAATATTTGAACAATTTAACAATTAACAAATACATTTATGCAAAGCAATTATACACCGCACAGATCGATTGGGACACAGGAACATATGCAAAGTATACCTAGTATTTGACATACTGCTGTACAGCACTTTGTATGTTTGTAAACATATATACAGTTTTAAGATTATACAACAGCAGATATCTTTAAAAATACCATGAAAGATGTATGTATATAGATACATCTATAGGTCTACAGAATAGCATAGATCTTTACCATATTCCAAATATAGTGTAACAGTAACACCTTTTAAAACAGCTCACAATCACCAGGATTATTACATTACCAAAACTATATTTCATCACAACGGCAACATAATTCAGTTTAATGTATCTTCCTTATTTTCTGCTATTTAACTCATTCACACACACACACTGAAATATGAATTTGCCAATCAACAAAAATGTCAAATGCACAGTGAATACAACATGTTCTTGTGAGGTGAAAGTATAAAAGGCCCTCAAACCCATAATACAACAAGCCTGACATGTGTTGAATATGTAACATGTATAAAACATTTCTTTCAACTAATGAAATACATCACACTTAAACACACCGATTGAACTCATTTGTTCCGTCATTTTTCCTCCTCAATGAATTAAAACACATTCTAGAATATGTGTATATTCTCAACTCACTTACACTCTCTAATCTTACACTTTTACACATTCTCATCTGCATTAGAACAATAAATGAACATTTCAAATTAAATATATTCATACCTGAGAGAGACACAAAGAGACTGAAGTTACTTCTCTTTGTAATGATGTCATCTATTGGTGAGGCGGTGTAATGCCCCATAAAAAACTGTTGAAATGAGACAAGTTCTTATTTCTTTCAAAATATTCTGGGGAGGTGTCAAATTTAACTTATCATTACGCGTTACCTCAACCCATTACATTCGTAAGATGTATTTCAGTAATACATATGAATTCATTTCACTAAGTTCAATCAATGTTTTTATTTCACTTCTGTTTGTAAGAGTCATTTCAATAATTAAGGCCTAAACGGCTCCTCATAAGTTTCCTCACATAGACACTTTCTTTCTGTTCTCTGTTTAGATTGTACGGCTGTAATCTCAGTGATGAGTGTTGTGAAAGTGTATCATCACCTCTACAATCATCAAACTCATCTCTGAGAGAACTGGACATGAGTCACAATAATCTACAGGATTCAGGAGTGAAGATCATCTGTGATGGGCTGAAGAATACAAACTGTAAACTGGAGACACTGAGGTATTTCACTGATCTGTGTGTATAAATGTGATGCACATCTCCAACTGCAATAAAACAGAGGTCATAATATGAAGGTTTATAGTTTCTTAAATCAGTTTCCAAGAATTGTAAAGTTAACTGCTTGCATTTGGAAACGTTTGATGATCTGTGTCACCAGATCTGAGATGCTGGAAAGACGTTAAGGATGAATGAAAAAGACAAACTGATCATCTGTGTAATGTCATGCGTTCACATTGATTTGTTAATTTATTTTTCTGAATACATCTGAGGAATCACTTATAGTCTAAACCATAAAACAATCCGTCAACATCCTGCTGTCAAAAAGACAAAAGTGAGTCTGTGAAATCAATAAGTTAATATCATCAGGATTTTGAGAGGTGACCATCAATCCAAAAGAACTGAAGACTGACACTGAGATGTGTTTTCTTCTGAACAGGAGATATATTTTTAAGATTTATTTAAAAACTTTGTTTTTTTTTCATTGGGTCAGATCACAAGCAGCAGTTTGATTACTTTTTCAAATTTCTTTCTATAACTTGAAGGACGTACTTCTTTCTGTCATACTGATTGAACCCATATGATCAGATTCATCCGTGCAGAGGAGCAGTGCTAAAACACATCCATATGTATTACTGAAATACTTCTTATAACTGCTAGTGAAATAAAACATCGACCTACCTTAATAGTGAAATTCACTCATATGTAGTAATGAAATATCTCTTACAAACACTACACTTATCAAAACGAAGTATACTTGAAGTTCATTTTTTTAAGTATACTTGAGTGAAGTTCAAGTATAATTTATGTAGTAAGTATACTAATATCAATGGACTAGTAGTATACTTGAAAGTGTACTATTTAAATACCGCTTGGGACTAAATTTCTCCACTTTTTAGATAATAAAAGAATACTTTTAAGCAGTGGTGGAAAGTAACGAAATACAAATACTCAAATTACTGTAATTTAATAGTTTTTTTCAGGAATTCTACTTGTCAAGTAGTTTAAAAACATTGCACTTTTACTTGTACTTGAGTAAATTTTTTGTACTGTATAGATACTTTTATTTACATTTACATTTAGTCATTTAGCAGATGCTTTCATCCAAAACGACTTACAAGTGCAGGTAATGGAAGCAATTGGGACAGCATAAGTACAACAAAAGCATAAGTGCAATCAAAAAGAAGACTGATCTCATATAGGCTAACACAGTATACAGAATCATTCATACATTTTTTTTTTTTAGAGTCGAGAAGAAAAGAGTAGAGAAGAAAATAGAGTCAGAACATATCAGTCAGATGTTGGCGGAAGAGATGTGTTTTCAGGCATTTCTTAAAGATGGCTACAGAATCTGCAGATCTTTTAGCAGCGGGCAGATCATTCCACATATGTGGAACAGATCCGGAGAAGGTGCGCGAGAGAGATTTTTTACCTTTATGGGATGACACCACAAGACGCCGTTCGTTTGCAGAGCGTAGGGATCTGGCGGGTACATACAGTTGAAATAAAAAGTATGTGAACCCTTTGGGCTTACTTGGATTTCTTCATAAATTGGTCATAAAATGTGTTCTGATCTTCATCTAAGTCACAACAATAGAGAAACACAGTCTGCTTAAACTAATACCGCACAAACATTATATGTTTTCATGTTTTTATTGAACACAACATGTAAACATTCATAGTGCAGGGTTGAAAAAGTATGTGAAACCCTAGGCTAATGACTTCTCCAAGAGCTAATTGGAGCCAGGAGTCAGCCAACCTGGGGTCCAATCAATGTGATGAGATTGGATGTGTTGATTGAAGCTGGCCTGTCCAATAAAAAACACACACCAGTTTTGAGTTTGCTGTTCTGAAGAAGCGTTGTCTGATGTGAACCATGCCTCGCACAAAAGAGCTCTCAGAAGACCTACGATCAAGAATTGTTGACTTACATAAAGCTGGAAAGGGCTACAAAAGTATATCTAAAAGCCTTGCTGTCCATGTGTCCACGGTAAGACAGATTGTCTACAAATGGAGAAAGTTCAGCACTGTTGCTACACTCCCTAGGCGTGGTCGTCCTGTAAAGATGACTGCAAGAGGACGGCGCAGAATGCTCAATGAGGTGAAGAAGAATCCTAGAGTGTCAGCTAAACACTTACAGAAATCTCTGGCACATGCTAACATTTTTGTTGACAAATCTACAATAAGGAAAACATTAAACAAGAATGGACTTCATGGGAGGACACCACGGAGGAAGCCACTGCTGTCCAAAAAAAACATTGCAGCACGTTTTAAGTTTTCAAAAGAGCACCTGGGTGTTCCACAGCACTACTGGCAAAACATTCTGTGGACAGATGAAACCAAAATTGAGTTGTTTGGAAAGAACACACAACGCTATGTGTGGAGAACAAAAGGCACAGCACACCAACATCAAAACCTCATCCCAACTGTGAAATATGGTGGAGGGGACATCATGGTTTGGGGCTGCTTTGCTGCCTCAGGCCCTGGACGGATTACTGTCATCGATGGAAAAATGAATTCCAAAGTTTATCAAGACATTTTGCAGGAAAACTTAAGACCATCTGTCCGCCAACTGAAGCTTAACAGAGGATGGACGATGCAACAGGACAACGACCCAAAGCATAGAAGTAAATCAACAACAGAATGGCTTCAACAGAAGAAAATACGCCTTCTGGAGTGGCCCAGTCAGAGTCCTGACCTCAACCCGATTGAGATGCTGTGGCATGACCTCAAGAGAGCGATTCACACCAGACATCCCAAGAATATTGCTGAACTGAAACACTTTTGTAAAGAGGAATGGTCCAAAATTTCTCCTGACCGTTGTGCAGGTCTGATCTGCAACTATAGGAAACGTTTGGTTGAGGTTATTGCTGCCAAAGGAGGGTCAACCAGTTATTAAACCCAAAGGTTCACATAGTTTTTCCACCCTGCACTATGAATGTTTACATGTTGTGTTCAATAAAAATATGAAAACATATAATGTTTGTGCGGTATTAGTTTAAGCAGACTGTGTTTCTCTATTGTTGTGACGAATTACTCCGTTTATCATGACATAAAATTGTCCATCTCTCTCCAAAGTCTCTACATCAAGTGCCCTTATAAGTGAGTAGGGAGCATATACTATTGGAACACATGGGAAGCAGTTTCGCAAACTGTGGTTACAAAGTTGTAAATATTTTTCAGTTTCTTGCACATTTCAATCAATTCACTTAAATAAAACATCATTACATCGAAAGGAGCCACAGGGATTACTTCTATGTTGCCTGAACCTGGTTCTGTCTGTATTTAGAATTTTTAAAGACATGAACCATGAACCAAAACTCCAGGCAAAAATCATTATTGTTCTACCTAAGAAATAATGTCACATACATCTCTGATGGCTTGAGGTTGAGGAACTGATCAGGCAGCTCCTCTACAGATATGATGTGTTTATGCTCATCCAATGCAATTTAGGTTACAAATGTTTTGCATGCAGAACTTGAGGCTCTTATTTATTCATTTCTGCATTGTTGGGCCTTGTACACATGATTGAACAGTGTTGGAATAAATGGTTTAAAGTAAATTTGATTATTAATAATTATTCTTAATTCAATAAATAACACAGCCTAAAAATTAACTAGTGACTAGAACTCTGAGTAGTTTTTGAGAGGAGTACTTTTAACTTTTACTCAACTTACTTTTTTAACACCAGTATTTTACTTTTAATTACAAACAATTTCAGCAATGTAATAAAACTTGTATTTAAGTAAACATTTCCAGTTCTCTTTCCACCGCTGCTTTTAAAGCTCAGCGAATTCAATATTTGAACAATTTAACAATTAACAAATACATTTATGCAAAGCAATTATACACCGCACAGATCGATTTTGACATGAGACAAAGTATACCTAGAATTTGACATATTGCCGTACAGCACTTTGTATGTTTGTAAAAATATATACAGTTTTAAGATTATACAACAGCATATTACTTTAAAAATACCATGAAAGATGTATGTATATAGATACATCTATAGGTCTACAGAATAGCATAGATCTTTACCATATTCCAAATATAGTGTAACAGTAACACCTTTTAAAACAGCTCACAATCACCAGGATTATTACATTACCAAAACTATATTTCATCACAACGGCAACATAATTCAGTTTAATGTATCTTCCTTATTTTCTGCTATTTAACTCATTCACACACACACACTGAAATATGAATTTGCCAAACAACAAAAATGTCAAATGCACAGTGAATACAACATGTTCTTGTGAGGTGAAAGTATAAAAGGCCCTCAAACCCATAATACAACAAGCCTGACATGTGTTGAATATGTAACATGTATAAAACATTTCTTTCAACTAATGAAATACATCACACTTAAACACACCGATTGAACTCATTTGTTCCGTCATTTTTCCTCCTCAATGAATTAAAACACATTCTAGAATATGTGTATATTCTCAATTCACTTACACTCTCTAATCTTACACCTTTACACATTCTCATCTGCATTAGAACAATAAATGAACATTTCAGAAGAAATATATTCATACCTGAGAAAGACACAAAGAGACTGAAGTTACGTCTTTTTGTAATGATGCCATCTATTGGTGAGGCGGTGTAATGCCCCATAATAACGTCTTGGTTACGTATGTAACCTCAGTTCCCTGATAAAGGGAACAAGACGTTGTGTCGAGAACGCCAGATGGGGTTAGCCCTTGAGAACCAATCAACTCTGACTACTATTGAAAAATCCAATGAAATTTGGCCAATGAAATTTGCATGCCGGGCTCCGCCCCCCGGGTATCCGGTATAAGAGGAAGCCGGCGTGCAGCATTCATTTACCTCTTGTCCTGAAGAGCCTGAGAGCCTCTCACGACTGCAGCAGAATACGATACGTGTTTGTGGCATAAGGGACACAACGTCTTGTTCCCTCCATCAAGGAACTGAGGTTACATACGTAACCAAGACGTTTCCTTTCTGTCGGTCTCTCGATTGGGTTGCCCATTGAAAAAGCTGTATCGCGTCACAATCTCAGCGAAGCGACGGTAACAACCCTGGGCGTGTCAGCTCGAAGCTTTGTGAAACTGTAACCTTCCAGTGTGGTGGTCGGGGGGTCCCAGAGCTTTCTTGGAGAAAGATGGGTACAGCCCTGACCGGTAACCTTTCACGGACGGGGCCTTAGCTCTCTACTGGCGAGAGGCCGTCCGGCTCGGGTTTACACCGGGTGAGCGCAACTCTTAATCAGAGAAGCGCTGCAGAGGCCACCTCCTACCCGTGGGGAGGAATATGGTGGATATAAGTATGGTCTCGTCCTTGGAGGAGAACGCATGGAACGTGCGGACTGGGTAGTTAACCGCGAGGGGGAGGTCCACCTGGGGAAGCTCATGGGTTACCATGTGTGGGAACCACTGTCATGAGGGTATAGCAGACGAAACAGCCCACGGTAGTGTGTTACCGCATCTGAAAGCACCAGGTCCGGTTAGAACTATCTGTGATAGGTCATATGGTATCCCGGCCTAAGGGGGAAGGCTGCTCTGCACAGCCAACCCCCATGGGGTGCTTGCTTAGTGATGGATGGAATGCCTGTTCTTAACCAGTGTCTGGGTAAGAAGGAAGGTTGGTGAGGTACCAATTTTCTTAGCCATGTGTTTGGGTAAGAAGAAAAGGTAGATGGCACACTGACCCAACCTCTTGGAGGGTGGGAAGGTGCTTTCGCAGGCATACGCCCCCCCGGATGCCAGTCCTACATGTCGCCACGCAGGACGTGGGCTGACACCGGGTTTACGCCAAGGTTGTTAACCCTTGCGAAGGTGTTTGGGCGTAGCCCAAACCGCAGCTCTACAGATGTCTGCTAGAGAGGCGCTTCTAGTCAGTGCCCAGGAGGCTATACCCCGTGTGGAGTAAGCCCTCAGTGGGCATGGGAGATTCTGAGATCGGAATGCCGTCGTAACGGCATCCACGACCTAGTGCGCCAGCCTCTGCTTGGAGACAGCCTTCCCCTTCTGCTGTCCTCCAATACAGACTAGGAGCTGGTCAGAGCTACTGAAGCTCTGCCTGCGGTCCAGGACACAACACGGATGGGGTTGGGTCTTCCTCCCCGATGGGGAGCGCCTGCAAGTTCACCACTTGCTCCCGAAGGGGAGTAGTGGGAACTTTTGGGCAAGTCTCCGGGCCTGGGTCTCAGGATAACGTGAGAGTTACCAGGGCCGAATTCAAGGCAATCCGGGGACACAGAGAATGCTTGGAGGTCCCCTACCCTCTTGAAGGATGCGAGCGTCAACGGGGGGGGGCTGTCTTACTCCGGTGAGGAAGATCGGAGCCTCCGAGGGGCTCTTGGACCCACGTTGGGGTCCCAAGAGGGTGTGGACCGGAGGTGAGGCGGATTCCACCCTCTCGCGCCCGTTAGGAACCTGGTGATCAGGTCGTGTTGCCCTAGAAACTTTCCATCAACTAATTCGTGATGAGTGGCAATAGCGACTACATACACTTTCAGTGTGGAGGGGAGATGTTAGTCTCCAGTCTCGTGAGAAGGGGAAAAAAATCCTGATCAAGCACCTCAGTGGGTCTTTCTCGTTGAGAAAGACACCAGGACGAGAAGAGGCACCGTCTAGAGGCATGTAACCGCCTAGTAGATGGGGCCCTAGCCTGGGTGATGGTCTCAGCCGCATAAGGGGGAGTAGCCATCTCAGGATCTTCTCGTCCCGTCTAGAGACCAGACATGGGTGTTCCAGAGGTCTGATCTGGGATGCCAGAACGTGTCCTTCCCCTGAGAGAGCAGGTCCTCTGTCAGGGGAATGGTTCAGGGGGAGTCGCTGTCCAGAGCATCAACTCTGAAGCCAAGTGTGGTTAAACCAGTGCGGTGTAACCAATAACACTTGGTGCTCCTCTTCCCTGACCTTGCACAGTGTCTGTGCAAGGAGGCTCCTGGGGTGGAAGGTGTGCTTCCGCCCGTCCCGTGCTCAGCTGTGCGCCAGGGCATCCGTGCCGAGGGGGGCCTCGGTCAGGGAGTACCAAATCAGACAATGGGTGGTGTCATGGGAGGCAAAGAGGTCTATCTGTGCCTGTCCGAACAGCACCCAAATGAGCTGGACCGGGGGTGGAGTCGCCACTCTCCGCAAGGCGTATACTGACGAGAGAGCACATCGGCTGTATGGTTCAGTTTGCCTGAGATGTGTGTGGCCCGCAGGGAGCGGATCACCTGCTAACTCCACAGGAGGAGGCGTCGGGCAAGTTGTGTTAGCTGCCGTCAGCGTACGCCACCCTGGCGATGTACGCCACGGCTGTCGTGCTGTCCCGGAGGACCAACACGTGCTGTCCCTGCACTAGAGGCCGGAGCCTTCTCAGCGCAAGCAGCACAATCCCACAACTCTAGGCAATTGCATGCCAGCGCCGTCCAGCGCCCCGCTACTGTGTGCCCGTTGCACACTGCACCCCACCCCTGCAGCGAGGCATCCATCGTCACCACGACGTGCCTCGTAACCTGCCCGAGGGGAACCCCCGCCCGGAGGAAGGTCATGGAAGACCAAGGGGTTAGGGTATGTCGGCAGCAGGGCGTCATCACCATGCGCCTGCTGCCGGTGTGCCACGCTATCCTCGGAACTCGACTCTGTAGCCAGTGTTGAAGCAGTCTCATGTGCATCAATCCGAGGGGTATTATCCACGCGGAGGACGCCATGTGTCCCAGGAGCCTCTGAAATTGTTTCAGTGGGACCGCCGACTGCCTAAAGTGTTCCAGGCAGTTCAACACTGACTGGGTGCGTGATGCGGACAGCTGCGCCGTCATGGTGACAGAGTTTAGTTCCATACCGAGGAAGAGGATGCTTTGCACTGGGGAGAGTTTGCTCTTTTCTCCCTTGACCTGAAATCCCAATTGATCTAGATGCCGGAGCACCAGGTCCCTCTGTGTACACAACAGATCTCACGAGTGTGCCAGGATAAGCCAGTCGTCGAGATAGTTTAGTACCCGCACACCTTTTTCCCGAAGGGGAGAAAGGGCGGCTTCCACGATCTTCGTGAAGACGTGTGGAGACAGGGACAGACCGAAAGGGAGGACTCTGTAGTGATATGCCCACCCCTCGAACGCGAACCGTGGGAATGGCCGGTGTCAAGGGGATCGAGACATGAAAGTAAGCGTCCTTCAGGTCGATTGCCATGAACCAATCCTGACACCTGATAGATGTCAGGATGCACCTCTGCATGAGCATCTGAACAGCAGCTTGAGAAGGTGCTTGTTCAGGGTACACAGACCAATGGGGCGCAACCCGCCGTCGGGGTGCGATCGGCCCGTGAGCACTTGGCTGGCGGGTTTACGTTCACAGAGTTCCCCATATCACTAACGCTGCTAATGTGGGTGGTCATCGGGGCCGTAGCCACAGATGTCACAGCCCAGGTAGCAGATGAGATGGTGGCTGGTTCCCGTAGGAAGACAGCCACCCGTGACCGCAACTTCTGAATGACAATCTGCCTGCAGTGCTGGACGCCCAGACGCCTAACGCAGCGATCATGTCCATCCCCCTCCTTTGATGAGGGTGCCGCACCCAAGAGAACAGCGGGACATGCCGTGCTGGAGAATGCTCAGTCAGTCCTGAAAAGGACTTTTTAGGGAAAATCTCTAATACTTCCAGAATCGCCGAGACGAACAGGGGAAGGTCGCTGCAGGAAGGGACGATCCGTCGTAGCACCAGCAGTGTAGTTGTAGAGGATTTTGAATCCTGAGTTGTACTCATGAGCGAAGGCTCTGAAGAACAAAAAGTAAATGAATGCTGCACGCCGGCTTCCTTTTATACCGGATATCCGGGGGCGGAGCCCGGCATGCAAATTTCATTCGCCAAATTTCATTGGCCTTTCTATAGTAGTCAGAGTTGATTGGTTCTCAAGGGCGAACCCCATCTGTCGTTCTCGACACAACGTCGAGAGACCGACAGAAAGGGAACTATTGAAATTAGATGAGTTCTCAATTCTTTCAAAAAATTCTGGGGGGGGTGTCAAATTTAACTTATCATTACGCATTACCTCAACCCATTACATTTGTAAGATGTATTTCAGTAATACATATGAATCAATTTCACTAAGTTCAATCAATGTTTTTATTTCACTAGTGTTTGTAAGAGTAATTTCAATAATTAAGGCCTAATCGGCCCCTCATAAGTTTCCTCACATAGACACTTTCTTTCTGTTTTCTGTTTAGATTAACAGACTGTAAACTCACTGCTGAGTGTTGCGAAAGTGTATCATCAGCTCTACAATCATCAAACTCTCCTATGAGAGAACTGGACATGAGTGGAAATAATCTACAGGATTCAGGAGTGAAGATGATCTGTGATGGACTGAAGAGCCCAAACTGTAAACTGGAGACACTGAGGTATTTTACTGATCTGTGTGTAAAAATGTGATGCACATCTCCAACTGCAATAAAATAGAGGTCACAATATGAAGGTTTATAGTTTCTTAAAACAGTTTCTCAGCCTCCCCGGGAAAGTCTATGCCAGGATACTGGAGAGGAGAATCCGGCCGATGGTAGAACCTCGGATTCAGGAGGAACAGTTTGGTTTCCTTCTCGGTCGTGGAACACTGGACCAGCTCTATACCCTCTCCAAGGGGCTGGAGGGTTCATGGGAGTTTGCCCAACCAATCCACATGTGTTTTGTGGATTTGGAGAAGGCATTTGACTGTGTCCCTCGCGGCATCTTGTGGAGGGTGCTCCGGGAGTATGGGATTCGGGACCCTTTGCTAAGGGCTATCCGGTCCCTATACGACCGGAGCAGGAGCTTGGTTCGCATTGCCGGCAGTAAGTCAGACTTGTTTCCGGTGCATGTCGGACTCCGGCAGTGCTGCCCTTTGTCGCCGGTTCTGTTCACAATTTTTATGGACAGAATTTCTAGGCGCAGCCAGGGGGCGGAGGGCGTCGGGTTTGGGGACCACACGATTTCATCTCTGCTCTTTGCGGATGATGTCGTCGTGCTGGCCCCATCAGACCAGGACCTTCAGCATGCACCGGGACGGTTTGCAGCCGAGTGTGAAGCGGCTGGGATTAGAATCAGCACCTCCAAAATCTGAGGCCATGGTTCTCAGTCGGAAAAGGGTGGCTTGCTCACTTCAGGTGGGTGGAGAGTCCCTGCCTCAAGTGGAGGAGTTCAATTATCTGGGGGTCTTCTTCATGAGTGAGGGAAGGATGGAACGGGAGATTGACAGACGGATCGGTGCAGCTTCTGCAGTAATGCGGTCGCTGTACCAGTCTGTCGTGGTGAAGAAGGAGCTGAGCCACAAGGCGAAGCTCTTGATTTACGGGTCAATCTACGTTCCTACTCTCGCCTATGGTCATGAGCTGTGGATCATAACCGAAAGGAGAAGATCCCGGATACAGGCAGCCAAAATAAACTTTCTCCGCAGGGTGGCTGGGGGCGATCCCTTAGAGATAGGGTGAGAAGCTCGGTCACTCGGAAGGAGCTCCGAGTAGAGCCGCTGCTCCTCCACATGGAGGGGGGCCAGCTGAGGTGGCTCGGGCATCTTTTCCGGATGCCCCCTGGACGCCTACCCGGGAAGGTGTTCCGGGCATGTCCCACTGGAAGGAAACCCCGGGGAAGACCTAGGACACGCTGGAGGGACTATGTCTCCCGGCTGGCCTGGGAACGCCTCTGTGTCCCCCCGGAAGAGCTGGAGGAAGTGTCTAGGGAGAGGGAAGTCTGGGCATCCCTGCTTAGACTGCTGCCCCCACAACCCGGCCTCGGTTAAGCGGAAGAAAATGGATGGATGGATGGAAAACAGTTTCAAGAATTGTAAAGTTAACTGCCCTGAATCTGGAAACGTTTGATGATCTGTGTCGCCAGATCTGAGATGCTGGAATGACGTTAAGGACGAATGAAAAAAACAAATAAAGTGATCATCTGTGTAATGTCATGTATTCACATTGAAGTTATTTTTCTGAATACATCTGAGGAATCACTTATAGTAAAAACCATAAAACAATTCATCAACATCCTGCTGTCAAAAAGACATACTCGTTTGGCTCTCAGCGGAGGCGGTCGCATTTTCTCACTCCCCGTCCTTGCCCATATTTTTTCCTGCTTTGTCTCTTGTCTTGTCTCGTCTTATCTATTGAGAGACTCTCTCTGCACTGCACTCCAAACTTGGAAAATTATGGATGGGATCAACTGGTCTCTCAACGCAATTGACACCATTTTCTCGACGAGAAAACTGGGTTTGGGGGAACCCGAGTGCCCTGACGGAACGTACGCAGCTGGCTACACGATGGTGGGAGAGATTGCGGATTGTGTGTCTGCCGGCTCTTTCAGTCGAGGATATCGAGATTATTTACCTATTTGGAACCATGATAACAGGTCTTGTGCTAATTGGATTAGGCTTTGCCCTGGGTTATCGAAAAATTCACAAAACGGAAACAGCTGTCCAAAGCCTCATGAGGCTGTCCGTATCGATTGAAGCTGTGGGAAGAGCGGTCAGAGACTATTAACCGAAATATGGTCGTTATCAGGGAAATCCTAACAGCTCTGGGAAGGAAAATTGATAATATCGGAGATCAGGATCACCATTGGACCACTTGGACTATGAGGGTTGCCCAGACATATTGGAATACGGTTTCCCGACTAAACAAATCACAATTTTATCTTTTCGGCTCCCCTGCTCCAAAACGACACACACACACAGATTTATCCCTCTCACTCCTCCGTATGCTTTGAACCGCCAGCCTGACAAGCGGCCCTGTGAGCGGCGCCGTAATGGCACTGGGCCAGATGGCTGCTTGTCGGAGCTGGATTATTTTACCCTGTTGCAAGTCTTGTCTATGGTGTATTATGTGTATCTGTTGTTTTTCTCTCCATTTCGTTACACTGTACTTGTTATATGTGTAATAAAAATAAATTGAATCCAATCCAAAAGGTGAGTCTGTGAAATAAACAAGTTAATATCAGCAGGGATTTTGAGAGGTGACGATCAATCCAAAAGGACCGAAGACTGACACTGAGATGTGTTTTCTTCTGAACAGGAGATTTTTTTTAAGATTTATTTAAAAACTTTAGATTTTTCATTGGGTCACATCAAAAGCAGCATTTTTATTACTTTTTCAAATTACTTTCTATAACTTGAAGGAAGTACTTCTTACTGTCATGTTGATGCGTGTGATCATGGTGCAGTGATTACAGTCAAACCATATGATCAGATTTATCCGTGCAGAGGAGCAGTGCTAAAACACATCCATATGTATTACTGAAATACTTCTTATAACTGCTAGTGAAATAAAAACATCGGCCTACCTTAAGAGTGAAATTCACTCGTATGTATTAATGAAATTAATGAAAATGTACTTGAGTAAATTTCAAGTATAATTTATGTAGTAATTATTGCTTTTAAAGCTCAGAGAATTCAATATTTGAACAATTTAACAATTAACAAGTACATATATGAAAAACAATTATACACCGCACAGATCGATTTTGACATGAGACAAAGTATACCTAGAATTTGACATATTGCCGTACAGCACTTTGTATGTTTGTAAAAATATATACAGTTTTAAGATTATACAACAGCATATTACTTTAAAAATACCATGAAAGATGTATGTATATAGATACATCTATAGGTCTACAGAATAGCATAGATCTTTACCATATTCCAAATATAGTGTAACAGTAACACCTTTTAAAACAGCTCACAATCACCAGGATTATTACATTACCAAAACTATATTTCATCACAACGGCAACATAATTCAGTTTAATGTATCTTCCTTATTTTCTGCTATTTAACTCATTCACACACACACACTGAAATATGAATTTGCCAAACAACAAAAATGTCAAATGCACAGTGAATACAACATTTTCTTGTGAGGTGAAAGTATAAAAGGCCCTCAAACCCATAATACAACAAGCCTGACATGTGTTGAATATGTAACATGTATAAAACATTTCTTTCAACTAATGAAATACATCACACTTAAACACACCGATTGAACTCATTTGTTCCGTCATTTTTCCTCCTCAATGAATTAAAACACATTCTAGAATATGTGTATATTCTCAACTCACTTACACTCTCTAATCTTACACCTTTACACATTCTCATCTGCATTAGAACAATAAATGAACATTTCAGAAGAAATGTATTCATACCTGAGAAAGACACAAAGAGACTGAAGTTGTAATGATGCCATCTATTGGTGAGGCGGTGTAATGCCCCATAAAAAACTGTTGAAATGAGACAAGTTCTTATTTCTTTCAAAATATTCTGGGGAGGTGTCAAATTTAACTTATCATTACGCGTTACCTCAACCCATTACATTTGTAAGATGTATTTCAGTAATACATATGAATTCATTTCACTAAGTTCAATCAATGTTTTTATTTCACTTCTGTTTGTAAGAGTCATTTCAATAATTAAGGCCTAAACGGCTCCTCATAAGTTTCCTCACATAGACACTTTCTTTCTGTTCTCTGTTTAGATTAACAGACTGTAAACTCACTGCTGAGTGTTGTGAAAGTGTATCATCAGCTCTACAATCATCAAACTCATCTCTGAGAGAACTGGACATGAGTCACAATAATCTACAGGATTCAGGAGTGAAGATCATCTGTGATGGACTGAAGAGCCCAAACTGTAAACTGGAGACACTGAGGTATTTTACTGATCTGTGTGTAAAAATGTAATGCACATCTCCAACTGCAATAAAACAGAGGTCATAATATGAAGGTTTATAGTTTCTTAAAACAGTTTCTAAGAATTGCAAAGTTAACTGCTTTGAATCTGGAAACATTTGATGATCTGTGACACTGAATTGAAGGCACTGTTTAAAATGAATGTTTATAATAGCTGAAATAATCTGTTTCTGGGAAATTTGATGAGAAATGTTTGAGTTCATATTAAGATCTTCAATAGTTTTGGTTTGTGATTGCAGACTTGATCTGAGCTCAGTTTGTGAGATTGTTGAGATCTTCCATAACACAATTCTGACCATCAAATGAAAAACAGAAAACAAAAGCCCATGCCCAAAAGAGAACATTTTCCTCACATAGACACTTTCTTTCTGTTCTCTGTTTAGATTGTTCGCCTGTGATCTCACTGCTGAGTGTTGTGAAAGTGTATCATCAGATCTACAATCATCAAACTCTTCTCTGAGAGAACTGGACATGAGTCACAATAATCTACAGGATTCAGGAGTGAAGCTGATCTCTGATGGACTGAAGAGCCCAAACTGTAAACTGGAGACACTGAGGTACTCAACTGATTTGTGTTTCAATAGTAAAACAACAGTTTTGTTTAAAAATCTGTACTACAAAAAATAGCAATAAAATCGATCTACTCGTGACCCTGCCTGTGAAAACCCAGCGACAGTCATTTGTGTGTGATTTGCTTCGTTCTTTCTACATCAAATCATCCTGAACAGAATAAAGAACATGACTGAGTATTGCAAAGATCTCTTACATTTGGTCTAAAAGAAAACATGTTTTTGAGAAAATCCAATTTAAAGACAAGCACATATTTAAAGCTGAAAAAAACTTGAACAATAATTATTCTGTCCATATGGCATTTATCACATTTAAGCTGAAATTTTCCCATTTTAAGTGAATGGACATATTTATAAGAAAATACTTTTATTTGTTTTATAAAAAATACTAAATACTGTAAAATAGGTTTATTATTTAATGAAACAAGTTGATGGATACCACAAGAGCTTGATTTTAGCTCAATTGACAAAAATGATTTGTATAATTTTATTAGTAATATAAAATATTTCATATAAATCCTGTCAGACTGCCAGTCTGAAGTCCATTTATGGAAGTTGTGCCACTCAGTAGCCAAGTTCGCAACACTTACTTGCACGACACTGACCTGATTTTTCCCTGTCTGATTTAATATTTTGGTCTGGTTTAATTTTAAAATGGTTGAAAAAGTAGTTTCTGAAACTAATGATACAAGAATCATCAGGTGTTTTGGAGCCTAAAGAATACAAAGAGACAATCAAAATCAATATTCAGGAACCCCTGTTCCAGTATTTATTGTCTTCACTGTAAAGTTAAACAGAAATTTTCTGTCAGCTTGTGCGACAGAAATATAACGTTAAATAACATTGTATTCTGTACAAAAAAAGTTGTTTCCAGTAAAATTATAGGATATAAGAATGTATTATTGTTTTTCCTTGGAAATTTGTCGTCTTTTTCTGGAATTTTACAGTTAAATTGAAATGTGAAAAATAAAATTGTGGGAAAAATAAAAGAAATAATCTCGGGCGCCAGAAATAAACTTAAATACAACGTATTTTTGCTGTAAATCTGCAGTTTACGGTTAAGTTTTCTTTACCATATTTCAAAAATATGTTAAAAAAAAATTGTAAAACAATTCTAATAAGAAAAATTATGCTTTTTACAGTTAAAATAATAAAATGTATATGTCAATAAAATCATTAATTTCAGCGTTTATCATGTAAATATAAAAAATAAATACATTCAGAATACGATATCATGAAGTGATGGGATGTGTCATTTACAGCAATAAACGCAAATTGCATATTATTGTCATTTTTATGTAGTTTCTTGAAAATACATTTTGCGACTTTAGCTGGGAAGTCACAGACGGGGTCACAATTTAGGGCACTAAAAGATGTTTATGTCATCAGATCAACTCACCTTCACTGTTCATGTGTGTTTGTAGCTTAGCGGACTGTAAGGTGACAGATGAAGGCTGTTCTTATCTGGCTTCAGCTGTGAAGTCAAACCCCTCACACATAAGAGAACTGGATCTGAACTTCAATCATGCAGAAGCTGAAGGAAAGAAGCTGCTCTCTGATCTACTGGAAGATCCAGACTACAGACTGGAGAAACTCAAGTTATAGGGGTAAATTCACAGGCCCTGACATGTGGGAGGTCTTTATAGATTCTGAAATGATCATGAAGGAACGTACCCCATTATTTCAGTCATTTATAAACAGACACCTGATGACACAATTCTGATGTCGTTTCTCCTCATTCCACTCCTCCCCTAATTGAAGTGACGGGTGGTTGGTCCCCTGAATTTACACGGGTGGTTGGTCCCCCGAATTTACACGGGTGGTTGGTCCCCCGAATTTACATGGGTGGTTGGTCCCCCAGGAAGATATAAGACGTGAGGTGAAAGTCCCCACGCGGTCTTGAACACGGGAGGTTGGTCCCCCGATATTTAGATTAATACAAGGGTGGTTGGTCCCCCAAACGTAGTGTAAAATAATACAAGGGTGGTTGGTCCCCCAATAATTGGATTTAGACAAGGGTGGTTGGTCCCCCAAAAGATTTTAAAGAGTATAATGCGCATAGAAATTTTTATGTTAAAATTGTGTATAACTGTGATATACTGTATTATATTATAACCGTGATACTGTGATAAGAGTGATTGTATATAATATAAGATGAAATGTGTAAGAAGATGAGTTATTCCCTGTAAAAAGAAGTAAGAACATGTTATAGAATTATGTAATGTATTAATTATTATATATTTATAACTAGGAATATGAGGTGTGGAGTCAGATGAATATAAGTACATGAAATAGTAAGGATATCATAACCCCTTAGAGAGGGTGAATAACAGAGAAATAGGAGACAGTACATGATAACATAACGGTGTGAACAAAACTAACTGTTTCTGTGTTCCAGATATGGCTGGTCTAAGTATCATCTTATTTTTAGCAGTACACATAACATGTGTAACTGCTGAGCCAATACATGCTAATCTTTTTTGGCAATATGCTAATTGGACTGCAAAAGCATCAACAAATGACTAATGTTATGTCTGTCAAGAATTGTGGACGTCTGCAGTGACTTCTGCACCATCATGTCTTATGCCATGGCCACAACCATGGGCTCGTCTACAAAATGAGTGGTACTGATATTGCGTCGGAGAATAAGTAAATGATACGTTTCAAACAAACTGGACGGGGTTATGTGCCCCCATTCGTTTAAAACACAGGGTCACCTTGGTAAGACTAACTACCCTCAAACAACGGGTAAAAAGAGCAACTTGGACTGATGAAGAAGTCCCTGTGGAACATCAACTGCGTTCCCACTGGTCCCGCTTTTGGGAGTCTTTTGTGTCTGCATATGGTGTAGCCGACTTAATGGCTCAACAAGACATTCTACACTGTTGGTCCATGTCTTTTTAATTGTTTGATGTCAAGAATTAATTCAATGATAAATACAACCCCCCCAGGCCCTCACTCAATGAATATGCCATTGCTGTCCAGTGATCACATATATTAGGACGGGGATGATGAAGAAGATGTGTGACCTCTTTCGAGGTCAAGAGAGGGATTGAAGGGTTTTATAAGTCTTTAACAGTGTTGTGTTATTTTCATTACCATGTTTTAATTGCATATGTTTAATCAAGTTATTTGTTATCAATATAATCATGCTGTAGTGTCATAATTACTGTGGTTCTGTGAAGGAGAAAACCAGCTCAGGTATGTGCAAGAGTGATTAACTGTTATGCCTGAACCAAGCAGAGCATGCAAACACATACCACAGATCTTGTGTTTAGATAAGTGTTGGGTGAACTAGTTGGGGGAAGTTTGGTGTTTTACAGATGCTAAGAGAACAAAGAAGAAGGATGCGGTTGTCCACAAGCGCCAAGCGGTCATCTCTCCATTGGCTAAAGACTAAACGGTGGATGTCTCAAGAGCCGTGGGATTGGACACTAACTACTGAAGCAAGCTTGAAGATACACCCACACATACACATATAAAAATGTAAAACACTGTTTAGGCGGGGCTGATTCTCCGGGACTCTCTGTTGAGTTAGTTGTGTGTGAGACAGCCCAGCGCTGATTTTCAGGTTAATAAACTTCAACTTTATTCAAAGAACGTCTGTAAGTCCAATTTTTGGACACGCTGGACATTTTTAAGTCCATCAAATTCATTCAGTTCTGTATTGTGGAGGGCTTTAGCTCTGAGCTCAAACCTAGTCTCTCCACCAAACTCTTGAAAAAGTAGGGACGTGCACAGGGGTTTGCTCAGGTTGCCCGGGCAACTGCCCATATGCCCTTCTCGACTCACGTTGCCCTTCCGAGATGGAAAAAATAAAAAAATAAATCATACAATGGATGCAGAATTTCACGTAGGCCTAGATAAAAAAACAACGCAAAGCCTCATTCACTTCCATATTCGGTCACCGAAAATGAAAGTCAGTAGGGGAAGGGCAAACTCTGTTTACATGGCTGCAGCGCTGCACGCGACCGGCACCTGAGCTGAGACTGCATCAGTGGTCCTAGAAGGAGATTGTCGCGGTTGTCGGGTGAGACGACTCAACGTTGTCAGAAAAGGTGAGTTTGTGATGTATAACAAACGAACGATCATCATCATCAAGTTTTATGAAATGAATTAAAATCTTCATAAATCCACGCTGAGTTTGACACGTTTAGTCTAAATATTATGACAGATATAGTCTACTATTTTTTTGCTGATAGTTAGTTTCTCACATTTCGTTTTAGCAAGAATGAATGATGGGAGTTATGCATCACATTAATTATTTTATTCAAAAAGGTTAAATGGTATCACTATTTTGGATATTGTTTGAAGCCAAGATGCCCACTGAAAAGAGGCGGATTCAGGAGAGGGAGAGAAAATTCAGGGAGGCAGCAAAGAGCAGCGCATCACTGCAGGGTTTGCTGCGAAAAAGCCAACCAGCAGGGAGAAGGGGGAGTCTGCAGACCTGGAGCATGCAGTTTTAGCCCCAGGCAGTTTTACGCCCCATGCAGTTTTACGCCCCATGCAGTTTTAGGACCCTGTCGTTCCTTATTTCTCCAGTAGGGGTTCTCTGTTCATTATGAACCACCAGAACAGAACTAACAGATAACTTTGTCGTCTATCTAATAAATAATCCTTTTTCTTACTAAGAAATGGCCCAACATGAATAGTTTTTCAACGATTAATTGACATTGTTATGAATTAATTTAAACATCTTTACACACATATATATATATATATATATATTTATAATATCTATAACTAATTTAAACTCGAAGACAATACAATTAATACTTATTGGCGACCAGATCAATGTTGTGTCTGGATCAACCTTAGCTAACCACGTGTATGCCAACTCGATATCTCTTACTCATTTACATATTTCTTTTCAAAAAGTTTTAGAAAAATAAATCTCTATGAACTTGTATGAATTATGCTGCAGGGGGCGTAAAACTGCATGCTCCCCCTACTGGAGAAATGAGGAACTGCAGGGGCGTAAAACTGCTTGGGGCGCAAAGCTGCATGCTCCAGGTCTGCAGACTCCCCATATAGCCAGCATGTGGGACAGAGACTTTGAACTGTGATAAAATCACATGACACTGTGTAGGCGAATTGATTAATTAATCAGAGTTTTTCTCAGTCCCTCATATTGTGAGTTTTTTTCAGTTTTTTTGGGGGGGGTGCCCTTTTTTCAGGTCAGAGCAACTGCCCCTCAAAATTCCTGTGCACGTCACTGTGTGAAAGGCTTGTCTGTTGTGGAAGTAGATGCTGAATAGAAGTCTGTCCTTCACTACATCTGAGAAGCAACTTGTTCCCAAGCAGATCTCTCTCTTAACACAAAAGTAACAAAGTGAGATGTGATAATCTTCACATATATACAGTTTGTCTACATATATATTGTATAGGTAGGTCTATATATGATATATAAAATATGCAAACCATGTATGAAGATAAACAGTAGGTGGATTTTGTGGATCTTGCCTCACAGCTTGATGTGAGCAAACATGGATTTCAGGTGACATGATTATAAACAGATTAAAGGAACAATGACTGAACACGTTTTTCCAAAAACAGCAGACAGGTAACACACTAAATGTAATATTTTCAGCAGAAAGATCAGGCTTGCTACTTACATTAGTTATTTTGAGAGAATACACAGAGAGAATATGAATACCTCAACATTCAATTATTATTTAGTGAAATGTAATGATGAATAATTGCTCCCAATTTTTTACGTTTATATTGTGGTGCACAGTTGCCATCTACTGTTGTTTGTTAAGTAATGATTATTCCTTTCTAATTTTTTTGGCTTTTTTTCTAATTAAAAACCTTAATTTCTATAAAAACTATTATTATTACTTATTAAGACGATTGTAAGTCTTTACTCTGTAGGAAATTTGGGATACCAAAACACACACTTCTAGTTTAAAATACAAAATCCTTATACAAACAGAAAACTTTTTTCAACATTTTAAAATGTCTCCACAACTACAATTATTGATCAAATCTGTTAATCCTAAATCAGGTTTATTGTGTTTAAAGTGTAAAACAGGTGCTGTTAAACACATTTGGATTCAAATGGAAGAGCTGATCACCAAACACAAATGCACATGGACAAATTTACACAAACATTGGTTGACGTGTTGACTCATGACCTCATACAGCCAGGGAGAATAATTGAGATTCACACAGACTAATAATATTTTATGTCCCTTAAACCAGTGGATTCCAAACATTTTCCTCGTGAGACCCTTTGTGTGCCTCCTATAGTGCTCCTCATTTATGATATATTCTGTCATGAAATGTTATAAAACTGTGGCCTCTTAGCGTCATCTAGGGGAACATCAGGGAATTGCAGCACACATTTTGAGAAACTAACACAATCTCTCATACAAAAATGTGGACAGCAGTGTATTCAGAGTAAAAGATCATTTTGAGTATTGTATTGTCACAGTTTTTACTCTTTTTAAAAGAGTAGCTTTATAAAATAGCTAAAGTAACTTCAACTAGGCCTTTTTAAAAAAAGCTACTGTACACAGCAAAATATGGAAACACAAAATAACTCTATAGGAGTTAATTTTAACACTTTGAAAGTGTCGCATGGGGTCCACTCCCAATAGAGTTATTTTAACACTTTTGAAAGTGTTGGCACATTGACACTCTTAAATAGTTAAAAACTTACTCCGCATAGAGTTAAAACACTAACTACAGCCAACTCTAACCAGTGTAAAATAATTGATGTAGGTTGTTACAAATAAGTTCACCCCAGTGTTATAAACTCCTGTGGTGTTTCATGAAGTGTAAATATGGTAAACAAAGACAATAATACTTCTCTTGGGGAAAATATTTTTTTTATTGTGCTAATTTCAGCCAACAGTTTTCAGAATGTAGAAACATGTAAAAAAATGTCAGTAAAAAAAATTACAAAATTGAGAAATAGCTCAATTTTCAGACAACATTTTTTTAAATGTAACAGTAAGGCACTAAGAATTCTCGGTCATCCCCATAATACAACATTTTATCGAAGGGCTCCAGGACAAAAGACTACTATGGGAATCAATGGTGACCCAAAACGACAAATTTTCATCACAACAAAGAAATGTATACAGCTGTGTTACAACTGGTGGGTGAACAAATTACGATAATATGTATTTTTTTTGTTGAACTATTTCTTTGAGCCCTGTCTTGGAAACTGCCTCTATAATAATTAAAAAGATAAAATAACTGTGTGACTGAACTGAAGTTTCTTAAATTGACAAAACATACTTTTGCAAATATAAGCTGTACTTTAATATATTTCCTTTTGTATCTCATTTTGGTCTGTTTAACTCTGTTTTGTGAGCATTGCTGACTGAAACTTTGTTTTTACTTTACTATGTCATAAACATGAGCTCGTGAGAACCGTTAACTGTGTGACACATATGTTTCTCTTTCATGTAATGAATCTGTCCTCAGCTCTGGTAATGATGTGTAAATTTATGAATGAGGGTAATGAATGACGCTCACGTGCTTTCCAGAAGATAAATGGTTTGTTATGTGATTGTTGACTGATTTTGATCGATCATCAAGCCTGTGAGGTTCATGTATCTTATATATGCATTTAAACATCAGAATACAGTTCAATTTAGTTTCTGTCAGTACACAAAATAACAGTAGTTATAATTACTATTAATGATACATGACAGGACAACAGCTAGAGAAACATGGTATTGAAAGACACAGGAAGACGGAAATGTCTTTGAAGGGCTTTCTCTTAATAACATAGAAATCAATAAAATACTGTTCAATACTGTCTTTATTTCTATAAAAAATGTTTTTGTTCTTTTTACCATACAATTAAAGTTAAATTATGACTGAAGATGTCAGTCTTTTGTGTAAGACTTCTTTTCTTACGCTGTGGTGAGTCATGTGATCTCATGGCGGGGATCAGGTGCTGTTTTAGAAACAACATAAATAAAGATAATCGCTCTGTAAATCTGGACCGAGGTCTGTTGATATTTTACAGATTCAGACTCTCTGTTATATCAATAAATGTCTTTTAGATTTATAGTGAAGGTCAGTGCATCACCGGTTTTTACGTGAGTCCATTAAACCCGTCTCTTAAGTGCGAGCCACATTTAAGCTCGATTTACATTTTGCGTCTTTTACGCACGCAAGTTGGTGATTTTAAATGTAGACAAGTAGGGAGAAACGTATTCGGTGCGACGCTCGTTTTATAGGCGCGGATTGAGACGCGAAATGTGAATTACCCCTTAGCCATGTCACTTTTTTGAAATGGTGGAGGAGACGTATTTTGAGAACACTCAGAAGATGTTTATTTTGCATGCATGACTGGAATGTACATGTTTGTCATTCAATGTTATAATCAATATTAGAATCGTTAGGATCTGCAGAAGAATTCAGACAGAACAAACGGACTATATGCCTCATACCACTAATGAAGCGTGAGACTAGACTTCATTTTTCACTTCATGTTTGCCGTGTTATTGTTTTATGTTTCAAGAAAGTCATTTAGCTTTATATGGGGGTGAGCAAGTAATAATAAACAATGACCTTTCTCACACGCACACAGGCCAGACCAGAGACTTTCGTAGCCCAATAAAAGTTTCTCATAGCAAGAGGGATGACATTTATTCAGCACTAAGTTTTCTCTCTTTCACAGAGAACGTTGTGAGAAAAAGCGATTTTGAGGTGTAAAAAAGTGATTTTATTCTGTTAAAATTAAAATTCTTTCATGATTTACTTTGTGGTTTTAAACTAGTATGACATTCTTTCTTCTGCATGAAACAATATATATTTTAAAGAATGTTTGTAAAAAAAAAAACACTGGTCCAAATGACTCAATCAATGGAAGTCAATGGGGACCAATGGTTTTTGTTTACCAACATTCTTTAAAATATCTTCTTTTGTGTTCTGCAGAAGAAATTCATACTGGATTGATATTGCACTAGGGTGAATAAATGATGGCAGAATATTCATTTTGGGGTGAACTAACCCTTTAAGAGCTTTAAATGCTTGTTTTAAAGGGGTCACATGGCGGCCTATAGAGAAGTATTATATACTTTGTATCTTCGAAGAGTATTTAGTTTGATCACATTTATAAAAGATACATACAGCTATACAATTATTTCCAAAAACATACAGCGCGTACGGGGGGGATGGGTAGGCTGAACCAAAGCAGGTGCGCACCCATTGTCAACGAAACACAGACATCAGTTTCACTCACCTCATGCGGTTCATGTCCGGCATCTTTTAATGCTTGGGCGACTCCATATATCAGTTTCAAACAATCTCCAAATCCAGCATTATATCCACCGTTTACATAACATTCATCACCCAAATGCAGTGAAGAAACAAACACCTGAACTTCACGAACATATGCTCTCTCTCTCTCCTGCTAACAAGTGAAAGTGACGTCTGCGCATGCTACTTCTCCTCCTCTCCTTGCTGCCGTGTGGCCGTTCTGCATGCTTTTCCAGGGGCAACTGTTCAATAAGGGACTAAGTAAAGCTGTAACGAAAAAGATTTTATATGTTCGAAAAAAAACTTTCCGAAACCTGTACGATCGCTGGGGGAGTACAGATACACCCAACTCGTTTTTTGACAAGTTGACCATGTTAAGCATGAGAACACAGCACGTTTAACATTGTAAAGAAGTCAGAATGCATGAAACAACGTTACAAGCCCGCTTTAAATGAAGACAGATTTGGGCCTAAGAAAATATGTTATGTATTGTGTCCGTATTTTTATAACCTTTGTTTTACAATGAAACATAATATTATTTACATTTTATTCAATAAAAAATGTACAAACTATGCATCATTTGAAAGATATAACGTCTACATTTATGTTCTGAACTTGTTTTTGCAATCAATAAAATGCTCAAAATAGCGGCGCTTATAAAAGGGTTTAAGAACATTCTTGTTTTTTTGTAAATCGCCACAAAAATGTTTAGCCAGATTTTACGCACACATACACACACACACAAAGAGAGCGAGAGAGAGTTGAATAACTATCAAGAAAAAATGCATTTACATGCAAAAAGAGAATTTGTCCACAGAAGGTCAAAACCTCTGTCCAACAAAAACCTTGTATTACTTGGAATGAAAAAATTGTTAGAACTCAAAGCCCAAATAAAGGCATTGAATCTATGCTGCAGACCAGTTATATGTCTGCTTTAATTCAACATGACAGAATTATGATTTATGTATCTTTATTATTATTCTGAAGTCATGGGTTTGGCTCAGATCTCATATGTCCAGAAACAATGAACAAGAAAGATGAGTAATTACTCAAATAATTGTTTTTTAAAGGATCAATTAAGTTATTGTCAGAACATTTTACCTCAGACAAAACTACTATTCAGGCTTAAACATCTGTGACGCACAGAACCCGTCAGAACAAACCCCAGCAGAGTCACATGATGATAAAAATGTCATTGGAGAAGGCAGTGGTGATAAATCACAAGGCTTTTCAGATGAGATTTAGCAGGAGAGGTGATGTGTTATTTTATTGTGTTCTGTGTGAATAATTCAATGATAATTATGTTATTTAAGTACGTCTGAACCCTTATGTCTCACTCACACAACTTGTTTTTATTCTAAAACACCCACTTTTGTTTAATAAACATAAATAAGAAATGTGTAAATAAGAAATAATACCCAAACAGCCATTATTTGGTGCCGCTGGCAACAGGTAAAACTTAAAGTACTTGTGTGATGTTGTGGGGGATTATTGAAGTGTATTTTGAGTTGGTCTTTGTGAAGGTTATTACTTCTTGTAATGTTATGTGGACTGAACTCTTCCAGGAACCATCTGCGAGATCTTTCACACCGTCACTTTTTATTATTCCAGGGTTTTTGTCTCCCCAATCCATTCTTCCTTTCATCCTCAACAACCTTCTTATTTTCTGTCTAACCTTTTACTCAAGACTTGTGCTCTCTCTCTCTCTCTCTCTCTCTCTCTCTCTCTCTCTCTCTCTCTTTCTCTCTCAATTTAATTTTTTTCAAGGTACTTTATTGGCATGATTGCGTGTTCTACAATATACAACAAAAGACATACAATAAATACAAACATGAGAGTATAATTAAAATAAGGTGCTGATTTAGGCATAAGTATAGAATGAAATATCAATGAAAAAATAAAATCTCTCTCTCTCTTTCTCTCTCTCTCTCTCTCTCTCTCTCTCTCTCTCGGCAATCAGTCCTGCTTTCATCGTCATTAAAATGGAAATGAGTTTTGTTATAGTGTGTGCTGACTCTAACTAGTTAAAGTCATAACTAGTAACCTTATAGAGAGACTTAAAAACAATCATTCTTTTTTCATCACCTGGTTGTCATGGAAATGTCTTTTTGTCCATAGTGATATTATTTTCATCTTGTCATGTGATAATATAGAATTTTTATTAAAGAGTCATTTTGTTGCGGCCATGACTCTTGACTCAGCCATGTATGGTTAAACCGACACGAATGGAGAGAAGATCAATAAAACTGTTCCTCCACACAGGGGCAGACTTTGAACAAGATGAAATTTCTAATTTCCTTTTTGAGAGGACAGGTGCATTTTAGCGATGAGCACATGAGTTGATGAAAGAAGACAGAAGAGGGTCGATCACTTGAGCAGTGGAGCCATGCAGAGGTTCAAGGTGTTTGAAACAGGTGCATCATCTTCTGAACACATCACAGTTGTGACCTTCACTTCCCACACAATAATCCCACATTACATAAGAGCATCTTCATTATTCAAAAGTTCAGTCGCAGGGCATTAAAATCACGATGCTTTCTCTCAACTTCAAGTGCGAGGTCACCCTCACGAGGTCTCCTGAGAACATCACTTATCATGAAAAAAAAAAAGTTGGGAAAACATCACCTTGATGCCAGATTCTAGCTCCAGCATCATTTGTTGGCAGGTTATTGTTATCCACTGTAATTCAAGGACATTCAGACATTGTTCAACATATCCTGTTTTCAAGCAAGCATGTATATACAGAACATTGTTTGCGTATCAGAACAATAACAATCAGAATGATTTTTCCTTTCTTATTTTTGAAAGTGCAAGTGAAGAGACATAAAGAGATCGGTCTGTGCTGTTTTATCTTTTGTGTCATGGAGTGTAGACTGGCAGTCAATGCTCACCAATCAGAAACACACATACACACAATAAAAATAGTTGTTCGTTAGGTTTTTTTACTAGTCAAACAGATAGCAAAGATTAGTCTTAGAAAGTTTATATTTCTAGTTCCGTGCCGGAATATAAATGAATATTTCTAGTGATAAACAGAATTATTGTAGTTTTGTTTTATAAATTATTTATTCATATTTTAAAAGATATCTTTTATTTTCCATTTTTTTGTACGTTTTAGTTACTTTTTGTCACCATTTTTGTGATGTTTTGGTCGTTTTATTATTAAGTGCTTCACCTTTATTTTGCCATTCAAGATTCTTTTATTTTTATTTGAGTTTTTGTTTATTATTATAATTGAAATGTGTTCAAAGTTTTAATTATATTAAACTAAAATAATCACTTTTTATTCATTAATCTGTTTTTAAAAAAGCCAGCAAAATCTGTAAAATAAAATGTAACGAACGAAGTTAAATATATTAATTTTATTAATTAGAATAAATTCTGCAAATATTGCAAAACTTTTTAAATGCGAGGGTTTCTCTAAAAAAATACTTTAAAGAAGGCTCTCAGTATTGTTACAAGCTCAATCTTCAAGCAAACTCCTCCTAAACCTCACAAATCTTAGAGACAATGTAAGAAAGAGTTGCACAATTTACAATAAAAAAGTGTTTGTTGCGGATGCATTGATATTGCAGCAGAGACCCCCTAATATTGCTCTCTGTTGACCTCAGTGAACAGCAATTACATGAACATTTGCACACACAAGAAGCACACATAGACATTCATACAAACACACACACACTCAATGCACTTGATTTACTTGATAGTAAATCCACCAAATTCCATAATTTCCCCATTTTTAAATGTACTGAAATCAATGTAATATATGTTTCAAAATTAAGATTTTAAAGAGCCATTTTTTATTTATTAAATAAATGCTTCTTATATACTGTAGGCAAAATCTTTCGAGTTATGCTATGCTTTTATACAACAATTATTGATGACATCCAGAGATCTGATTCTCAGTCATGATCTGCATGAAAATGAGCTTATAAAATGTACAAATACTGAATGCTCAAATGTTGACACTTTCCTCCTATAATTTATAAAAGCACTTTTAAAAGTGCACAAATCAGATTTGAGGGGAGTGAAAATTGTCTATATTATTGATGCACGATTCTCTTTGCAAGGAGGTTTCAAAGAGAAAATGGAGATTTTCATGCCGTCCATCACTGCTACGGTCTACAGTCAATAAAATGACTTTTATCTCTTATCGTGTCAAGAACTTTTGAGAAAGCAGCACACCACCGTGCCACAGCTAGAGAGAAAAATGGCATTTGTGCAGAGCTATATGCCACGGTTCAGTGAGTAACATCTTCTTGTGGAAAAGAGCTGGAAATGTCCATAATATCTTTTTGTGAGACAGATGTAGGGGTGAGAAAATGATCATAGAAGTATCATTTTTGAGTGAACGATCATCTCTTTAATGTTCAGTTCCTGCAATCACACATCTGATCGACTGCCTAAAATCACGCACAGCGTATAAAAAATGTCCAATCATCTTAAAATACTTTCACCCCGGCTCCGATGGGTTGATCTGTCAGGTCAGTTAGGTGAGCATTTCAAACATTTTACTTCACTCTCTATATAAGAGAGCTTCTTTCTTGCTCGGGGTGATGAGCTCATCAAAAACCTCAAATGTAATTGGTTGTTTCTTACCACCGTTTTTTTTGCAGTGCAGAATGCTCTTAACAGGGTCCATTCTGCACCTCAAAATAGCAGCTTGGGCCTTTTGGGGCTGTGTAGGGTTTTTGAGTCGAGCTGTTTGTTTTTTTGGAGATTAAAAACTTTGTGAGGTGTCGTTACGGGAGATGTTTTCATTTTGAGATTAGCATCGGAAAGAACTTTCACACACAAGATTTTCACAGCGATGCCATAGAAGAATCATTTTTGGTTCCACAAAGAACCATTCAGTCAAAGGTTCTTTAAAAATCTATCTTTTTTTACCTTTTTATAATCTGAAGAACCTTTTTTCACCGCAAAGAACCTTTTACGAGAAAGAAAGGTTCTTTGGATGTTAAAGGTTCTTTATGGAAACATTTAGCCAAAAATCGTTCTTCTATGGTATCGGGGAGCACCTTTATTTTTAAGAGTGTAGGGAACAGAGAATGTCAGTTCAAACTAAAACTAGTTGCATTGAATTATGTTTAGAGTTATTACCTCGATGGCAAATATAATTGTTTTAATGTTGAATTGATGTTTTTAATTATTTTTTCAAGGTTGATTCAACATTAGATGTTTTTTATCTGGCTTGTCAACTTGTCCCACACCGTCTGTGCCATGGACGTGAGTGGTGCCTCAAAAAGTCTTGTTGAGAAAACTTTCCAAGGTGAGCCGTAAATGAAGGAGATTATTGACAATTGTCCATGTGATGATGTTTTATAATCGTGAACTGAAACTTAACTAACAAAAATAGCAAAGGAAAACATGGGCTGTTCTGAACAAAATGTATTTTCAGTTATCGTGATGACTGATCTGTTCAGTATTTTAACATTTAAATGCCTTTTAAAGAGTTTCCTGGAACACATCACCTGACAAAGATAAACTAAATCTGAGTAAAAGGCTCTTTAATGTTCTAATGTTGTCATAGGGAGGGATTTGTAAATGTTAAAGGCAATAAAACCAATTGTTGAACCAAACATTCCAAGAGAGTCACACATAGTTATACAGTTTATATGGGAAGTCTAAATTCACATTATCATACATGTTGAAGAAGTGCATTATGTTGGTGATGTTTTCTAAATATCATCAAAAAACATTCTTCCTTTCAAAATAGTGGGATAAAGTCCATAAAGTAACGTTCCTATGTTTAAAAATATTCAGAAGTAACATTTTCATAATAACGTTATGTTTTTATTGACTGTTGTGACTTAAAATATCACCAAAAATGCTATAAAAATATCCCAAATATCGTGTCTGTATGTTAAACTTAAGTCATACTTAAGTTATACAATAGCTGTGTCATAAATTGACTTTTTTAAATTAGTCACATGACACATCACACATACTTATACAGTTTATGTGTGAAGTTTAAATTCACGTTATCAGACAAGTATATTACCTTGGTGATCTATTGGAGCAGTGTGTTGAAAGAATCTTTTGTTTCCAAAAACCAATCCTCTGTGAAACTTAAATTGTGCAGTATTCAAACACCCTTTAAGTACACTGTGAGTGTTTAAAAAAACGATGAAAGAATGAAGCTTTTGTCACAGAGCTTTACCTGCCTGTCTTAAATATTGGTTTAGGTGTGACTGCTGAACATTACTGATGAAGTGACGGGTCATGGTTACATATATAACAGAACCTCGAGGAGAAGCTTAAGACCCTCGTCTGCATCAACTCAAGCATCAGCAGATCCTCTGGTAAGACATTTTAAATATTTATCATATTTTAGTATTTCACATTGAATAAATCTTACTTTCTAAGTACTTGCAGTATAGTAATCCGATTTGACATGGTTGTGGCAGTTACAAAGAGAAACAGAAAATAAAATTATTTCATTGTAATCGATTCTCATGTCAATCCAATCCTATAGAACCGAGTTATTTTGCAGAACACAAAATAAGATATTTTGAAGAACGCCGGTAACCGAACAACATTGACCCCCATTGACTTCATTGTATGAACACAAAATCTCTCAAAATGTCTCTTTATTTTTAGGTAAATAGCTAAAGCTGTCAGAGCCATTTGAGCACTTTAGTCGTGTGAAACAGCTGTCGTGTTTTGCTGTGACATTATAAATGTGTCTCACGTCTGCGGTGCGTTTAGCTTTTATCGGAGTATAAACATCTGCCCAATTACTTCAGACTTCGATTTAGTCTAGTTTTCCTTTTATACCTCTTCTCAGGTACACACTTATGGCAATTATATTCATTTCTGGACTCATGCTGTTTAAAAGCAAGACGGCTGATTTTTTTCAGCAGTGCATCAATTTAAGCCAACTTGGGCATTTAACTTTTTCTTTGCAACCTGTTTTACTGGAATGCAATTAGTTGTACTATAGAAAGTCAGTACGAATTTTTGTATTTTAACAGATTTGTTTCGACTCAAGACCGATCAGAGAGAGATGGAGAGCGTTCTCTCACTGAAGATGTTGGCAGTGTTGGCTCTGGTTCTGCTTGTGTCCAGTATGAACGAGGGACGGATTGTGAGTAAATGTGAGCTGAAGACACATCTGGAAGCCGCTCAGATTCAGGGGATGAAGGCCATGGGAAACAGCATGACTATTGAACAACTCATTGCCAGACGTGAGTAAATCTTACCCTTTTTCTCAGTTGTATTTTTGCCATACCGTCATTATGGTCAGTTATAGTTTGAAGGAACATCTAACCCAAAGCAGAACATGTTGTTTTTTTCAAAATGATTTACTCACGGTAGTGTCACTCAAACATCAAAGAAAAGGTAGGCAAGAAGAAAAGTTTAACAGAGCGTTCTCTAAGCATTGTCAACGTTAAAAGAGAAAGTTATCACCATTATATTTCAAACGCTATTTAAATGTTAGATAAATGTTCTTTATATTTTTGTGAGCTATTTGTACCCAAATCAATTGTGTATTCTGTCTTCTAAAGTTATAAATGATCATGAATAGAAAAAAATCTAAGAATTAGTCAAATGACAAATGTTGGACATGATTTTTTTCTTGTTATTTTTTCTGCTGAATCAACCCAAATGTGTTTTTTTTCAGTGGTTTGTAATGTGGAAAACACTTCTGCATTTAACACCAGCCTCATCAGCGGCATCAACCTAGAGAATCTCAGACCTCCATTCCAGTCTCTTCCCCCTCCAAAAGAATCAGAAGAACCCACTGCAAAGGAAGAAGATGATGAGAAAATGAAAGAGGAACAAATAATCCCTGTTCAACCGCAAAAACCATCCAAGGGAAGACCCGAAAGATCCATCCCTGTGGGCAAGGTCATTTCCTCTGCTGTGCAGGGAGGAAAGGAACTCTTCTGGATGCGGCGCCGTGACATTTTCCCAAAGAAATCTCCCGCTGAATCTTCTGGAAGCAGCTCAGAGGAGTCGTACGAAGAGAGCGGCTCCGGAGACAGCTCGGAGGAGGAGCTTGATGATGTCATCTCACAAAACCTGCTCGGCATTTTCCAGCTCAGCGATCGGGTGGCTTGCGATTCCGGCTCCAACAGAACTCTAAACCTGTGTGGTCTGGAGTGCAGTGGTGAGAACTGGAGCTTGTTATTCCAAAATATATGAATGTTTTTTCTGTAGAACACAAAAGAAGATCCTTTGAAAAATGTCTAAGTGGTCAATGGGGTTCAGTGTTTTTTGGTTATCAACATTCTTCAAAATATATTCTTCTGTGTTCTGCAGAAGAAAGAAAGTCGTGTAGGTTAGGAATGACATGAGAATGAGTAAATCATATGAGAATTTTAATTTTGGTTGAAATGTCCCTTTAAAGAACTTCTAAAATTTTTTTCAAAGCTCTCGTTGACGACGACATCACTGATGATGTCATCTGCTTGAAGACCTTGGTAGAACGTCGTGGCAAGTTGTAAGTTCACACGCAAACACTACTATGTACTTTATATATACTGTCACTTATATAATTTATCACAAATATCTTCTCTGCAGCAGTGTCTTCAGTCCCAAAAAGAGATTCTATTCTAAGATGTGAGTACTAACACCACAAAACATTTTCATTGCATTTTTTTTAATTCCATCTTTTTCCATGTACACTTACATCATTGAGTACTTGTATGTTATTTGTGTTACAGGATGGTAATGCTGTCATTAAAAGAGTGTCGCTCTATCTTTCCCTCTGAATACTTTGCTGAATGTTCCTGAAAGATCTGACGTCTCTACACCTTCGACATCATATGATGTTGGAGCAGATTTCTCCTTTTTTTAAAAGCCTTTCTTTAAATATCATGCACTGTATATCCTCTAAATACAGCATGAAATAAAAACGGTATTGTTGTGAATTTGTCTGTCTAGTAACTTTGAGGTCATCCATGCTGGCATGGAAAGTGTTGTTGAATCATGTCGTTCCTGTGAGAAGATGTTGACATCAGTAAAATGCTTTTTGGAACGGGAATATTGCTATGAACCACTTGCCACTTAAAAGCATTGAATCGATATTCACAAGTCGACGTAAACTATTGACTACTGGCTATGCTTTTATGTGGACCTCCAATGTTCAATTACAACTGGAAATATAAAGAAAGCTGCTCTTGCGATGGCAATTCATAAAGCTTTTATAAAATAGCTTGCCAAGATTTGCTTTGATAGTACAAATGAAATACTGAATTCTTAAAATAGCTGCCATTAACTAACAATGCCACAGGTTGACAGCTGCATGGCTACTGTCACTTTAAAAGCATGACCATTGATCCAATTGTAATAGGCTCATTGTGATGATGGTAGAACTTTAAAATGATTTCTAAATGCAGTCTAATGTACTCCAAAAGAACATTATTTCATGTCCTTTGATGTGGAGTCACTTTGAAAACCGTAGCGGTATTGTGTTCATTTCCATATGGGCGGCACTTATGAACCCCCCATTATCAAACATCAAAAAAAATATCACAAACCAGAATTATGACTACAAAGCACAAATGTATTGCATATAGAGTTTATCACCGTTTCTATATAAACTCTGTACAAAACAGCATAGCTCCTCTAGATAACCACACTATGAGAAGAAAAGATAAAAAACGAACCTTTTAAGGTTCCTGGAGATTGCAACTGTATGCTAACCTTAAAAGTGCATTTTTAACCTTTTTAAAAAGGTTCTAATTGGAACCCTCTCTTAAAGGTGCATTAGGGTGGGTCGCACACCGGATGCGGAAGCACCGAGCCGTGCAGCGTCGCGTCTAGGACAACTCTGCTATTATTCTGGTAGAATCATTCTTCTGCTATTCCCAAACGGTTAAATCCATCTAGCAGTTCATGGTGAAGTCAGTGTGTATATTAAAGATGATTTCAGTCAAAGAACATCTAATTTAATGTTAAATTAAGCGTGATGTGTTGTGTCGCTGCCGGACTCAGAACAGTGTCCTAAGTTGAAGCATAGCGCCGCTGGTGTGTGTACACTCATAGAAAAAATATGTTCATTTTTACAAACAATAGCACTGCGCGCTGGTTCTGCGTCTGGTGTGCGACCCCCTTTTAAGAACGAGCAGAGTTCCTTTTGGAACCCCATTCTAGTCACCATTTCAGTAGTATTGTTATCACTACTATTGTTATTGAAACTCATCTGTGTTATTTGTGTTGTGTTCTCTGCAGTACTCCTTTAGGCCATAATAAAAATAAATAATACATCTCAATAAAATGTTTTATTCACAGATTATGCATTTATCAATTTAGATAAAACATTACCTGTTGCATGTTCCTTGTGATTAGGCATAAATGGAGATCAAGGATTATTCCTTCATTAAAATGATGTAGGCTATTAACTCTTTGTACAGGTTGTGGGTTCCACATGAATGGCAAAATGACAGTAGCGAGACACATCTGGAAAACCACAAATTAAACAGAAAACACATTGAATGATTGAAAGCTATACAGTAATACAAAAATTAAAATTCTGTCATCGTTTACTCACCCTCTGATTGTTCAAGACCTGTATGAATGTTTTTGTTCTGCTGGAAGATATTTCAAAGAATGTCAGATCTCATCCCATACAGACTCCCATGTGTGGCGATACGATAGGAGAAGAAAATAAATAAGTTAAAAAAACTACTAAAGACAAATTAACTCGACTATACCACCCCCGAGGCATTACTGGGGACTCACCCCAAACAGAATAGCAAGGCACACAGATTCACTTCGGCTGAAGACAGGCGTGAGACATAAGTATCCAAAGTCTAAAATCACATCAAAAACAATATATAACATCCGGGCACTTGGGTGTCCTCATGACAATATACATTCTAAGAGTAAAGGGGTCAGCATCCACCCTCCCTTAGGAGGAAATACGATACTCTCCTGCACAAGAAAACATGGCCACCACACATGAGCGATTGCAATAGCAAACACACTGCATTTCACAAGGGAGCACTGCACTCAGTGAAGGGCACCACCACAAAGAAGTGAAAGGAATAGACGCGGATCCTCCAGGCTGTTGCCACCCCAAACTATAAAGACAAACTAACAAAAAATAAGCATTTCATTTAAGAAATGAATGTATTACAGCTGCACAAAGTTCATCATGTCACACTCAGCACTAGGGACATTCCTACTTCAGAGGAAGCACCATTCAGATGGAAAACTACATGGAATAAACAGTAATGTCAGCATGCTCCAGAATCAACAAATCTCTATTACAGAAAACACTTTACCTCAAAGAAAACAAATTAACATTTCAAAGAATGATGCAAAGAAAATAACAACCAAATTTGTTAGGAAAAAAAGTATACCAACCACAAATAAACAATTATGTTATATTCATAATTTTCACACAAGGACTAGATCACCCATAGTCACACTTACCGTTGGGTCTTCTTCTACACCCGTGGTTTTGCGGGGTTGTATCGTTAAATCGAACTTGTCAAAATAAGCATTTTTACTCGTACAATACATTGTATATAGATATATCAGATACAGTACGCACCTCCTGCTTGATTTAGATCACTAATTCTTTCTGCAATCCAAGAAGAGCGTGGATCGCTCAATGCACCTACAGCGTTACATAACTTGTTAACCAACCATTACAAACTTATACATCATTTTTTTTGTTTAAAGATTCATTTTAAATTACCAACCATTAAGAAAGCTTGCCATTTTATAAAACTTAAGTCTTCAAAACACCAAAGAGATGAATTCCAGAGTTTCCACAAAACAGTCAGTGTGTCTTGACTTGACACAAGGGGTCAATGTAAAAATAAAGGAGGATAATAAAAACAAACGTTAATTTTAGAAAAAAATAATTGGATTTATATTGACATAACACTGTATAACCATGAAACTAGTCTAAACATTTTCATCGAATAACAGGTTTGTGGTTTGTATATTCACAGAGGGTTTTTTCCCTTTATTTCAGTTTTGTAAAAATTTGAATACTATTTCATGTGTTTAAGACCTGAAATAAACAAAGAGCAATTTAGCACCAGCAATTTGTGAGAGCAATTTGCAATCTCTAACAACATTTGGATATTTTAAGGCAAAATTATCAAAATGCTACCCAAACACTTGAATCATTTGTCAGATAAAGGTCTTAAAACCGTCAGGTTTCACACTGTGATCTGAGACCGCCCCACGGCTGACAGGCCATGAAAAACTGCCTAATTTGATGGGAGAGTGGGAACATGCACACTTTGATTAAAATCCAGACCCAAAGTCTCAAACACTCATGTGACAGATAAAAATTCAACAACAAGGAAACAACACACTATTATAAGAAACATCCCATAAACATTTACTTTACTCCGCTCTACTTTATAAACACAACTGTCTGACAAAAGTGACTGTTCGTCAACAGTCAATCAATCAACATTTTGACACGCAGTTTATATGCTTACACTACTGTTAAGTCCTAATAACTTTATATATTTATCGTTATATATATAACTCATATAAATGTAAACAAATGTAGGCTAAAATTTGATACAAAACTTATATTAATAAGAATTACAAAACAACAACAAAACAGCAGAAAATCTGGTCCATAAAGTCCTAGTCAATCTCAGAAAAGGTTAAAAAAGGAACCTTGGTAACAGGCCAGGTTCTAATTTGAACCCTTTTGCCACAATTGAGGTTCTAAAAAGAACTTCTAACAGTATCCTAAATAACCAAGTTTTACAATTATGTTCAAAATTATAAGTTCAACTTTGAACCTTCTTGATTAAAAAAAGTTTATATTTGAACTATAAAGTTTTTTTTCTAACACTGAAGGTTCAATCTCTTCCAAGAGTGCAATGCTTATTGAAACATACTTTTCTTTTTATTTCCTGCCACTAAATATAATGTCAAAACAAACCCCCAGGCTCAAGCTTTCCTTTTTAAATCCTACATATGACCTAACTTTTAACAGAACCAGATGCTTTATTTATAAAGAACTTGGCTTGAACCCAGACGCATTGTGCAATAGAAGCAGAAGACGTAAGGCACAATCATTTCAGCGTTTGCAAGTTTCTTCCCACATCTTATTGCTTTTAAAGCAAAGACAGAATGCGCGGTTTGACACCATCTTTTGAGGCACACAATACACAATAATGAAGCTTTACACAACCCGTTTCATAGTCTTCATGACATCATAATAGTCCCACAATTTCCTCGGTGGTTTTCAATAGGACTCTGGATGGCCACTTGGAGATGATCGGGAGCTGATCGCTCATTTCCAGGTCTTTCGGTAAATGTATCAGGATGTGAAAAGCGAGAAATTCTGACCGGGATACTATTTACAAAATGAGGATTAAATTGAAAATCAGTCCACCAAAAAAACGCAAAATGAACGCTTAATAATTCAAGGTTGTTTCTTAAGCTTTTCTGCACCTCTGCACACTTATTTTGAATAACAGCAGAATCCAATTGAATAAATCAATGGAATATTAAATGTGTTTTTAGATTATGAAATTTTGGAACCTGCAACCTTTTTTACGTTAATATTTAAACCACAAATGTCCTATTTCAATGCCTTCAAACTGAAATCTAATATCTAGTATAATTGAATTCTTCATTTTTGTTCAAACCTGATCTTGCTGTTTAAAGTTTTATTCCTCCGAAATATAAAAGGTCTTGTTTTGTGATTAATTAAACCTCATGAAAGTTATGTCTACATTATGACAGAGGACGTGGTGTTACACATTATGGTTAGTAAAATGCACATGTGTAAATTCAACATTACCCAATATAGGAAGCCCATCCAAGATCTGTATTTCATCTGTTCGCCAGTGTTGCAGCTACTAAAACAGGTTCTGCGAGAAATAAAAAGAGGAAATTAATTGGTTGACATAGTGGCAGGTATTAACAGAACGACCAGCTTAAAAGGTTTGACATTTTCAACACTGCGGGGGTTGGCTGTCCTCAACCAGCCCCTTCTAAACACACATCACAACTCTAAAGATGAAGACAAATTCACAAAAAAGGACTAATTTGGTATTTGTATATGTCAGAATTACATCACAGCAGCATTTGTGAATACGTCTTTGTGAAACTCATTTTAATCCATTTATATTTGCTATAAAGTCTTACTCTAGAATATCACCAAGAAAGTCAAAATTAAATGTTCACAATCAAGTTATACCAATCTTATACTAAAAATATAATTTACATTTTCTTTGAAAGGGTGTTGATGAAATTTCAACAAGTCACTTTTTCACCTTGGGCCAAATTACAAGAATGTTAACCAACACCATAGGTTGACCATCATTCGATTTTAAACTTAATACGTAGTTACAGCTTTGTGAAACACTTTTACAGTACATACGTAAAATGTTGAACACATGTTTTTTTACTATTAATTTTAGAAACATTTTTAGACAATTGATCAAGTTAGTTTCAGTAACGTATGATATTATAACTATTATATCAAATAATATTTAGCTAAAAATTGGCAAATTTTCAGTTAAACACTGGCAATACTTTAACCAAAGGGCTCTTTTATGGCAGGACTTTCTTTTCTTTGTTCCCATTTGAAATTTAGCAATTTCTACTATTAATGTTTCTATGAGTGACCGCTTCTCTTTCAGTCTCCTTATTCTGTCTCTCAGGGTCTCATTGTGATGGTGAATCTGCTGAAGGGATAAGGGAAGTCATCTCCATTTCAGAAAAGTATGCAATCGTCCTAAATCAAACAATTGCCCTTTTAAATTCACACTTTGAAAACACAAACAAGCTGTCACGATCATGACATTTCCCCTGATGATTTCAACAAATTTCATACAAATTATTGCGAGTCACGATTCAATTTGTGTTGGTTTTGTTTGGCACAGAATAATGCATACACCTATGGATGAAATAATTTGTTCATATTAAACTTAAATTTATAAATTCATTTAATTTGTTCATTAATTTAATTTTATATATTTATTCATTCTTTATTGTTTGAATGTTCAAATATTAGAAGTAATTATTTATTCATCTTCTTAACATATGCACAGGAGATTTTAGGACAGGCCTTAATTTTGATGCATTTAAGAATTTTTTTATTGTAGTATTTCTTGTTATAATAGTCATATTTTTACTAATAGTTGTCGACAGTTAATGTTGTACAGAGTGATGTGGGGAAATGACAAGTATGGTGTAAAAGTTTATTATGAACAATGTACTATAAACTATTTACAATTAACTATAAAAAATGGATTATAAAACATATTTAAAGTGTCATGAATTATTAATAGAAGCAGTTTAGTTTCAATTTTAGCCATTACATATTTGCTAAATAAAATAGCACTTAGAACACTCTTAAAACTAAATGTCACACTCAAGGCTGTTTTGTAATGTGACATATGCATGAGATTTATTGTGCATCCCATACCGCAACAGGGATTGGGCCGGATCTGGGTCAAAACCTGTTGCTGTCTAGGATAGCAATGACCCTTTGTCTTCTAATAGACTTTAAAAGTCTCTAATAAAAAAATTTCTTCAAATGCTTCGTCCGAGTCATTCTCTTAATCCTTTGGTGAATATTCAATATAACAATCAATATGTTAATTAAAAAATAGTGATAGGAGTGCTAAGAGTGTCATGCAAAAGCAGTAAACCCATTTTCTCCAGACATTGGGTAAGACCCCTGCAGTATACTCTTGAAGACATTGTAGCATATTGTGCAAATGTGGACTGTTACAATTCCGGTCATCAAGTTTGTCTTTAACAGTAAATTAAAAAAGAAACGACTGTGTGTGATGTTCCCTCATCTATTATCCTCCAGACCTTCTAGGGGTTTAATCAACTTTAAAGGACTATTGAAGAACAGTCTAGTCAGTCAGTCTACAGGGAAATTACCAAATGAACACATGGACGTTAAAAACAAGTGTAAGAGTTGGATTACTCTGAAATCGGATGGGGCAAGTTGCAAAGCTTGTTAAATGTGCATGCGTGTCTATGCGTGTCTGTGCTTTGAGGTTTATTAAATGTGTTTCAAAATATGAACCCTGTTTAAACACACACATCCGTGCATGCAAATGAGACTCTTGGGAAATCATTTAAAAAAGGCAAATAAACTTTTCTATAAACTTCGTTTTAGTTGACGGGGAATAAAGGCAAACTCCACAACTTGTAATCATTTAAATGGGTCATACGGCGCGAATACGTGTTTTTCTGTGTCTTTGGTGTGTTATAAGTTGCCCATGCATGCAATCTAAAAGCGAATGCTCACCCAGACCTGCCTGTAACACCTGGTGTAGCCACACCCCCACAAATCTACGTCAGTTTGTGGTATGATTTGACTAAGACCGCCCAAATGTATATGCAAGTAAGGTGGGCGTACCTGTCAGTACAATTGCTTTGAACCTGATGTTCAAAAGCAATTAGAGGCGTTGCAGTTCCATCATACACTTGCAGTATTCGACCAATCACTACGCACGGGTTAACTGGCCAATCATAGCACAGTTCCCTTTTCAGAGCGATGAACTTTGTAAAAAATCCGACCTAGAATCAATGTCTAAAAATATTTTAAAAACATCTAATAAAACCGAGATGCAGATATAAACTTCCCAAACTTCTCAAGAAAGCTTTACTTGTTACGAGTGGATGGGTATTTTTGTGCAAAAGAAGAAATGTTTCTGAAAGAAAATGTTCTTTTAAATGTATTAAATTCAATGTCAGGGTCCCTGTCAAAATGTAATGCAAACTCACAAAAATTGGTTTGCATTGTTTTTCATTTCACATATACTGTACAAAACACAAGTCAACGATATCTGCATAGCATTTTATAATACAAATACTTTTACAACACCCTTATAAAAAATCTTTAAAACCCCAGTGAGCATCTGTGGAGAGAAGTAAAACCCTAAAACGACAAAAGACGTTTAGTCGAGGGCAAAAACCTTGAGTAGAACGAGACGTGTACAATAAATATACATACATTATGTATATCCAATTTACTTTCTTTTTTAAAGGCACAGTACCAAAAAACTGAATGGTGATTTGATTCTGTTCTGTGACAAAGTTTCAAAAAAGAAAAGGAAATGCAAATGTGACATCAATGAGGTGTATACTTGGCATTCAGAACTCAACAATATGCAAATCAATCCCAAAATAATTTTTGAGAGAGGTAACGTTAACAGCTATGAATATATTTGGAAATCACTGTCCTCAAGGGGGTAACTGTGAAATTTTCAGCAGGCGTTAAATATTTAGCAGAATATGTCAACATGATTAAAGCAGCGTTTCGTTGGCGGACGAAGTAATTGCGACTGGGAGGTTCCGGTGATGAGCGTGGCACGTGGCTTTAGCATTGCGGCGCTATCAGATGCAGACGGATGAACGCGGACAGTTAATGAAGGACAGAGGATGTTATGGACTGATGTTTGGAGCATCCCTTCATCATAAGGGGAGATTCAAAAGAATCTCTGAATAAACATCCTCTTGTCTCCGATGCAGGCAATGCTGAGGAAATAACACAATAAGAAAAACTACACACATACACGAGGAACCATCAACCTGAAGATGCCGAGCTCGTAATGAAGTGCATGCGAGATGAATCGTTGCACACGGACACTCTCACTCACTCAGGTGATGGTGTTATACCGCACTAATCAGGGTTAAGACTGCAGATGCAGACAGAATAAGACAGAGATGGAAAAGCTGAGACAGAAGAAGATGTGTTAGAGATGGAAATTGAGAGATAAGACACAAAGAACATCTGTCAAAGACAATCCGTCTGTCCTTTACGACTGAACTGATATTGTCTCATTCTGATTGGATCTTTATCAAGACATGTTTTATCCCTAAAAGGGGTCAGGGTAAGCTAAACAGGGTTTTACATTGAAGTCTTAAAGTAGCCTGTTAAATCTTAGGATCACACAGAGAGTGAAAATTCTCATGAAAAGTATGCTTGTGGTTTGTGAAATAACACTGATGGACTTCAGGGATGAAATCAAAGCTAAAACATCTGGAAACGTTTCTAAGAGGTATAGATATGTAAAGAGTGTGTTTAAATTCATCCACAGAGACTGTAAAAGAATTTCACCTATTTCAACTTAAAAAAACTTGAGTTCAAAAGCTGCTTTAGTTAAATCAACTTGGTTGTATAAGTCACGTGAACTTAAAAAAGAAGTTGAAATGAAATTTAACAGATTTTTAGTTCAATTGACTCATAAAGTTGACACGATTTAACTTAAACATTTAAGGCAGCTATTAAACTAAAGTTTTTAAGTTGAAATAGGTGATTTGAACAGGTGAAGTGTACACACATGAAGATTTGATGCAGTTCTCAGTTGTGTTTCAGCTTAGTCTTCATATTTTATTCTCTTAAAATTGTTTAGAAGAAATAAAAGGCAGCGGCAATGGACTAAGTGTAACCAGCAATAAATGCTATTTACACTAAGTAAAAATTGCGACAGATGCTTTGGCATCATTCTTACAATTTCTATATTCCAATCACATGTTGGTGGGGGAAGGTTGTGCAAATAGTCTCTGCCAACAAGGCTCGTGAAATGAAAACAGAAACAAATGCTTCACTTGCTTGAAGAGTTGTGTACACATATAATAATCTGTTTGAATTGAATGAGAAATGTTTGTGTTCACATTGAATTCTATAATAATATTGACTTTTAATTCCAGACTTGACAAATCTGAGCTCAGTTGTTGAAATCACTCCTTTTTATGCGTCATGTAAGGAGCTACAAAACATCTTTTGCTGTATACACAAAACACTAGACCTACAGGGCATACTAATGTGTGTTGAATTTAATCTCTTGTGTGTTGGCTGATAGAGCAGGTAAATACATGTGATTATGGACAGTATTCAGTCTACAGAACACAGCAATTTTGTGTGATTTTTCTTATGAGAGTTTAGTTGATGAAACATCCAAACTACACTAGCAAGCTAGATTAATTCCATCATACAATTATTATTAAAGATGTGTACAGTGCAAATGCAGTACGGAGAACGTTGATGACTGAAATGGGTGCACTCTTGTTTTGGGTTCAGTTGATTGTAGTGCAGATGGATTGTTTATATGAAAGAAGATGTTCCTGACCCTCTGAAACATGCCATTGTTAGAGTACTTTCATATACACAAACATAATTTACAAGTTGTGGTGCGGATTTGTTAAGGAATAATTGAAATACGGCCAGAAATCAAACACCATTGAATTAAATAAAATATATATGCCATTTTATTGATGTGAAAATGAGACAATTGTAAAAACACGTTAATTTATAAAGTTATAAAAAAGCTTCTATGGGCAAAATCTGATGACAACGGTTCACTTTGAATAATAGTATTGCCTTTTGATTGAAAATTGAACAAATCATAGCTCAGTTTGTGACATTGTTGTGGTCTTTTCTGAAATGCTGTATTCTTAGGTGCTTAAAAGGTTCTTCGCAGGTTTGTCAGAAGAACCATTTTTGGGACCATGAAGAACCATTCAGTCAAATGTTCTCTAAAGAATCATCTCTTTCTTTCCTTTTTATAATCTGAAGAACCTTTTTTCAACACAAAGAACCTTTTCTGAAACAAAGGCTCTTAATTTATGGCAACATTTAGACAAAAAAAGTTATTCTACAGCATCATGAAGGACCTTTTGTCGGAGAATATAAGGTCACAGAAGAAGGAATATGGAAAAACAGAGAGTTTCTTCCAAAAACGTCCAAAAAATGTAACCAGAAACAAAAATAGTCTGTTCCCGCTGGGCGAACGTGCGTCGATATCCACAAGGGTAGTGAGAGTGAATAGACGAACGGGAGAAAGGTCCAAACCGGCTCTCTCAAAATCTGCGACACTGTGGAGAGATTTGGAGAGAGAAAAAAATCCAGGTTGCAAATACTGTGTAGAGAGTACAAACATCAGTAATCCAAACTGCACATCGCCACGCTGAGTAAATAGAGAGGCAGAATAATGAGGTACAGGTGTGGGTAATTATGTTCAACAATAAAGACTTTTTAAAACAGACTTAAAGTTATACAAGATGACTTGTCCGGAGTTTTACCTCATACACTTACATATGATACGTTCTGAAGAACTTTCATCAACACTGCCAGAATTTCTGTTCGGCTAGGTTGACTTACTGAATGTGACATTATAAGTATATAAAGATTTGATGATGATGAGGATAGTGAATAGAAAGCTACCCAGCTTTACAGGAACATTGTTGCTCCTCAATGTAGTCATTCTCGATCGCCAGGTGATGCAGTGCTTTCAGTTTTATGATCTGTGAACTTCTATCTTTATTTTGTTTACTTTATTCCAAGACACTTTTACATCCTGAATATATACTTCAAATGCATATTGCAGACCTTCTTAATGCTTTCGGCTGAAAGTACCCATCGTTGTTTCCAAGAAATTATTATTTCACGATAAATATTCTTTAGTGCCGTGGGAGCGCATTGGCTGATGTCGGACATAACAAAAGGGGGCGGGCTTTACGAAGGGTCAATTGGGATATTAAAGAGGTCCTAATCAGGTTTTCTCATACAACGTTCTTAATAAGTATCGGTCGCTAAGCTGTTGCTAAACTGGTGTGTTCTGAGTGGTTGCTGTAGGCATTTAATAATGCGTTCTGGATGTTAAGGCGTTGCTTATGCAGTTTCTATTCTACACAAAGTGTGCAATAATAGCTAACTCGAATAATAAATGTTTTGCATTCACCAGATGTTGACTGTGTTTTCATTCATTATACAGGATTCCAGGCGATGAGGGACGAGGGTTCTGGCTGTGTCTGCTTCTAATCTACCTCAGCAAATCCAATCCAAATGCTATAATGTCTTTACCAAACAGAAGTGCAGAGAAAACCAGAGAGAGAGCGAGAGAGAGAGAGAGAAACACAAGCAGCAAGCATGTAGGATCAGGACAGATCTTAATTGCATTTCCTCTTTCCATTCTATGCGTTTCATAATGGACAAGACATCTTATACTTTACCGATAAATAATATCTACATGTGACCCTGGACCACAGATTTGGTCTTAAGTAGCACGGGAATATTTGTGGCAAAAGCCAACAATGCATTGTATGGGTCAAAATAATAGATTTTTCTTTTATACCAAATATTTGAAAATTAAGTTAAGATCATGTTCCATGAAGATATTTTGTACATTTCTGATTGTGAATATGTCAAAACTTTATTTTTGTGAGTGGATGCAGCAAAATGGTGAACAAAAATGTCCGGAGACAACCCTACAAATGTCACTCTCTTTGGGAATTTTCCACTCAAGTTTGGTATCTATGTAAAGCTTTGAATTTCAGCTTTCGGTTTCATCTACACTTCACAGTGTCAATACAGTGGTAAACCAATAGAGAGCATTAAAACAGTTTCTTCCCAGCAACGGCCTGCTACAGCGCCTCTGATCAAAGACTTGGTTGAAAAGATGATTTATTTTCAATAATTCGACTGATGAACATTTGTATCATTCATAATAGAGACTATGTAATACAAAAACTATTACCTAATATTTTATTATGTTTTTTAATTTTATAAATGAAATTATTATAAACTATTTTATTTTTATTTAAATCTAAACGTTTAAAAAAAATTGGTGCTCATTTATTTTCTGGCTTTTCAATTTTGGCTGCAAACTCCATGAAGTGGTCAAGCAGGTTAGCATTGAGGTCAAAATGCTGAGCTGAGGTTGAAATGGTCCAAACTTTTGTCCAAACGTGAGATGAGATGGACTGTTATCTGCTCTAGGGGGTTGAAGGAGGTGCACATTGAAAAACAAGGGAGTCTGGTCGCTGGAGTCAGTCTGACCCGGTATATGAGAGAATTGTGAATCATGCAGAGAATTGCACACACATTCATATCTGTGGGGAAAGCAGAAGAAAGAGGGAGAAAAGGTTGAAGCTGTTTATTTCACGTCACCATAGAAACGAAGAAATATTTCTTCTGCAACAAACCTGGTAGACTCCTCTATTTTATTGCCATCTTACAAATCATTTTTTTGACAAATTGAAATGAAGCATTGCCCGTACCATCCACAGAGAATGCAATCCCAGAATGCTTTGTAATGAGATTGTGTTAGTCTCTTTCTCTCACACTCGTATGCCAAATATCATTACTATCAAATCTGCATGTTTGGACTGGCCACTCGAGATCGTAGACCTTAGCCTGAACCTTTAAAATATCAGAGAATAATTAACATCACGAAGCAGGACAGTTTGAAACAAAGAGACGTTGCTTTGTGTTACACCACAGTCGGATGTGTACATGTGTGTTTTGAGGAGCGTAGGCATCTAATGAACCTCCTGCAGCTCCAGTCGGACGTTCGACTGCCGTTTCATAATGCAACCTGACAGAGTGTCTTGAGGTGTTGCTGTAAAGGAGACCTTTTGGTCTTAGTGTAGTTTCAGATCAGATGTATGACTCCTCTAATGATGGTTTAGGTCAGGGCTTTGGTTTAAATACTGGTCATAGATCAGAGAAGAATGGAGACGGCCTCACGTCGTGCTCTGAAATGCCACATAGTGAGGGGTCATGACTGAACGAATGTCCTCACCAACGACAGGACGTTTTGCAAGATCAGAGCCACATCAGGGAGAACAATGATGTGTCCGTGTAAAATTCCTTTGTCGAAGATCTATGTGTTATATTCATGGCTGTGTTGACCGTGCGTGTTTCTCACATCTCCCAAAACTGTACCCATGTTTTCTGAGTTAAAAAGTGCTGAGAATTATGAGAAACGATGTGAGATTTTATTATTCTGTGTTCGGCGACATAGGCTTGAAAACATACCAAAAAATGATCTACAGAAGACTTCATTGCATCCGTTACAGCCACTTGAGTTTCGCAAGCTTCTGATGTCACTTGTTGCTAAACTTTTGTTATGAACTCAGTGTGAATGTGCACATGTGTTTGGGCTAGAGTTTTCATTCCGAAAACAATGTCTCCGGTCCCACTTGTTCAAAGAATAATTCTGCTCCTTGCATCTCATGGAAGATTTCAATTGAAGATGGAGAGGGTCAACATTTCCTGTTCTCTTCTAAACAAAAATTTGAGAAGTCAGCGAGAGCCATTCCCAGCTTTACAACATACATTTGCTTAAAAGAACATTCCACTATTTTTGGAAAAATGCTAATTTTTCAACTCCTCAAGAGTTAATAAATTGAGTTTTACCATTTTGGAATAAATTCTGCCGATCTTCGGGTCTGGCAATAGCACTTTTAGCATAGCTTAGCAAAGATCATTGAATCCAATTAGACCAGTAGCATCGCGTTCAAAAATGACCAAAGAGTTTTGATATTCTTCCTATTTAAAACTTGACTCTTTTGTAGTTATATCGTGTACTGAGACAGGTAGAAAATGAAAAGTTGTGATTTTCTAGGCCAATTTGATGAGAAACTATACTTCCATTCTGGCGTAATAATCAAGAAAGTTTGCTGCCGTAACATGGCCGCAGTATTTGAGAGCAGATGAAGTTCACAATCTCTTTTAAGCAATGTAAGAGTTGTATTTGTACATGTATTTAGGAAAAGTTTTAAATTATTGTCAACGTTATAACCTCGATTTTTATCCGTCAGTCTTTGTACATTGCTGTTGATTAACTTTATGTCACTCCTGAGGTTTGATTGTGTTGAAATGCAACAGACACTGGACTAGAATGGACACAATACACCTAGAAATGATGATGAAATGAAAATTTGAAATGCTTTCTTCATTTTTTCCGTGGCTGTATAAACACACACACACACGTATACATATAAACACAAACATACATTCATAACATAGATACACATGCGTACACATGCATATAAATACTGCAGTTAAAATGGTTTTGTCAGATGTCTGCTATGACTTTGAGATCTTATCTAAACACTTGCTCTTGAGCAATATCTGAACATTTTGCTTCAGGCTTTAATGAGAAACTTTGACTGTTTTTGGATATGCTTCTTCAACTCCTGGAACAAGAAGGCCTTCAACACACCAGAGGACCCGAAAGTGATGAGAACTGAGGTAACATGTGCAAGGAAACCGATCTCTTGGGGAAATTGTTTCTACAATTGGATGCTTTTCAGACAATCCCTGTGTCGATATGATTTACGGCGATGAAATTCCTCTGCCAGATTTCCAGAGACTTTCTTGAAAACCTTGCATCCGCTTTGCACACAATCCTCGAGTGTATCTGCTAAAGAGAGAAACGATTTCCAGTGTTTGTGATAAGCCGCTAACAGTTTGCAGATATCCAGCACGTTTACGAATAAATGAGGAAACTTCTCACTGATGTTCTGCTTTCATGAGTCTCCGTTTTAAAAGATCTTAAATTCTGCCAAGAGAAACGACTGATCAGTCACTGTCTGCTACCGTTTGGACTGCTTTTGGTAAAGAAAGTGGAGTCGCTGCCTGCTACTCTATGTTACGCACCTAACACCACAGAAGTACCACTTCAGGAAGATATTTTTACACCTCCCCTTTTGTGGCCGTTCTGAAGGTTACGGCATCAGAATCCAGACTCACTGGAACCGACAAAACGGAATTGGAGAATTCACAAAGCGCCCAAGCTAGTAACCCAACAAGGACAACCTTTGAAACTACAGTGAAAGCAGTGGATAAAAGATGCTATCAGTACTCACAATTGCCCTGTTAGGATTAAAATATTTAGGAAATGTTACTCTGATGATCGAACAAGTGGACTCCTGCTTATGATGAGGGTTTTGTGTACGTCCTAAATAAGACACAACAGAGTCGAGGGGAAGGAATTCTGTTCGGTCATGATGCTGAGCTATTTGTCACAAATTCTATCTGTCTGCCATCAGACAGAAAAGTGTTTGGACTGTCTGGTAGGAATGATGCTTTACTTCCTCGCACATTTGTTTTCCTCAACTGCATTGATGATCTGAGGCCACAATGATTCTGGCCTGGGATGCACACTCTTCAGATAAGAGGATGTTGTTTGGTGAGTGCGTCTGAAGCGCTGAAATATCTCACAACGGCGACAGTGGGACGTGTCAAAGAAAAAACGGACGTGCAGGTCCATTCATCCTCCCATGCAAGACAACTGAAGATGGACAGATGAATATAGAGAAGGAGTTGATGAGGTATAGACGAAGATGGGAACAGAATCACAGGGTGGAAACCTGATTGAGATTGAGGAAAAAACAGCATAATGGAGTAAGCAAAAAAGAGAGAGATTGAAAACCACATTGTCAATCTGACTTGGGAGAGATAGAGACAGAGAGACACACACAATAAATCAATATTAAACATTTCAAAATTCATAATAAGAACAAAAGATATGTTTACCACTTTCAAGGCTATTCATCTTTAGTTGAATGAAATATAGATAGTGCATTTTCTCAAAAAATATTTGGTTGTCTTTAAGTGCAATGTACAAAAGCATAGTTCTGTCTACGTCACAATCTGCGTAATACCTGCTATATGTCAATCATAAACATCATGTTACATACCTATGATAATTATTATAATTATACATAATCGGAGATAATTGCAACATAATACATAGATGAAGTATACTATGTAAATGCAGTATGTTATAACGAACTATGAATTGTGACATTATGGCACAGTTATGAATGTATATTTTCTGTCATAAATGTATCCTGAACATCTCAAAGTGATTTAAAATACAAAACAATCAATAGAAGTGATTCTTTTTCGAGCTGAAAATAAGGTATACTATACTATATATACTGCTTAAAGAGGAGAATGGCAAAATTCACAGTGGATTGAATAAAATAAGCAAAGACAACAAAAGAGAAGTCGAGAACACATGGCTGATGAATACATTTTTATTCAGATAAAAACATTTAATATACAACTCAAATATTCACTTAACAAGGTATGGTGCTTGATTTCACGTGTTTCACGATGGCAGCCAGTTTAAATTTCTCATGAGGGTCTGTTCTTTACACACACTCCCTAGAACATTTCAGCAATTTAAGATGCGTTCAATCTATTTGCTAAATGCATTTTATAAGTGCCCTGTATGTGATTCGAAGTGTCATTTTGAGAAAACGGGGCCATTTGTGTGCTAAATGGGCTCCATCACAATTTCAATATGGGATAAAGATACTATTTAAATTGAATGAATGACTGCAATAAAAAAACTGTGAGAATTTAATAGTTCACATTGCTAGGTTTCTTAAAAATGAGTTATAACAACTAAATACAAGATAAAGCGTGATCTTTAAATCATTTTTGGCCATAGTAATGAAAATTAATAATTGTGCACATAAAATCTTTTACACTAAATAAATAAATTTAATAGGCTATCTTGTAAAAAAGCATTCGGAGAGACAGAATTGGGCTTAAAACAAGCCTGCTGGACTACAGGTGTCATTGAAGTATATTTTGCAGGCAAAATTAGCACAAAAAAACACAATAAGCATTCTTATAAACAGCTAAATACACACGTGTATACACACAAAGCACAAACACATAGCCCCCACAAAGGTCACCGACCAACCACATTGAAGATCTGAGACGCGCACAAAAGATGCGCACTTGACGTATTCAGCAACCTCTTTTGTTTTTTTGTAAATTAAACATTATGCACATGTGTATGTTAATACAAATGTGAGCTTAAGAAAGACTGTTGGTGTGGATAAAATGACACAAGTGGTGATAGAACGTTGCCAGACAGAGTAATTACCAAGCGCAGAAATTTCTTACTGTGGCCTATCAGTACATTGCAAATTACTGTTTAAAAAAACATCTTAAATCTATCACATATGAACATTCATGAACATTTAATGGTGTATCAATGAACGACACAAGGTGTAACTAAATAGCAGAGTAAACAACACACCAGGTCGTGTGTGTAAAGCCTCGGTCGAGGTCTCATGTTTTTAAACGAGTGCTGATGGTGTCATCCAGAACATGAAAAGGCACTTTACTACGTTTGGCAGAGAGCAAGAGGACGGCTTAAATACATCAATACGGATCAGAAAAAGCAGTCTTGAACCTTATACTGGAAAACTCTTAGCACACTCCCAAGAGTTTCAATTGACAATCAGACATTCACAAGAGATGTCATAGTTCCACAGTATTTTTTTAACCGGTTACTGAAAGAGTTTAGGTGAGGGAGGCTCAATACGTCTCTTTTTCAAAACAACTGCAGTGATTCAAAGTCCAATGACAAGAGCAAACAAAATGGCAACGATAGCTTTGTTTTCGTTGCAGGTTGTTTAACGATACTGTTAACTTTATTTAAACAATTTATTTTGCTTTAACACCATTATATTAGGTTTTATGTTCAAACACAATTGCATTGTGTCAAAGGGACTTAAAGCAGTTATGCTTTGGCTTAACTAAATGTCTACGTTTTAAAATAACGTTTCAATCAAGTAGATCAAAAAAACATTTGATGCTTGTTCAATTTACTTATATAAATTAAGTTAACACAGCACAATTATTTTGAACCAATTTACTTAATCTTTTTGAGTTGAGATACATACAGTAAATGACTTTAGTTGTATTAAAGTAGTGTTGTAGAAACAAGGAACAGCACAGGACAGAATTTGGAAATGTTTTTTAAGGGTTCCTCAATTCGGTTTAGTTTGTCATACAGTAAGTATTTGTGTAGAGAAAACATATTTCTGGAACCACTGTCCATTATTGAATTTAGTTAGTTTAAAGTATTTTGAGTGTAGAAGCTAAGACTTCCTGATCCATATTGATTAAAAGCGGATGTTGTAGTGCGTATAAGTGCTCAAGTCAGTGAGGGCTCAATGAGATCTTAGTGTAAATATGTCCAGGTCATTTGTTACTCCAAAATCAAGAAAAAGAGACTATTACCGATTACATAAACATGTAATTTACATTCTTCACCTTTTTTTCACTCACATTCCTGCACTGTTGCATAAATAATAATTCAAAAGGCTATTGAAAACGGAAATAGCATTTAAGTATTCAGTATTTGTACATTTATGATTTGTAAAATGTAAATGGTAGAATATGTTGTTGCTCTCTTTTAATTTGTCATAAATGAATAGACATAAAAAATGTGTAACAGTATAATTGTATTAGTTTCTACAATACTAATTAAAATAAAACAAAGAATGATTTTTAATTAAATTGAAATAAAATATATATAATTGAAGACATATATACATGTATAGTTTATTTATATTTGTATGTATTTATTTATGTAAAAATATAAATTGTATGATCGTGAAATGCAAATCTATAGAGATAACTCAAAATTATTACTATTCAGGACAAACTGTCCAAAAATAATTTCTACAAATTATTAATGTTTATTTTTTTAAGGTGAAATATGACCTGGACACATGATGTTCACACCTGTGTGTGAGTTGTGACAGCAATATAAATCTTTAAATCCCCTTGTGCCTATAATGCTCTCACTAAAGTTCCTTCTTTCCTCAGTTTTCCCTTCTTTTTCCTTTTATGTCTCCTACAGCAGAATTTCCTGGCATTGTTCAGATGGGCTCTCACGGCCTGGCAGGGTCACAGGTCATGACTGGGATCAGGCGTGGTGACTGAGGGCACCGGGTGGATGCTGAGCTGGAGGGTGGGGTCACTGGCACATTCAGAGGCGTGTCTTGAGGCTGTGGCCACACCTTCCACAGAAAGCAAATGATGACAAAAAAGAATAGAGAAGGAAATGAAATGAAATAAGAGGGAAAGGGCAGACAGAGAGAGAGAGAGCTTAAAGAGTGGACTGGCCAATGATCTGTGGTTTTGCGGTCTGTGGCTTCTCAGATGAGCTCATGCAAGGCTCTAACTGCAATCCCTGCAGAAACACAAAACTGGTCAGACAGTGGCACCTCTGTGCTTGTTTCATTTGTAAAGAGTACAAAATGTACTTTGATTTGTATTTTGTTACAAAAGAAAATGTAGGAAAACCTGACATTTACATAACGGCGAGAGTCTTGTCATTCAAACTTAATCATTCAATCAAATGAATAATGTATTAATAAAACTGTAAATGTGTGTGAGTGAGCTGTGTCTAAAAACCACTCGATTGGAAAACATTGAAATGATATGACGTAGGCTACCAAAATTGACAAAATATGAAACTCATAATTCCTAAATTATTATATAAAAAGCAGAATTGTTTCTTCCTTTTGTGTTTACACAGAATAATAATCTATTTGACGGGTTTGGAGAAACCTGAGGTTGAGCAAATAATAACACAATATTAATTTCTATGCGAACGGTTCTTTTATATTATACCAAAAATAGAAGCAACATAGACAAACACGCACACAACCCTTCCTTCTCCACACCTATGTTTTTCACACATTCTTTCTCACATCTTTATCTTTTTTCTAATGTTATGTTTCTCATTTTGTTCTCGCTGTTACTCTGACAAAACTGAAAAAGACAGATTCCACTGAAATGGTGCTGGTCCGTGATCACAATGTTTATATGATCCATATGAACAAATAATTTGAATTGTATAGCAATTCAGTCAAGTTTTGTGTCACAGTCTCTGTCGGATGGGGGAAAGCATGCAAGTGACCTCGGTTTCAGGATGGATGGCGCCTGGATCTGAGGGGGGCCCTAGAATTGCAACCACATTTCACTTCAAAAACAACAGTCCTGCTCTGCTCATTATCGTACACGCATTATACACACACACACACACTATATACGGTTTATAAAATTGTCAATACTTAATTATATTGACATACCAATACAATGATCTAAAATTACTAATATGTCGATATAAGATTTTGGTGGTAACTATTACCCAACCTTTCTCTCTCGCTCACGCAGACACAGATGCTCATATATGGGGACATTGGGAATGTTTATTGGGAACATATGAGTGGTTTTCTCCCTGAGGGCACTTAAGAGGTTCTGAATGATGGACAGGAAGACACACACACACTCGCAGTCTATTTTGTTCTCAAGTAAATCAGTTGCAGTTAGAGTCTCTCTGGGGAGTAAGAACGGATTAGCATGTTGCCAGCTGTATCCAATGTGAAATTCTCGAAATGTTTGTAACCTACAGAGAATTAACTAGATACAGAAGTGAATGGCCAAAGAATAACTTATGTAAACTTCATTGATTGTTCTTTCTTTCTTTTGTGTACTAACTGCACTGTAAAACCAAATGCTCAGAATAATCAAACAGATTAAGTAATGTTAACTTTAATTTAACAGTAATCAAAATTTGAAAGTGCTGCAGCTTAAACCAAGAACCTGGAAAATTGAGTATTGTCAACTTATCCGGGTTTACAGTCTAATACTACAAAACATTATGGACCTTGTAAGCATCTTAAAGGAACATTTCACTATTTACTCACTCTCATGTCATTCCAAACTCATACTGTATTAAAGGGACAGTTCAACCAAAAATGAGAATGTTGTCATCATTTACTCACCCTCTTGTCATTTCAAACCTCTATGACTTTCTTTCTTCTGCAGAACACAAATTAAGATATTTTAAAGGATGTTGGTAACCGAAAAACAGTTGTACCAATTGACTTGCATTGGTTTTGTGTCCGTATAGAAGTGAATGGGTTCCGCCATTTTGATGTTTTGTTAGCTTACCAACATTCTTCAGAATATATTTTGTGTATCATTCTTTGTGTCTGCAGAAGTAAGAAACCTGAAGCACTGAAAAAAACAAACCCTTAGCACATTCATGAAAAGCAAAGGCATATGAGTGCCTGGATGAAACAAGATCTGTTTTGTGTGTGGATATACTTACATGTCCATTAAGGTCATTGTCCCGCGGCGTAAGGAACGTGGTGTCGTGGGTCGTGGTTTTCTCCGTCCGCGGTAGACTGGGGTCCCCATCCTCCACGCCATTCGCCTTCCGGACGCACAGGACCTTACGGAAACTCTGCTTGAAGTTGTCGGACAAAAACCCGTAGAGAAGTGGGTTGGCGCAGCTGTTGGCGTACGAAAGGAGGACGGCGAAAAAATACACCCCCGCCATCACGCTGTTCTCTGGAAGGATGAAGACCAGGTTCACGATGTTGATGATGTAGAACGGCAGCCAGCAGAGAACAAACACCACCACGATCACCACCACCATGCGCGTCACCTTACGTTCCGAACGTCTGCGCTTCGTAAATCCTGCCCGAGCGCCGGATGACTTCACCTTGACTACAATGAGGAGGTAACACATGCAGATGACCAGTAGGGGGCCGAAGAACCCTATGGTGGCAGTGTACAGGATGAAGGCGGTGGACCAGACATCGCTAGGCTCCGGCCAAATCAGGTTGCATGAGTTAAATTTGTCTTGGACGTCGGAGTATATGACCACAGGAAGAACGACAACGAACGAAAACGCCCACACCGCGGCGCTGACGGCTTTAGCCACTCGCGGCCTGCGCCACCTAGTGGAGCGAATAGGATGTACAACCGCTAAATAACGATCGATGCTCATGACCGTCAAGCAGAAGATGCTTGTAAACTGGTTAAGTGAGTCTGCCGTCATTACAGCCCGACACAGAAAGGAGCCGAACGGCCAGTAGGAAAGTACGTTTTGAGTCGTAAGGAACGGCAGACCCAAAATATAGAGTTCATCAGCGACGGCCAAGTTCAAAATATAGATGTTAGTAACTGTTTTCATTTTAGCATAACGTAAAACCACATAAATCGCTAATGTGTTGCCGGTCAGTCCAACGATAAACACGGTTAATGATATGATTGCGGTCATCATGGTGCTGCTTCCTTGAAATGGGATGCTTTGATTTGACACATTGGTACTGTAATTTCCGATTGATGCAGACATTTCTGAAAATCCAAATCCAGTGGAGGAATTGTAATCCCCTGGGATGGGCCCCGTCCACCCGGATCGGTTGAGTGACTCCATTCTGGCTCTAAAACAGAGATAATAATGGTAAAAATCTAGTGTTGAGGTGGGAAAGGGACGATTGGTTCGTAGGAAAGCAAACACAGACTAGACATAAAAAGACAATATAATTCTGCAGCTTTGACCGTATTAGTCCTCAGTGGAGGTAGACATATTTCTTGTGTTCACTGAATGTCCTTAAATGTGTTTTACAGTGACATATCAAAGAGGCTGAATCTGTACCGGATCAGAAGAAGATCACACCTCCACCATACACAGCAGAGCCAAACAGTAAACCTGTCCGAGCAACATGACAAGACATAATTCATACGTGCATCTCTCTTGCTTAGCAGAAATCTGCTTTCTATCTCTCTGAATTGCACAATACAAACTTTCCTCACCATTGTAGGACCCTTAAAAACACAAACATGTCCATACGGAAACTGTATTGATACCGATTGCGCTTTCATAGCCCAGTAGGGAGGGAAGTTGTCTTGCATTTAAAGCATCTGCATTTTCTCTTATGTGTTGCTTAAGGTTATAAAGATACAATACTTTAATTCATGCAATAAGACAACAATAAAATATATGACGTTAGCGCAATTTAGATAATGTGGTCTTGGGAGATTTTAATGAGATATCTTTGAGCCTATATTGAGACTTTTGAACAGTAGAAAACATTGAGACCATTGAGGTTTTTTTCTCAAGATACTTTAGTGATGGTTTCCATTTCCTCTTTATTTTATCTCTTAATACTCTTTCAACTTAAAAAAATAAACCTTGAACATCCGAAGAACCTTTCTGTTTCACAAAAGGTTCTTTAGATCATAAAAATAATTGAAATGGTTATTTAAGTGAATTGATCTTTTGGAATCAAAAAAAGGTTTCTATACGGAAATACTGTGAAAAACATTTTGCACAATTTTAAAGTGTTGATATCATTCGTTCAATTTTTGTTAACTTCACCTCTTGAGACTGTTGTTCAACTATGATGCTTTTAAGGTCGTAAATTTGCACCTGTATCAAATAATCCCAGATCAAATCCCATTTTAAGAGACTTTATTTACGGTTAAATACACTTCGCAAACCGCATTGAAACAAACAATATAAAGCCTATTCTGTCGGTGTTGTTTAACTTTAAAATACTGTCAAAACAGGGCGTATGAAAATTATGACCGTGTAATCCCATTGAACTAAATGTCATAAAACAATGTCCCCGTTAAACGCCCTGAATGTCAAAACATCAACCATAAAGCAACACACAAAAGTCCTCGTTCGCTACCTGAATGTATGAAAATTGCGCAACCCTTGACAGACATGGTCATAAAAATGCTTAACTGTCTGTGGACATTTTATAAAACAGTGCAACATTATCTATTAAATTACACCAACCTCTTTACGCGCGCGCTCTCACTCTACATGGCACCAGTGTTCAGCATCGCGACAGGTGATGGCATCTGCTCACTGCTCCAGTCTGATACCCGCGATACACATCCTCGTTAAACAGAGAGAGAGAGAGAGAGAGAGAGAGAGAGAGAGAGAGAGAGAGAGAGAGATTTAGGCAGTCAAGCCTTGCCCATACAGGAAAAGTGTTCCTCCCCCACAGCACCAATTATTCTTTAAACTAAACATATCATCCAGGTCATATATAACCATAACACGATAAACATAATATAATGAAAGAATATTAAAGTCAGTAAGTGTCTAAATCGGACGTGCGCAATTGTAAGGGTGGTGGTCTGGTAAGTTTAAAAACAGTTTGACATTGACAATTTCCAACTTTTTGTGCTCAGAAAAAATACATATTTGGCTAACCAAAGCATTATCTACACATCTTAGTTTAAGTTGGGAAGATGTTATTCCATTCTAACATCTTGAACAAGACCATACGGATAATGCTCTGGATTGCAATATTTCCAAATATTTATGGAAATGAAACCTGAAACTATAAGCCTAAAACTATAAGCATAAAAGATCAGAGCAATTCTGTTCACAACTTTATGAGACATTTTTCATTTTAAAAATCATTGACGTACGTTATAATAAAGTAAAAACCGTGAATACGCAGCAATGAAAGGCATGCACTTCGGTACGTCACCAAAACGCACAACGTCATCGTGCTCCAGTCGGTTCTGCGAGCACCTGTCCGCAAGCAGGGGCAAAAGCAGGGTGTAGTTTTGCCTTCAAAATAGCAATGCACAATTTTTTTTATTATAATTAACATATTCGTTAAATTATCATTTAATTCCGTTACAGCATCTCTTTTGAACTATAAGAATCATTACAATGTGTGATAGAGCTTAATGTACAACACGACGCAATTGTCTACTCAATATTACCACACGGGGCGTTATAGGGGCATTTATAAATGTGGTCTGTCTTACATTTCAGTAGCCTATAATGTTAAGAATCTCAGAGGTCTCGCCATATCCACCGGACATATTCACTTAAAGTGGTTTGACTACCACGTTAAATAAATCAGTTCTCAGTGGGAGGCAGAATTCCTGAACCCATATCTCACCTGTGCCTGGTTGGATAATCATGATTATGTGACAAACAAAAGGGCTCTTGCTGTGAACAATTAAACTCACGGCTTTCGAGAATTAAAGATGAATTTAGGCTTTTTTGATATCACCGAAATAGCTTCTACATATGTCTTTTGAGATGTGTTAACCTATAATGCCCCAAACCTCTGAAGCAAAACGGGAGCCTTTTAAACCCAACTCCAAATAGCCTTTCAGAATGATTCATGTTTAAGATGTATCTGATTTGTATTTTCAAATTTTCTCTAGTTTTTGTTTACACTTTCTCTTGATGAAAACAACTTAATTATTGAGACATTTTCAAGAATTACTTCGGTCGTCATCACCACAAATTGAACTGCCGAGCGCACCCTCTACTGGCCGAAATACAAACGACACACTCCCATTTAATCTGAAAACAGCTTTTCTACGTTTCCAAGACGATTACATATTTATTGTCATTAGTGTAAAACATTCAACACGCTGCGTGGTTCGCAATGACATTACGCTTTGAAGAGAATAGACATCGTCAATGATGAACGATCAATGTTTCGAGCCTTGTTATGGCGCAGTGAATCACGTTGCGTTAAACAGCGACCTTTGCAAAGAAAATGATATTGTCTACAGAGTGTGACAGAAGAGGCAGGTGGTATCTTCCGCTAGATTAGTGTCTGTCTCTCTTTATGTCTCTGGCAGTGTAATGTAGTTAAATTACAAGCGTGGAAATTTCACCAGCTGTACACAGGAAAAAAAATGACAGGCTCACCAGTGGCTAGAAAACAAGGCTTTAATATAAAATAATAAACTATATTATATGATTATTTGAGCAGTTCTTCTTTAAACACGTTTAAGTTTTCCTTATGTTGATCTAATCACTTTTTTTATTGAAACCATTATGTCAAATGTTTTACAAATACGTATATAAAGTTTTAGCCCATTTATATACATTACATGCACTTTAGTCCTCATAAAACCATCCAATAATAACAATGCCTAATACCCATGATGGTCAATAGCAGATGCTCAAGGTTAATATGATGTCATTCATTTGACATGCAAGCTTTGGGAGTCACAGTTGTCATGTATTATTTCAACCATGTGTGCATTATGCTTGGTTACGGTTACTATGGTGATTTATTTACACAATGCGATTAGAGTTGTAGAGGTTAACATGTTAGGACAGAGAGAGTGGGATTGTGATGGGCTTCATCCATCGGCCATGATGTGCCGTCTGCATTTTTTATTAAATTTCAATTCGGTTGAATTCAATTTTTTTTGCACAGTGCTTTATACGACACACACTGTTCTGAAGCACTCACAAAAAGAATAGGGCCTCACAAATGCAGCGGAAAAAAATGATATTTAACTACGTGAGGAAGAAACCTTGAGACGAACCGACACAAGCCCTGCACGGAGTAGAACTTTTTGGCTTTTTAATTAAATTATTTGTTCGTTCAATACCTGTTCATGACTCTTTCTCTTTAACACAATGTGTATTTACATTTAGTCATTCAGCAGACGCTTTCATCCAAAGCAACTTACAAGTTGGGTAAAACAATGGAAGCAATTGGGTCAAACGTAAGGACAACAAAAAGCATAAAAGCAATAAAAACATGTCTTACAAAGCCTACTACAGTGTACAGAGCCAAGTTTAGTTTATCAAGCTTAAATAAGCATGCATATATATATTATTATTATTTATTTTTCTAAGATATTGTAGAAAAGATATAGAAATTCGAAATGATCAGTCAAGTGTAGACGGAAGAGATGTGTCTCAGTGGTTTTGTGTACATACAATGGAACTCAATGGGGTCGCATGTTGTTTGGTTAACAATGATCTTCAAAATATCTTCTTTTGTGGAAAAAATAATTCATGCGGTTTGGAGTGACATGAGGCTGAGTAATTATTTTTGGGGGGACCTATAGCTTTAATTATCAATTTGATAGAACATGCTTGCAATGCATCACACATCCTATCGTCGTGAGAACCTCGTCTTATCAACACCTGCCTCATTATCCACCTTACATGCATGTAAATTGTGCTATCCTGAGAATAGTGATGATGGGTTATTAGAGATGAGTGGCAGCTCTGATGTGATTGGTGCTGATTCTTAATCAGAGTCATGTTTGCATGCGCACAAATGCAGATGATCCATTCCACTGGACCGGACGTATTCCTTATAATCATAACACATTTAGTCAAGCTCCGCTTAACAAAACAAACTTACAATTTAACAGGTATTTTTCACATTATACTTAAAGTGAGGGCAGATCACTAGATTGTAGGCACAGTCTTCTTAAATAAGTAAATCATTAAAAAACAGGCAAATGTTAATATTGAAACACATTTAGGTATATGCTTTCTGTCGAAATGGAGACGGACAGAGCATACAGATGCTAAATAAATGAATCAATACAAGAATAAAAGGTTAATTTAATAAACAGTATGGGTGGGTGAGGAGACAGATAATTGAATGGAAACATCATGTGTTCCATCGATAAAATCCACCTTCAGATTTCATGTTGGCCATCTGTAATCAAATCTGAGCAAAACCTTTGGACCTCTACACCATACTGTATGTGACCTTTCCGTCATATTTACGTTTGGGAAAAGTTTGCTATACATTCATGTCAGCTTGTGGTGCTTCAAAGGTATGTTGCAGTGTTGTTATAGCTCATGATGGGTTATAGATTTGGGCAAAGATCTAAATGATAGGAATTAGAATTTTAACAGTTAAGTTTAACAAAGTTTACTACCACCCTTGTAACCGCATGGCGATGCCATTGCAACCAACCACAGCACCGTGCAAGGGCAAACATCACTCAACACTTTCTACATACAAATGTAACTTTTTGGGGAAAATGTAATGGATTCCTAAAAGACATTACTGATGTCTGGGTCATTCTGGCCCATGCTTGAATTTAATTATTTTTATTCCTGACCGTCCGAATAGAAAGCTGTCAATTACCATGAGTCCTCACCTCTTCTGTAATCTCTCTCCTTATAACGATCCGGTTTCTGCTCATGACGTTTGTCTCTCGAGAGCCTATCAGGCGTCACCAAAGGGACATTCCAGTTCTGGTCGCTCCGTGACTGCAGGGGTCGCTGCTGTCACATCTCTTCACCTGATTAAGTGCTGATCGCCCACACCTGTGTCTCACTTTATTACTCTGTATGTTCCCGGACTTTGTGTTCAGTCTTGAGCCGTTATTCCTGTGATCAAAGCTGTTGGCATTCGCAAGTTTTCGTTTTAGACCCTCGTGTCTATCTTTTGTTGTACTGTTTTTGGATGCACGGTTTTGATATTGTTTTGTATTTTTTGTTACCTTCAAGTAGAGATTCATTCTGGATAACTCAAGTCTCCTGTTATCTCTCGCAGTTAGTACACCAGAGACCCGGGTTCACAACTTACCACACACAACTCGTTCCACTCCTTGTATCACCTCGCATGTTTGCCGTTTCCCTTTGTCAAACGTGTCTGTTCTGAGCATCTGTGCTTCAAGTGTTCTCTCTTTCTCTTCTGTTCTTTTCTCTTGAGGCAGAAACATGGATATCTGTGATGTTTTAATGACATCCTGTCGGCACGACTCACTCACCTCTGGTTTGGAGGGATGCACAATTACTAAATAATTGTCTCACCGCAATTATTGGACGTCGATCATTGCAATTATTTCATATTCCCGCAATTATTGTGAATCCTTTGAAAACAAGGGTGATCTGCCATCATTTGAGTTGTATTAGCTTTGCTTTATTTATTGATTTGTTTTGTTACAGACTTGCTGTATCTACACCGCAAGACCCTCTAGTCTTCTCTGTTAAAGTCCAAATGGAATAAAAAATGACTTATTTTTTTAATGAAATATTGCTGCGTTCATAGTAACAAGCTTATCAATGTGGGTCATTTTCTTTTTAAAATTCATGTACCCTCAATCTGGAAATGCACTTCTGTCCTGCAATGACTATCCATCTCAAATGACGTAAACTAGACAGCTTGGGCGGAGCATCAGTTAACTCCTCCCCTTCAACTGTCAGTCTGCTGCCAGTTTCATTTCAAAATCAATGCAACAGCTGTTTTTACACATCCAATCAGTTTGCAGGGAAAAACACAAGCCACGCACACTATTTTTCCCTTGAAATTCCCTTTCACAGGGAAATGTGTCAGAATACGGAAGTAAAAACGATCACGGAACACGGGGACTTTAAGGTCACTCTACAGTAAGTAGTATTAGTTATTTACAAAATGTTAGCATTTCTAAAGTATATATTTTCTTAATTGAATAAATTAAGTGTCATTATTCGTTATATTGTCAAAGCCTTAAAACAGACAAACAGAGCATACAAATCGCAATTTTTTTATAGACAACTAAGCGTCATCCAAAATTCATAATCGTGACAGACTCACAGGTTTGACAGGTCTCTGACTGAAACGCATTGCATCCTTTGGTACAAAATCTTGGCAAAAAGTTGTCCGGCTGGTAGTGTTCTTCTTCCTCGAGGACTAACTTTAAAATCAAACCTAATTCTGTAGACCCTAATTTACAGTAAACCTTTTAAATGTTAAGTCAATGCTTTTAAACAACCTGCAGGTCGTTCAATCTATAAATTTCTAAGTATCTGTCTTCCCTGAATCAACCTCCTGACTTTTGCATCGCAAACACAATTTCCACCAACTGAGACACAGCCACAGTATACCTGCTACTAACTTTATTCGTATCTTAAAGCTAAACAATCAAACTTGACTATTTTTCATCAGTATTTCATCAGAAAAATCATCAGAAATGTTTAAAAGGACATACTTGCGGAAACGCAGAGCTCCCCATGGAGTTTAAAAACACAATTTACCACTTCATCCATGAATTATTCATACACATACCATCAGAGTTCATTGTTGTTCTAGTAAGAGTGAAACAAAACAATGCAATAATTGATTAGAGATTTCGAGAGATGTCCTTAGACAAAGGCAATCATTTATTCATATTATCAAAGTGCAGCTACTTTATGGTTATTATTACTGTTATGAAGTAGACCTACTGCACATTGAGGAACTGCTGTTCAGAAGTTAAGGGTAGCAAACATACATCTGGGAGACGTCTATGTGATGTCTGCGTTTACATCTGCAAGAATTTTTTTATTGTTTGCTTATCTGCAATAAGTCTCTGAGATGTTTCCTATAAGATATCATATAGACATATAAAAGACGTCTGGAAGATGTTTGTCAATTAATATGTATGTAAACTCTTACTGCGTTTATCGGATGTTTCTACACCGCAGATGTTTTCCAGATCTCCAAATCTTTAGCTGACATCATACAGATATACCTGTGCTATTAGCAGGATATCCTTTTTTAAACTTGTTTAAACACAAACTGTTTTGTATTAAATAAATATTTAAATAAGGAGGCACCTTTTTAAACTGCATTACTAATATTAAACATGTACACATATGCTTTCCGATCAAAAGTTTTTTAAGGAATTACCTTGTCAGTGACATGACTGTAAACTTTTGAATAATGGTGTAAATTGACATATACATTATATTAAAGCTAGTCACTGAGCAGACACTTTTTTCCAAAGCATTTCATAAATGTTGCAATCTGACAACCTAGAGCTATAATATAAGCATTTCCACACTGCAATGTGAACACAATACTATTGGAAATGCTAAAGTTAACGAAAGAAGCTTTTTTTTAATACATTGGTTATATGTAGGCCTATGTAAACTTTTTTTTTTAAATTAAAGCCACCGAGAAACAATTGTAATACAGCCTACTGTATATTGAAACCAAAAAAATACATAAACACATTTAAAAGACGAAATTTTGATTCAACGCTTTTTATAGTATAATAAAACAGCTGTGTTTGCATGTAATCTCATCCAGTGGTGACCATCGGCACTGCAGGATGGGAGAAAAAGAGGAAGTTCTTGAGGAACTTTTGGACTTGAGAGTTTTTTTCCTCATCTGGAGAAGTGAATCCAGTTCCGTTAGCGGAGGAACAGAGGGGGGACGTCATCGAACCTGGGGCAAAACGCGACAACCGAGTTTTTCTGCTCTCTGCGTCGTCTCTCTTATGGAAAAGCTGGAAAAAGAGTGAACTTTCCTCCCCCGCGTCCCGAGGAAAACTTCACCAACAGAAGGGGCGATGAGATGCGAGTGAGCTATGCCTTGTGGAAATGGACAGACTGTATTTAAGCGAAAACATGGCGTCTGTCTGCCAAACTTTGGATTATTTTCAAGTATGCTTTGTGCGCTCTGCTGCCTCTCGGCGCTCTCGGGCGTCGCGGCGGACGGGCGAGAGTGCAGCCCGTGTCCGGGTAACTGCACGTGCGCGGCGGTGGGACCGCAAAACTTGTGCGTGGTTAATTGTTCCAACATCGGACTGGATCAGGCCCCAGCGGCGTCCGATCTACCGAGCGACACACACACACTGTGAGTTACCAATGCATTAAAACACCCGAAAACACCCGGATGTTACGATCCGGGTGTTTGTTGTGATCTGTTTGATGCATGCATGGTTTAAACGGATTGGGGAAGGTTCTTGTGATGTCTATAATGAAACTCTACCGTTACATGGGCTCCATCTTCCTGTGAGATGAGCAGACTGTCCCATCTAGAATAGACCAATTTGAAGTATCAAGTTGAAAGTTGATCTGTTTATGCTGCTTATTATCAAAATAGTCATTTTATAGCTTCTTTATATAATCATTTTGTATATATTTTTTTTACAACTGAACGTTTCCGCAGACAAAAACGACACAAATACCATTATGAACCACAGTTTATTCATTTATTTGCTGTTGCCTTTTCACCACAAAAACATTACAAAAGAAAAGTCCTTTACATAGTTTGTTTTGGGCCTTATTCCAGTAGGACTTAATGCTTTTGTATTGGTTCACATATACCAGAACTCAATACATTACTAGTAGAAACCAACAGAGACCCTTCAAACCAACGTTATTCCTACAACCGTTAAGTTTGCTTGTGTGCTGGTTTGTATTGATTTTCTCATCAGGGGTAACATTGTAACGTCTATATGTGGGTAGAAGTGCGACGTCAATATCATGAGGGAATATTATTTCCTGTTTTAGAAAGTGGTGATCTTATGATATGAACAATGAACATGGCTACAAATAAAGTTGATTAGGACTTAAAGGTCCAGACAGCACATACTCAGAATGGATATGTTGTTCTGTGCGCAAAAACGCGCGTGTAGAGTCGCGTCGCGTCGCCCTTCAGCATCCTCGCGCTTAGAACACTGTGTTCTCTGTTGCTCTCGAGCTCAGGCGAGCGCGAGCCTGTTTTTCTTCATGTGCGCGATCTCTACTGCATCTGATCTCTACTGAGTCTGATCTCTACTGCATCTGATCTCTACTGAGTCTGAGAGATTAAACTCTTTGCGCAGATTTTGACTGTGCATTAAAGTTTAGTGGAGTCCTTATGCAAAACGTTTTGTTTTTCTATTGTTCTTCTATAATATTCATACATGTATATATATATATTATGTTATATTATATTTATAGTATATCTAAGTAATTGGGTTATTATTTCCTTTAGTACAATTTTTCTTTATTTCATTGCATTAAACCGCGAAAAAGGATCACATGCTTTTCTTTTACACTCTCTTTCAAAAGTTTCATCTCTAAAAGTAAAGAAACTCAGACTTTAATATCAACACATTTTGTTACTTTACTATCTGTCTCTTTTCAAATGCACTAAAAGCTCTACAGGTGTGTTAACTTTACTAAGACATTTAACCAGTTGTAATGTTTGACAGGGTTCCCACGGTGCTGAAAAAATATCAGGAAATTTTTAACCTTAATAAAATAATTAAAATATTATGGAAATGTCTTTATTGTTATTGTGTATTTTCAGTTTATCTCTAAAATATAACAAAAAAGCATTTAAATTAAATTATGGCTTTGTAGAAAGACAGACAGATAGTTTGATACTTGACTTCATTCAGTGTTAGTCTGTTGGCAGAGCTTATTGTGGTAAAATTGAAATTGCCATTTCTGTCTCGATCATTTGATCTTCTCCCAGTACTTCTGGCTCTTTGTAATGGTTGTGGTAGAGGGACTAGGAGCCCATCGCTTACTCTGTGATGGAATCAGACTGGTGTCAGACTGAGGGATGTACTTAAATAATATACACTGGGGTTTATTGTACTTCATTGACTTATACTAGTCTATACTAGTGTACTTTAAAATCTGTACTCATCTATATTGTACTTTAATAATCCCTACTGGTTTGTAATGTACTTTAATCATATATACTTTTCTATATTGTACTTCATTAATTTATACTTTTCTAGTGTACTTAAATGATCTGTACTGGTGTATTATACTTTAATAATCTGGAGATATGAATAGTGTACCTTAATGGTGGTATATACTGTAGGGTACTTCATTAATATATACTTGTCTAGAGTGTACTTCAATGATCTATACTGGCTGGCGTATATTTTACTTTATTGATTTATACTCATCTATAATATACTGCAATGATTTACAATGGTCTGTAGTGTACATCAATTATCTATACTGGTTTATAATGTTTTTCAATGATCTTTACTGGTCTACACAGTCTACTCATGGTAGACTATAATAGTCCGAGTACTTTAGTGATCTATGGTCTACGCTGGGTTTTAGGGATATTTTAAATTTGCGCAGTGCAGATTTATGTTTTATGTTCATACTGTGTCTTGAAAATAAAAATAAAAACCGTTTGTACTGGTCCGTAGTCTAGACTTAAGTGGTCTATCCTGGTCTGTAGAGAACTTTAATACTGTTTTGGTTTTGGTCTTCACTACTCTATTCTGGATTGTTGTGGTTTAAACATGCACGAGTAGGTCTTCAGTGATCTTTATATGCAATGGCCAAGAAGTTATGAGCCTTCTGTCTGAGTGTGTCTGTATGACAGACTTTTCCGCGCTGGGATAAAACTCGCTGACCATATGCGCTGGGAGGTTTATTTTGTTCCCATGACAACTTTCGATTATGACATCACCCTTAAACAGAAACGGCGAAAGTCAGTCAAAAGAGACAGAGATAGCTATATTTGACACACATAATGTGTCAAACCAGTTTACTTCTATATTTCTTAGGAAAATTTGAGACATGCTTGCCTGTAATAAACCATCAAGGCATTGCTAAGCTGATGGGGGTGGTTGCCAGGGTGTTGCTATGTAACGCTAAGGAGTTCTGTTGTGTTTTAAAGCATTTTTGTTTTCAAAAATGTCATACAGCGGTCCGGGTGGTTGTTTTGTTATTCTGGGGTGTTCTGCTGGTTAATAGCCTATTTTAGTTTTGACCAGTAACTTCTGGAATGTTTCAGCCAGAGTTATCTGAGCCAATCGTAGCATGACTGTAGTTAATTTAAGAAGACTGCTTCATCATTAACTCGTATGTGCCGTTTGGTAAGAACTGTGCAGGCTTTTGTTTATTGTCCCGCCTCCTTTACTTCTGTATTTATCTATCGGTTCCCTCCCACGCATGGAAATATAACTACAAACTCTCTCACACACAGAGGTTTATTTGACTCTCAGCTCACATCTTTTCCTCGAGCACTGAGAGTTTGGCAGTAAAGCTACACTGAAGTGATGCAGAGCAGAGAAACATTGAGTGACTTACAGTAGCTACTGCACATGGAGAAATGGAAGACAATAACGTTCTTTAAAGCCTCTGTGATAACTGCACGTGCGCATTGTCACTTTAAAATGTATTTTTTTTTATATGTATAAATGCTCACTGAATCCTGTAACATGAAAATTTTGTTTTTTTGACTTTATCTGAAAGTTTGTGAGGACATTATGCCCTTTTTATTTGTGTTTCAACAGCCCTTAACCCAGAAGCGCCCTGGTCATCTCTGTTGGCAGTAGTTATTTCTAGAGGACTCTTATTAGTGTGAAATTAACAAAAAAATTCCAGCATTGAGCTGATATATAGCGTTCAGTCATGTTTCATTTACGTTCCTTTCTGCAGATGTAAACATTCTAATACGAGTGCTTTCACGTATATAAACACTCATTCTTTCTCTATTAATCTAGTTTTCTTCATCTCAAACTCATTTTCTGCTTCCACTTCTAGTCGCTGGTCTCTGAGCGTGTCTCTTTCTCGCTCTTTTAATCTCTCTCTTTTTCTGTCTGCTTCCAGACAGCTGGTCTTCTCCTACTGCGAGTATTTAAAGGGGTCGAATGAGAGCAGATAACATGTTACATAAGAGAGCGCTTTATAAATACAATTCATGGTAAAATATTTTTGCCTACCGTGTTTAGACAGCTCCGAAGTAAGTGATATAGATGCTGTTTGGACAATAGGACTTCAGTGTTGAAAGTTTGAGACTGATTTAAAACATGTTCCATATTGAGCCGCCCAGTATCTTGGGAATGCACATTTTATAGTTGTGTAAGTCAGGGCTGTTCAAATATTAATCACGATTAATAGCATCCAGAATTTAAGTTTGCGTTTTCATCATATATGTCTGTGCACTCTGCATATTGATTTTGTATTTATAAACATATTCATCACATGTACACATACATGTATATATTCAATTCATTTAAATAATTCATAAACATGTTTTTTATATTCTATTTTTCTTTAATATATATTCTTTATTCTTTCTATATTCTTTAATATGTATGTGTTTATAAATACAAATATATGCGCAGTGCACAGACACATATTATGTAAACGCAACATTTTGTTCTAGATATACGATTAATCGTGAATAATCGTTAATGTTTTTATAATTTTCAGCTGTGATTTGTATTACTATGATACATATTTTAAATCTGCAAAATAAATGCAAGACTGTTATTTCAATAACAACTTTTCAACAAATTCCTGAAATTGAACAATGCTCATATTTGTAATGGATTGGAAATGATTTGTGATTTAATGTCGATGTCAGGGTGAAATATGACTTGCTTGTGTATGATGTCGGCAGAAAGACTGTGTTGTGTTATGATGTGTCGAGTTTACTGATTCGGAGTCGTTTGGCTTTAGAAGTAATGCCTCAGTCAGCAAATGAGTCAGAATCAGGGAGTCAAAAAATCAGTCCACATATGATTTTCCGTCCATATTGAGGAGCTCTGACTTTAAAGCATGAACTGTATTGGACAACTGCGTGCCAACCTTTTTCCAAATTGTTCAATACGTTTAAAGTGGATGCATTGACAACAATGATGTCATTTTTTTATAATTGTACAGATGCATTAAGTGTAAACCAGGCTTTACATGGGAGCTGCCTATGTAGGCGTTACTCTTGGTTTTGGGCCGTAGCCTCTCTCCGTCTCACATTTTTACCCGGCCATCGGAAAGTACCCTGTTAATCATTCTCCAGGGACTGACTAACAGGAGGAGAGGGGCCCAGAATGAGGCACCCTGCCTGGGTTGGACACATCCAGAAAAACACAGCTGAGAAATAAACCCAGAGCCGAGCGGCTCACAGTGGGCAATTGTTCACCAAAATGCCCCAAGGTTCTGCGCTACTCTCTGGTACTCATCAGAGTACACACTTACGCTTACAGTTCTGTTGAGTGCGCTCGCTCAGACTCAATATTTACACAAACACGCATACATATGGTTCTTAATTATACATGCATTTAAATAAATGAGAACACGTTCCCATACACGCATGCGCCCCTCCTCCTAAACTTTCAAATATAAACAAAACGAAGCACCCTGTAAAACTCCTTTTCTCTTTTTTTCCTCTGCCCCTTTCTCTTTTTCCGACACTGCCACAACAGACAGACTGCTGTTTAGTGGGTTAGCGTGTAACCGTGGTTACAGCCAATTGTGGCTTGGCTGTGTTACTGTAACAATTTAAGTTCTCTTTTTCTGCGTTTATGATGATCGAGTGTTGTCATCTTTGTTGCAATCATCTTCCTCCATATTATCCCATTCTGCATGGATTTGTATTGAACGGTCAAATTGCCATTGCACATACTTCTGTATTCCTCAAAAAAAAAAAAAAAAAAAAAAAATATATATATAAGATCATACCAAATGAACGTCTGTTATTTTAAACAAACAAAAAGAAAACATTCTTTGTGATCTTTCAAATGTTAATAGCTTTCTTAAAGGAGAGATTTTTTTATACTTTTACACAAATGTAATATAAATCTTAGGGGTCCACATAATAGGTCTGTGAACTTTCAGCTCAAATTACACCACAGATCATTTATTGTGCCATGCTCTAAATGATCAGTTTTGCATGCGAGGAGAAACCCGCTGTTTTGGTCTGCGTCTCTGTAAGTGCAAATGAGCTGCTAGTCTCCAGCCCCTTTTCAGCAGAAACGCAGCCAGGGCTGTGAGCCTGTGCTTCCAGCGACAAAACAAGAAAGAAGGGTCGCATAAAGCAAATGAGGAACGCTGTGTCTCGTCTTTAACACGTTGGCCCGGTTTCACAGACAAGTCCCAGACTAAAATGAATGTGTGACCTTAACTGAATATAACTTGCCCAGAAATATCATTAAATATATCAGTGCCATTATTTTGTCTCAAGATGCACACCAGTAATGTATTCTTCTAAGGCATTTTTATAAAATGACATAAATATCTTCATTCAACAAGTCCTGGCTTAAGCTAGGCCGTGTCAAAGTACCAAGTACACATGACAAACCGGTCGTGTATTTACAAACCATACGCACTGCTATCTATAAGTGAAAGTACCCAAGAATGAAGGGTGCACATAAAGCGAATGAGAAATACTGTGTTGAACACCAAACACATTGTTTTCTAATTTCTATAAGAAGACCATCCCGTCGCGTGTTTACAAGCTATTGCTTTCTATGAGTGAACGGACAAATGTTTCACAGTGACATTTTAACTACTTTTAAGTTGCCACAGGTCCCTGAGGTCTTACTTTGAAAATACCAGTACTTATAATGTCTTTATCTACAGCTTTGCCTCGTTCAGTCATGAGAATTTCCATGGAAAACAAAATCAATGCATTACTCTCTGTTTTCTGTGAGGCTTGGAACAGTGTTCTGTGCTGGTCTGTGCAGCCAACAACAGAACAGTTAGCAAGCTTACTTTTGCCATGGTGTCGGAACTAATTCACCTGTGTCGCTTGCGGAAACTAAAATGGCGCCAGCGCCATGGGTGGACACGTTCTTACTACGTCAGAAGGGGAGCGAAATCTGATAGTCTCGTTTTCTCACAGACGTAAACAAATTTACTGGGTTGTCATTTTTCACGTTTTCTGAGTTGTTAGATGCACCAGACATGATCATAGCACTGAAACATAAAAAAGTCAGATTTTCATGAAATGGCCCCTGTAAAAAAAATCTGAACAAATACGCATTACTTTTAGAATGCCTAACAGTGCTCCCTATAATATAACTGTGAAAACGTCAAAACTCATTAACAGGCGAGCATTGTGTTTTCAAACGATGGAAAATGTTGTGAGGAAAGACTTCATTTGCACAAAAATCTTTTTTGTAGATCTATTTTTTTAAAAGCTCCTAAGTGTATCACAGGAATAAAAAGTGACAACCTCTTCTTTCACATTCCCTCTTAAATCCAATCTTTCTCCAGGCTTGAATAGATATCAAATGAGCCACCCGTGGAATGAAACTCACTGTGTGGCAGTGACATATCTGGGATTTCTTGCCATCGCTCTCTCTGTTTCACTTTCTTTTTTTCTCTCAGAAGTGGCACCAGACGGCCCTTCGGCCCTTATAAGGTGAAATCAATGCGCCTGGTAGAGTTAAACAGAACCATATGTCGCCCTACGGCTTCCTTGTGCAGCTCCGTCGAAATCTCGGGCTCTGGCGCGGAGCTGCGCACGGGAGCTTAACTTCTGTTAATATAAACCAAAGAGGTCACATTATATGTTCATGTTCATTCCGCACACTGGAGCTTTATGTTAGAGAGAAACTAGAGCTGCGTTCTCAGGGAGAGGTGTGTGCCGGCCCAGCCAAAACATATCCAGCGTAACCCGGCCTCAACTGGTTTATTTCTCTATGAAGGTGTTTTTTTGAAGACCAGCATAAACCAGCAACAAAACTAGATGTATTCATGCACTTTTTCTTGCATCACCGTCTTGACGGCTGTGTAGCTCATATTTTCCTATGTGCGAATTATAATTCTTCCTTTTATCCGCATGCCAGCTGTCACTCGGGGTGCTTTGTGATCTCATCATTTAGGGTCTTTTCTATGACATCATTGGAACCCTTGCTTTGGAAGCATGATGTCATTGATGTTCCTATGACTCATGGGATTGTGGGCAGAAGCCTTCTGGGCAGAAGGAACGTTCTTTTCTCATTGCCTCTAAACCTAGTAAGCTGTCTTCTCAAGAAACATCATCAAATCAAACCGTATATAAGTTCTGGAAAGGTTTCCATTGACGACGTAATTCATTTTTCTCTTTGGGTTTTGTGACATGTACACTTTTTTTTCTAGATCTATCTGTCAGTAAGAATATATAAACACATATTTATAAATGGAAGACCACAAAAAATGACTGTGGCAGTATCAAGGCTATGGCAATAACATTGTACTTCGATAAGGGGGTCAAGCATGTACTGTGATATATACAGTATTATAAAACTGCCAGTCCTTGATTCTGATTAGCTGAGCGGAGTTCTAAGCCGTTATAAAATACCCCGATATATAACGGCTGACCGCACCACATAGCCTAAATATCATTTTATTTACTTTATTTAATGAAACCTTGCTAACCATATGGAGTAACTGTTTTATAAAAGCAATAAGCCCGCGAAGCCGTGTGTTACAGTGCATTTTATAACAGCTAAGGGGGTTTAGGCACTCGGCTTCGCGTCGTGCCTAACAACGCCCCTTAGCTATGGGGTCAGATTTGTTTCATTATTCTGAATAAATAAACTACGATTCGCAAATAAATACAGAGAGTTTCACAAACGATTTTTAAATCCAAAAATGCACAAAAAGCAAACTATAAATATATGTTTGACGTTCCACAAAAATAAATGGAATTCACAAATAAATACAACGACATTTGCAAATAAAAATTATTTACAAATGTATTTTATTGATATATATTTGTGGATCGCTTTCTTCACATTTGTGGATCGCTTTCTGCGCATTTGTGGATCGCTTTCTGCGCATTTGTGGATCGCTTTCTGCGCATTTGTGAATCGCTGCACGCATTTGTGGATCAGTGCACGCATTTGTGGATCAGTGCACGCATTTGTGGATTGCTCTCTGTGCATTTGTGGATTTTGAAACATTCCTAACGTCAAGACGTGCGCACAATCCACAAATAGGTGGACTCCGCCCACTATCTACGCAAGCCAATCGGTTAACTTCCGCTTTTGTTGTCCAATAGGCCACGTTCTAACTTTAGCCAATCACGTTTTGCTATGCACTAAGATTCAGGGAGTTAACATGGCGACTAGTGGCGGTCTAAAATCTGTGTTATACTAAGAAATGATAATGGCCTCTTCTTTCTACTATGTAATGATCGCTTGTGTTCATATACATTGTCCGTATTGTTACATATATGCTGTATTTAAACGTGTATGACTTGATAACAGCGTGCACGGACTGGAGTGGAAAATCCCGGTGACTATGGAGTCAGGACTGATTTGGTCTGCCAGCCTTTTTATTGTGTTTATGTTCCAAAGTGCTAAATTCCGATTTTGTCATTCGATCAAATATGATCTATTACTGCATGGTTAAGCAGCTATTTCGATCCAAACACTCGGCGCGTGCCTCCTGTCAAGTTTCGCGGAGTTTGCAATGCGCAATGCAGCTGTCGGTGTACTATCAGTATAACGATGGCAGAATTAATGTGGGGGAAATCATCAGCATTTTTAATTTCTATGTCATTCATAATTCAAAATAAAACCTAATTTATACAGTCATTTCGGTTTATCCCATTCCTGAATGATCTCTGCTGCTATCGCTACACTGTTCTGTTTACTGTCTAACTCTCTGCCATGACAAAGGATGTCGATTATTTTACTATGATCTTGTGCACACAATACATTCTTAAATTCAACCCCAAAAGTAAATGATGTAAACCTATACAATTTGTGTTTTCGAACCTTACCATAGTAAATATTGGTATAGGCTACAACTGCAGATAATCAATTTACTGTAGATAATAATAATGGATGTGGCAGTGCTCTCAGTAGCGTGTTAAACGATAAACGTCTCCATTTTACCTGGTGCTAAATAAATTATTATTGTTGGGTTATAATTATGTATATATTGTTGCCTTTTAAATGACATATAGGACAGCTTTAAAATACTGTTTATTTCCATTATTTAATGGCAAATAAAAGCACAACGGGGGCATTAAGAATGCAAGGGAGGCAACACAACTTTTTCTTCGATGAAAAAAGTATGAAGCAAAATATGAAACTGCCAAATAAAAATGAATTGAAGCCAATTGTACAAATGAATGAGTTCTCCATACAAACGCACAAAAGGCACTGGACATTACTGGGCATTTCAGTAAAGCGCATTTTCATACAGAGATCCCCGAAAATATGCGGAAGGTGTCCCGGGATGACGGGATCGGTTGATATTGGTTTACAATGCCAGTGACCTGCAATTAAAAGGCAATTATTTTGTTTTACTTGATTTTGTTGAGAAAAAAACAAGCATGCTCAGGTAGGCTCGAATCAGTCTGTTAACAAAAAAATGGCTCTTCCGCGTCATGTACATCAAGAGACGTACTTTTAAAGATTGCTAAACGTTCAAATTAATTGAAGTGCTCTAGCATTGTAATTTTGTGTTGATCGATGAAGTAATTTAAAACTTGCTGCATTTAGAGGCGACATAGCCTATTCTCTCTCAATTTCAGTGAACATGCTCGGTACACATACAAACTCCGAATACTACAGCGAATATTTCGGACTTCTGAGCGAATCACTGGTAGACTACTGTTATCACTGCAAGAACTTTACTCATCCAGAGTGAGCGAGTAAAATGGCTCACAAAATCTCTCTGGACCCCTCACACCCAGCACTCTATCTCTTTGAACTGCTGCCGTCTGGTCAGCGCTACAGAGCACCGAGCACCAAAACAGCCAAACATAGGACAAGTTACTTTCCTCAGGCCATCTACCCCATGAACAGTTGAACTGTTAAATGTTCTCCCCACTGTGCAATAAATATGTGCAATACTAAACTACTCACTCACACTTATATTTATTTATTATACATATGTTACTGATTTAATATATAATATAGCTATCCCATTACCTTACACAATTTTTATAGCACCTAATAACTTGTATATATGGCACATGCATAAAATATGGCATCCGGTTCTCTTTTGACATGTATTGTTTTTCATATGTGTATTGTCTATTACATATTCATTTTTATTATTTTGTTACCTGTGTCTTGTCACTTTATGTGAGCTGTTTAGTAAATGTATTATACTACTATAGTATTTCTATGTGGGGAATTGTGGATGACTTGTCCCACATGATAATCTTGCAATATAGCTAACTTACAATGCTGCCACTAAAGACTACGCTTGCTATTGTTAATGTATATAACAGGTATCATATGGTTTTGTCATGGCAAAGAGTTAGTTAGTAAACAGAACAGTGTAGCGATAGCAGCAGAGATAATTCAGGAATGGGATAAACCGAGATGACTGTAGAAATTACGTTTTATTTTAAATTATGAATGACATAGAAATTCACAATGCTGATGATTCCCCTCAGGTTAATTCTGCCATCGTTATACTGGTAGTACACCGACAGTTGCAAAAAATCGGAATTTAGCACTTTGGAACATAAACACAATAAAAAGGCTGGCAGACCAAATCAGTCCTGACTCCTGACTCCATAGTCACCGGGATTTTCCACTCCAGTCCGTGCACGCTGTTATCAAGTCATACACGTTTAAATACAGCATATATGTAACAATACGGACAATGTATAAGAACACAAGCGATCATTACATAGTAGAAAGAAGAGGCCATTATCATTTCTTAGTATAACACAGATTTTAGACCGCCACTAGTCGCCATGTTAACTCCCTGAATCTTAGTGCATAGCAAAACGTGATTGGCTGAAGTTAGAACGTGGCCTATTGGACAACAAAAGCGGAAGTTAACCGATTGGCTTGCGTAGATAGTGGGCGGAGTCCACCTATTTGTGGATTGTGCGCACGTCTTGACGTTAGGAATGTTTCAAAATCCACAAATGCACAGAGAGCAATCCACAAATGCGTGCACTGATCCACAAATGCGTGCACTGATCCACAAATGCGTGCACTGATCCACAAATGCGTGCAGCGATTCACAAATGCGCAGAAAGCGATCCACAAATGCGCAGAAAGCGATCCACAAATGTGAAGAAAGCGATCCACAAATATATATCAATAAAATACATTTGTAAATAATTTTTATTTGCAAATGTCGTTGTATTTATTTGTGAATTCCATTTATTTTTGTGGAACGTCTAACATATATTTATGGTTTGCTTTTTGTGCATTTGTGGATTTAAAAATCGTTTGTGAAACTCTCTGTATTTATTTGCGAATCGTAGTTTATTTATTCAGAATAATGAAACAAATCTGACCCCATACTTAGCTGTTATAAAATGCACTGTAACCCACGGCTTCTTGGGGCTTATTGCTTTAATGTATTTAAATACGATGTTCCCAAGTACATCAAAGATGATTATACTTGCATGTAAAATGACCATAAACAAAACTTTTGCAGCACTTTTGCGTATGCTTGCTTCAATACATGTGTTTTTTGTAACAGTAAGCTTCTCTCAAAAAAAACGCAGAAACAATCTGCGCAGAAACAATCAATTCTTGTTTTCCACTGTGTATCTATGCTGTATCGTCTTTTCTTTTTAACTGCAGAACACAGAAGATGTTTTGAAGAACGTTGGTAACCAAACAACATGGGCTTTCGTGGTATGGACGGAAAACCAGAGACATTTCTCAAAATATCTTCTTTGGTGTTCCACAGTGGAAAGAGTCATTTATAGGTTTAGGGTAAATAATAAATTATGATAGAATTTTCATTTTTGGACGAACTGTCCCTTTAAAGGCACAGTAGCAAAAACAAGCAGTTTTCTTTCCGATACTCAGGGAGAAGTTGAAATTTCCAGGCAGCTTTAGTCCTCTGGTAGCTGTTGGCCAACACATCAAACCTGCTTCATACATGTCTGTAACAATGTTTGCTGCGGATATTTCTCTTATTTCTAGTTGTATCACCATAAAAAACACATATAAATTTAATTGTACTAAATAAATACCTAGACAAGCCCATACTGTTGGCTGTTCCAAAGTAGCACAGTGTTCTGCTTTATACTGATAAACTATGAATTTGTTACCGTAGTTACACACACACACACACACACACTGTGTTATGTAACGTGATGATGTGTAAGTGTGACTCCTGTTGGTGAACACTTGAGGAGAAACTGATAAAATAATGACTTTAGCAGAAGCTCTACATCATGACACACAGACACACAGTGAGTTGCGCAAGTCTCCGCCCTCTTTCTTACACAGTCTGTCTGGAATGGGCAGATGTTTTCTTTTGGGATCTTTCTCTCTCACACACACACACACACACACACACATATACAGATATTGTGCGGTCTGTTGTCGTCGTGTCTAGGTGGGATGCTAATCCAGGTAACATTACAGGTGTCATTGACCGCTGTGTAAATCAGGGCTGGTGAAGGAATATAAATTCAGATTCTATTATATTCAGATTTAGGAAAAAGATTTGAAAAGTGTGATACAAGTAAGCAAAAGTCAAGCATTTGTTTTTTCTTACGTTCTTAAGGTGTGACTTTTCATAGGCTCCAAATATCCACATCATCATAAACACGGTCTCAGCGGTAACAACATAAAGAAATGTAATGTAGCCTAAACTTCTGCAAAGAATCAATAACTGTTAAGTAGTTTTAATTTAATTTAATACAATGAATATCCATCCAATAAAATATTTTAGTTCTTGCTATTTAATGATAAATGTATAATATTTAATATGAATTAAATATAAAGTAAATTGTTATATTATAACCAAACACAGACCAGAAGTTAACGCATGGCTTTCAAAACTACTTGAATCTGATTGGTCGATCAATGCATACATCATTATGTCATCACCTGTAAACTGTATAATTAACAGTTGTTTCAGGCAAAACAATTTTTACACATACGTGCTAGTGTCATGTCAATTATATTAATCTGCAATTTCTACTTAGAGTAAAATTTTGTCTCTTTTTGACTCTTTATTTATTTCGTATGCAATAAATTGTATAATGTACAGTTATTGCATTCCAAAATACAACTTTTCTTTTATAAATTGTAATACAAATTTAGGTGAATAAATATTAATCTCAATGTGTATTAGTGTATTGTGTATTAGGAAACTATACATTTTTATTTGTTGACTTTTATTTTGTGAAATAATGTGTTGCTACTGTCATGCATTCATTTGATGTATTTTACTTTTTAAATGAATTCAAATGATGAATTTATTAATAATCTTGACAAACGTCTGCTCAATGATGGTTCTCTAAGTGAACAAATTTCACATGTTAAGCCACTTTATATAAGTTTCAAATGTTTATATACATTATAGATAATATTTTTTTCCTCTTTATATAACTCAGTATTTGTATATATTCGTATGTTAAACGGGATGTCATGAGGTAACATCTAACTCAGCCCTCTCTGGCTTCTTTTTGTAGAGATCTGTCCAGAAACCACATTCCCTCTGTGGATTCCAGTCTTTTTGATCACCTCACCTTCCTGAAGGAGCTGTAAGTGCACATCTTCATCCATGCATGTTTTTGTTTGTAGGTGTGCGTACGTCTGGAATGGGTGGTCTGGTGTGTGTGTCTGTTTGTAATAGGTGGTCTGTGATTTTCTTTCTTTATTTGTAAGGAAATCATTTTCCCTTCGTAACATGCAGCTTTCGTTTGTTCCCACAGGTATCTTCAGAATAATCGTCTGGTCAATCTTCCTCATGGGATAGTTGGCTGTGGCCCCTTAGCTGTGCTGTAAGTGTGTATACTGTATGTGTGTGGGGGTGTTAGTATGGTCTAGTTCCCAGACGTTTTCAAGCTCATGTGGTAAGAATGTGTAGGTGGATCTTTTTGGAGCCACAAAAACAGAGCACGAATCTACCAAACTTGATTCTGATCTTTCAGTTCAGACCAAACAGCAAAAGCACTGGTTAAATGTTTGTAAAATCCTTGTGTGTTTAGAATAGAAAGTTCCTGAACAGTAACAGACACACACACACACAAACACACGGTAAGCTCAATCAAATCGCCATTACAACCAATTAAACGTCATGGCTTCAGGCCTCGACTGCACTATTTCCTGCTTTCAACACACACACACACACTGTCTGGTTCACCAAAATCACTCCAGAAGTTTTCCATATGCTGCTCCAAAACGCTTGAACAAGGGAACGATTATACAGGCCGAAGAAAGAAAGAAAGAAAATTCTTATTTATTATGTTTTTGTTTCTTATTTCTTGCAGAGATTTAAGCAACAATCATATCACAACAATCAGATCAACCGTTGATGGAAAAATATGTGAGAGTTTATTTAACTTAACTTCAATGTGAGTATACAAACACACTGTAATACTGTAGATCTTGTCTGGTCTGAACCCTATCTAAATTTGAGATCTTAAAACTTAGTATTAGTCTATATGCCAGTTTATCCAAAACATTAAAGAAACAGTTCACCCAAAAACGAAAATTCTGTCATCATTTACACACCCTGAAGTTGTTACAAACCTGTATACATTTATATTTAGAAGAATTTGGGAAACCAAACAGTTCTGGGGAACCACTGACTACCATAGTAGTTTTCTGTTGCTACTATTGTAGTCAAAAGTTCCCCAGAACCGTTAAGATACATACAATTTTTTTTTGTTCAGCAGAACAACAAAATGTACACAGGTTTGAAAAAATTGAGGGTGAGTAAATGAAAGTATTTTAATTTCTGGGTGAACTATCCCTGAACTATCTGTGACCAGAGATCAGCTGTGAGGGTTTTGGAGTCATTTTAATTGTAATGGGGAGCATATTTATGTTGGGGAAGGATGTAATGTAATAATCGGTGCTGATGAAGGTGTCACACTGGGATTTAAGACAGCTGCTATGACGATTTCACACAAAATTGTGAGATCCAGTAAACGACACACCCAGAGGATGGAGTCCAACGTCCGGATCATAACCTTCTCACATCTTTTTCGCGCGTATGCATGGTGATTTCTTTCTTTGTGAATGAAATATTCCCAGCTGAACCGTGATGTTTAAATCTTTTAAAATAGAAGATAAAAAGCTACAAATGTTTCAGATGTTTTGTTATATAATGTCTTCTGGGAATCACAGATTCATTCGGTGCTGTTGTGTGATCAATTGTGTTCATGTAAAAAAAGAAAGCGGGCCTAAAATAAACCTTTGTGTTACATTTTTATTTATCCTATCCTATCTCTCTCTCTCTCTCCTTCAGAGATCTGAGTTCTAACCCCTTCATCTGTGACTGTAAGTTAGTGCGGTTGGTTAGCTGGTTGCAGGAAAAGGGTGTTAAAGTGAAGCGACCCAACTCTATGCTCTGTGACAGCCCACCGGAGGTGAAGAACCAACCACTGCTTAACGTCAGTGAACACACTTGTGGTGAGTGACAGGCAGGATGGCCAATAGCAATTTACACACAGCACCACTAATCAAAATACAGCTGTGTTCTGATAGATTCCCTCAAGTCTGTAAAATAAATACAGAGTGATCATTCCTGTTAATTTAATTTGTTAATTAATTCTGCTAACTAATTTTTGACATTCGATTTAAAAAGTCTAAAACCATTAGTTGGAATATGTATCAAACTAGTAATAGTGCAACGTCTTACATTTTGGTCTTAGATTTTTTACAACTTAACATGTTTTGTTTAAAACAAAAGTTAAAGGATGTAACATTTTTTTAAAAGTAGATATTGAATCTCACAATGTTTTAAATTTTGGACATTTCTGTATCTAAAATACATTGACAATACAAGTTATAGTAATGCAAGCTCCTTTAGAACTTTGTTATTCAGATCTGACTGTTTCTCTGTCATAGGCCTGACGTACGCAGGCTGTCTGCAGGACGAGGAGCACGCGAGTGGAGTTGAGTTGGTCATCTTCTCCTCCTCCACCCCAGGCCGGTTCTCTCGTGAAGATTGCAACTCCAAGTGCTTCCATGAGAACCAGCGTTACGGTGGTCTGGGCCAACAAAGAGAGTGTCTGTGCAGCACAAACTCTGAACCCAATCACATCAGCGAGTCCCAGTGTTCAGCTGCATGTTCCGATCCGCTGGTAATGAAGAAGTGTCGCTGGACTGTGGCCCAGGATGTGTTTCAGGTGCGTGGAAAGAAATTTAACTTGTTGAATTTCAACAAGAGTTTTAAGAAAACGTGACACCTTTTCAACCCTATAGGTGAACTTCTCGGCAACCCTTCCGTCCCGTCGTGTGTCCGTCCACTCGGAGGCTCTCTTGTCTGTCTCCTCCTCTGTCTACCCTGTATCTCTTTCCTGGGATTTCGGTGACCTTTCACCTCGAGTCAACAGCTCCACGTCCAATAAGACAGCAATCCATAAGTACGGCGTCCCAGGACTGTACCAGGCCCGGGTGAGTCTCTCGGCTGGACACCAGGAGATTGTCACGCACGGGAACGTCAGCGTGGAACTGCCCCCGAGACTGGAGCTCCACTGCCCATCACTGATAGTTGCCAATCAGAGCCTGGAGGAGGCAGTTTCTCTGGTGAACTGGGGCGGAGTGGGCATAACCGTGGACTGGAGAATTTCTAAGGATGGGAGAGAGATCGCGAGAGGTGAGAGATGGAAATAAATATATCAGCTTGTCTGCCATCTTGTTTTTTGCAATGCATTCTGGGATGCTTTGAAGGATAAATACGATGCAGTCTCAAAATCTTACACGTAATCTAACATTTGATCTCATGTTATCACAGTGATATCAGGACAGCGCTGTTAAAACACATTTTGACTCTTCTGTACTAAACACATTCTGACTATGACATAACCGTATACATCCCTTATATCTCTCCATCTTTTCATGATCTATCAAACGTTAAACACCTCATCCTTATAACAAAGGCTGAGTCCACATTGATGTTCCTTTGAAGCGATGGTATGTGGAGATTGTGTGGTTTATTTTTGTGCCCTGCAGTGAACTGTCCATCATTGTTATGCTTTGAGTGAGCAGATAAGAGCACACGGCACTAATCCCATGAGGAGAGAGTGTAGGACCGAACAGAGGAAATCTTGATGGATATGTCTGTTCCAACGCTTGAATTTGATTCTTTGGTTCTCAACTGGTTGATCCTGACCAAAAAATGGCTTGTGGGACTGTTCCGATAGGATCACAGAGAGCTGGGGAAAAGGGAATGCTTGATGCACAAAATAATATGCAAATATCAATATAATCATTTGTAGTTAAGATATTCATTTTAGGAGAGATGTACCGACACTAACTTTTCCCACCAATAGTGCTACCCGATTATTCAGAGAGTACCGATAAAGATTCGGAGGATTAGATGAATATTTCTTTAGTTTCTGAATGTTATTAATTCATATAATGACTATTAATATTGAACATGGAACTGGTCATGTTTCTTAACTTTTTCCATGTACAGTAAGAAGCACTATAGTGCATTTTTTGTCCTTTTTTAATTGAAAGGATATATCTGTTTTTCATGTTGTTGTTTTTTGTGTGAAAAATTGCTTTTATTGACCGATGCTGATTTTAGCCGATATATTGGTGCATCTCTAAATTTTAGCTATAAATAGCCTGGATATAAATATATTCTATATATATATTTCATTGAGCGAGGATGTAAGCAAAACCAGAACCTGCAGTTTTATGTTTCAAACAGAGAGGCACAAGTTACAAATTGCTGTTTCAGTATTATTCGTTTAGGCCATTGACATTTATAGTAATAGTAATATATTATGTTGTTAGATTTTTGTTTACTTTTTTGTCTGATCATCAAGTTTATTACAAGAATTAAAAATTTATATAAACTAACGGTTGTGTCTTAAAGGGATGAAACAGGTAAATGATCTATAACTCTCTCTTTGTCTGTAGCGGAGCCTCTGTGTTTGCCAGATGCGATCCGTCACGCTGATTCATCCCGCTGTTTCCTGTTGGTGTCGGAAGAAGTCAGCTGGTCGGAGGCACGTAGGAATTGTTCAGCCCGTGGGGGAGAACTCGCCGTGGTGCATTCCCAAACCATCCGAGACCTTCTGGCCCCTCGAATCACACAGTGAGTCCGAAGTTCTTCACCTTCTAGAAATGTCCATTGCTTTATCCAAGATTCAGTTTCGTTCCGATTCTACAAAGTTTTAGCTTAATGCAAAAGTTGGTTTAAACCTTTAAATCTTGAAACAAGATTAATGGTGAAAAAACAGCATAAGCTGGTTGGGTATGTTTTGATACTGGTCATGTGCTGGTTTAAGCTGGTCATGTGCTGGTTTAAGCTGGTCATGTGCTGGTTTAAAATGGTCATGTGCTGGTTTAAGCTGGTCAAGTGCTGGTTTAAAATGGTCATGTGCTGGTTGAAGCTGGTCAAGTGCTGGTTTAAAGTGGTCATGTGCTGGTTTAGGCTGTTGCTTAGCTGGCCCATAGCTGGTTTAAACTGGTCAAACCAGTATCAAAACATACCTAACCAAGCAAATGTTGTTTTTTTCAACAGGGCACTTCTGCATGTTACATCAAAACCCTGAATTATATTAATTATCGTTGCTAGACTTCATTTGATTCTTTCCCTTTTGAGATTTGCGCTGTTTCACTGAGGTCACCTCCAGTGTTTCACTTTTAAATTGCACAGAGGCATTCTGGGAAATGTCTTTTAAAGTCTTTTGTGCCCTGTTCAGTGCCCACATATAAACTGATGAAATTGAGTCTCTGTGAGTCACAGGAACAGACTATAAACAAAAGAGTTAATAACGTTCAAAAGCCGGAACATTGAGAACCGAAGATCAAACACAGACTGTCAAAAGTTCGAAGGCAGACAAAAGATTTTAATAATGTGAAGTGTCTTATTAAACATTGATGTGTGAAACCTGCCTTACTGTAACAAAGTGTACCTGAATGCACGCGCTCTCAAAGCGTTATTGTCAGGGGAGTGTGTCAGATTTTGTGACATCTTGGTGCAGTAAAGTTATTTGTGGACGATTTCCAAACAAAAGAGTTTATCAACATGTTCCAGCGCCGTATATAAATAAATACATTTTTGTAACTTTTTTGAGAAAATGATAAAACAGGACGTCTTGAGTAAATGCATTAGCTCACATGAACTAACTAAATATAAGCAGTATAGTTTTTCAGCATTTTTTACAATTAACGTTAACAGCTACAATGTTTATAATTTTATTTTTATTAAATGCGACAATTAACACAAACTACGAATAATAAAAGCTGTTGTTGTTTTTAGTTCATGTGATCCTAATGCATTATAGTTAACAAATACAACCTTTTTCTAACGTCTTACCGAAAACGGAGTCGAATTGTTTGAATTGATTCGTTTACACACCAGAATTTGTTCTTTAATCTCGTCTCGGTTGCTGTTCTGAAAATGCTTTCTCATCTCAATTTATTTCTACAAATGAGTTGATTTCGTTCTGACAGATTTCCAGGTTGTCATTCATTGTGTATCTCCGCTGTGCTGAACCGTAAATAACCGCAGTGTAAAGATTATGGATATAGAAATCGAGTTTTAATACCAGAACAATCTGCACAGAGTACATGCAATATTTGCTCAGTAGCAGGTGGGCTTTGAGATATCTGTGTGTTTGCCACGCATCCAGCTTTTTATGCACATAATAAAACAACTTTTTTGTTTACTTCTTAGTTTTGCTTTGGCTTCCACCTATACAATATACAATACAATTTCAGAGAGCACATGAAGGCAGCATTAAGTTAATAAACAAGAATTTAGCAATCTCCAGCCGGTCTGTGTTCTCTCATGAGCTGCTCGAGTCATTCTTTTTAGTGAGGCGTGGGAAAGAGAAGATACAAACATGCATGGTATGTGGAAAATACAGCGATTTTTAACCTTAAATCGTGTAAACACATTGCATTACATCTAAAACAAACGATAATATTCGTTTTAGCCGTATAATATGACCCCTTTAAGGGAGAGGTTGGATGTCTATGAATAGGTCAGTGCACTTATCAAACCTCTGTGGAAATACTTCTTAGATGAAGTTATACAGCATGACGAAAATCTGAGTTTTGCATTGACTAAAACGAGATGAAAATTGTAGTGGAGTGGGCGGGGCGAGACCGTGCTTCGAGACCGGTCCTCTCTCTTCAACGGCCCAGTCACTCGTTCTCTTATATGCTCCCAATCTCCTACGTGATTCGAGCCCGGTGTGGGCACAGCTGGCGCTCATTCACAATTACTCACCGGTCTCGAACCACGGTCTCGCCCCGCGTACTCCACTACAAAAATGTATAGACATTTAGTCTTGACTAAACTTGACTAAACAAAAACAGGACATAGATGACTATATAAGATAAAAAAGATTAAAAAAAAGTATATTTGTCCTGGGACTAAAACTTAAAAATAAAATCAATAGAAATCAATTTAATATACATTAAATATAGAATAAATATTTATATTACAACCAAATACAGACGGGAAGTTAACTTCGGGCCAGGAGCATGAGTCTGATGAAACCATCTAGATAGAATACGTTTTTTATATACAAGAAACTCACAGGAAATAAAGCAAACATTTTCTGTTATAACAATTCTGTGGGTCCTCTCCTGTAGTAATATTTTGTGTTCATTCTCTGACTTTGTTCATGTGTTGGATGTAATTTAATTTAAAAAATATATATTGTTTTCAAAGCTGAGCTTCAGTTTATACTCCAAACACATTAAATACTTAATAAAATATTTTAATAAAAACTAAACTTTTCCAAGGTTTGAAGGGACTTTGAACCGGGTTATATATATATTATTAAAAAAAAAATTGGTCACCATTCACATGCTTAGTTGTGTTAATTCTAATGATGATGATTTATAATTTTTAAATGTAAGAAGGATAATAAAAAATGAGAAGGTGTGTCCAAACGTTTTACTTATTGTCCATCTGTTTACGAGTTGCCCAGTTCGTACAATCTCATTCATACGTTTCAGTTTACGATTTGTCATTTTATGCGGCAGTGACGTTTAATTTTAGAGGTGGGGCTTTATTGTTTCTACTTATAATAATACATTTTAGTATGACTCGTATCGTATGAATTCATACAAATTAACCACCTCGTAAAATGGTTATGAATTCCTGTGAGATCAGGTCGGGTAGTCGATATGTGCTGTGTGCAATGTGTCAACGTTCTTTAGGGATGGAGCTTTACAGGTGAAACACACACACACACACACACACACACACACTGGTGCTATCTGCTGCAGCACAGCTGTGGAAATACGTTACACTCCAAGAGGGAGGAGACACCGGCTTTGTGTGTTTATGTGTGTTTATCTATGGATGTGTGTGTGTTTCCTGTATTTCATTCCACACCCATCATTAATTTGAGGGTAGAACTTCCACTGACCAGAGTGCGAGGGCGAGGGCGACGGGACTGCAGACAGACCGAATGAGTGTAAAATGTGTGTATTTGTTATCTCTTTAACCTGCTCCAGATGGGCCGCCCCAAACACACACACACTTCCCACCCACTCTGTCAAATGTGAGAACACACACACACAAGGACGAACAGAACACTTTTTATTGAGTCTTTTTCACTCCTTTTCCTTTTCTCCGTTTCTCTGGTCGTTTGTATTTTTAATTTGTAGTTTTAACAGATGTGAGCTGTTGGCTCCAGACCGTTAGCTGTGTGTGTGTGCGCGTGTGTGTGTGTCTGCTTGTGTGCGTGTCATAAATGTCCCTGCAAAGGCTGAAAACAAATAACACTTCGGAAGGATCCAGTCCCGTCGGATTCAATAACACAACATTAGGATGTGTTTACTTCAACTTCTGGCTTCTATATTGAATCCTGAACACATTTGCGCATACAACATACATCTTCATAAGAGTTTGTTCACTTTAACAACTTTAATGAGACTTAATTTGATTTCAGTCCAAAGTGACCTCATCTGTACTCCAAAAAGTACAAACATTCACTATAAAAATAATTCATGTAGCTCGACAAACTATGTAAGAATGTACTATATTAAATATTTAAACTGCTGTTCAAATGCAATTGCACACAAGCACGGAGGAGATTTATTTGAAATGAACCCTGTACACGGCTTGAAACATGTTTTTTTACTTTTTTGTGTGTTTTTTTAGTGCAAACGATTTATGATGGACATGCTAAATATAATTGAAATCTCCATTAAGATTCCTGAGCTAAAAATCAGCAGCCAATGTGTTTGATCTCTACCATTAGCCACATTTCTTCTCGGGCTGCAAGTTTAAAGATAGGGTAACATGCTATTACATGCGTTCTGATTTCTTTACACTGTTCAACGAGCTGGCTTCTCATGCTCAACATGGTCAGCTTGTTCAAAAACGAGTTGGATGTATGACATAGTATTTGCCTGATATCATAATGTAAACAACATGAAGGGAAAATGCGATGATGTGTTGTGTTGTGTGCTCGTGCTTTAGTTCCGTCCCCCTGACCTCCTCCAGCAGCTCGTCTTTTCCTGAAAATAATCGTACAGCTGTATCTGTCTTTTATAAATTTGATCAAACAAAATACTCTTTGAAGATACAAAGCATGCAATACTACTCAAGATTAATATGAGATTTGAAAAAACTGCGTGTGTTACCTCATCTTTCCAATTCTACTTTTGACTTTTTGTCCCATGGGTAATCGTCCGGCCGGAATGAAAATTGAGAATGAGATTTTGTGTTTGTTATAGGGAACGCGGCGTGTGGCTGGGTTTGAGTGACAAAAACTCTCCGCGTGTTCTGCGCTGGGTGGACGATTCTGAGGTCCAGTCGGGTGACGAGGGCGCGAGAGATCGGGCCAGTTTGCCGCCGGGAAACGTGTGTGTGTCACTGGACAGTGCCGGACAGCCCAGCGCCCACTCCTGCACCGCCCAGCGAGCTTTCGTCTGCCAGTTCACTCGCCAAGGTAAATCCATCTGTGCCAAAACAAGCAACCACATCTCAGTGTAAGGCTAGAGCTGTATTTCCATACTACATATTATGTCAGATTAGATTTAGTGTGTTAAAAATTTGTGCCAAAGTTGCCCGCATGTTATACAGTACTCTTTACAGTAAATTGTACAAGTCCCCTTTTTTCACAAACTATATTTTGTTTAAAAGCCTGCTCTTAAAAGTTCTAGATTATAGTTGCGAAGATTTCTTTGCCCTTCACATGTACTTTGTATCTGACCTATTCACACAAAACACACACATATACTAATCATACTGTTTAAACTGTTAGGTTCAGTTATGTGTGGCTTACTCGCCTGCGATTTATGATGGGTTTATGTTTGTCTGAGCACGTTCTTTTGGGTTGCTTTGAGAAAAACAATTTATTTGATAAGATTGGTAATGGACTTTGCCGATACGATGAGCGTGTTCAGGCTCTGAATTTACACCAGACGTGCACACACACACACACACACACATAGATTATGCAAACACAGATTTTGAAAATTGAATGCGTACACTTGATAAAAGCTGATGAGAGTTAAAGATAAACACATGTCTGTGTTTGTCTGCAGTGCGAATCCCTGATGCAGGTGTTTATATGGTGGGCACAGCTGTGTTTAATACCCAGAATGCTTTGACCAGCCCAGCAGTATCACACACATCTGTACTCAACACGCCGGCAAAAGAAGTCGAGGTAAACACACAGCCACACAAACACACTGAAGCTTAACATGTTATGGGTAAAATGCACAGAAACACAAAATACTGTAGAATAATAGTTTAAATTCAGTAAATAATACAATTTATTGTAAATTCAATCTGTGCTAAATGCAACCAGCTAGAAGTTAACTGGAAATTATGAAGTAATTTTTTCCTGTACAGTAGTTCTAGGATTTATGTATTGTAGTACACAATGTACATTTTCTTTTGCCAAAGGTTTTGTTTTCATGCAGTATTTTTTTACAATATAATCTTCTTGTTTTTTTTCAAAGTCTTTTATTACCATATGCAATTATATATTGACAAGTTGCTAAAAAGAGAGACCAGTCACAGTAAATATTTATTATAATGTAGCAAGTTTTTTATTGTAATTGTATTCATTGTAATTAATTAGCATTTATATTTAAATTTTTCATGTTCATTTTAGTTCAGATTTGTTACTTGCTTTTCTTATTTATTTATTTATTATATTCTTTTGTGTAGTTAACATTTTATATTTACTTTATTGCATTTAGATTTGGTTTTATTTATTTCCAACAATTTTTGTGCTTCAAACTTGTTTCAATTTATTTCTAAAGCAACATTCGTCATTTTTATTTAGTTTAGTTATTCAAATAATATTCAGACTTATTTTTTATAGAAAACATACACCGACACCAAACAAACGTTATGCAAATATACTGATTAATGTATAAACAAACTTGAGTTTCACTGGTTCATTTGCGATTACTGATTTACCCGTGTGTGTGTGTGTGTGTGTGTGTGTATTGTAGCTGTTGCTCTTCCCCGGACTGAGTTTTGTGTATGGAGGTCGACTGTCGTCTCTAGAGATGATCACTCAGACACTGACCTCACACACACAGCTGCGCTTTCAGGTGTACCGACCGGAGTGCCCCAGATTCACACCACAGCCCCTGCTGCCAGGTAACACGAACAAACACACACACAAACAGAGGGTATCCACAACAGACACGCTGCATACTTAAAATGTTTAATTCTGCTGGAGTTTGACCAGGAGAAGCACAGCACCAGACATGATGCGGATGAGAAACTGCAAGAAATGAGAATGAGAGAATGCTCTGTTGATTCTAATAATAACACAGAGAGAGAGAACGAGAGAAAGCGAGGCATCGAGGTCGCTTTCTCATGCATGAGAAGCTTCCAGAGCTGTTACCCACAGTTCCCTGCCTCTTCTTGTTGATCGATAACATCATGAGCAAGCAATCGATTACACACAGAGATGAACAGCACTGACACAAGTGAAAATATTAGTATTAGAAAGAGACAGTATTATTACTATCAGGAGACGATATTAGTATTATTTATTACAATAGAGACAATATTAATATTTATTTATTGTGATAAGGTGATGATTGTTTTCAATAAAGTAACAATATTAATATTATTATTTCATACAGTAAAGAGATGATATTTGTATTGTTTTTACGATAAAGAGATAATATAAGAATTACAAATTGGTTTATTAGGATTATTTATTGGTTATTATTTAAAGGTTTTTAAGATAGATATACATAGATACTATCTGGCCAGGGCTGGACAAAACCACGAAAGAGATGGAAAACACGGAGCGCAGTCACATATGAATGGCACTTAGCAAACAAGTCCAGACCGCTTTTTTGGCCTAGTCCCGCCCTGAATCTGGCATGCTTTGCTAAAGAAACAAGTGACAATTTATGCAGAACAAGTCAACGCTATAAATCTGTGTAATTTTGAGGTTTGGCGAAGGCATGTAAATGTGGAGATTATTAGTAACACAAATCATGGATTTTGAGTCCATGGGAACTTTATCTCACATCCAGTCAGTTTTTGTATTTAGTTTCTCCAGATGACTGAACCGGGTCCAGAAAACCCAAATGTTTTCTCAACCATCACATGGAGATGATCTGTCTGTCAGCATCTCTGTCTCTCTCTTCCCCGTTGTCTGATAGAGGAGACTTTTTTTGCCAAAAACCTGTATAAACGAAATACTTTATAAGTAAAACACAATATAAGCACAGTGATGATAGTCCATGCATATTATGTGCTACTGTCATACTACAATTCTTCTGAAGTTGTACAACAGCGATATTTATATCCCTCAAACCTGTTGCATCCCAAATGAGGAAACTGTCCCAATCTTACAAAACTTAACCATGATTTAACTATATTACCCATGTTTTTTTTTTTTTTTTCAACAACCCAACTACAGAAACTAAGCAGTATTTAATTAAACTTTTTTCATGTTTATTTCATGAAAAAATCTACATGATTACTAAGCTTCTACTGTATAAAGGAAAATGAATCACGGTTTCATTAAAGTATTTTTTTAAGAACCACATTTCCATGCCTCGAACCCCGATCATCCATCGTCATGGCAACGGGCTTGTCTGATGGCTTGATTGTTTGTCATGCAAGTACGGACTGGCAGACAGAGCTCTGAGATAAACAAACAACAAAAGAACGAATGAATTAGCAGTTCTGAAGAAGATTAATGGGCGAATGCCGTTCATAAACGTAGTTAAAAATTAACTCAGAAAATGTTTCTGGTCTGGTTTCTCCTGCCAGTCAAGATCATTTATTTGAGGGCTTCAAGACGCATGTCAACATGCTGGAGGAACAACGGCTGGTCTGTTCATTCGGGATGCTCGTATGTCTACTCACAAGAACTGGGTGGTCTAGACATTTAAAATATGGTTAACATGCGTTATTAGCACAAACTTTTTTAGAAACTGCAAACTTATCATTTTTTTCACCAAAGAAGCTACAGATAAATACCTTTCTTTAATTTCATGTCATTGACCTCCTGTTTCAGGTTGTGGTGACATTTGTGCCCCCATTACCGTATGCCAGTCTCCAGATGACTGGATCAACGACACAACCGTCCCTCCAACATCTACATCGTGCCCAGCGGGACGCCAGTACTGCCCGTATACTTTGCAGTGTTCGCCCCTGGCCAGCCCTTGTCAAAGCGCGGCATGTGTCAACTGCTCCGGTGTCGACCCTCTTCCTGCTGGGACCCAGTACCCCAATTACAGCCTTGTTGGGGAGGTGATTTTTACCCTTCCGCCTGGACCACCCACTCATGTCTTGGTGAGTCAGAGCAAATCAAAATAAGTATGTTTAGAGAGGTTATGCAAAACATTTTTCACAGTTTTCATTGGACCATATTTTCAGCAAGACATGATCCAGAAACAAATTAATTTTCTGGTCTTACTGAAAGCAAAAATGTGGCAATTTACAGCCAGTCTGAACATTTTCATGGGTAATATGGAATAAATGTACGGGATTATGTGGAGCACATCATTGAATTTTCAATGTGGATAGGTCTACTGAAAAATATATATATTTTTTTTTAATAATAATAAAAATGAAACGTAACAATCATATTAATAAAAACAATTTTTTATAATAATCATCTTTTTTTATAATATTAATCTTTTTTTCAGTATTAATAAAAACATATAAATACACGTCTTGTTTTTGCAAACCTGCATTATTTTTGTTCTTGAGAGCTTGAACAAAATTTCAAGAATCCTGTTGATTTTTAAAAGCATGAGCATGAATAACTGATGACAGAATTTTGATCCCTTTTGGCATTGGCAATGCAAAGTTTTCTCCCAAAGTTTTACAAAAGACATTACCAACAAAACACATAAAGTACATACAATAGACACACACACATGCATTATGTCATACTTTTAGTGTGCACATAAAAATGCTCCAAATTGGCACAGCAAAACCTTGACAGACAGCTCTAGAAATTGCAACAATAAGAGATGTTTCACTTTACTCATGTGCTTCTTTCTAATTGTGCCTTAATTTTTCACTTAGGTCCTGGAGGAATTAGAGGACCTGTTGGTTGCCCCCGGCGACTTCCTCGCCCTCCAGCACGATGCTGGCCCATCAGGGCTTCTCCGGTGCTCATCGGACCCCTCATCGCCGTGGAAACAGAACGTCCTCATCCAAAACCACTCTGACTGGTGGGACTCTAATAAGACTCTTGAGATGATTGCACAAAGAAGCTGGGACGTGAGTTTGGTGTGCCAGGTGAGAGTGCTCTACGTTGGACAGAACGACACCAAACTGCGTGGTCAGTTTCTTCACTCTGGCCTCCCGCAGCCTGGCGACTACAGTTTGGAAGTCACGTCCAACGATCAAGATTTTCCCGTCGCTGCTTCCTGTCCGATCCGCGTCGTCCCGCCTCTGGGACTCACAGTGGTTCATCCGACCAATCACAACGGCACAGTGTATTTCCTCCCCAATCAGTCGTGGATTCTCTTGAAGGTCCGCTCTCAGCACAGCGTTCTGATTGGACGGCAGGGCAGCAACGCAACGGCACCCTTTTACAGCATCTGTCCCCAGAACTTGGTGGCGAAAGTGGCTGAGTGCAGGCAGACTGACCCGTACAACGACACCATGTTTGCGGGGGTCGACCTCCAGCTCGGTTCCACGCCGGGGCTGACCAACGTGGTGCTCCGCGCCCACAGCGAAGTTACCGAAGATGTGCTCCAAGTTCAGGCAAGGGTTCAAGAGCCTCTTGGAGGGCTGGTCATCCAACCTCATCCCGCTCAGCGAGTTCTTATGGAGTCCGTAGTGGTATGTGGTCTACTTGAAAATGGTTTTTTAAATGTGTTTGCTAGTCTTTACCTTACCTGCCTGGCCAAGCTTTGGTTTAATGGTTTAATATTCATGTGTCTATTCTAAAAGTCTTTCATATTAACTTTATATTTTCGTGTTTCAGAGTTATACGGCGTCTGTGGAGGGAGGTACGGATCCGTCCTTCAGATGGACAGTGGATGATAAGCCTTACTTTACGTACTACAACAGCGTATTGAACATCATCTACCAGAACGCGGCGATGTACAAACTCACGGTGACTCATTTTCATAAACCTCAATAGGCCGATGTTCTCTTGATAAATCCTTGAGGGATTCTTTGAAATGGCTTAAATTGTCTGAACAGTTAATTTGAACCATTTTCTTGAGTCTCACTTTGTAATCTGATGATGGCTTTTAGTTTAGGTGACAGATTTGAAGCTTGAGCTTGAAGGTCCTTGAAGATGAACAAAAACATATTGTTCACAAATCTGTCACCTAAACTTAAAGCAATTATCAGATTCAAAAGCGAGACCCATCAAACACATAAAACACAACCAGGAACGTTTCTCGAGACAAACTTTTAAATCCTTTATAAGTTTTTTCATATTATGGATGGATGGATGAATGTAAAGATTTTCCAAATCAATCCAAAAAGTGCTTGTGCAATAACAGCAGTTCTTTCTTACTTTGGCTGTGTAAATGCACAATGATTCTTTAAGCTAATCTACTGACCCGTGTCTTGTCTCCTAGGTGACGGCTTTGAACCAAGTCAGCATGTTGACCGAATATTTCAACGTGACGGTGGACCGCATGAACCCGATGACTGATTGTACCGTCCACGGAGTCCCTGATATAGTGCAGCAGGGGTCTCCTCTGAACCTCACGGCGTCTGTGGTGGTTGATGAGGCTGTAGAGGTCAATTTCTGGTAGGTTTCGTCTTGCAGAGCTCTGATTTACCCTGTTAAAAGTCTTTCCGTGGTTGACTCAGATGCCACCGTGTAGGTTGAATTGTAATATAAAGAAAAAGCGCTTCCCATATCGTCTGATAATCTGAAATATTTTTCCACAACAATATTTGAAGGCCCCCTCACTCGCAGTTACAAACTGACATGACTGGTGTATACGATGTATTGTTATAAAAAATCGAAACACTAAGAAATGTTTACTATGTTTAATACAACAACACAATACAAAGTTTATATATATAGCAAACAACTAACTATATTTAAATTGACCAAAGTCGTCCAAAGTGCTGTAACGGGTATACGAGACAAAACAATAAGATTCTTAGAAATAAAACAAACTATAAAACACACTGTAAAATGGTTTTAAACGGTTTTAGCTTATTTTAATTCATCTTGAGGCCTCAATAAATGTTTGTTGAGGCCTCCTGGTTAAGAAATATGTATATTGTATATGTATATTTGTTATGAAAAACATTGAAAAAATATTTGTTTTCTAGTATGTTTTAGCTTATTTTATAAATTCACCCCCAAAAAACTAATCATATAATTAACCTCTTCAAACATGTATGACTTTTTTTCTTTCAATGATGATCTGAATTTTACTGGTATTATTTTTATTATGTTGAGTCCTCCATGAAAGTTTGTTGAGGGCTACTGGTTAAAAAACATTTAAAATTAGCCTAAATAAGAAAAAAGACAATATTTACTTTAAGTTCTTTAACATTAACACACATTAACATGGGGCATGTTATTCTGAAGCAGTTTGTCTTTGTAACATTTAACAAAATAACTAACTATCACAGCTTCAAGTCTGGCTATGGAAGCAAATAAGAGACATAATGTTTTGAAATTTAACAGCCTATGAATACTTGATTTTGAATTATTTTACTTTGGAAACCATGTATCTGAATTTATTTGTTTCGAATTTACCTCTATGAAATTTAAATATGAAAATTCTTGATTTCCGATTTTAAAACCTGAATTTAATGCTCACAAATTCAGATACAAAAAAAAATCAACTTACAGAATTTCAGATAAAATACATTCAGATTGATCAAATTTGATTGCTCTTATTCAGATCTCAAATTTCAAGTGAATACTTTTCAAAGAAAACACATGTCTAATTCGACTGCTCAAATTCAGATCGAAAAATTCAAGTTAAATATTCACATGGTAACATCCGGGCTACCCAGGATAGGAAAAACAGTTGAGCCCAGAGCCCGTCTGCAATTGAACCGAACTATTGAACCGAACCAATGAACCGAACCGACGTCGAAAAATAATAATAATAATAATAATAGTTCCAAAAAATAATTAGCAACAACATACTTTTGTTCTGTAGTGTCTGATTGTACATAAACAGCAAACTTACCGGAGCGCCTTCGTTTTCCCTAGAAGTCATCTTCTTTACAGGTTTAATATCCGTGCCTTGGCCTCTTCTTGGATCATGACAGACAGTCAGGTTGTCGTGCTCTGATAGGCCGCCCGACGTCGGTTCATTGGTTTGGTTCAATGGTTCGGTTCAATTGCAGACGGGCTCTGGGCGCAACTGTTTTTCCTATCCTGGGTAGCCCGGATGTTACCATGTGAATATTTAACTTGAATTTTTCGATCTGAATTTGAGCAGTCGAATTAGACATATGTTTTCTTTGAAAAGTATTAACTTGAAATTTGAGATCTGAATAAGAGCAATCAAATTTGATCAATCTGAATGTATTTTATCTGAAATTCTGTAAGTTGATTTTTTTTGTATCTGAATTTGTGAGCATTAAATTCAGGTTTTTAAATTGGAAATCAAGAATTTTCATATTTAAATTTCATAGAGGTAAATTCGAAACAAATAAATTCAGATACATGGTTTCCAAAGTAAAATAATTCAAAATCAAGTATTCATAGGCTGTTAAATTTCAAAACATTATGTCTCTTATTTGCTTCCATATCTGGCCTTATTCTGCTATGTAACATCCACTTTTAACAATCCGAACCATTCCTGATGGATGAAGTCGAGTTCCACCCTACATTCTTTTGGTTGAGTATTCTGTTTCACTTAAAAATATAGTCATGTTGCGGAAGTGCAATGTATTGGGATTACTATTTTTTCCTCCTGGAATCGATCTCGGAGAGATTACTTTTCACATTCCATTTTCTCTCTTTCTTTCTTTCTCTCTCTCTCTCTCTCTCTCTCTCTCTCTCTCTCTCTCTACCTCTGACTCTCACTTTTCTCTCCATTCCTCCTGCACACACAGACAAACATTTAATGGCACTTTTCTCTGGATTTACAGTCTGTGGTTAGTTCAGATTGCTGACAAAGATTTTCCCTTCGACGCTGTGAATAGAAGGATTCCCAAACTTTCCATTCCATCCCCTCCCGTCGCCTCCAGAAGCCTGCTGAGATGTCTACTTAAGTTATTTATTTTTTAAGGTTTTTTTCTCCTTTGTCACTTTCAAGAAAGATTTGCTCCTTGCTCAATTTTGTCCGGATTACCCCTCTGCACGTTTTATCTTCAGCTCGCCACTTGTGTACCCGATCTCCCTTTAGGCTCCATTGACAAAGAGAAAGAGTGAATGAGATACAGAGATAAAGGTCTATAGCTGAGGGGGTGATTCGACAGCGGTTCTACTCTCCTCCCTCTGCGTTGAGTCAGAGATGGAGAGATTTGCAGGAGTGTATTTATTCTCTCCAGCTAAAAATAACTTCAAAACAAAACTGTCACTTCGCTCTCAGTGATTCCTGTGGCACTGCAAAAAAACTTCTTCTTCTACACAGCAGCTTTGTCTTTACACTCAACAATAAAATCATTTAACTTAGTTGGGGAGGATATTGTGTACTGTGGAACATAAAGGTTTTGCTTTCAATACTAAGGTCACACATACTATATGTTGACTTTGATTGGACTAGAAGTTGCTTTGGGTAAAAGCGCATCCGACAAATGTTTATTAGTAGAAAATGCTTGATTAGACGCAGAGCCGTTGAGAGAGAGAGAGTCGCGACAATCAATGTTTAAAAATTTCGCGTGTCAAGTGATATATGGAGCCTATAAATAGTTCCAGGAAGTTATGTTTTCTCTATAAATGCTGTATTTCTTTAATGTTTTCATTCATTCAATACAATTGTTGCTTAATTTAAAAATGTTTTACTCTTAACTGTTAATACATTGTTATAGAAGTTATATGTGTAGAAAATTTGGAAAGTACCTAAAACTGACAGACCCATTTCCGTCGCTCTTAAAACCTTGATTTACTTGTGAAAACAAATCTACATCGTAAGACACTGAATTAAGTGAAACCACACACAGTTAATGCGTTTAATCAGGCTTGCTGTTTATGTGTTTGTGTTTTGATGGTTTTCACGCTTTGTGTCACAGGTGGTGGTTTGGAGATCGAGGGAACCATACACGTCAGTTTAAACCCCCTTACGATCAACCTTCTAGCAACCAGGTGTTGCTCTATGACAATGTACAATATGTTTATACCCAGCCAGGTAAAACGAAACTTTTTGCAGACACGTTTGTCCTGACTGTTGATGCATTGTAATGATTATTTGTTCCTTTCTTGTTTTCACAGGGGAGTACACCCTCATATTCTTCGCTTCAAACCGGTTCGAGAACAGGACATGTAAAGTTGACGTCTACGTTTTCAGCATTCTGACAGACGTGCAGATCGAGACGGACCCGCTACTTCTACGCACTGGAAAACCTGGTGAATTCGAGGCCCACCCCTTACCGTCTTCCTACGGGATTATCTACACCTGGAACTTTGGCGATAACTCGAGTCTACAGCAGGGGCGCGAGCGCAGGGTTCCTCACTCGTACGCTTATAGCGGCATCTTCACCATCTGCGTCAACATCAACAACACCATCAGCTGGTTGGACACTTGCGCTGAAATTATTGTTTATGAGGATGTTGGCGGCTTGAAGGTGATGTCATCTGCCCCCACGGAGCGCAACACTCCTACTATTTTCACCGTGAGCCTGGAAGCGGGCAACAATGTAACCTGGAGATTTGACATGGGGGATGGAATCGTACGTACGGGGGTGGAACCACGAGTCGAATATACATACAGGAAAGATGGAAACTACACCGTGAATGTAACGGCGATGAACGCAGTGAGCGTGCAGTGGCTAACTATTCAAGTTGAGGTGTTTGTGCTACAACTGCTAGCTCTCGAACCGGATGTGTGTGTTGAAGAAAACAAAGAGATCAACTTTCATGCATTTGTGTCTGGGAACGTGTCAGGACATCAGTATGTTTGGAGTTTCGGGGATGGAAGCCCCAACGAGACTCACTATGGTACCCCAGATGTAAAACACATGTACGTTAAGAGTGGCGAGTACCATCTCTCCCTGGACATGTCAAGCGAAGCTAACAAGGCAAATTTTTTCAGAAGGATTTGTGTGCAACCTGAGGTCGCAAAAGTGTCCTTGTCTACTTTGAGCAAACATGTGAAACTTGGAGAGGAGAGCAGATTTATTGCAACAGCTTTCCCGGAATTTAACTACACATACCTATGGGACTTTGAAATACATGACTCCAGACATTCAGTTCAAGGTGGTGAGGTGATGGATTTTACTTTCAAGAGTCCTGGACAATATCTGGTAACGGTTTCTGTCTTCAACAACATCTCCTGTAGCAACAACTCTGTTTTCATCGAGGTACAGCAACCTGTTATCTTTCTGCTGATAAATCATAACGGAGATATAGGAAACCGTCTGGCACTACATAAAGAATACACGTTCACTGTGACTTCCAACTCTTCAAATGCTGTCTATATCTGGGACTTTGGAGATGGGACTCAAATTAATGGGACAAATGTATCATACGTCTACAGATCTTCAGGAAACTTCAACATCTGCGTTACAGGCAAGAATGAAGTGAGCGAAACGAAAAGTGAGATATCCGTGATGGTATTGGCACCCATTAAAGGACTCTCTGTAAATGCTAGCCATGTTAATGTTCCTATAAACACTTCAGTCCACTTCGAGGCACACTTTGACCAAGGGGATGACATACGGTACTCTTGGATTCTGTGTGACTGGTGCACATCTATACAAGGGACTCACACAATGTTCTACACATTTCGTTCAGTTGGGACTTTCAACGTCATAGTAACTGCAGAGAATGATATTAGCATCGCACAAGCTAGTATTTACATCTTTGTGCAGCGTGAGTTGGAGGGTTTGCAGATAGTGGCCAATGATCTCAGCGAAGGATGCTGTTTCGCAACCAATCGTGTCCTTCAGCTGCAAGCCTCATTGAAAGAGGGCACCAACGTGACCTTCAACTGGAACTATCAGAGGGAACATGAGAACCTTGACCACAACATCACAGGAAAGTCCATTGAGCTTAATTTTTCCACCCCTGGACCTTGTGAGGTGATCCTCAAGGCAACCAACTTGCTCGGCCAGCTGGCTATGAACCGAGCTATTGAGTTTCTGGAACCTGTAAAGCAGTTGAACCTTGAGTCCTTACCAAACTTTGCTGCAGTGAACGCCATAACAAACATGACAGCGTTTGTACGTTTTGGGACTGACCTACATTACAGGTGGTGGGCAGATGGTGAGTTGTTAACGTTTGACATGCCTACCGTAATGCAGTGTTTTAAAAGTGTAGGTCTGAAACTAGTGAAAGTGGAAGCTTTCAACAAAGTCAGCTCAGAAACGGTCTTAAAGTGGATCAACATTCAAGAACCAATATCAGGATTATACCTTAATGCCACAAATGTGACGGAGCAGAACTTTGTCGCGTCAGGGGTCAACGTTTCCATGCGTGGAAAAACGGAGACAGGGTCCAACATTTCATGGGAGTGGCTGTTGCCGGATGGTACAAAAACGAATCACCGCTCGACCTCCTACATCTTCTCCAAACCTGGAATCTACACTGCTGCTTTGAATGCCACAAATGACATCAGTGGAGATCTAGCATCACGTGACTTTACAGTACAAGACCGTATCCAGGGTCTGGAGCTAAAGGCCAGTAAACAAATTGCTGCAGTTGGAGAGAATGTGGAGTTTACCATATCCATCTCATCTGGAACATCTGTTAACTTCATCCTGAGCATCAGCGGAGACGCAACTGTTGTTCTGCACAATCGGACATACGTCCACCAGTTCACCAGTGTGTCAAAGTACTATGTGAATCTTACAGCCCACAACGAGGTGAGTGCGGAGCGAAAAACTCTGCACATTGAAGTAATGGAACCTGTTACCAAACTGACTATACTGGACTGCTGCGATGCCGCCATACCCGTTGGAGTCACTCGGCCTTACGTTGCATACACACCGACACGTGAGCCACTGACCTTCTTGTGGACCTTCGACCTTCATTTTGGCCCCAAGACTCAAATGGTTGGCAAATCCGTGACGTACGCTCCAGAAAAACCAGGTAATCTTACTATATTCCTGAGAGCGTTCAATTCCCTCAACGGTCTAAATGTGACTAAGGTTCTACGAGTTCAGAACAGTATCAAATCAGCCTTTTTGGATGCTCAGCCAAGCGACACATTCATAAACAAGACGGTCATCTTCCATTCCGGTATCACCCCCCCTTCAACTCCTGCATTGTATATGTGGGACTTTGGGGAGGGTACCTCTCCCTCCAACACAACGACACCTTCTATTAGCCACATCTACTATCTGCCCGGTCACTATCTGGTGCGAGTAAATGTCAGTAACCTGGTCAGCTGGGCCATGGCACGGGCCGAGATCAACATCTCTGTGTTGAAGTGTGATGAACCAGAAGTTCAGATATTTCAAGCTCCACGCCTTGCCGTCTGGCGTCACCAGCCTACCTTGGTGGAGGCAAATGTGAAATTGAAGGGCTGTGCTCTATATGGAATAAAGTCAGTTTGGGAGATCTTCACATCGCCTCGCTGTCAGGATGAAGATAAAGGCCCAAGACCTTCTAAGGTCCGTCTCCCGGCAGAAGTCAACGTAAACAGGCTCCAACTTTCAGTGCCGAAAATGTCAATTTCTGCTGGCAACTACACTCTAGTTTTTTCTCTGTCATATGAGGGAGTTCCACTCAGGATGGCAGCCTGTCTGCAGCTGTCAGTCATGTCCAAAAAGTTGGTGCCCATCATTGAAGGTGGCACGTACCGTGTCTTGTCCAAAACTCAGGATCTCCACTTGAGTGCTGAGCAGTCCTATGATCCCAATCTAGATCCGGAAAACCAATCCCTGCTCTACTACCACTGGGAATGTGTGACCACCTCTAAGGTAATAAATTCTATATGTTATTTGATTTACTGTTGATACTATATAATGGACACAGTAGGTAGGCAACCAGAACTTGTTGTTTTTAGGATTACTTTTTAACTTTGTTATTCAAGGCATTGTGGCTCAAGACAGATAAAATACTACAAATTCAGATTATTGTACCAGATTTGTTCAGTATATGACTGCAGAGTGAACGGAACAAACTGAGATCTGGTAGATGGACTAACTTGACTCTATAATGATGGGTGGGTCACAGAGTAGCAAGTTGCTTGTTTGTTTATATTTACTGTGTGTTGTTGCTGTAAGTACTTGCTTAAGAATTTAAGGCGTAAGAGAAAGTCCTATTTAGAGTAATATTAATGGATTCTTTAGTTTATTATGGTTCATAATCATTTATGTCCATTTTCCACTAAATGATGCAATCGAGTGATCTTGTTGTTAAAACATCAATAATTATTCTGAATGTTTTTCAAAAGCAGATTAGATTTCTTTATAAATCGCTAAAGTGGGTAAATCTGGGTAGTAAAATGCCTAGACCCTAAATGTTTAGCATGCCGAAAGATGATTTTAGCATGCCAATGAGTTTAAGATTAAAGAGTTGTTTTAATGCCCAAGAGACCAGAAAATATCAATCTCATATTTACCTTGAGTGCCACTTATTGTCAGAGATTTGTCAGGTTTGATAACAAAGTGTGTTTTATCTTGTGTTCCTCTATTGCATTCAAGGTTTTTGTTTTGAATGATTTGTGTTATAAAAGGCAAAATAAACTTAAAATGTTTGAGAATTTTCCAGATGTGAGAGCAAGCTATTGTGTCATTTGCTGTTTTTCGCTGTAAGCTTTCAAGTTTGTGTCGGATTTAAATATGAGCTCAGTCAAACATGTCAACGTGATGTGTATTTGAGATCAGTGTTACATAACCGGGAACAGATACACTGTGAGCGTTCCTCAGATTTCTCTTAGCGTGTCAGCCACACTGCAGGAGGCTGCAGATTTCTGCTTTTATTGTGAACTTGTAACTAACAGAGATACAGAAATAAATCCTGTCAGGTTCATGTATTTTAAGCTACAGTCTTAGGATAGTTATAGAGAAAATTATATTATTCTAGTGTTCACTCTAATGTCATTACAAACCTGTATTACTTTTTTCTACTGCAGAACACAAAATAAGTTATTTTGAAGAATGTTGGTAACCAAACAACACTGAGCCCTATAGACTTCCATTGTATGGACATTTCTCAAAATATCTCATTTGTATTCCACTGAAGTAAGAGTCACACACTGATTTGAGCAACATGAGGGTCAATAAATGATGAATGATTAGAACTTTGTATTTTTGGGTGTACTGTCCCTTTAAGGCACATAAGGTCATCACTGCATAAAGCACAGTTTAAGCAATGCATTCAGACAGATATTTGCGTTCAGTTGCTGTTTTTTTCTGGAAAGTTTCTCCTAAAGATCTTCCGTCATGGTGATTAGATAACAAAACAACCATATTGAATTTTTGCCAGACTGTGAACAGATGTTTGATGGATATGCTGTTGTCTGCCTGTCAGCTGTATTTAATAAAACAAGACTGATTTATCTCTTCACAACACCCACAGGGCCCGGCTCACTGCTCTACTCTCAATTTCGGGCTGGGTCCAAGCGACCCGGTTCTGGGCATCTCTGGGTCCGAGCTGGAGGTGGATGTGGAGTACACCTTCCGTCTGACTGTCAGCAAAGAGGGCATGACCCCAGAATCCACAACTCAGACCGTGAGTGGGAAAGTCTTTTTAACACTAAATAACGCTAAATAATTGAAAATATTATTAACTTGCTTTTAATCCTCTTCTGACACTTACATATCTAAGCTGAATACCCCCAAAAATTTATAAAACCAATTCATGACCGAATCAAAAAGCTTGTGCTTCATTAGCACACATGCAAAAGGGAATATTTCTTCGGTGCAATAAAGTTCACACCGTCTGATTTAACTTTAAAGTCTAATTGCATCGGGGACCATGATGAAACCAATGATTAACTCTGTTGACCATCTGAGTACTCGATGTTCAAGAAGAAAATTCATTATTTCTGTTATGGTCAGAGTTCTCTCATTCGTTTTCATGGTCAGAGAACATCGCTTGTTAAGTTTAAACTTCAAATAAAATGACTTTTCTTTGTTTTGGTCGTAGGTACGGGTACAGAGCGGTCGGATTCCGATGGTGTCGCTGGAGTGCGTGTCGTGCAAAGCTCAATCTCGCTATGAGATCAGTCAGAACTCTTATGTTTACCTGGCTGGCACCTGCAGTAATTGTCACGGCTCACATCGAGGGGTGAGAGACACATCGAGTTTTCCCATAATATAGTGTCATGAATCATAGAGAACATTGTAGCCTCCTGTGGTATGAAATGAAACTTAGATTCTTAAAAATTATATTTTTAGTTCCAAACCTGTTTGCCTTTTTTTGCAAAACATAAAAGAAGATATTTTGAAGAACGTTGATAACCAAACCCATTGACTTCCATTGTAACGACATTTATCAAAATATCTACTTTTGAACGCCATTGTTCACAGAATTATTATTTTCGGGTGAACCGTCCCTTTATGTCAATTATATGATATGTCCAATCACAAGTGTACTAAGAATAACATTACCCGAATGTATTAAAAATGACATATCTGGGTTCTGTGAGTCACCCGAAAGTTATTTATTGAAGGAAACATCCCGTCATAACTCATTGAGGAGAGTCTCACTTTTATAAAGAGATGATGTTATCTAGAGAGAGCGACCGCTTATTTTCAGGAGGACCCTCTCACACCCCGTGGCTTTTTTCCAGCCTGCTTTCTCATAATGTTTAGACGAAGACTGAAGTAATGTTGTGTTTATGAATCCGGAGTGGCCTTGCAGAGTGATGTCATGATCATGATGTGATGTGTTCCACTGCATTAGCCGTTATCGGTGTGCCAAACCTTGTTAAGAACACACTGTCACGCATTGGTGATCAAGCAATGGAACGCTCACTGTGCTCGCCCCTCGAGGCTCGGTCCCATAAGACAGAGACAGTAAATATTATGGCGTTTCTGGGATGCTTATATAGCTGTTCAAACATGCAGGTCTGAGATCAGTGAGATGGAGGTCAGTGGAGGGCCACTGGAAACCACTGACAGTTGTATAGTTAATTTAAAGATCCTGTAGACATTGTAAAATATTGCCATACTAATAGTTATATATATTTTTAAATGAACACCATTCACATATTCACCTTCTCTGTCGATGCTCTTAGCGCTGGACGGCGATGACCGGTCGGAATGAAACTCTAGTTTTGGATTTGGACACGACCACCACGGGCAGCGACAGCATGCATTTGGTGCTGAGGCAGGGCATCCTCCGCGACGGCGACTCCTACATATTCAGCCTCCACGTGGAGGATGATAATATGGACCGGGAAGGTGTGGCTTACATCGAACTCCACCCGAATCTGCCTCCAGCTGGAGGGGCGTGTTCTCTGTGGGCGGATTGGGAGGGGCCTCAGGTGCGCACACTGGAGGAAAGAGTTCACTTCAATTGCTCAGGTGAGGAGAGGACAATTGGTTGCCATGGCTTCATAGCTTATTTACATAATACAATTGTTAAATAAAGGTACTAAGGAGACGTTTTTCATTTTCAGGTTATGCTGATTTGGATGAGACAGAGTCTCCTCTGGTTTATAGTCTGTTGGTGATACGCTGTGCAAATCTGTACTGTGAGGAGTTCTGTGTGTATAAAGGCACGAGTCCAGAACATTCTGCGTTCCTGCCCCCTGGCTTCAGCTCGGACCAGTACAGGGTGACTGCTTTAGTCATGGTGGAAGACCACCAGGGAGCATCAGCTATGGCCCTTAATATGTAAGAGACTTGTTCCATACCCTGTTGTTGTCAGAAGTGACACCTGAAGTGTTTAACTTCCTATTTGGGGTTGTGTGGGACAGGTCCATGGAGGTGTTCCTGCCAAAGGTTCCTGAGGGTTACGATAGTCTTCCTCACTGGTTGAGTAACCTGACAGACTACGACCTGAGACAGCTGCTGAGACAGGGAGACTCACAGAAAGTACGGGAACTCTCGCTGGCTCTCATCACTGTTCTAAATGAGGTGAGACCATTCGTCCATCTACTTATCCTTTCACCTGTCTTTCAATCATTAGTCCCTCCGTTCATCCATGCTCTGTATCTGCTCTTCTGTGTGTGTGTAGTATGAGCAGGGTGTGTCCCGCAGACGTGAACATGTGTCGAAGGCAGAGCGCCAGTACAGACTAAGCATCAGAGGAAACATCACCAGAGCGCTGACATCCCTGGATCTGATTACTGTCAACGACATCCAGCAGACATCAGCGGCGCTCGCACAGTGCACGGTGAGAGAGGTGTTACCATCACACGAGAGAACAAAATCACAGAGAAGAGAGGGGTGTTACCAGCAAAGAGAAGAGAGAGATGGTACCAACTTTCTCTTTTCTAATGTGATGGTAACTTCACAGAGAAGAGAGAGGTTTTACCAATACATTAGACGAGAAAGAGATATTACCATCACATTAGATGAGAGAGATGTTACCATCACATGAGAGAAGATAGAGAGGCGTTATTGTCACATTAGAGAAGACCAAGATTTTACAATTAGTTTAGAGAAGACAGAGGGTTCCATCACTTTAGACAAGAAAAAGGTGTTACCATCACATTAGAGAAGACCAAGATGTTACAATTAGGTTAGAGAAGACAGAGGGTAACAACACTTTAGGTACCACACGTTTTGGTTATCTTAACCATCACATCAGATAAGATAGAACGGTGTTACAATCACAATACAGAACAGATGTTACCATCACGTTAGACAAGGGAGAGGTGTTCTCATCATATTAGAGAAGCTAGAAAGATCACTGCAAAAAGAGAAATTGTACCATCACAATAGAAAAGAGAGATTTTACCATCACATTAGACCTAGATGTTACCAATAGGTTAGAGAAGACAGAGGGTTCCAATGGTACCATACCATCACATTGGATAAGACAGCGTTGTTACCATCAAATTAGATGAGAGAGTTGTTACCATCACATTAGACTTGAGAGATGTTACCATGACATTAGAGAAAAGAATGAGTTTTTATTATATTAGATGAGAGAGATGTTACCATCACATTAGTGAAAAGAGAGAGTTGTTATCATCATGTTAGATGAGAGAGATAATACCATCCTTTAGATGAAAGAGAAAGATTTACCATCACTTTATATATGACAGAGATGATGAGGTGTTACTATCACATTAGAGAAAATGAAGAATTGTTACCATCACTTTAGACTTGAGAGATGTTACCATCACATTAGAGAAAAGAATGAGTTTTTATTATATTAGATGAGAGAGATGTTACCATCACATTAGTGAAAAGAGAGAGTTGTTATCATCATGTTAGATGAGAGAGATAATACCATCCTTTAGATGAAAGAGAAAGATTTACCATCACTTTATATATGACAGAGATGATGAGGTGTTACTATCACATTAGAGAAGATAGAGATAGAGATGTTACCATCACACTGTGAACATGGCTAGAGCTGAGCTGAAATATAAAACAGTTCAGTCAGAACTCTTAGAAATATAAAACGGATGAATTGGGAGTTTTTAAAAACTTTTTATGAAACCACTGTTTGTGCGTGTAGGCTGTGAGTCGAGAGTTTGTGTGTGAGGAGTGTCAAAACAGCACTCTGGATAAACTCGAGTCGATGTTGGAGATACTACAGACAGACACTAAACAGGGTACAGTGACCCCTACTGAGATAGCAGACAACATTCTCAACATCATGGGTAAGTCACAAACACACTCCATTTATATGCATGTGCGTAAAGCTTTCAGAGAATTTAGACTGAATCATCTGTTTCACGGTCACGGTTTACACTAACGCCCGAAGAGCACACAGACTTAAAATAACACTTGTCTCTGTTTTCTCACTAAATCATCTAAACTTAATGTACACCTGGATTTGGAAATGAAAACTGTTACCAGATAAATCAAAAGCACTTTAAAAAAACATCCAAACATCCATTTTTCCAGAATAGGTAAAAATGCCAATACAATGTCAATGTTTAAAGTCAATGTTCTTTTTCTAAATGGATGTTCTTTGGTTTAACTATTAAGCCATTCCGTAACTTAAACCTTCATCTTCTCTCTTCAGGGGACCTGATCCATCAGGTGAGCCAGGCAGCATCCTCACCTCCTCCGGAGGCTGAAGACCGCGGCAACTCCCAACAGACTCCGTTTCTTTCGGAAGAGCAGCATCACCCGCTGAGGGTGGCCGCTAAAGCATACACCCTCTCCTCTGAGCTCATGAGAATCCTTATGCTCGGCCGTGTCCTCAACGAAGAGCCCCTGATCCTCCGCGGGGCCGAGATCGTCGCTGCCGGCAAGCGTGCCGACCCGCAGAGCCTCCTCTGCTACGGAGAGAGCAACGTACCCGAGTGCCGCCGTTTCTCCATCCCTCGGGCGTTTAACGCCAGTTTAGGACGGGCAGCAGGGGGCGTGCTGCGGCAGGGGGCCAGCAGCGAGGATGGAATCGTTCAGCTGCTGTTCCAAGTAGAGCCGAATCCATTTCCCTTCAATTACGTAGCAAATTACACCGTGTCTACAGAGGTGGCATCCATGGAGTTCCACACGGTGAACGGCACGCAGATTCCAATCTCAGATTTGGATGAAACTCAGGCGATAACTGTCGCTGTTAATAAAAGTAGGGAAGCCGGGCTAAGCGGAAACATAATAGAGGGCGTCTTGCCGCCCGCGGGAGCCGAAAACATCAGTCACTGCAGTTATGTTATCGTGAGGGTGAGCACCGGGAATACCAACAGACAGGCCGGGATTTACATCCAGCTCAACTTCACGGTGTTAGACGGTAAGACAGCTGAACTCCCACCAGGGGGCGATAGTCAGAAAACAGATTTGTTTACACTACACTTAACATTATACTTGCTTTGAAGAAGTTCTTAGAAGTGCTTCTCAATTTCTGTGTTTTTTTATGAGTACGTAAAAAGTCTAAAATCTATTCCAATCCTTTTTGCCTTGCTTAGAGTCTCTAGAGAGGTGGGAATTGGATCCATCGATCACAGCCTACCTGCACACCTCCGAGTGGCCCAATGAATTCAACAGCACCGACAGGAAGCACATCACACTCAATATGACACGGGGGCGGGACATTGACCAACGACGCTACACATTCTTTTTGTCTCCGAAGTAAGAAAAATCTTGAATGTAGCTTTCAGTAACCGCTTGAACTTTGCCTGTGCTTAATGCGGTTTTAAAAGCGGTTTTGAGTGGATGAGATGAGAGTTCATCTGTAATAAATGATGCGTCTGAATGCTGCCCGATCTTTTGCTTTCTATATGAACATATAGCAGGCAAATGAATAACTACAGACTCGTGGGAAATTCATAAATATTAGTAATAAAGCTTACATTTTTCCTCGTTATGTGTAGTACAAAGAGAGGATAAAAGACAGTAATATCTGAATACTCATTCAGTTCCCCATTTCATGAAAAATTGTAAAGGTACGTCCACAGCATGGATGATTACGAAAACTACAATTGTCAAGATTTAAAAATTGTTCTGTATTTAAAAGAACAGCGGCGTCCAAAACTACAATAACGGCTATACTGATCACTTTCAGACTTTAGTGTAGTTTTTTAATATTTTTAATTTATTTTATTTCTATTTTATTATTATATAAATAATTTCAAGGCCTTTTATTTTTTGTCAAAATGTAAAACCACAGCGTGCAAGCTTTGAATAAACATAATGTTATAATCTGTTGGTGTGAACGTAAATATAGGTATGGTTTTAATTAGCATACAAGGTGTGAACGAGTCCATAGGCTGTTATGGTTTTGGTTATTCTTGTTTTATCGACGAAAAGAAAGCATTTGAAAACAAAATGATAATTTTACTGTCATTTATTAAACTTGAGTTCTTTTCCTCAGTTCATACGACACCACGCGCGACCACTTCGTAAACGTGTCCACAGGGTGCGGTCCCAGCGACCCCAATCTGGTCCGTGTGGAGGTGGGCGTGTTCACGTCTCTGTGTCAGTATTTCAGCGAGAGCGCCAAACAGTGGCGGACGGACGGCATGGTTCCGCTTCCGGAGACCAGCGTGGGGCGAGCCGTGTGTCTCACGCGCCACCTCACCTCCTTCGCCGCGAGCCTGTTTGTTCCGCTCGATTCCGTCTCCTTCATCATTCCTGTAAGTATGCGTTTTAAATGGACTAAATGGAGTTTTTAAGGTTCTCCAGACTAGTTTGTAAATGTGAAAGCGTGTGTCTCTTTGACAGGAGCGTTCAGTCAATCGTAATCTGGTGGTGGTTCTGGTGTGCTTGATCGGACTTCTGTGTTACGCCGTGGCCGGTGCTATAATGCGTAAGCTGGATGAAATGGACCTGAGACGGGCTTCAGTGGTTCCGCTGTGCGGGCGGGACGGACTCTACAAATACGAAATTCAGATCAAGACCGGCTGGGCATACGGAGCAGGTAAGATCAAGATCATTTTTATCTCTAATGCATGAATCCACAATAACAGACGGAAGTGGAGAAAAACTCATCCGAACAATTGCACAGCGTTGCAGGAAAACACAGACAACAAGATCTAACAGAATTGTGGATTGTGGAGAGATAATTTTCTCCCCTGGCTGGCGTCTCTGAGATTCAAATCTTTGATCTCACCATCCGCACACAAAGCCATTACTGTATTTCTTCGCTTTCAAACACTTTTTATCTCTTTATCCAGGTACGACGGCCCATGTTGGCATCAGTCTCCACGGCAGCGAGGGCCACACCGGACACCGACATCTAGACTGCGTTGGAGCGTTCGCTCGTAACAGCTTGGACATCTTCCACATCGCCACGGATACCAGCCTGGGCAGCGTGCTCAAGATCCGCATGTGGCACGACAACAAAGGTACCCAACCGCGGAAGCTATGATGTATAACATAGAGCAAGACAGCCTGCAACCATATACTATCTGTCTCTCTCTCAGGCCTCTCTCCTGCTTGGCTACTCCAGTACATTCTAGCAAAGGATTTACAGACGGGCAGCAGTTATTTCTTCCTGGTTGAGGAATGGCTATCGGTTGATAATGAGAAAACAGACGGCAGGGTTGAGATAGAGGTGGAAGCATCAGGTGAGGTTTGACTTCTAACGTGTTAAATAGTGCCAGTGTGAGCCACTTCCTGTCGTTTGACCTCTACACTCCTGTGCGACTCTGCAGAGGAGGCGGACCTCCGTCACTGGCCCCGCCTACTAACCTGGGAGCTCCAGAGGGCAGTGTGTGAGAGCCACGTGTGGCTGTCGCTATGGGAACGACCTCTGCGTAGTCCCTTCACACGGCTACAGCGGGTGACCTGCTGCTCTGTGCTCATGCACCTCTGTATGCTCGCCAATGCCGTGTGGTTTGGTACGGTCGCTTACGGCAACAGGTAAAGCTACTTTTTACTTTTTATATTCTAATGTATTTAACATTTGCATATTTATTTTATTGACAATTGCATGTGTACATATGTTATAGCTCTACGCCGGTGTCTACACAAGTCTCTTTAAATGCTGAGACTGTGTGGGCGGGGCTTGTGAGCTGTCTACTGGTCTATCCGTTCTACCTGCTCATATTCTTCCTCTTCAGACTCAGCCGCAGTAAGGTACATCTCTGTCACACTCACAGACGACTTCTGTAGATGGATGCCCGGGGGCATTTTTCATTGAAAAGCTGTGGCTTTCTGTTTTTGTGTCTGCCAGGTCTCGGTGGAGCAGCTGCCTCCTCAGGTGGACCAGGAGTCTTTAGAAATTGATGACTTCTTGGATAACTCAATGACAGGAAGCTCTTTTCTCATGTTAAATGGCATTCCTGGAGAGGTAAAAAAAAGTACAAAGCACATTGTTTTAGAGCACATTGGGCTGTAGAGTATATCACTGTATATGTTGAAATAAGTAATATTGAACTATAGATTGATGAAGGAACAAAAGATATAACATTGAACTATGGAATAGGGTAGATTATAGAACACAATAAGAAACCAGATAGAACACTCAACTAAATAGGATGAAGGATATCCCAATTTAAACAAAACACTACATAAACACTAAACTACTGTAAAGAATAGTACACTATAGGGTAGTGTTATGTATAATTATACGTATAGGTGCATATGTAAATATTACAATATATTGTTATATTACAATATGAGTATTTAGATTGTAAGCATAGGGTGTTATTTAATTGTCAAGGAAAATTACAACAGACAATATATAATATATATTAATGGCCCTCAAAATAAATGTGATATTAAAGGGATATTTCAGCCAAGAAACAAAATGTTCCCCATGTTTTACATCCTAACTGAATATGACTTTCTTCTTGAGGAATAATGCAGTCGGAGATTTAATAGCACGTATCCTTTTACTTCCAAGCGTCAGAATGGGATTGAATTGTGGACAATTTTTTTGAAGCTATAAAAGCATCCATCGATCAAAGAACGGCTCAACACTGCTGCGCATGAACCAGAGGCTTGATGGCTTGAAAATGACGGTGACAAAAGCTCAAAACGAAAAATCAACACGAAAAATCTAAACGGAAAATGCTGTGTTTGTCACCAGAACTTACGACACGCCTGCGCCATTTGTCAAGCCATTCTTTGATCGATGGATGCACTTTTTGGAGCATCAGAAAATTGCCCCCCATTCACTCCCATTCTACCGCTTGGAGGAAAAGAGATGGGTGGTATTATTACATCGACTGCATTATTTTTTAAGAAGAAAGTCATATTCAGTTAGGAAGCCTTGAGGATGAGAAAAACATTGGGAAATTTTGTTTCTTGGCCGAAATATCCCTTTAATAGCCCTAAAAATGTATATATGATATATAGTAACGGCCCAAAAAGATATACAATATATATTTTAGGACCATTAATAGATATCATATATGTAAACGGTCCTATATACTGTATATTTGATATATAGTAATGACCCAAAATATATATGATAAATAGTCATGGCCCTAAAATATATTTGATATATTACTGGCCCTAAAAATCCATGTGCTAAATATTAATGGTCCGAAAAGTATATATGATATACATTCATGTTTGTTTGTTTTTTAATATGGGTATAAGCTGTAAGTGTTTAGGACACTAGCATGTTACATTTAACCCTTCTAACACAGACTTCAATTCAGGTCAGTCTGCGTCAAATGTTTTGGAATGTTGCTTTTGATTTGATAAAAGCCAAACTATTGCACATCTTGTTCCTCAAAGTCACTGTATGTTACCATATTCAACCTTCAGTAGTGTTCCGGATGAAATGTAATCTTTTGAAAGGTTATTTTATCATCCTCAAAGTCACAGTCAATATTTATATGTGTTGCGGCACACAGAAGTACCGCCAACCGTCGCTGATTTTTTCAGTTGTACAGCAATATCAGAAACAAATGAAAGTTGAGTAACAGCTGAAATGAGAAAGTCATTTGGATTTAAGCGGTGAGTTGAATCCTCAAGATGTGAATGACATTTATATGAGCTAATGTACCACAGCACGGTCTGAAACAAACACAATCCTGAGGTGATTTGAGTACATTGTGTAAAATTCACAACATCTGCTTTCTCTCTCAATACAGACATATTCAGAGGAGACCAACATCGACCTCCCTACTCCTTCTAGTAAAAGGTAAAGCGTCAGATTATTTTAGGAATAGAGTTTAATGAAGAGAGACAGAGAATGAATGAAGTGAGCGACCGAATGAGCGAGTGAACAGATGAATAAATTAATTAGCGAACACTTGAATGAATGAACGAACGAACAGGTGAATTAACTCATTAATAAATGATTGAATGAATGAACGAGCGAACAGGCAAATGAATGGATGAACTAACAGGTAAATAAATGAAAAAACGGGTAAATGAATGAATGAGCGAACAGGTGAATAAATGAATAAACAGGTAAATGAAGAATGAACAAACAGGTGAATGAATAAATGTATGAAGGAATACATGAACAGGTGAATAAGTAAAGGAACGGATGAATGAATGAACAAACTGGTAAATGAACGAACAAACGAACTGGTGAATGAATGAATAAATGAATAAGTAAAGGAACGGTTGAATGAATGAACGAACAAACTGGTAAATGAACGAACAAACGAACTGGTGAATGAATGAATAAATGAATAAGTAAAAGAACGGTTGAATGAATGAACGAACAAACTGGTAAATGAACGAACAAACGAACTGGTGAATGAATGAATGAATGAATAAGTAAAGGAACGGTTGAATGAATGAACGAACAAACTGGTAAATGAACGAACAAACAAACTGGTGAATGAATGAATGAATGAATGAATAAGTAAAAGAACGGTTGAATGAATGAACGAACAAACTGGTAAATGAACGCACAAACGAACTGGTGAATGAATGAATTAATTAAATGAACGATTAAACAGCTGAATGAAAGATTGAGTTAATCAATAAATTAATCGACTAACAATCCAACAAATGAATGAATAGACAGGCAACTGAATGAACGAATGAATGACGGAACGAACAATTAAACAACCAGGTGAATGAATAAATGAACGTCAAGGTAAATGAACTTCATGAATGAGAAAATGAATATGTTTGTTTGTATTTGAGTGAATAAATGAGTCAGTTGACTGAATGAATCCCTCTTTCACTTTAGTCTGCAGAGGTGGAGTGTCCCAGACTGCGATTGGCCGGATGTATTGACGGATCCGTCTGTAGAGATGGGGCCGGTGTTTCCTCCGCGGCTGAAGAGAGGTCAGGGCAGTAGACATCTGGGCGTGGACATTCCCTTCAATCCAGACGAGGAGGACACTGTGTGTGAAAACAGCCAGAGGAACAAATATTTCTCTTCTTCAGGTAACAGCTTTAAGGAAATTTATAGCGAATGGGCTTCACAAAAGTTTTTGAATGTAGTCTTTATGACTATATTCCGAGTCAAACGAATCAATAATGAAACTTTAAATTCTGTGTCACACGCTCAGACAAGATGGTTGTTGATTTGAAATTTGTTTTGATTGACAGATGAGGACCTCATCAAGAGGATTTTGGCTGACGGACAGCTGATGTCACAGACGGACAGTGATATGGGCGATCTGTAAGTCTTGTCGCTGCAGTTTATTCTCCTGACAGTTTCAAACAAAAGTATGAACACAAACGTTTGTGTGTTTAGCTCCAGTATATTTGGTGACAAGACAGAAGTGATTCTACTGCAGAAGATGAACGAACCGATTTTTCCGGTGGCCATTAGACCTCCCAAAACTGCCTTTACCTCTCGCACAGGTAAACAAACTCGCCAACACACACACAAAAAGGTTTGAACACACCGGCCGTCCCTCATATAATCTTTCTTTCTCTCTTTCTCTCGCAGTGGTGGCGGATGTTTGTAGACCGAGACCTTTCCCTCCATTGTGCGGTCTGGCTGCTCTGTGGGCCAGCTGGGCGGGGCTTATCCTGTCAAGCAGCCTGTCAATGTGGTTGGGGAGGAGCTTTAGTGAGGGCGTGGCTCTGATGTGGCTCATCTCTTGCATCGTCAGTTTCCTGTCATCTTTCTTCATTCTAGAGCCTGTAAAGGTACAAACCCTCAAAAATAAATCCTTAAGATATTTCGAGAAACGTCTCAGTGGTTGTCTTCACCGCTTCTCTTGGATGTGTCTGTAGGTCTTGTTGGAGGGAATTTATTTCTCTCTGTTCGTGGGGCGTCTGAGAGCAGAAGAGCAGGACGTGTTGGTGGATTGTCCCCGTGTGGAGAGGGTCGTCCAGCGTATCCCCAGAGTGAGACAGCCGCAGGGATTCGCCCTCTCGCAAGCTAGAGAGGAAGCTCGCAAAGTTCGCCTGCTACACACCATGCTGAAGGTACCCCGTGCTCTCATTGGCTGTTAGACTGGAACTGGTTTATCCTCAGCTGTGATTGGGTGTATGATCTGCTTGTGATGCTGGCGAGTAGGTGTTTGTGTAATAGACGCGTGAGTTCGTTTGCTTGATTGACAGGCCTTCCTGATCTACATGCTATTCTTGCTGGTGGTTTTACTGCTAAACTACTCAGACTCGAGCAAAGACGACCACCGCTTACGGCTCCACGATCATCTGCAGGATCACTTCAACACGCGCCACTATAACAACATCAGCAGGTACTCCCAAAAACACACAACTCTTGTCAAGCAACACACACACATCTTTTGAACTTGTCAAGCAACAGTAGCGTGTTTTTGATCATTTAGGCTTAAAACATTCTACAGAAAATTGTAATTGTAATGAATTCTCGTTTCTCCATTCAAGCAGCATGAAGGAGTGACTTCAGCAGAGAAAAACATTTCTGAGAGTTATTACAGTGTTTAGAAAGATAATAAAAAAAACTGTGACACGCTTCGGCTCCGACACACAAAACTGAGTCGATTTTAATGCCATGCTGTATTTCATCACATAACAGGATAACATCTTTTTTCTGTTCCTTTCTTTTTTCATTCTTTCATTCTCTTTCTTTCTGTTTTATTCATTCATTGTATTTATTTTTTGTTTTACACATATATGTATATTCTTTCTTTTTTTCCCTTCAATCTTTCTTTATTTCTCTTGATTTTTCTTTCATTGGAAGCAATTGTAAGTATTCCAGTAATGTCCTCCCTTCCTTTCTTCCTTTCTCTTTTTCTTTCTCTCTTTCTTTCTTTTTCTTTCTTTCTTCCTTTCTTTCTTTCTTTCTTTTTCTTCTTGTATCTTTCTTTCGTTAATTTGTTTGATCGTCCTTTCTTTCTTTTTCTTCTTGTATCTTTTTCTGTCTTTTTTAATTGTTTCTTTACCCTTTTTTTCATTATTTTTCTCACAGTTTCTCTCTTTAATTCTTTTAATTTTCTTTTCCTTTCATCCTTTCTTCTGTTCCTTTTTCTGTTTCATTCTTTTGTTTTCTCTTTATTTATTTCTTCCGTTCTTTTTGACTTTTTCATTCTTTCTTTACCTGTTTTTCATTCATTCTCTCTCTATTTTCTGTCTCTTTTATTCTTTTTTTATTTATTTTCCTTTTATTATTATATTCTCTCGCTCTTTCTATTTCTTCTTTCATTTTTCTTTATCTATTTGTACGTTATTTGTTCGTTCTCCATATCTGTCATTCCTTTTTTCTTTCTCTTCCTTACTGTTTCATTCATTCATTCTTTTTCTTTTCCTTTCGTTCCTTCTTTCTTTTGCTCTTTTCTGCCTTTATTCCTTGTTTCTTTCTGTGTCTTGTTCTCAGTCAGGTCAGAAGCGATGCACACTGTGAAAGATGTTGATTTGGATGTACAAGTGTGTATGTGTTGATTTATTCAACAAGACAGAATGCATTGGAGGCTGTGAGTGTTTGTGTGTGGCAAGCTGACAGTGTCATTTTGTCAAATAGTTTCTGACGGTTGAAATACTACGTTTCAGCATGATAACATGCACACCTGTCTAACCTTTTGCTCTTGTCTGCAGACGTGAGGATGTGTGGGCGTGGCTATCAGACTCCTTGTTACCACGGTTACTGGATGGGCCGCTCCTGATGGAGAGAACAGGCAGTGTGTTGCTAGGAAAGCCCCGTCTTCGGCAGCTGAGAAGTCAAGAAGGTAAGAGAGATACAAGCAACACGCGCTATTATTCTGTATATTGTATAATACTTTTTCAGAAATCTTTATTCTAGTAAAACAAAAGTTCATTTTATAAATTATTTTTATCATTATATTTGTTGACTCTACATAAGTGTGTAGAAAGCACATGTGTGTGTGTTCATTGGTCTCCGAGAGGTAAGTGACAAAATGTTCTTTCATATTGCTGAGAAAATGACAGCGACAGGACCGAGCTCTGATGTCAGTACAACATCATCTTTCACTGATTTGTTTTCAAAAAAGAAAAACGTGTATTTCTCAAAACCATATGACCAATATGTTCTTATGCACAGATCGATGAGATGATATGGTGACCTTTGACCCCCCCTTGTCTCTCATTGTCCTCCAGATTGCCCCATCAGCAGATATTTCCCTCCTATGTCATGGTTCGGGTGTGTCCCTGCGGGTTGGAAGGAGTCAGCTTCAGGATTGGTGCAGAACTGGAGTATGAGTACAGCTCAGAGTAGCGGGTAAGATCACAAGAGTTTTGTGAGACGGGGGTCCAGTGAAATTTAGATTTCAGGATATGTCAAACGTTTCCCTCAGCAAGACTAAATGCTTTTAATATTAGCAAAAAGATTTCAGAGTTACAAGCCACAGCCGATTTCGCCTCGGAGAAGGTCAAATTTTTCCACCTGGTTATAATTGAATTACTTCACCGGTAAAGCCATTACTAAACGTATGGTAGATTGAGTACATCAACTCGAAGGTAAACACGCTGGAGTTCTTAAAGCCGTCTCAGTCCTGAATCGGTTCCTGACCTGTCTGTATAAATCTGGTTGATATGTCATGATCCCGGCTGATGTTGGAGCATCTTTTCCGTGTCAGTGCAGCTGTCTTTGCTTATGAGATTCTCATGTGTGTGTGTGTTTGTGTAGTGTGTGGCACTGGGGGCAGGTGTCGGTGTACAGCAGCGGAGGATTCGTGCAGGATCTCAGCAGAAACATGCAGATCTCAGAAGCTCTGTTCAAACAACTCAACACACACCGCTGGCTCGACCCCCTGTGAGTATAAACACACACTTCAATAAGTGAAGAGAAAGACAAATGTGAACAGAAAGACGAGAAAGGGTTATCTTGTATTTTAAAAGATTTGTTTGTACTTTGTGCTGTTTAGTAATTATTTGAAATGATTAAGTCCGTTATATGTTATATAATATATATATAGTAAATGGGTTAAAAATTGATAATCAAAATTACATATGAACTTCTATGATTTTAATTATGGTTTGTTACTTTGAAATAATTTAGGATTTTTTAAATAAACAAATAAATTAGCTATAATTTGAATTGTTCTTATATTATATTCATTACAGTCGTAAATGGATTTACAAAATAATTTTCTTATTTAAATTGAGTTTTATAATTGATTATCTGAAATAAATAATAATACTAATACAATATTAATACATTTATTTTAAACAGGTTTAATCATAGAATCAATATAATGTTTATTGGAGAAAACCAAACAATTAATTGTTACATTCATAAAGTTTCCAATCTTTTTTTATTAATAAACCATTGCAAATATTGTTTTTTATATTTTCTTATTCATTGCTATATTATGTTGGTAGTGAAATTATTTGATAGTTGTATTATAGTATAGTTTCTTTTTTATTTGCAAATAAATTTGAGATTTTTACATTTATTACATTATATCCATTACAATCATAAATTGCAAGAAACGTCTAAACATATTAATTTAGATAATGGAGAAATTATTGTGTATATTTATAAGTTAAATTTGTTTAAAAAATATATAATATACAATAGATAATAATAAGAAAAAATAAAATGAATGTTATTATAATTTGTTTCAGAATAACATTTTACACAGCTTGATCTCATAAATAATATTTTTTTAAATAGAGAAAATCACAAAATTGTTACATCATCATTTGAATCATTTGTAAATATTATGTTAAAACCTGTCAAAATAATTTGCTGCATCTGGGTTACCGTGTGTTATTAGTTTTGAGTGGTGGTTATCTGGGAATAACGAACATACGAATCGAGCATTCCAACGAGCCGTGAAATACACATATACATATATCATTTTTTCATAAAAACTTTTTTTCAAATAAATAAATAGTTATTACATTATAATCATTACAATTCTAAATTGTAAAAATGTCTAAATATATGAATATGCTAAATTAGTTCTGAATCTGAAATAAATAATCTGAAATAATAATCAATGTGTAAAAGGTGGTTTGAATTATAATTACATAGTTGAATCACAAAAATGTATTGATGTAAAAATGAATTGTTGCGTTTATGTTGTTTCAAGTTTATTACCTTTACAATTTTGTTATTACATTAGTGGTTAATTGTACATGTACTGATAATGTAGTGATATATTTAGCTATATCATATGAATGTGTTCAGGACGACAGCTCTGTTCGTGGAGTTCTCCCTCTACAACATCAACACAGATCTGCTGGCAGTCTTCTCTTTCCTCCTGGAGTTTCCCGTGTCTGAACGAGCCGTGCTGAGTCTTGATCTGAAAACATGCAGTCTTCACACGCTGAGTCAGGGCCTGGACCTGCCTCTGTTCCTCACGGTAACACCCAGCCAATCACAATCCACTTATCATCCTTTTCTCATCACATTCCCCGTAAAGGTAAACCAACCAATCGCAGCAATTAACAAATCATTCTTTTTCACTCCCAGCTCCTCCTGCTGGCGTTTATTGGCTATTTTGCCGTGCGTGAGGCCGTGGCGGCTTGGAGGCAGGGGCGCGGCTACTTCCTGCGTTTGTGGAACATGGCGAGCGTGTGCAGTCTGGTGTTGGCAACATGCGTTGCATCTCTGCACCTCAGCCGCTCTGTGCTCGCCGAACGCCAGTGGGCTTCATTTCTACGCCAACAGGACGCCTTCACCGACTTCTTTCCTCTGGCCCAACAGAGTCAGGTTATGACCCAGCTCGGTGCAACACTTCTCTTCCTGTTGGTGCTAAAGGTGAGGACAGCGCCACCTACATATTTTCAGAAAACATTAGTGCTGGGTGCTTTTGATTATCAGCATCGAGTCCGTTTTGCAACTTATTCTGGTTAGCGTGTATCTTCCACTATATAGCGACCAATGTAATCTCTCACACAAAAACTGTGTAAAACAAAAGCTTATCCAATGAGCTAATGTATAACATTGGAGAAATTTCAATCGCCTCAGCATTAAATAGAATTACTTTCATTTATTTGATGGCATCTCATTTCTATCTCTTTAGGCATCGCATCAGCTGCGCTTCATGAGAGAGTGGGGGGTTTTTGGAAGAACCTTGAGAAGATCTTCCTGGGAGCTTCTGACGGTCGCCGTCACTCTACTCGTGTTCCTGTTGGCATACTCGCACACTGGACACTTGGTGAGGACACACACTGCAATGTTTTAAACACGCTACACAGGCACGTTTGGTCTTCTCTTTTTTCTGCTTTTTTATTGCGTGAACATGAAGTTCTCAGTGTTGAGGAGATCAAGTTTAGGATATAAATCGAGCACAACTTGTTATGTGCATAGTAAGTAAAAGCTGCACATCTTATTGTGTGATTTATCTCTGCGCTGAATGTGTGTCCGTTTTAACACGCACACATGCTTGTGTATGTTTTAAGACCTTGACGCTGATTGAATTGCACATTTCACACTGAAGACAGTACAAACTTTGCCTGGGTAGGTGTAATAACTTGTTTGAAACACCAAAATTGGAAATCAAAATTGAGGGAGTCCTTCGTCAGATAAAAAAAAATAAAGTGTCTAGAAAATCAAGGAGGTTCAAGTGTACATATGTGTGCTTGTGGTTTGATTTGAAGTGTTTCTCCCTTCTTGACTTAAATTTAACATCGAGGTGCTAGCTGCTTACAGTTCTTGTCTGTTTATATTGCAAAGTCAAAATAATTTGATGTTTAAGTGCACAAAATTATTGACACTTTTTAAATTCAAAGTGAGAGGCTGTTAAATTGTCTCCCACACTCATCAGAGCGCTTTATGGCTGAATTATTAACTATATCGATGCCTTCAGCGCTCTGTTCTGATCAATATTCTTAGCTTATTTATATCTCCAAAACCTTCTCCAAAATTAATTTTCAATTCCCTCCAAATCTCTCAACTCTGCACAAAATGTTACCTGACTAAATCATTAATAAAACTTTCTGCGTTCTAGCTTTTCCACTCAGTCATGGAGGGCTACGGAACGGTTAGCTCCACTTGCCTGACGTTACTAGGCTCCGGTGGGCGTGGACTGTTGTCATGGAGACAGTACGGCGGCTCCTCCCCCAGCTCTGCGTCTTGTTTCATCTTTTACTTCAGTTTCACCCTCCTTCGTCTCGTATTGCTGTGGCTTTTGATCTCGGCTTTGCTGAGAAACTACCATCGGGCGAGGGCTGAAATGTACCGTCCCGCCGTCGACTTGCAGGACTACGAGATGGTGGAGTTGTTTCTGCGACGCCTCAAAATGTGGATGGGGCTCAGCCGTGCCAAAGAGGTGCGTGATTTGGTTTGCTTCCATGTTTCTGATATGATTATTGAAAATACCAGCTGAGATGTTTTCATTGTTGCCAGTTTGCCTGGCTTGGTCTTCATTCTTCACATCTATTTATTCCCCTTGCAGTTCCGGCACAAGGTACGATTTGAAGGTATGGAGCTCCCCCCCTCCCGATCCTCTTCAACTAGTGATTGCAAGTCCTTGTGTCTCCCTCCTCTGGACACCCCAGAGGCTCCGCCCTCCCCTGATAGTATTGACGGAGAATCTGAAGCATCCTGGTTCCCCACATCCAGCAGCCCCTGCACTTTGGCTGAAGCTCCGGGTCTGGGACTCGGCCTCACCTCACTAGGCCCTGGAGTTGTAGTCGGAGGCCAAGGCTGGAAAGAGAGAGCGGAGACGGAGGCGACACTTCGCAGGATCATCCCAACTTTTGATGCCTTGCTTCTGCAGCTGGACCGGGTCACCCACGCCACAGAGGAACTGTGTCTCACAGAGTGTTGCCTTGAAAGGATGCTGAGGAGGAGCAGGCGACGGAGCAGAGGGGGACGTCGCCATAGAAGTCTAGATTCTGCAGGACAGACGAGACATGGCAGGAAAGACAAGGGTGCAGAAAGGAGTACAATAGTGGTAGAGAGAAGCAAAAGTCCACTGAGTACTCAAGCAAGTGCGGCCAAGTCAGAAGAGAGACAGAAACTTCACAAGAAAGACAGAAAATCAAGAAAATCTGACAAGTTCTCACAAAAATCACAAGTTCATAACCATGTAGATTCATGTCCAAACAAGACTGATAATAGTCACCAGAAGATACAAGAAACCCACAGTAATGAACTGCCACTTGTCAGCAAAACTCAAAAAGACTCTCACAAGTTGGATTTTGACTCTCTCAAAGTGAGTCCGCAAGAAGAAAGTACCAATCCACCCAAGGCTGAAAAAGCTTCTCGCAAGGTAACTTCAACTTCCAAAGATGATCTGAACGTTCAGAAGGGCTCTGAGGTTGTTGGCTGTGCCAGCAAACCTGCCCCCACCCCGGCCCCGACTCCCGTTCCCACTCCAACGTCTACTCCCTCAACTGCTTCTTTTTCTACTATAACCACCCCAGTACCCATCCCTCGCTCCCACGAGTGGGTGCCGCCCAGCAACGTCGAAAACCTTCCCTCCAGCGTATTCCGGCACCCTGCGCACACTACTACCAATCCCACTCGGAAACGAAAGCACAAACCTCCCCCTCTCAAAAACAAGGTGCACCCTAACACAGAAAGACCTTTCTCAGGACACCACAAGCCTTGAGAACCCAAGTGATGATGGATGAAACAGGATTTGGGAATTGTGATGTAAGGCTGTGGGACTAAAGAGTTTTGAAGCTTATAGGTTATGGGTTTAATGAAGAATTGAAATGAGGTCCTGGTGACAGCAGGTTTTGGAACCAGGACCTACGAAGGGCGCAAGCAGAAACCAAAACCAAATAATCCACCCACAAGCTTTCAACTGGTAACTGGTTCAATTGGTAAATCTTCAAATCTGTGGAAACAAGGTGCAGGTCACCACCGTCTTTGCAATCCTCAAGTTTTGATGCAAGATGTCCTTCCCTCTCGCAGTGACCTCAGTCTAACCCTTTGACCCTGGAGGTCAACCGGGTTACAGCCGACAGGAGCACACCTTGTGCTGTCATAGCAACAGAAACTCTTGAAGGAGAGACTAAAGTAGAATGCCTGTTGACGCAGGTTGGCTCGATGGTTTTTGTTGTACAAGTTATGTTTAATGAATCGTGTTACATTTTTGTTTTTTGTTGAAGGAAGCTATCTTAAGGGTACACGTGTTGCTCATTTATACAAAATAAGCAGTTTATTCAGAAAGGCTCACATTGACAATACTACACACATAAGAACATCTATAGAGACTAACAGGTATGTATTTTTTTATCGGTTATGTGCCACCAAATATAGGTACAAAATTCATGCTACTTAATATAATGGCATGTTACTGAATATAGAAATGTATTTCTCCAACTCATACTCGTACATCTACACTAACACACCGATAGAAACTATCAGGGTGCTATAAAACTAGCCTCAGGATATCAAATATGTCTTCAATACCAATAGACCAGTGGGCAAGTGGTGTAAGATACAAAAAGTAGAAGGGAAACTCTGAGGCATGGAGGTTTAGTTGAAGATTAAAGTTAAATGGAAACTTGAGAGCTGAAGGTTCAATGAAGGTACGGCCCTTAAGCCCTTCCAGAATTCTCTCTGGGCTTTCAGAAAAGAAAGGAAAAAGCTTCCATAAAGCATTAATGCTATTATAATTATTACTAGTTGTAGCTGATTAATGGAACATTGTTTAAGAAATGCTGAAGTATGTTTTGTTTTGCTTTCTACATTGTTTGAAATCTTATTTAAAAAGCACTTTGTATTAACGTATAGGAACGATTGTGTTTCGCCTCAAAGCAATCGAGTTTGAATGTGTTACTGAAAATGGAAAATGTTTATTAATAAAATAAGCTTTGTATGAAGATAAGAGATAGCTAAAAATCATTATTCTCCTTGTACATTTGCCAAAGCTTGCTATTCAAGAGATTTTTGTACGTAGCACTTTATTTCTGCCGTATTTAACTAGTATGTAATGATTTTCACGTTCGACAGCTTTTCAGAATAAGTTTCTTTTCGAGTATTATAAACAAGCTGCGTCAGGATGTTATTTTGTTTTTGTTGCTTGTCAAGTACTAAATGTATTTAGCACTATGTTTACTATGATAATGCTCAGGGACCCTAAAGAAACGAGATTCTTTTTTGTATGAAGTGTTTTGTGCTTAATTCAGTACATGTTTTGTGCACTCAAAATATCCACTACAAGGGAAAGCAGAGCTGGATTTCGTTGAAGGTCACGTCCACTACAATAACGTCCATATTCAGGCCGTTGCTGATGAAGTTTTCAAAGGTCACGTCTATCTGTACATATCGGTGTGCCCTGATGTAAATATTGTATTAAAGATTGATCGAGTTTTTTTATCTTGTTTGCCTTAACCGCACTGACCAGAAATGTCTCGTTTTCCTCACAACAGACTGCAATGTGTTCGTTAGCTTGTTCGACAAAATGCTTTGCTGCATGTTTTTTTTCACCACTGGCCAAAGAAAAATGTTTGAAGGTTATGCAGAGTTTTTTCAGTACAGTGGATCTACACACAGCACAAGCAGTCATTTTCAAATGTAATGGCTTTGGTAGGTCTTCGCTATATTTCTGCTTTTGTACAGGCTGTGCATAAACCAACTTGCATGCAAAAATGTAGAGCCTTCATATTTGTTGTTGTATGAAATGTTTAAGGTAACGTAATGATTACAGTTGTGTTGCCGTATTTGTATCATTGTAGCACTTCGCTTTATCGCTTTTGCACTTGACAAAGTCAAATAAAGAGTCTGACAGCTGAGAGTTTGGGTCTGTGGTCTGATTTCACAACCGGTCAAGTTTTAGAATTGTCGTTTCTTGTAATTTTGTCAAAATGTAATTGATTTTGCCTCAGCATTTACATTTACGTAAAAAAAAAAACATAAAAAAAATTAATAAGACTGAACAGATTGGGCACTTATTGTAAAACGTAAAACTATTTAATGCATCATTGTAGTAGTAGTTGTTCATGACCTCATATATAACAATTTTCCCATTGTTCTAAATTTGAATAGCACTTGCATAATCATCGCTGTACTTCCGAAACCTTGAATGTCTAAAAAAATATATTTTTATTAATTAGATATTTGCAAAACCCAGTGACAAATGCAAATGGTGACACATGGCAAAAAAATAAAAATCACAAAATATGAAGATACAAGGTTTCAGATATAGTTAAAAAAATACCCTATTTTTAAATGACTAGAATCACTGTATTTAACATCACATGTAAGGATTCAGTCAATTAACCCACATCTATACTTAATACAAGTTAAATAAAAACCACATCTTAAAATATATCACTAAAAGTAGAAATTCAAGCAAAGAAACAAGGAAACTCCAAACATGTTTTTTGGGGTTCTGCGTTTTAGTGTTTTATTTGGTAGCAAAGCTCACGCATGCACACACACTTGTCCGTTACACACTTTTATGTTAAAGCGTTTGTTTCTGCAAACTTGTTTTGTTAGAAAGTCATTCGCAACAACATCATCGGACGTACACCAAACAAAAATACATCAACAGAAATCAAAATAGAAGCCTTTACGTCAGTCACAGTAACAGTTTCCTTACAGATTTTTAACTGAACCTTGATTCATAGAGAAGTTCTTTCACTAGACGACTAAAACTTTATTATGTGTGTGAGTTAGGTCCATTTCAGTTTTGTTGGCACTGTTTTGTGGATGGTTTAAAGCAGACATTTCACCTTAACATAGATAAAAAGAGCAAGTGTAAAAACGATAAGATTGTGAATTTTCCCTCGGCCAAGATATGTTTGATGAACACAAGCATGTCAACCGTGTGTGCAAGTGTGCAGTTTGACTGTTATGCTTAAGTCGGCTTTGCCATCTGAACAGCGTGCGACTTCAAATCCACCGTCAAGAGAAATCCTAAATCTTACAGCACAAAGCACTTTCAGAAGTGATCACCTCCTGGTACAAGGTTTCCTGCAGCTCAGTGCAAAGAGCATGGCGCTAACGATGCCAAGGTCATGGGTTCAATCCCAGGGATTGCACATACTTGACAAATATAACGTTACATGTATAGAATAATGCAAGTCGCTTTTGATAAAAGCGTCTGCCAAATGCATACATGTTACAGAAAGATCCTTAAACTTTTATTTTTTTCAAGTGATCATATTTTATTAACACCAGCGCTGAAGTGAAGTCAGCAGATGAAAGCAAAGCCTCTGTTAAAAACATCAAAGCTCTCCGTCTAAACAAAGTCTGTGAAGTCATCGACCGTGGACATCAGCCTCTTCCTCTGACCGGCGTCATGGTTTGTGGGCGGACCCGATGGCTGGTGGGTGGGTTTATTCTGCATGGGGGCGTGGCTCTGCGTAAGGGAGATTCCAGGAGTGGGACGGGACTGAATTTCCTCTTGAGCCTGTGGAAGGAAAGAAAAAGGTGAACCAAAAAAAGACCTCTGAAAATAGGCAGAGGGACAGCCGTTGGCTTTCTGAGAAAAGGTCAAGATGTTCTCGAGGAGGATGCTGTATATTCTTGTTTACCCGGGTTCGGAGTCTTTTGATGTGTCTTAGTCTCGCTAGCCATTTTGAAGCGTAGGCGTCAGATGGGTTCGCCCTGCACTGGTGCACCAACGACGCCATCTGTCCAAAGAAAGAACACACATGACGGTTGCTTGTTCTCATGAAAACTAATTCTCAGGAGAGTACATATAATAATAAATAAATAAACCTGGCAAAAAGGTTTTCCTTGTAAAGTTTTCTAAGCAACAACAAGATAACAATCCACCCCAAAATACTTGACCTGATAGAATTTGTCATGACATTTATTGTCTTGCGGTGTTAATGTGGGACAGTGTCAGTAGTCTGAGGTGATTTGTAGGCTCTCAGAGGAAACTGTGGCGGAATGAGTCATAAAAAGCTGTATTGCAAACTCTCCACTTATCACAGTGGGTGGGAAGAGTTGCGAGCTTCTTTCTTTAAAGAAAAACATCATTTTTATGCTAAACAGACTATGTGAGTTGGAAAACCTGTCTGTGTCACACATGGTTTTCCTCACAATGTCATTTGTTTTTTATCAGAGTGTCTGCCAAGTCAATCATCACTTTTTCTGGAGGTTGACTGCTGAGTTTTCCAATGCAGAAACATAAGTGGGAAAACCAGGGCTATTATCATACACTAAAACTGATCAAATATCAGCGCTGTTCTTTTTGGAAGCTTGGATGTCCGGATTCCCTGATTTTATGCAAAATTGTTCTTGTTAAATGATTAAATACTGAGTTGCCAAAGTTGACAAGCACTTTTATTGTTAAGATATTTACAAACCCAGTGACAAACATAAAGGGTGACTAATAATAATGATTTCAGACAGTAGCGAAATGTACTAAAGTGTTAATCAAAATTAAATTAAATATAGGCCTGAATATTATTTTGAAATGTAAACTACACGAGAATTTGAAATGTTGCCTTAGCTGAAATAATTTCAAGCGCTAAATTTGATCAATGAAAATAAATGAATACAAAAAGAGAAAACAAATCTTTAAAGTAAAATCAATTAAACCAAAAATGCTTTTCATTATTAATTAAAATAAATTAAATAAAAATATTAAATAAATGCAATTTACACATATTTGCATAGATGCAAAATACACAACAAAATAGCTTAAAATAAAACTAAAATTACCATGAAAACTTAAAATGATAAAAAAGCTCATTCGAAATATTGATGAAACTACAAAAAGATGTCCACCATTTTTTTCTTTTAAAAAAGTTGTTATTATGTTTTTTTTTAAATAACATCTAGGATTTGATACGAGCAGTTAAGCTTACAAAACTTACCCTTGTGTTATAAATGATATCTCAAATACTTCCGTTTATTGGGTTGTACTGCTATAGGTACCTTTCAAAATTACAAGTGTCACGACTTTTGACAAGTTGATGAAAAATGGGTCAGATTTTCCATTGACGTGAATTATCAAGCTCTTTAACCACGATAAAAAACCCACTGACAGGCCAGCACTGCTAAAATCTAGTTCTCTCTAACGTTAGCATCATTTCTGAATATCAACATAAGCTGATTTAAAAACAGAGACGGATGAAATTTAAGTGAACTCACATTGGCATGCAGAGCCATTTGTCTCACGAGCAGAGGAAGATTCCGGTCAGACACGATCTTTGCCACGCTGGTGTCAACCAAACCCTCCAGATCTGAGAAACAACATACAATGTTACAAAACCTCTATAAAAACAAACATTTCCTCATTTTATGAGTTTATATTCACCTTTGCGGCACTGCAGCGTGACCAGGTTACTCTCATAGTCCAGCGGCTTTATCACAACTTCAACAAAGTTGAACTGACCCTAAATGAATAAAAACACAAACAGTTACACAATGTCATATTTAAAGGGACGGTACACAAAAAACGTTGCTTGTGACGTTTCAAACTTGTGCAACTTCTGTGAAACACAGAATGAAAGTGAACATTTTCGACATTCGGCCCGTCATCTTTACTGTTTCGCAGAACAACAAAAGTAATGCAGATTTGAAAAGCACAAGGTCAAGGAAAGAACGGCTAGTTTGGATGAATTGTCCCTTTGAAAGGACAAATGAGAAATGACATTCCTGGACATTTTGTGAGAAATGAAAATAATGTTCTTTCCCTCACCTTAATAGTGCCTAGTTTATATTCTTCGCCCGAGTCGTTGTAAACCACGACGACAAAGTCGTTGCCGATGTGGCGTTTCTTATTACAGCAGCCCTTGTCGCTCTCTCGGTTCGGCATGAGAGTGGCTATGTGGAAAATCGCTGCAGAACAATGAAAACAAGAGCATTAGTCATTCACCTCAATCCTCCGCAGACCACCTGTAACCTTTTACACGTCTATATCAAACTGAAACGTACAAAACTAATTACAGCCGAACAGCAGAGAATAATAGAGTTGCTCTGTAAGAGATAAAGTACAGTTCTTTAGAATGTGATGCCCGCTCACCCTGCATGATGTCATCGTGCCAGCAGTAGGTGAACTCGCCGTCGTCTCCATACTGATCGAGTCCACCCAGAAAGATCTGGTCTGGATCACAGTCCTTCAGGTGGATGAGTTTGCCCAGGCCCGTTAGGAACTGCGCGTACCGGTTTGATCCGTACTCGTTGGACAGGATGGACACCTCATGATTTGCCTGATTATAAACAACTATTATTAAGGAGAGATTCTACACAAATGCGTATTTCAGACAGCAAACTGAAAAGAGTGAGGTGACTTTACCTGACCAGCTCCAACAAACACCACACCGATCTTGTGCGTGTCATACGGAGGCATCTGATCCAAGACTTTAACAGCACGATCTATCAGCTGCGAACGCAAGAGATCGGACAAATTAGGCTATAAAAACAAATTAAATGGCAAACAAAAAGGGATGAAGTGAATATGTGAATATTTTCTTTGTGGTATTTGACGTCTGAAAAAATACAGAACATCTTTTCTGTTATTTTCACCTGTTTCTCTAGTTTTCATTTACTGCAAATAAATACAAATAGAAACAATATTTTTATTTTAAATTTCGGAGTAGTTGGTTAGTAGTTGACAGATTGAAACAAAATGGATCATTTTGCCTAAACACATACCTATAAATTCTTCACTTTTAAATCAGAAAAACTCTGAAATGGTCTCTTAACATTTTCTGCGGCTGTAGATATATATATACATTTTTGTTTTCTTAAAACTTTGGCAACTTTTTCCACCAAATTCTCTTTAGGGAAATGAAACAAGAAATGTATATTTAATTATAAAATACAAAATAAATAAATAACATAAACTACACCACAGACATTTAAACTATTGAATGTATAGGGTGAATTTTATGTAAATGGAATTTCTTACTTTTTTTTTAAATTAGGCATATTTATACCTTAAATTTTAATCATCAAAATATGAAAAAAGTCTAATTTAAATTTTTAATAAATAAACAACTATTTTAAAGAAATTATATCCATGTAGAATGTACAGGGTGAATTGTGTAATTGTATTCCTTTTTATATACCCAAAATATATTATAAAAAGTTCAATAAAGAGAAGCAAAATATACATCAAAATGAATAGAAAAATATAAGAAAAATCTTAATGGTTGCAAAAAATAGCATACATTAATGCCAATTTAAACTTACATATGCAAAATAAATTTCCCTTGAATTTGGGGTACAAAAACACACTTGGCTGGTGTTAAAGATATTGACCACATTAAAAACCCATCACAGAGAGTCGGTCACCACACCTGAGATTTGGGCAGCAGGAGGGGCTTGTTGGCCTCATTTCCAAAGAATGGAGAGTGATAGAGCTGCAGGAAGACAAAGCTGCAGACAGGAAGTGAAGGCGGACGGGTTAGCTCACTGTATAACACTCATCTCCTAAACCTTCACAAGAAACGCACAATACATTTATCACCTTTACCATTCAGGCTGCAGCACCCGTATGGCTTTCATCATCCTACACCACTTACATTACATCACAGCAAAAATGAGAGAGTTAAAGGTGAAGGAGTTTGGAGTGGAGAACTCCATCAAAGTGCTGTGGTGAGAGGAGGTGAATGTCAAACTGTTCTCTAGAGATCACATTAAACCATTTTCTCTGTCCAGATGAATCGATAGCAGCAGGACTTAATATATCTTAACATTCTTAATATAGGGGTTTGGAGGGCACAGATTTACTTTTATAGATGACAGGCACAATAAACGTCACTGTGCAATGTTCTGTGTTTGTGTTATATTCGTTAAATTAATAAAAAAGCATGTGTGTTGAAAAATAATAATATTACGTTTAAACTATGTAATTTTACTACTTGTATCGACTTTTCTTTTAAGAAGTTGATTGTGAACGGCCTCTCAAGTCGTATTTACAACTGGGAAACTTGGAGATAAATTTGATAAGCAAGTTTCCAAGTTAATTGCCGTAGTGACTGGTATTTTGTAGATTGTTATTTCATATTTTTAAATTCCAGAATTATAAATACTTTAACAATTTTTTGAAGTGAGATGTAGAAACTACCTAAAATCATGTGAAGGCAGCATTAGTTCAAATAAAAAAGAATAATTGAAAAGCAAAAACTGGCTGGTCGGCAAAACTATGCTAATTCCTCTTTATTTTCCCGCTTGTATACATTTTTCTGGTCAGATATTGGACATGAAGACGTCTTACAACTGCAAAACTTGGAAATAGTGTTGATACCCGAGTTTCCAATAAACTTTAAACATAGTGCCTATAGTACAGAGTAAACATAGTACCGATGATATAGTAACTGTGTAGTCGTTTTTTCCACAATAGAAACATTGTCGTCGTTATAATCTTGCATATTTACATATATAAAAACAAGTAGATTTATATGTTATTTGATTTAAATTTTGTTATACACAGAGTAAATAACATGTATTTTAATTTTCGGCAAGGTACGACAAACTCGTAACCACGACTTAAAATGGGAAATATATATTTGAAAAAGCAAAAAAACTGGCTGGTAGTTAAAACTATGCTAATTCCACATAATTTCCCAATTTGTATACAATTTTATTGTCAGAAACTGGACATGAAGTCGCAGTACAACTGCGAAACTTGGAAATGATGTTAATACCAGAGTTTCCATAAAAATTCATAAACTTCAAACATAGTAACTTTAGAAATAGAAACATTGTCGTCGTTATAATCTTGCATATTTACATAAATAAAAACAATTCGATTTATATTAGTTATTTGATTTTAATTTGTTATACACAGAGTAAATAACATATATTTTAATTTTCGGCAAGCTACAACAAACTCGTAACCACGACTAAAAGTGGGAAGTAGAAACTATCTAATAGTATTTTATGGATGCATTAGTTCAAACCACACTAAAGCTTTTCTCCCGACATCAGACCTGTCACGACACGTCCTAATGCTTTACATCTGAATATAAACAAATGTGAACAGTACATGAATTCTGAAATTGATTCGAAAGGTAAGACCGAGCAGAAGGTTACTCAAACAATATAGCACACAATTCAAGAGGCTTTTAAGAGTTTACTTTCAGGGTCGTTTTTTAACTCAAAACTGAATGTTCTGAACTTCATTGAATTTCACAAGAGAAGCTTCCTCTATGCCTTCTTTATTTCTGATGTGTGTTTTTTAATTTCCGAGGATCGGCAAGACCCTTCGGATTGTACTAGGAGATAATGGTGGCTTTATCCAAACAGACAGGCCTAATGTTGGAACATTCTACAATTCAATGCGTCTGCTGTCTCCTGTGAGAACAAAGATGACAGGCATTACTGAATCACACGTAACAAGGCAGATACCAGAGCAATTCTCCTGATGAATGAGGCTTCTTGATTCAATGGGTTTCCGTCTATAAATAGTACACAAGCTATACAAACTCAAGATCCCGCTGGTGCATTTGTGGAAACCGTGCAGAGATGGATGGAGGTCATTTAGCGCTAATTCTAATTCACTGCAACAATTTGAAACCGTTCGACTCGAAACTGCCCCGCTTCGGCAAATAAGCGACCCGACGGCGGGATGATTTAGCATCTGCAGCGGACAGATGATGACAGTAATAGAGAAAAACTGAGACCTCCTGCCCTATCATTATTCTGAGTAATGGTTTGCTTCGAAAAAAGACCGCTTGCTCTGGTTCGCAGAAATGACGGTTGTTTTATGGTTTGAAGAGTGAATAAATCCACAATCAGTCATTATTGGACATGTTTTAGGCGGGTACGTCTTACCTTGGACTGAGTCCTGTGTTTTTCTCAGCATTGGTTGAACCTCCGCGATTGTGGTACGAGTCTCTGTCCGACTTTCTCTCCCTGCGGGATGACGGCGCGGAGACAGAAATGGTGTGTCCGCGGGGTCTGTGTCCGGTGGGAGACACTGGTCCCGGCTGGGAAGTGGGGAACTCTAGTTTCATTCTAGATGTGGATGAAGACGAGATGGACGCGCTGGTGCTGGATGCGACACTCTCTCCGTGCCAAACGGCTTCTCCCGGGACATCTCTTTCAGGAGGAGCGTGGGCCTTGATGCAGAGAGCATCTCCGACCGCGGCGCTCAGGACCGTGGCTTTGGTGAAGGCTTCGGGCAGCGTCTGGAGCTCTGGTGAGGAGCTGGATTTATTGAGGGTTGTGGTTTGAGAGAAGCTGAGGTCGGAGTCTTGGGCTCCAGGGGTGGAGAGGTTCAAAGGCGGTTGATCGATGGGGATACCGCCCTCGCTCACTTCCTCAAGGGTGGACTTCTCATCGTCCTGACTGGATGTTGAAGAGGACTTGAGGAGATAAAACACAGAAGAAACGGAGTTAAACAGACGTAAAAAACTCTTTTACTGGCCAATGCTAAAATTTAAGTAATTTATGAATTAATTAATTGCTTTCTGCTCTTAGTTGATCTTTGGGAAATGTGCAAATTCAAAGTGTTAAAATTGTAGATTTTCTTTACAAAGTTTCATCTCTATTTACTCGCCTGGCATGCATAATACAGAATTTTTGTAATTTCGCAGTTTTGCATGAATGTGGATTGTTTCAACATTGTCGTCACTTCGCATACCCTTTATTTTTAGTTGTAGTGTAAACAAACATTAAAGAGCCACTTTTTAGCGTATTTACGATGGATACCACCCTAGATAGTAAAAGGTGATTTTAAAGGTAATTTTGAGGATGTTACGATCCTTTTAAGCTTATTGTGCGAAGACAACTATAAAATATGTCACTCAATGACAGATTCTCCTAAAAAGTGTTAAAATATTATTATTCAAATTCAATTGAATGCCACTAGTGGCATTGACATTAGTGTGACAGGTTGACCATTAATTCTTCAGGCTGAAGCATAGTTCCCGTTTTACACGTACACGAGGGACAGCATCAGAATAGTACACGCGTACTGTTCACACACCGGCAGAATATTTGTTTAAGCACCAGGTTGCGTCAGTGTCCTGGCAACATCGATTCAAGTTAGCAGAAGAAAACCTGACCTCTGTAGGCCCGGAGAAGTATTGAAATATGTCACAATCCGCATGCGTCAATACCCTTGTGTACGCGTACGAGTCAAAAGCAGTATACTTTGCAAGGATGTGCATTCGGCTGAACGCTCGTGCACAAGTAAACAAAAGAAGTATGCCACAGGCTTTAAGTTCACATATCATTCGAAGCTGTTATTTTGGGTGTTCACTCACCCGGCTGAGCCTGCTGGCCGACGTCTTTTCAGTACCGATGAAAATGGGGTCAGACGGCATGGCCTCAAACTCCTCCACCTCTTGAGAGTTCGACGCTGAGATCGTTGCTTTGCTCCGCACTCCTTCTTCCAAGACCTCAGAGTCTGTTGGACGTGACATATGAACGTTAAACAAGATGCCGTCACCACAAATTGTGTCAGTACAGAGGAATTAGTCTAAACACTCCCCTAATCGTCTTCTAATACATGCACAGGCATCCGAAGATCAAAACTACAGGACGCTATGATCACAAACACACACAAGCTGATAGAGTTTCATTTGACAATGAAAGGCTTTAAAACATGCAGCTTTTAAAAGATCAACATAAAATCGAAATGTTAGCTGTAAGACCTTTAATATGTTAGTGGATCATCAAGGTTGATAAAGTTTGCACATTCACATTTTACTTTTGCTTCAGCACATACATCTCAATATTCAAGGATTTGAGCTTTTTAAATAAGAGGTAAAATGTCAAACAACTAAAGAGATAACAATGAAAACGAGTCAGATGTGAGGGGGTGTATTAGCATTTTACAATGGAAAGAAGCATCACATATTTTTTATGTAAAGTATATATGCCTTTCACGTCAAACTCAACAAAAAGCAAAGCAACACCAAATCAAAGCGTACAAATCAGAAATCACATCGCATTTGTATAGTGATTGGTCGACCATATTCTCGATTAGTTGGTCTGTCGGTGTTAATACAAACAGGAAGCTAAAGAACCACTCTACAACGGCACAAAGCGTGTGTGTATGTGTTTGAGGACACATACACACACATGGGTAATATATCTACCTGCCCAGGAAATACTCCTGTGAAACCTGCCAGGCATATCGGAGGGGCAGAACGAGCAAAGAGCGCCCACTGTGGTAAACACCCGGCACACAAAAACCAACACATGGCAACCCATCAGAATGGACCGAGGAGACAATGCACAATGGGTAATGATACGAAGTCAAAATAAAGTCGAACAATTGAAAGATGAAAGACTGAAAGAAAATGTCGAACAGAAAAACAGCAGACCCAATGTGTGATGTCACTGCCACCACAAAATCGAAAAAAAGCAATGCTTGTGTACTGTTCACTGCATTCCATGCACTATAAGGTGCCTAATGTTTTAGAAAAAATACAAAGTAAAAAAAAGTTAAAAACTGTAATATTCCAGCATCTGTAAAACAACGTAAAATAACATTTATGTCAAAAAAACATATGTTTTCATGTTATTTTACACCCAGCATGTAATTTGCAGTCTGTGTCACTTCGAAAAAAACGTAAAATTACGCAAATTACAGTGTTTTAAGTATGTGCAAAACCCAATTGTAAACGCTAAACATGTGAGGATTGTTGACAAAATATGTCACATGACACTTTGGCAAAATATTGCACCCTTGTTTGTAGCTTTGGATACGTGTCTACTTAATAATTCTTTTTTAAATAAATATGATTATTACACTACAGACGTAGCGTATTGTGTGTTTCTAAGTGACTGTCATAGTCTGTCTCTCCTCACAGATACAGGCGTAGGTTGGACAAGTGAGCGGATATAGAGATGGACATGATGGCACATTTCACCTGTATTGGAGCGCTGAATGAGGCAGGGTTTGCTCTGGGGTGGGGGCACTTCTGCGGGGGTAACGGGGGCATCGGCCTGGGGTTCCTTCACCCCATCCATGGCCATCAGCACGGTGGACAGCTCCTGCAGGGGAAGGTTACCCAACTCGGAGGAGAAGGGGCTCGGGGGATTCTCCAAACACATCAGCCAGCTGGTGTTACCTGAGGATAGATGAACACTAGCCTCAGTGAATACAGAAAATGGCGTTTTGATTTAAATTTCAGGTTGCGAACAGTTTTTGTTAATAATAATATGACAAATGCAGTGTACACAACAAAAGCTAATTGAAATATTTGCGTGCGTAGATTACTGTAGATACAAAGTCAATGCAAATATGCGAATAGACACGGATTCATGCCGGGCGACGCAAATGACGACATGTGGACTACACGACTACGTCATGAATATCACATTTCGCAGAAATCGCATCTTCCGCAAAAGTTAAAAAACGTCATCAAGCAGGAAAGTTGCGTGAAGAGCTTGTTGACAGGTCCAATTTGATACGTCCAGATGCGGAAAGATTTGTTGAATTTTTTGCATGTTCATTTTATTAAATAAACAATTTGTTGAATGGGTGCTGTAGTTTGTTCGCATTTAAAGAAACCGTATTGTATATTGACATCTAGAGGTTGAGCTTCGTATCGCAGTCTAAATTCAAAATATTGGAGAGACAAGTTTTACCAAGTGACAGTTCTTCTCGGATTCTTTTGCTTTATCAGAAATAATCTACAGGCGCTCTATTGTTTGTGACTGTTAACACCAAAAGGCCATGTGAAATAAAATCATTAATTTCAGTATTATGAATAACAATTTTAGAACCGTGTACCGCGAATTCCATTATATAGTCAATACATGTAAACATAACAAACAAATAACATTTTTATAAAATATATGATAACATTGATATTATTCATTTGTACACAATTTCTTATTGTACGCACAGTTTTGTCCCCTGAAATGAACAGTTTGTGTTTCTCAAATACAGCACAAAAAGAGACAGAGATAGAGTGAAAAAGAGGGAGAGAGCTGCTGGTTGTTCCGCATGAACTGTGTTCCAATACAAATTGAAATCTTTCAGTTTTCCGCTGATCACCATGATGAACCACCAAAGATCCCAAAAACATGCAGAAAAGAACACTCCAAATGGACCTCTGAAATTGCCTGAAATATAATTTCGAAAACATCCAAGGACACGTCGCAATTAATGTGAGAAATGCGGTGAAATGTTCCCGAGCGGTTCTTCATTTAGAGCCAGATGGAGAAAAACAAGATTACATGAAAAGATGAGGAAAATGAGGCCTGCGGGCACGGCAGGTGTGAGTCAAACTATTATGAAATGTCTGAAATGGCAGCATCGACCCTGCGGGCGCGTGTGCCCGCATGCAACTAAAATGCCCTTGGAAGAAAGTTAATACGATTTCATTTCTGTGCCACGCAGTAATGTGTCATAATCGAGCGTGTTTGGGTGATAATTATGGCCGGAGCGGAGGTCACAGAGGTACAGAGTTGATGCGGGGCTACGTTTTGGGCATTTTATTGTAAAAGGTCATGCAAAAATATACATTCTACACACAAATACCTGAGGGTCTGCGGATGAAGATCTCGGCCCAACCCTGCGTCAACATGGGCACAAACTCTGCCAAGCTGGACTTGTCTTTTAGGGGAGGGGAGGAATGAGAAGTTGAAGGTAGATGGTGGTCTTCTCCTCCCCTGTGGGACCCCAGGACCTCCAGCGGGGGGCCGGGCAGAGGCAACGGGCCACTGTACTCTCCTTCAGGAGACGCCACCAGTGGACTGAGACTCTGAGCTGGGCCGGCCCGTAGAGCGTGACCTCCTAGAGGAAGAAAATAACAGATTGTACAACATATGTATGCTGTTGAATATGGTTGTGAAGCAGGGGTTTGTTGTTGTCATGCCTGATATGGAGCGGACTCGGGTTCGAGTGTTTGTGTTGATCTGCTGGCCGGACTGGGACTCAAGTTTAGCTGGAGCTTCTTTGGTCTGGCGGGTGTGCAGTGACGGGTCTGACCTGAAGGGGGCAGCAGCATTTATTGTTGCGTTAGATATTTATTGTATTGTTTGCTAATAATCAAGGCTGTTTTTGTTTGAACCTGGTCTTTTCTCCTCCTACGGGTCGCTCCGTCATGTCCAAACCCAGCAGGGCTTGCGTTCGAGACCCACCGCTGGTTGTTATGGTGACCAATTTATTCCCAACCAGCCATGTCATACTAGGTCCACCGGATAACAGAAACTCTGCGATGGGAGACCTGAGAGAGAGAGGAATGCGATTACTTATCGATTTCTTATTTCCTGTTATGCACGAGAGACAGACAATGTTATGGGAAAAAACACAATTATCTCTAAAATGTTTTTTCTCTTGTACTGTTCTCACGATAAAGATGCAACACTTTCCAAAACATCCAGCTTAACCACACAAGGACTTTTGTTGAAAACTCATATTCATTTGTATATATTAAGTCATGTTCAAAATGACACTTTCTTTCTTTCTTCCGCAGAACACAAAAGAAGATATTTTGAAGAATGTTGTTATTTGGCCCCCATTCACTTACATTGTTTCGTGTCTATACAAAAGATGTGAATGGTGGCCAGATAACAACATTCTTCAAAACATCATCTTTGAGTAAGGTGAGTAAATGATGACATATTTTGGATTTTTACGTGAACTTTCGATTTAACTTCCTAGAAAAGTAATGAATGATATATTTATTTTCTACTCAGCCAGACCTCTTGGGCAAGGCGGAGAAGTTCGAGAAGACGTATCGTGCCATCATGTCCAGGCAGGTCTCCGTCAGCTCCAGATGAACGGTCTTCAACGCGTCATCCGCTTGCATCACCGCATTCTCATCAGCTGAGCCCAGGCTACAGGTGGTACTGGACGTCTGCATTCTGAAGGGGTCAGAGGTCACACACAAGCATCTGGGTTAAAGGTCAGTTGTACGTCACCTGGCCACCACCCCAAACACAGAAGTCGGATTCACAACCAGCTCCGCTCTGTATATTTGCTTTGATTAGGACTCCGACGATGTGTCCTTATCAGGTGTCTCGTGACAATCAAAGCCGTCTTTGATGAAAGTCGCAGGCATTCAGAAGAAATCATGTTTCATACAGTTATGGGATTGTTGATTTCACCAGCACCGCAACGAAAGTAAAAGGCAGGCGAAAATGTCTCGTCGCTCAAGCCCGTCACAATGGGTTAGAAATAAAACAGTGAGGAGAGAGAGGCAATTTGTTGCTTTGTTGAGTCACGGCTGATCAGGACACAACTTCGGGTCGATGGTAAGAGTGTGTAAGTGAGGTTTTAAAAGAGAGACAGTGAATAATAAATTAATTAATTCAATTCCACCAAAAACACACTGACATGCAGTTAAAAACACACTTTTAATACATTAAAACTCAATACATAGTCTATATGAATGAGTCCAGCGCAGCATTTGTGACAGAATGTTGAATACCACAGAAAAAAAATGATTGGACTCATCCCTGTTTTCTAACAAATAAAGCAAAACTAGAAATGAAAGAAAACTGTGTCCGTGTTGCGTATGGTTTAAGATCAGAAAGGTAAAGTTCATACTTTTGTTGAAAATTTGCTCGCGCCTCAAAAAGGAAAAGCAAGATTTCGTGTTAAAGCATTATTGTACCCAAGACTTCGGGATGAGTCTGATATTGTTTTCTGTGATATGTTGCCCTGGAACTTTTCTTTGTTTTATCCTATTTATCCATCCTTTTTTTATGTTTTCTCTGCTTCTCTGAAACAGTGACACAACTGGGACCTAGTTAAGATCTATGGAATGAAGCAGATAAACCTTAGCAGAGAGCGAGAGAAAGAAAGAGAGAGAGAGAGAGAGAGAGAGAGAGGTACATTAAAGAACACTTTGGATGCATGCCACACATGAGACAAAACTCCCTAGAAAAGTTCAACCGGCAACACTTTTTCAGCCAAGTGCATGCACACACACATCACCCATGTGAAGTGAATCTGATGATCTAGGTGATGGCATTAATCTAAGACACTCATCAGCATTCTGCTCTCAAATTACCATGGCAACCACATCCCAGGGGAAATCAAGCAGGTTTGCATTATCTCCATACACTAACAGTACACACCCTCACACCTTGCGTTAACACACACCGCTGGGGATGACGAAGAGTGTTCATCGAGCTTTTACATCGACTGTCTGACCCTGAGAATCAGGAACGGCTGACTAACAGAACCACAGCACCAGACATAACCAAATCCTACCAGATTTCTGGTGTTGACCAATATTATTTTATTGTTCATACTTGGGTTCAGATCAGATCATAGTATCTGCTTAAAACAAAACTCTAATAAACGGAGAAAAAGACAGACGGAAAAAGATAGACAGAAAGATAGAGAGACAAACAGACAGAAAGAGAAATACATAGAGAGATAGACAGACAGATCAAGAAGAGTGAGAAAGAGAAAAAGGGAGAGAGAGAGAGAGCGAGATAGAGATAAACAGAAATACAGAAAAACAAAGACGGACAGACAGACATTTAAAAAGAGAAACAAAAAGATACAGGCCCGGTTTCACAGACAGAGTTTAGCTTATGCCAGCAATATGCCTGAGGTGAATTAAAATATTTATGTTGCTTTTATAAAAAAAAGGATCTTGAGACAAAACAATGGCACTGATATATTTTAAGATATTTTCGGGCAGGTTATATTCAGTTAAGACAGGTCACACATTCATTTTAGTTTGTGACTAGGCTTAAGACTCGACTGTGAAACCAGGCCATAATAGATAAACAAAGAGCGAGATAGATACACAGACATGCAGTAAACAAATAATATAGTTAAATATAGACAGACAGAAAGACACATAAGACAGACAACTATAAGATTTAAAAGAAAGACGGACAGACAAAGTGTGACGCAGAATTACTTTGTCTTTCTATCAAGGTAACATCAAAAGCCATAAAAACATGTAGTTTGCACCTAATCAACGCACATTTATCTGCAAAACACAACTATAGAAAAATGAAAGAAACATTTGGGTACATGTGGGTCTCAAACGCAGAACGGCAGACAGGGGGAATTATTTTAAACCTCAATGTTACCCGAGACATCTGACGTCAATGTTGCATAATATTGACACACAACCTCACACTAAATGTCTGTTCCCATCATCTCACAAACTCACAAAATGAAAGACACCTACTCAAAGGCTGTCAATCAATCTGTTTTTTAATCATAACTTTTTTCAGATAGTGACCACTTAACAAAAAACAAAAAAAACATAAAAACTAAAACACTGTGACTGGTCAATCTTCATGTACTGTTCAAGGCCCGCCAACAGCCAATGACGAACAAGAGGCAAAATGAACCGGGCGTAATGCCAAAGAGGGAAAATCTGACCGTGAGAATATCCAACACGTGAAAACACAAACACTCACACAAAGAGAGACGGGAAAAGACGCATCAGGTCCCAGTTTGTGTACCAAAGGTCCCAAATGTTTCATCTAGACAGTTAAATACACTTATAAACTTATTTCACAGCTTCCGGTACAGCTGAACAAAATACTCTGCCTTCAGAAACATTTCACTTTTCAGTTTAAACTTGAGAACTTCATGAAAACTGATTCACAGCCATTTCCCACAGAAAGAAATGTCAGTGTTCACTATCTCTTCAGACACACGTAAAGCCTCTTTGTCATCTCTATTAGCTGCAGACAGATGATCTCCAGGCATTAAATGCATGTGAAGTAACGGATGTGATTTGTCTGTATAACTTTTCTCGGTTGATGCATTAGGAGATGACAGCGTGGAACATAAATGTAGACGTGTGCTTAGTGTGGATGTCCTCAGCATTTGTTTTTGTCATTCATTCACGCTAATATCTTTAAATATCAGACGTTCTGTGCAACACAAAAGAAGATATGTTGAGAAATGTCTCTGTGGTTTTGTGTATACACAATGAAATTCATAGGAAACTTTGGTTGCCAACCTTCTTCAAACTATCTTCTTTTGTGTCCTGCAGGTGAAAGAAAGTCAAACATTTTTGGGGTGAACTGTCCCTTAGAAGTTCATTGATGTCCCTTTGTGATTGAACAAAATAACTTTGTATGGGAATCGATTTGATCTCATTCTAAGATTTCAAAATGTATTCTTCTGGTTACATCCTGTACAATAAAAACAATTGCTTTCTTCGACAATGTTGCTAAAATAATTTAGCAAAAATCACAACACCCTTGCACAGTTCTCCTTAAGGCTATTAGGAAACCTATGACAAATAGATCAAGAGGATTTCCCACTTTTTGAAGCGTGAAGACAAATCTTCCTGCTGCATGCTAAGAGTGGACAAACAGCAAATTCGGAAGCTTTTCATGGGCTGATAAATAGATTTGATGGCGATAAGATGCTCTGGGTTAATAAAGAAAAGACCCTGAGGATGAAAATTCTGCCAGGATACAGATCCTACACTGCCATCTGCTGGTTTACCGCTATATAGCATAATGTGAAGCTTAAAAAAACATATTATACATAAAACTCAATTTGACATCAAGGATGTACAACTAAATTAAGTTGAATTTCCATAGCTTCCAATTAATAATGGCTAACTCCACTGGTCAAGATTCATTATTGTGTTCAGTCACAAGTGGGCGCCATTGAATTCTTAAAAGGACAGTTCACCTAAAAATATAAATTATTTGACCAATTATTCACCCTTGTGTCATTACAAATCTGTATGATTGCACCATATCCAGAACACAAAATAAGATATTTTAAAGAACGTTGGTAACCAAACAACACTGGCCTCTATTGACGTCCATTGTATGGACACAAAACCACTCAGACACTTCGCAAAATATCTTCTTTTGTGTTCCACTGAGGAAAGAGTCACATACAGGTTTTAAACAACGTGAGGTTGAATAAATGAAAGAATTTGTATTATGTGTTTTAAAGAAAAAGTTTGTTGCGTAACGTTTAAAGACAGTGAAACATTTTTTCATCTTTTTTACTCTTGTACAACTTTGACACACACTGGATAAATGATTTAACCTTGATAACACAATGACAGATACTTTACCTGAGAGAGCAAAGAGTGTGTGAATATCATGTGTTCATGGCACTGAATTCATACCGAGACAGGCAGCAGGCTGAGTAAAGTTGAATTACAGCTGCCCATGACAAAACAAACTGGAAAAAAGCTTGCGTGAATGTCAGGTAATGCCGACCCCCCCTTTGTTGTGCATGCTTTCTGTGTACAGCCATTTGTTCGCAAAAAAAAAAAAATAACATTGCAAACACCACAAAAAAGCATTGTAGCCCAAATACCAAAAAAATAAGTTAATGTAATAAAATGACCGTAGTAACAAAGCCTCAGTGCATGCAATACATGTTAGATTAAACCATCCTCCAGCATGCACCCATTCCCGCAAATCAGAACAACCCCAAACCAGAAGGCAACGCCCACCCACGCATCGGCAAGACAACGCCCCGCCCTGGACACCCAAGCCCCACCCACCCTCCAACCAGAAAAAGAAAAGCAGGGATTTGTCTGATGTAGTTAAAGAATTGGCTGAGGTTACCAAAAATGCTCTACCTGCGCACCGCATGCTCGGACACACTGATGCTTCGTGAGCGGAAGGCGTCCATGGCCGACAGATCTTTCAGGTCTTTAACAGGCGAGTTTGCGCTGGGGCCTTGCTTCACCACTTTGGTCGTCCGCAAACTGCCCCGAGGGCAAACGGGTCAGGTGCGTCAGGAAAAGGGAACGTTGGGGGAAATTTGGGGCGTTTCGAGGTCGAGCAACCACAGAACATTCCAGCAGCACGGCACCATGTGAAGGGTGAGGGGTCAGGTGGATGGGGGTAGTCACGAATGGGTCAGATCGCAGGTGAGGATCCAAGGCGTTGGCAACCCCCCAAACCACACCCACCACGCAAGGCCCAATCAGAGGAGGGGGGAGGAGTCAAAAAAGGAAGTGAAAGGAAAACAAAAGTAATTCGGTCAGCAGTGCACACTGAGAACTAGAAAACAGGGACAATGTTACAACAAAAGAGGGAGAAAGAACGAACTGAGAGGAGAAACAGCATAAACGAGAGAAACAGACACATAACAAGGCAAAAAGTAAGCGATCTACTTTTCAGCGTTCTACAAAAAGAATGAACCAGTGGGAGAAAACAGCACAAATATACAGGGAGGAAAAGCATTCAGACACGCAAATGGGATCTTTATACTGGAAGTGAACAGCATTTTAATACAGTTAATACAGTAAATAAAACACAAAATCAATCACTGGAAGAGGTGAAAAAGGGGGGCTGGAACAGAGAATGTGTGGCTTTTCAAGCTAATGGATTGCAAAATCTTGAATATATACTAGAGATGAACCGATATTTCGGCCACTAATCGGTATCGGTTGACAAAAGCAAATTTTCACGCTGTCGGCCCATAGTTTAAAAACAGTCGTTGATCAGGACCGATATATCCTGTCAATCAAAAGAGGACAGGAAAATGTTAAGAAACATGACCAGATTGATGTTCCACATTAATTCATTATATTATGTTAATCTAATTAATAACATTCGGAAAGTCTATCGGCAGATATAACGACAAACAATCGGCGGATACATTTTGTGTCAGTGTATCTCTAATATATACTTTAGTTAATTTCATCAGTTTCGTAAAAACAGAGAATCATATACTTAAGTTAACACTAAATGAATTGCAAATCAGACGAAACTGCAAAAAATAATAATCTACCTCCTCTACCGATAGCCCCACCCCCAAACTCCAACAGTGACGCCAATATTGCCGTGTTGCTTGGTGGATTTAAAAACATATATTTCTTTCGTCACAGAGCATATGCCGACTAGTCACCAAACAACCAATGGGATTAAAAATGTAACTTGTTTAGCACTTTTTTCTCACTTACGTATCATTTCGCTCAAAAATACATTTATTAGAGATTCATTTAATGAAAGACACACTTTTTGGATTGTCAAAAACTGTGATCTACAGTATTTAATACAATCAGTGGCACTTAATAAAATGAATTTGGATTCTTTGATGTAGCTAATCTACCAAATGTCAAATCACACATTATACAACCAAAGCTACTTTTTTGCTAGCTGTTTGAGCTTTCCATTCAAAGTCCAGCCCCAATGAAAGCAAAAAACAAAACAAGAGATGGAAAATCCAACAACAACAAAATCACATGATGCTGCTACTATGACAACATGGATGACGATGAATTTTGACAGCCTGTTAAAACTTTGGTGCAGTAATTAAAATACACTGAATTCGCAGAAAGTGTGTTGTTATAATGGTGATTTGCTTGTACGGTTATCTGGAGTATGAGATATGGCGGCTGTTTCTGCACCCAATAGAACAACAGAGCTGAAAAGAGGACAACGAAGATAGAACATAAGAGAATTGGACAGGGGAATAGAGGAACAGGCTCGCTTCTGATTGGGCGATTCTAATCGGCACGTCAGTGGGCGGGACTGTTATCATCTAACCAATAACGTTTTTGTAAAACATCATCTCATTGGCTGCTGCTGAGATTAATAAGAGCAGGGTGAAAAAAACTTTGGGAGTTTAAAAGCTTATTTAAAAGGTAATTTTCCATTTCTTCAACTACACGCAAATAAACTATTAACAATTTAATTAAACAATTAGCAATATAGCGATTAAACTACCTTAAAACAAACTTTTCATATTGACTAGTTCATTTATTTAATTCAGTCATGGATGTATGCATATATCATGCATCCGAAACGTTGTAAACATCTACACATGGCTAAAGCTAATTTAATAACTAGGTTTTTTGGCACTATGTATATTATTTGCCTAATCACGTAGAATGTATTCTGTATTTCAACACGTCTAATAACATCTTATTATTGTTTGTATTAGGAATGACACCACAATGAAGAAAAAACTTACTTTGTGTCAACTAAATATATGGTTTGTTATATTTTTGTTTAACTATAGTTTCTAATCTTTAATCTTTAAAGTGAAGGAAAAGTTTTGTATATCTTCAAATATCAATAAGAAAGTGGAAATGTACGTTTTCCTAAAATGAATCCCTGAAAGAAAAAAACTCCCCATAGTTGAAGAAACATCCATTAATAAATGAACAAATAAAATGGCATTTAAGCGACAGTCTGCCTGTGAGATGCAGTCACCACTGTATGGAGAAATCTGAGGGAAAAAATGAGACATTAAAGTCCAGGTAAAGAGAATTCTTAGAATTGTTGAAACACATTACAAAGACTAGGACGTATGTAATACTGAATTTTGGAGTTAAACCGTTAAACAGTTTTTCCGCATTTGCTTTTCAGGATTCTTTGGGCGGGGCATACACGGAGGATCGATGACGCAATGGAGCGTCTGAGCATGCATGGCCCCTCCCCTATCACTAGAGCGCCTATCATCAGGTGTCTGCTCGATCACAAGCTCAGGGTTGTAAGCTTTTCGCACAAGCTTTCAGGCTCTCTGCCCAACTAAACAAATCTCACGCCAAATAACAGACAATCCACCCGGTTGCTTCGCTATCAGCAATTTCAGCATCTACCTTATCAGCTCAAGAGAGAACCCCTACAAATAGACAAAGCTGTCCGTGTTCAGAGCTTGACATCTTTATTGAAGCTGCTGACATCTGTTTTAAATCATAATCCTATGGAGTAAACCGACAGTAAAACTGTTTTCAAAAAAAGTCCTGAGCGCTTATTTTAAACTCCAGCGCCGGCGTCTTTTTCTGCAGCTCAGAGTGCTTTTGAGGTTGGAAAAAAGTTCAACTTTTCTGAAAAAGCATCTCGTCAAGCACCGTTTTCACAGCGAACCAATGACGGAGACCTGTCGTTTCCATAACAACGTACATGATTGGTTGAGATGGCTCAAGTTTAAAAATATAATATGGAGGCCGAAACGCCGATTGGAGCATAGTATTGTGTAAATGTACGTTTAATGTTCACTTTCAATTACTTTTGATTGCATTTCTAGCGAGAAATTTGTATTGTAGTTTTTAAATATGTGATTGGTCATAGCAAAGACGCTCTTTGTTATAATTCAAATAGACTTCCGTTACGCTGCCTATGAAGCCTGTCTCTCTAAGATGCCTTCGTGCACAAATGCTATCTTTAAACATTGCCGGATGCTATTTGTAACCACAACTCGCTCTAGGTTCGGGCTATTACCGGGCCCGGAGCCTTTGCAGCGCATTTGAATTCAAATCCTCACATAAAACGTATTCACCTAATTCACATATAGCCTACTGGGCTGAGGACTCAGGTTGGGCGATTTGAGTGGGCGTGGCTTCAGCACAAACAGCAGACACGCCCCCAGCGTTTGAGAGCAGGGAGTCCAGCTAATTTTTTAATTAGCAACTTATTTTATTTACTTAGATGTTTTTATCCATTCAAATTTGGCTGGGAGGTTAATAACACACTTTTCTGTTGTGTGACAAACTCACAACACATATTTCAATATCACTTTACTCGGACTATAAAGTGCAGATTAGGATGAAAACACAAACAAAAGGTAGCGAGTGAAACATCTCACAGTCAGACTAGCATCGCAGAGTAAATGTTCTGACATAACCAGACATACAGTATACTGTCAATCAGCAGTGAATGAGCCAATGAGACGTCTGAATGACAGTCATGCGTTATCTGTCCCTGGATATGTGTGAGAGGGTGTATGGGTGTGTGTGTACCTCTTGGGTCTCTCGTTCAGACTGGTGCTGCGGGCTCTGAAACTGCTCTGCTCGTGTGTGTCATCAAACGGCAGGAGAGCATTTGAACGGAGACCCTAAATGATGGAGCACAAGTCATTTGTTATGAATGAAAATTACGCCATTATTTACTCACCCACTTGTCATTTCAAACATTCATGACTTTCTTTCTTCCGTGGATCACAAAGAAATTTTGAAGAAAGTCGGTAAGCGAACAGCACTGGACCCCATTCACTTCTACCAATGCAAGTGAATGGGGGCCAGTTTACAACATTCTTCAAAATATCTTCTTTTGTGTTTGAAATGACAAGTGGGTGAATAAATGATGACAGAATTTTCCTTTTTGGGTGAACTATCACTTTAAAGACAATACGCTAGGATACTGCAATCCCGAAGTGTCCACTTTGGCACAAATTTGATTTACTAGTGAGGCTGCTCAGACATTTTAAGACATTCTTAACATTTGTTTGTGTAAAATGTGCTACAATAAACACCACTTGACTTCAAGTTATCTCAAGTTAGACCAAAAAAATTGATAAATTCTGTGCCAAGTTTTGACACTGAAGTCATATCGTAAAAAAAACATTATACTCAATACATTATACCTACACGTTATACTTAATTTAACGCAATTAAGTATTTATCGGATTACATAAAGTAGTTTTACAGCACTTAGTGGTTTTGATGCACAATTTCAGTTTATCTGGTGGATTGAATAAGAATTGGTTTTGATGTTTTTATAACAATAATCTTCTATCTGAACAAAAAATGCAGATCCTGCTGTAAAACTGTCGTTCTATTACTATACAGATTATACTATAAAGATTTTTTTTTTTCAAATAAAAAGTGGTTCAGCTCTGAATTGAGAATGTCTGAATCAATGTCATTTTACTGTTTACACTGAGGTCAAACAAACCTGAGGTCAGAGTGCATATTTGTATTTTTTGTATTAAAAGCAAGCAAAACTATTTGCGCGAGTAGATTACGAGTCAATGCACTGACATGAATAGATGCAAATTTGTGGCGGCGTTGCAATCGATTGCCACGAACGCGAGATATTCATCCCAACCGTGTCTTCCGTGCAAGCTGAAAAATGTCAACTCGAGTAAAACATTTGCATAATCTGGCAACGGTGCACTTCCGGCACAACAGCGGACGCTTGAGGACCCCCCCATCACATATAAAAACCACGTAAACCCGTGATAAAAGTAGAGCGAAAAACTCAATGCTTCTCTTTGGTGTGAACACACAGTTAGAGCTTAAAGACCCAACCGACCTTGGTGATGTACTGAACAAAGTCTTTTCTGAACGGCAGCCGGCAGCGGATGAACCACATGGCGATCACATGATGGGCTAAAGATACTATGTACTGATTAAACCTGTGGACAGAACGAAATAAGTAAAATCCCAGATATGTGGTATCTGGTTTTCAAAATATGGAACTTCAAAAATAATCACCAATTTGTTTGAAAAATGAACCCGCTAAAAAAGCGGGTTAACAAATTTTTTTTGAATATTTACACATTATTCGTGCAAGTATGTGTGATATTACTCATCGTATAAACCAGTCAATGTGTAAGCACTTCAGACTCACTTTGAGGGGTTGGTGTACGGCAGCGATATAGCAAACACGCTAACATACTGCTCAGCTACAAAGTTAGCGTACAGGTGTGGAAGCCGCACCAATGCTGAAGAGACAAATAACAAAACATTTTAGGACTTCAACAGTTTTATATGAACAGAATATGACCTTTAGAAAATAATAAAATACAAATAAAACTCTAGTAAGTGATGGTATTCTGATTGGTCGGAGTATGAGATGGCATTTGGATTGGTCAGAATAATGATGATGTGTGTAACATTAAATATGCGTGTACTCACTGGACAGGAACTCCAGCATGGGCGATGCCATGGCAACGGTCGCCGAGATGTGCGTGAGCTTGACGATGAGGGCGGGGAGGAGTTTGATCATGATGTCGGGCATCTCCACGGTGCACATGGTCAGAGCGACCACGCACTGCTTAGCACAGCGATAAATCAAGCCCTTCTCCAAACACTGAACCAGCTCCCTCTGAAATACACGCAGAACATTTGAATCTGATTTGATAGAGCGTGTTTCTCTGAGGTGTGTGTGCGTGAGTTACCTGTCTGGGCTGTTCTAGATAACTGTGGTACGAGGTGAGGGCAGTTAAAACCGGAACCACAGCGAGCTGAACGTCGGTCAGGGAGAAGCCATCGGGAGTCTTTCTCAAACGCTCGGATATGAGACGATCTGTTACCTTTACGTAGATACACAATCACATATTAACCCGCTGACACATGAGGCGCTTAAACAAAAACACAGAGTTCTTTGAGAAAGCGTGCTTGTGTTTTTACCATCGAGCAGAGAGTTGAGCAGAGGTGGTCGATGTTGCACGGTGATGTCAGTATCAGAACTTTGTTCTGTATGGTGCAGGACATCTTATCAAGAACCAACTTCAGAACTTTCCAATCAGTCTCCTACAAATCCAACAAACACCATCAGCATTGGAAAAACAGTGTACTTTTAGCGACGTGTGTGTACAGATGTGTCTGTGACTATGTGTACCATCTTCAAACACTGCAGTAACACATTGAAGACTAGGCTGTAGGGCAGAAAGGCAGTGCGAATGGAGGAGGGCGGGGCCACCGGTGTGGGACTTCCTGCCGGCGGGGAGACAGTTCCTGCTGGCTTCTTATCTGTCACTCTTTTTTCAGACTCTCTGAAAGTCAGACGATTGAGCAATGAGTTAGACAAAACACTAAATCTGAATGCCCCCGTGTGCGTGCGTGTTCTTACCCCACATCACAGTGGCAATACGGGCTGAATCTCATGACTCTGTCTTTATTTGGCACTCCCAGCCGATGAAGAAAGTCAGCCCTCATCATCAACAAGTAATCAAAGACCTGAGAGAGAAATAAAATCATTATAATCTGAAATATACCGTTTTTAGTTTCCTGCCATTTATGAACCGCCGACCCTGTGACATCTGACCTGTAGTCGTACAGAGCTGGCGATGGCACTGCAGTATTTGTTCTTGTAGTGAAGTTGCAGGTGAGAAATCAGCAGCTCGTACACTCGACTGGCATGAATGGCGGGCAGACTGTACAGTTTGCTCTAGAAGATAAGAGACGAGAGAACCGTAGATATACACACTGTAGAGCTCAATCGGACAACCACAGACATGCACTAGACTGTAAAAACTGTCATTTAATCTTTAATGCACAGAAATGACAGATTTACTGCAATGTAAACAGAGAAAATTCGAAACACAGAAAGCAATACAGTGCAACATAATAGTGTTCAAATCCATTTTTCAAAAAGCACATTCAACTGTGGAAAGAAATTAGGAGATCATTTCAAATATGTTTTAGGTATTAAAAAAATGTACTTTTTTTAATCATTGAATTATAGAAATTATTCTCTCAAATTTTATATAAAATATTTTTTCTATATGCATTTCTTTGCCAAAAATTCAAAATGGCCAAAAAGATGCTCTGTATTTTTTCAGATATCAGATACGGCAAAGACAACAAATTCTTCTTCACTTTTAAGTAAAACAACGGTATAATTTCCATATTCATTTAGGAAAAGCTCCACAATAAATGTGTATGTGATAACCTGGATTTTTGTCATATGTCTTGTCATGCTGTCAGCCTTTCACATTTGCTGTCGGATAACTTTATGTCACTCCTGAGATTTGATTTTGTTGAAATTCAACAGACACTGAACTGGAACGGACACAATACATCTAGAAATGCTGGAATGGTCTTTTAATTTTTTTCACAGCTATATATATATCAGTAGGACTCCGGTTAATAAATCGAACCAATAAAAAATGATGCAACTATGAACATTGTGCATTTTCCCAAGATAACTTAAGTTAGGCTTTGAAGCTGTATTAACATGTACAAATTACACAATTTGCCAAAGGCTGAAGAAAGAAAGTCATATACAGTGGGTACGGAAAGTATTCAGAGCCCCTAAATTTTCCACTCGTTGTTATATTGCAGCCATTTGCTAAAATCATTTAAGTTCATTTTTTTTCCTCATTAATCTACACACAGCACCCCATATTAACAGAAAAACAAAGAATTGTTGAAATGTTTGCAGATTTATTAAAAAAGAAAAACTGAAAAATCACATGGTCCTAAGTATTCATGTGAACTTAAATGATTTTAGCAAATGTCTGCAATATAACAACGAGTGGAAAATTTAAGGGGGTCTGAATACTTTCCGTACCCACTGTACCTATACAAGAATATAGAAAACATGTTTTTAATACCTGCAGTATCTCGAGCAGACCAAAAACGGCGGTTCTCACATCCTCCATGGATGACTCTGCAGACAGATCTCTCTCTCCATCCATTGAGCATGTTAATGGACGACTAGCCACCTACAGACAAACCAAAGGCTTTACTCACAAACACATTTCTCTTAGGCTATTAACTCTTTCAGCGGCATTGACGAGTTATCTCGTCATTTAAAAAAAACGGTTCCCCGCCAAAGACGAGTTTTTTCGGCAATCAATGTTTGTACTGTTATACAGCAGGTGGCGCTATTACACACCTTTGGGAAAAGTACAGAATCCCAGAACCTAGAACGTATATGTTTTCAATGATTGTTCTGAGTCTAATCTGGGCGGAATCTTTGACAAAAAACGTTAAATATCTCAGCTTTTTAATCAAAATTATGCATTTTTGTAGAAGCCTACCCTTCTATACGGAGTGATAAAAAACGAAAATAAGAAGATAGAAGAATACGGTTTCTTTTGTTTAAAAGCTGAGACTGTTCATTCATTTGATATATTGTTTGTTCATATATTCTTAACACAAAATTTACTGTGAGCCATTAAATTTGGGTGAAAATGAAAAAAAAAACGCTGGAGTAGGCTGGCAACTGTTTTTTAAAAAGGCTGGCGGCTAATGAGTTAATAACGGTCATGAATAAACATCAACTTTTTTTACTCAAAAATGACTATCCGTGTCATTGATAATGGCTCTGTGACATCATCACGCCATTACCCTCTCAATGATGTCCAGCAGGCTGCCGAAGTGATGGGTGTTACAACCTTCGGCCAGATCCACCAACAGCTGCGTGGCCTGTTTCCTGACGCACAGATCTCGATCTTCAGCGACCTGACCAAGCTGAGGAATCACCACCACTTCAATCAGCTCCTCCTGGACGGAGAGGGAGAACGTTTGTTTCTCATCTCACAGACTGCTGGGATGTTCCATAATAACACAGAAAATATGAAAAAACAAGGTTTGTGTGTGTGGGACTGACTTCATAGAGTTGGCGGTTTGTGCTGAGTACAAAAGACAGGATGTGCAAGACCTTGATCCTGATCAAGGTCCGGCTCTCGTTCCTAGCGGGAAGAGAGAGAGAGATTTTTTTCAGTCGTGCATTCAAAATGTGAGCTAGACATCCAGCGTTTGCATGATCAGCTCAGCGTTCTGACCTGAAGAATTTCTCCATTAGCTTCAAAAGGTTTTGAAGCCATCCGTCCTTCGCTGGCTGAATGGACTGTGCTCTGTAGGAAATCAGCGTCAACACCGATATATCCTGTTGAACAGATTCAACAACAGTCAGTCAAAAACATCATTAGGCAGGATGAGAGACATTAAGATAGAGAGAGAAACTCACTGGTCTTTTATCAGCACACTTCTCCACCAGGTTGAAGAATCTCTGCGAGGATCCGTGAAAGTCACACTGCTCGTAGAGCTCCTCAACCGTACTCAATAACTCATAAACGATCACCTTCAGATCCGAACTGCCCATCGTCTGTAAACACACACGCGTGCGCTTAACACACACGGCCTAAGTGGAACGATGCGCTTAACCCCAAAATCACCTGTGTACCTGTATCTGTTGCAGAAGTCTCTCGATAATGGACAGCAGTATATCCCACGTCACCACCTGCAGGTCTCGGCCGTACTTCTTGATCAGTCGTGTGATAGACAGCACGATTTCATATGACACTACCTCATTGGCACAGTTCATGGCCTGGAGTGCACAACGTATAAAAACACAAAGTGATGAATGAATAATAACTAAAGATACACAACAAAATAACCACTCGTGGAGTTAAAGCACACGGCTACCTTATGAAATGAAGGCAGAACCAGCGTGGGGGTGTTTTTGAGAGCGGGAAGCCTGTGAGCCCCCCAAAGCGCCATACCAACAAAAAACACAGCGCCCCTCAAAAGAGCCGCGTCTTCAGAGTACACCCTACACAAAGAAACACATTGAACATTCAACGAGTATTAGTGGTTCACAATAAAAGACAATTACTGAAGTCTGTCCACCACAATCATGGTATTTCTGTGCTTTGTTAGTCTCTTTGATTTAAAGTCCCAGTGAACCGAAAGTGATTATTTTTTCTTCCGTATTTTGACGCATTTCCGAGTGAAATTAAATTTTGAATGAGAAAAATAGTTGGGCGTGGCTTTCGTCTTTCTATGAGATTTGATTGGATGTATAAAACAGCTGTTGCATTTTGAAACGGAAGTGGTAGCAGACTGACAACTGAAGGGGAGGAGTTAACGCATGCTCCGCCCAAGCCGTCTAACATACCTCATATGAGATGGATAATCATTACAGGACGGAAGTGCATTTTCAGATTTTAAATGAAGATTATGAGGGCACTCGATTTTTTAAAAGAGAATGACCCACATTGATAAATTATTTACAATCAACGCTGCAATATTTCATGAAAAAATAGGCATTGCCTTATTTTATTTCACTCGGACTTTAAACTTCGAAGGCAAAAGTCCCGAAAACTGGTCTGTTTGATTGAGGGTTATTAATGTTAACTTAGACTATAAATTTAATTTAAATCCTACTAAATAGAAGCCTAAATATTATTTGGAAACTTTAAATAAACAAAAATCTTGCCTTAGAGATAAATTGTAAAACGTTTAAGTTTGAGGCACATAAATTGGAGAAAAAAAATAAAAGATTTGAAAACTCAAATTATCTGTTTTTTTAACAGATAAAATCAAAAGAACTTTCAATTCTGAATCAAAATGTTAAACAAACATCTTAATCGTACTCTTAAAAAACAAACAAAAATAAACGGGTAGTGCTTCTGGACCAGTGTTGTTCTACTACTAAAATGGTCTATATGGCAATATTTAAAAAATTAAGCAACAATAAAACTAAAATAACTGGCTCCTGTGAATAAGTTACAATTATTCATCATTATAAAACATTTTAATCTCCTAAATTTTCATCTATTAAAATATTTAAGGTAAATATTGCTGTTTATTACTGTATTTTTAATACATTGTAAAATGCACTGGTCTTTTAACATTTAGTCATTTAGCAGACGCTTTCATCGAAAGCTACTTACGAAGTGAATTGCTGATTTTCAACCGGTTCATTTTAGGAACTTTTTTGATAACACAATGCAATGCTGTGCAAAATACGAGTGAAACGGGTGTAAAAATATCATATCTTGGCCTCAGACGTCACAGGTACAAAAAGTCTAAAAGTCTTATGCATAAGGCACACTTTCTTGGTAAATAATTCACCACGTTTGATGTCGTTATCTGAATGGACAAAACGTAACGTGATTCGCTGCTTAACCTGTCAGTCATATGGCCTCTTGGGCGGGCTTTGACCAAAGCAAGCTGGCAAAGTTCATGCGAGACTATATTCATAATAACAAAGCAAACTGTACCAAACACAATGAAACGTTACACACATTACCTCTCCTCCATGATACGGCACATGGTATAAATGGCACTGTGACCCAGGTGAGTTCCCAACACTTTACGCATTAACTAAACCAATACAAGAAGCACATACATGTTCTGTATTACAATTAAATATGTGACACTATGTTCAGGTGTCGATCTTAAACCGCAGGTAAATTCATCAGTACCTTCCAGCAGGACTCGCAGAATTCCTTCACGTTTACTGTTCGACAAAGCGTGATGATGAAAACCGTCAGCGAATCAGAGGGCAGGCAGTTATAACACACTACAGCGTCCAGCACCTGCAACGCAACCTTCATACACACACAAAGATGAGTGGCGTCAGTTGGACAGTTGTATTGATGAGGTTAATAAAATGGCAAAACATTGAACGTACCTCAATATCTGTGGAAGAAGTCGTCCGGTTGCACAAAAGACAAATTTTCCTATCAAAAACAAATATTAGTTTTATAACAATGTAGCAAGGTTCATCTCTGGTTACCAATCAAAACTTCAGAAGTTTAGACATATTCTTTATTCTTGCTTCTTTCACTTTTATATAACAGTACGGTTAATTAAATAGGAAATAACAACAAAAAATATGTACTTAAGAGCTGATTTTTTTACTTCAGGTCTTTAAGACAAATTTAGTAAAGTTTCTCCAAACTATTAACAACAATTGCGTGTGCACATGAACTTACTGAACCATCAAGGAGACGTTCTCATCCAGATAGCAGGAGTTGAATTTGACCAGGTTGACAAGCACATGCAGGAAATCAGAAGACAAGCCGATGTCCATCCAGAGCAAGACAAATCGAGCTGAGAGAGAACACAAATACTGATCACAGTCTGCACACGACCAGCGAGATAAAGAAAATCTGTATGAGAATCAGATGTACCTAACTCCTCCTCTAGGTAGGTGATGTCTTTCCCGTTTTCGGTGAGGGCTTTAAACACCTCCAGCCTCTCAGGAAGGTCCTCATTGTAGGGTTGATAGTCCAAAATGATCTTGAAGAAGTACGCCCGAAGTTGACCCACCCTCTCGCCCTATGCACAAAAAATTAACAAGAGGATGAGGAATCGAACACTACATATTGGAGCAGACGTGAACGTCATAGGTTTAATATTAGAAGCGTTATTTAACAAAAAGTGGAGCACCAACATGGTATGTTGTATTCAGTTTCAGTTTCGGGCAGGGCAGGGAAGGGAAGGAAACAAATTCGGGCTGAGACGGATTCAGATTCGGGCAGGGAGCCAAATTCGGGTTGAAAGATTCAGATTCGGGTAGAGTCAGATTCAGATTCGGGCTGTGACAGATTCAGATTTGGGCAGAGACAGAACCAAATTCAGGCTGGGACAGATTCAGATTCCGGCTGGGACAGATTCAGATTTGGGCAGAGACAGAACCAAATTCGGGCTGAGACAGATTCCGATTCTGGCAGGGACGGAACCATATTCAGGCTGGGACAGATTCAGATTCGGCTGAGACAGAATTAGATTCAGATTCCGGCTGGGACAGATTCAGATTTGGGCAGAGACAGAACCAAATTCAGGCTGGGACAGATTCAGATTCCGGCAGGGACAGATTCAGATTTGGGCAGAGACAGAACCAAATTCAGGCTGGGACAGATTCAGATTCGACTGACACAGAATCAGATTCAGATTCCGGCTGGGACAGATTCAGACTGGGGCAAAAACAGAACCAAATTCGGGCCGGGACAGATTCAGATTTGGTCAAAGACAGATTCAGTTTCTGGCAGGGACAGAACCAAATTCAGGCTGGGACAGATTCAGATTCCGGCTAGGACAGATTCAGATTTGGGCAAAGACGGAACCAAATTCCGGCTGAGACAGATTTAAATTCAGGCTGTGACAGATTCAAATTCGTGCTGGGACAGATTTAGCTCTTAGGTGCGTGTTTGTACCTGTCCCTGTATGATAGCCCTCAACAGAACCAGCACCGCATGTCGGGCCTCTGGCGGCTGATCAGGGTGAAGCATGTCCTCCACGGCCTTCCACAGAGCCTCCACCGCATTCTGAAACACAACACGGTTAATGTCCATTTGTCTCGACATACACCCTCTGCAGTTAACAGATTCTCCTGAATGAGCTCACTTCCTCAAACTTCTTGGACTTGGCGAGGTCGCACACAAGGTTGATGACCCTGATCCTGTGATGTAGACCGCACTCTGGTGTCAGCTCCTGACATGCATAAATAAAGAGATATTAAATATGCAAAACAAGACCAGTGTCTTTTGAGTGATGACTGCATTCATTCGCAGGAATAAATTGTCAAAATCAAGTCGAAAAAAAAGAAAGACACCCAGATCATCTCTCACCTTCAAGATGTCCAGAGTGATGATAAACTCTGAGGGTTTGCTCTCAGCCTGTTTGCTCTGGAGGCGGGTTGTACTGATACCAAAGATGCCCTTCACTTTGTCCTTCAAAGACTCTTTACTTGGCTGTTTGTTCATCTTGAGACATGCGAGACCCCCTAATTGACAGAAATAGAAAAGGGGCAAGCGTGGTCACATTCTCCTGCAGCGTTGTTTGTTCTGGAGATGTTCTTTACAACTCACACTGGGGCTCATGCACGCGCTCAGCCTTCCATGCACGCGTGCACGTAAAGGTGTTCAACCCCTCGAGCCAAAACTGACAAACTGAGCTGTGAACTCTTGCACAAATTATCTGAGACGGTCAGATACACGTTTGCAATACGAACGACAATCTTTGACACTGATTCACCGCATTATAGACGTAAAAACACAACAGAAAAACAATGCAATGAAGTCAAAGGTCTGAGACCTCGTGACACTTCAGGCACAAAATTGGTTACATGCATTTAAAAAGGAAAAGCTGACTGTCACCCAGCGCAATGTAAATTACCAACGTAATATAAAATACGGCAATAAAATATCGATTCAGCGCATGCAAAGCCCCGATGTGGACATATAAACAACCTTAAATAAATAAATAAACCTTCACCAGTCCACAAACAAACAACACACACAGTTATTTACCGTCTGCCGGCGATAGAGGAGGACTGATAGAACTGAAGGATGTGACTCAATTGCATGCATTTATATCTGACAGTTTGTCACAGCCAGCAGAACTGTCCCAGCTCTCACCATACCCCTTCATTGCCCCCCGGAAGTCATGCTTAACACACTGGCATGTATTTCCTACAAAAACAAGTCACGTGGTTGGTATAGGGTCGGTGTGTGGGAATTGTAGTTTTTACATCGGACAGCACGCGCTTGCTTTACGCGCGCAACGTGTGTTCAAAAACTACAAATGCTTAACACTGTGAAAGCGAGGTGTGTTACATGATTTCGACAGTTTGTTGCGGGATGTTGTGCTGCTTGAGATATGCGTCTTGGGGAAAATTAATAACTCTTTATTTGTGAAGGGATGTTTGGGAATGTGTGTTAATTTGTCGACGCAAGTCCGGACTTCGTATTTTTGTGCGTTTCGCCGTTTGGATGTAAAAATGATCTCTCCGTATTTCACCGAATCAGCTGCTGGAGGAGAAACTTCTGAAACTGACACAAAGAGGAAAATAAACACAGGAGGAATTCGTAGATTGAGATCCAGGGTGTTGAAATCAGAAGATGCTGCAGTCAGCGTGAAGGCAGAGATGCACGAGCGCAGTATTACAGATGCGCAAACATCTGCAGGTGAGACTGGAAGAAGTGGAGAAACTCATTGTATTGAGTGTATTGCTGCTACACTTTAAATAAAATGTAAACAGCATTTGTAATATAGTTTTAAGAATTATGCACGAATAATAATTTAGGTCTAGGGGAATTATTTTACCATTCTTCTCAAAAAGATGGGGTACATCTTACAAAGATCAAAGATATAAAAAGGAGTACACAGTAAAGAATCAGAATAAATAATAAGAGTAAACAACACATAGTACAGAAGTCTAACTGCATTAAACTGCATTATAGACACCACATTGTTATTTCCTTCAGAATTGAATAGAAGCCCCATTTAAGACATTGAAACACTTATTATAGTTATAAATAAAACATGTTGAAATGGTCACAGTTTTGCTTTCTTACAGATCCTCTATCAAACAGCAACGAAACTATCACCAAAGTAAAGGCAAATGATGATGAAGCCCCTCTGCGTTCACCTAAAAAAACGAGACGGGGTCATGTGAAAGTGGAGTACGAGGAGGAAGGGGTGGGGCTGAAGAGGGAGCGCTGGGAGCCGTGTGATTGGAGAACACAGCTGTCATTTATCCGGGAGATGAGGAGCAAGCGGGATGCCCCTGTGGATCAGATGGGAGCTGAGAAATGTTATGATGCTGAAGCACCTCCTGAGGTGAGCACGATTTATTATTTAATATTATTTTATACAATGTGTTGTCACACCGGCTCTATTTCTCCTCAGGTTCGTCGGTACCAGGTGTTGATCTCTTTAATGTTATCCAGTCAGGCGAAAGATGTGACGGCCGGTGCCATGCAGAGATTACGTGAGCGCGACCTCACCACGGACTCGATTCTAAACATGGATGATGATACGCTGGGCAAACTTATATATCCAGTGGGCTTCTGGAGGGTATGACAACACACACACACACTCATATAAACACACACAGATGTGTTCAAAATAGACAACTGTGTTTCTCAGACAAAGGTGAAGTATATAAAAAAGGCCACGGATCTGATCCAACGGGAGTTCGGTGGTGACATTCCTAACACGGTGGAGGGTCTGATGCGCCTTCCGGGCGTCGGACCCAAAATGGCCCACCTAGCCATGGACATCGCCTGGAACAGCGTGTCAGGGATTGGTAGGGAGGACACAGGCGATCATGAAAAATGCTAAGAGCCTGTTACATTTTGTAATGATTTTGTGTGCACATGTAGGTGTGGACACCCACGTCCACCGAATCTCAAACAGGCTCGGCTGGACCAAGAAAGAGACGAAGATGCCAGAGGCAACGCGGAAGGCGCTCGAGGATTGGTTACCACGGTAACCTCTATTTTCAGTCGTGTTGCTAATGTTATCTCTCCAAAACATCACAAAACCTTTCTTCTCTTTTTCCATCCTGTAGAGACCTGTGGAGCGAGATCAACTGGCTGCTGGTCGGTTTTGGGCAGCAGGTGTGTTTACCTGTCGGACCCCTCTGCTCCATGTGTCTGAATCAGTACACCTGTCCATCTGCTCACCGTGCCTCCCCCAAAAAGATCAAAGCAGGTTCACCAAAATCCCCAAAGATACTAACGTCTCCAACACCAAGGGTCAAAGAGGAGCTGTCAGACGTGCCTGCTTACTGCTCCCCTTCTCAGAGGAGGACTAAGACGACTCAACAGGACGTTTCCGAAAAGGAGCTTCAAACAAAATCCTCCTTTTGTACTGAGGATCATGGGACTGAAGTGAAAACAGAGGTTCCAGGAGACGATAGAGAAGGAGGCGCATCTCTCCCCAGAGAGAGACACAGAGGAAAGAGGCGAATGAAAGCTCCTCCCTCACATCGGACACAACGATTAAAATCTTAGTACGAATACTAAAAATATATCAAAATGATTATTTTAGCAAGTTAGATACAAAAAGTATTAACTAATCTGAAAATTGTATGTGTTTATTCAATTTTTTTGAATAAAAGTACTGTGTTGAAGTCATAAACGCTCGAGCTTGTTTGTTTTGTCAACACTAGAGGGCAGTGCAGATCTAAACATTCCTATTTGACTAAGAAAACATTACATGTTTATTTCAAAATGATTCTATTTTTTCAATATCATACTTTATTTTAACTTTGATTTCATGAGTTGTGGTTTAGTATCATCTTGTTTGAAAATGCAGTAACTGTCTGCGAGATATCTCAACTGCGGTTATTTTATAGTTTTGCATCTTCGATTCTGTATGTGTGCGAGGCATGAGCTGATCCCAGATCTTCTCACTTCAGAGATATGAAGAGGAAGAGTTCCGCGTGGATTTCTGTGAGTTGTCTTATCATTTGATGATCTGACCGATACCGTCTTTATCGTACGCGCGCACCGCGCACGCACTTCTACAGCGCGCGCTCTCCCCTCCACCTGTTTCGATCTCGTTTGCGCACTTGATGCGCTCGCGGATAGTGTCTGACAGTATCTAAAACTGTCCTCGAGGGTGCGATCATCGATGTCGAGATTTCAGATGAATGTGCATCACATTTGTGCAAAAGCGTTAGGAATGTGACTGGCGGAGAAGGTGGGCTGGCAAAGGGATCTGCTGACAAACTCTCTGGACTGTTCGTGGGATAAAGATTCAGTCTTGTGGGAGACACACTGGAGTGAAGTTATTTTTGAACCAAGAGGGATTAAATTCATCCAACGCAAAAACCGAAGAAGATTTGCGCATCGAAAAGCGCATTGCGCGCATTTTACGCATGGATTAAAGTGACGGGTTTCAAATCTTTTTTGCGGTGTTATTCAGTGCGCATGTGTTATTTTGCTTTATTTGAAAGTTTTTGTTGCTTTGTAACAGTCTAGTGAATGATGTAGTAACTCGAAGTCTCAGAAAGTGGAATAAATGCATCCTTAAAGAAATACGGAAACATAAGCAAACCTACACAGAAATATTGATGTGAATGAACATGGCGAACACTCTGGAGAGGGAGATTTTGGAGCGGGAGCTCCGTCCACGCTTGTGTTATGTGACCAAAGGAGACGGCGGGTACGGGTTTCATCTTCACGGGGAGCGCAGCCGTGGAGCGCAGTGCATACGCAAGATCGAGCCGGGCTCACCCGCCGACCTCGCCGGACTCAGGTCTGGGGATCGGGTGGTAGAGGTGAACGGAGAGAACGTGGAGGGAGAGACCCATCACCAGGTAATGAATGAGGATAACCTGTTGGACCCCTTCTGGGGAGCCACGGACAAGGGACGTGTCTCATTTTAGGGTGTAGCGTGAGCTTGGGACATGCGTCCTAACCATCATTTTTGAGTAGCCTATAGAATGTTTGGGGTGTTTTTAATGCAAACGGAAGAAATTGATCACTTTTATTCTAAATGTCTAAATCCCACATATTCAAATAAAAATGATTTGTTTGAAGGATCCTTTTGGATAAAAGCGTCTGCTAAATGATTAAATGTAAATGTCCTAATGCGCATGCCCTAAAATGCTGTCTAAGTAGTCAGCACGGTAGGTGTTAACATACAGGATATAGTGTCCTATTCTCCAATGACTGACTCACTGTATGTAAATGCTGGAAAAACAATTCAGGCTCGACTATCAAACAGTTTGGGAAACCTGACTTCCCATTTACAAACATTTACCATAGCAACTACTACAAAACCATAATACATGATTATATGAGTACACATTTGGCAGACACTTTTATTCCAAAACACTTCCATTACATTTAAAGTATGCAAAGGTCATGGGTTTGAATCCCAATAAACACACGTGCTCAACAAAAACATATAGACTAGTATAGACAAATGTCTTTTATTGAAACATTTCTCATCCAAATCGATTTCTCATGCAATCTACATTCATGGGTGTCCCAGGTTGTCCAGCGGATCTTGCAGGTGGACCACCGCACCAGGTTGCTGGTAGTGGACCGGGTCACCGATGAGTTCCTTAAGTTTCACGGTCTCCCGTGTACGGAGGAGAGGGCGATAGAGATGGGGTCTCTCTCCTCGCGCTCGTCCGCCGCATCCTCCCCCCGCGCATCACCCCAGGCCTGCGCCACACCACCGTCCAGCAGACAGAGCTCAGAGAGCATTTTAATAAACAAGGTAAAAAGAGTTACTCTGTTTTTATTTCGTCCAATTTCAAGATTGCTTCAAATGTAACAGTGTAGCTGAATTATCTTCGGTGATAAGCTGTCTTGATTTGGTTCCCCTCTTCCCCAGACAATGAAATATTAAATGAGAGAAAGAGATATAACAGATTACGTCTGCTGGTTTGCAAGGGGCATTTCCTATTTATCACATCCAAATGTATTGAAGTAATTAAGGTAATATCCCTTCTTGTAGTCATCATGAGAGGAAATTCACCCATGATGCATTGTGATTGTACTGTGTATTGTGATGTATACTGTAGAGATTCAAAAAGAGAAATGCAAATCTGATTTAATCTACCAGTCACAATGTTTATTTGTCTCTCCCCAATAAAATCAAACACATATATTTCCCCTAGTTTCTTATGTTTTTCTTATATACAATTTTAATATCATATCAGTTTTGTGAAGGTGTGTCTTTTACAGAATTCAGCTGGGTTATACATTTTTTTTTTTTATTGTATTTAATGAAATACAGTCAAAAAATGTAAGATTACAGTAAAAGCCTGCATATTAAAAAAAATATATATTTTACAGGGAAAACTGTTATTTTCCTTTTTATTTTTATTAGCAGAAAATGGCTGTTTTTTAACTAGAGTTTCTTTGCATTTTACTTTGAAATATGGTCAAAAACTGTAAAATTACCAAAAAAATAATACAAATTTACAAGAAAAACAATTGAATATTAATCTTTATATCCTGTCCTTATAAAGGAAAACTTAAATACGGTATAAGATTTTTTTACAGTTTGTGCAAAATACAGTTGATATTTTCATTTTACAAATCCTTCTCAAATCTGAGAACTTTTAAACTTTTGCAGGAGCAACTAAGAGAAGATTTATTCCAAGTAAATTTAATCTACAATAAAACTCTCTCACACACACACTCGCAATTTTTTCTAGTTGGTATTTGACTGTAGCTGATGTCTATCATAGTTTCCCGGATAGTGATTTTCTTAAACCAGGACTAGGCCTTAGTTATATTGGGATATTTAAGTTTTTTTATAAAACATACCTTACAAAAACAATTCTGGTGTGCATCTTGAGACAAAACAATGGCAATGATCTTTTCAAAGGTATGTCAGTGTATTTTGTTTTTGATCGAGACACCTTTAACATTTAAGTAAGTCTGAGAGTAGTCTTGAGCCCCTAACCGCCCCTAAAACTTTTAGCGTAAGCTCTTTACGCGTATAGTATCTTGACCTTGTCCAAATCAGGTAAGATAAGTCTGTGTCTTGACAACTGTCCAGGTAACAGATGGCAATAGGATCAGCATCCATCAACTCATTAATAGGTCTTTTAGGTGTTGTTCATGTTGTGCACCTGCGATACAAACCAACAAGCATATTGAATATAGACCAACCAAAGTAGCAGTTGAGTCATTGTTTTCTCACACTGTACGCATGGTTAAACAAATATTGATATTTAAACACACTAGAAAATGTCTCTCTCTGGGTAATATGATTCACTTTAGCAAACTGGTTTGGTTATATAACACATTTTTTCAGTTGCATTGTGTTGCACGCTGTTTTCATCACCTATTATCGCTCTATTTCGAAGCAGTTAACAGTGCTTTTCCAAAACAATATGTCAAATGTGGTTTAATACTTCATGTCATGCGTAATCTCCCAACTAACGTCTGCAAAAGTTTTGATAACAAAAGTTTTTCTGGTTCCATCAGAGTCCCGGTCCTGCTGGAGTGTTGAACGGTTCTCCGCTGTACAGAGCTCACGCTCGCCTGACGTCTCCAGTGTTCCAGTGCTTCCCCTCTCCTTCTGAACCCAAGACTGAAACAATATCTGAACCCAATACTGAATCCTTTGAATCCAGTATTGAACTCCAGAATGAATCCTACAGCGAACACAACATTACAGACAGGGCTGAAACCATCACTGACCTCAGCGCTGACCACAGCCAATCAAAAATCAGCACACAGGTACAATCTGACGTGTTTATTTTATTTCTCATAAATAAAGTAGAACCATGTTTTTCTTTCTGTGTCACTTTCTCTGCTTCATTCCGCGTGACCTTAATTCTCACGTACCTGTCTTTTTGTTCACACTCTCTGGTGGCGTGTTAGCCGGTGTCTGATTTCTGGGTATTTTCCCAGAATTCAGCGAGAGTGTTGTGTGAGTGTGCTCTCGCTGAAAGGCGAGATTGGCAAGATTGGATTAACCGCTCTGTCACCCCCAGGAGGTTACGCACGTCTTGTGTGTAGCAGGTCTTGTGTATTTTCATCTGTGTATGTAAGGCGAGGTTCTGCAGTCACTCAATCCCATGGGATACAAACAGACAACACCCTTGCATTGTCTTAGCGCAGGAAGTGACAGAATGTCCCTTATTCCTGTCGGGCGTGTTTCGCTTCTGGAAGGAAATGAGCCGGCAGTCAGACACGAACGCTCGCACGTCCTCGCGGTTCTAGAACGTGCACCTGCGAAATGTAACGTACGATATGATATCAATTAAGACAATCGACACAAACAGCGCCCCCTATAGTGCCCGAAAAATAGTGTTAGAACATTTCGTAACGCACTGAAGTGTGAATTCGAGGTTGCGTAGAAGCGTTTGCGTTGATGTACTTGAGAGTCTACACACGCTCACTCTACACAAGAATGCAAATGTAGACATGAATGCTTGGTTAAGTACAGAAGTCCAACAGAAGTACGGTCCTGTTGGACACATGCAATGCGTATTGCGTTGTGAATTGCGCAACATTTTTTGACATAACATTGTACGCCATGAAGTCTGCCTAGCTAGATGTGAGCACAAGATATGAATAAAAATAAATAAATACAAACATAAATGCTGAAATTAATACATTTATTTCTAAATGCAGACATAAATACTATAAAAATACAGAAAATATACTTTTTTTGTCAGGACATTATTCATTAATTTATAAAAATATATAGAAATATATAGAACATGAAAATTCATTAATATTAATATAGTATATTGTGCTGTAGGCCTATTTTAATGGACGATTTACAGTGTAAATTAAAAAAAGATCTTCTTTTGTCATGATGGAAAGGACATAAATTTGTTTTTGGCCCCACCGTTTTCCTACAACCTTTATTTGTATCATTTCTGAATTTCTGTATTTCTAAATTAATTCATTTCTGCATTTTTTTTCTATATCTATTCATTTCTTTATACTTTTATTTATTAGCTTGAAGCACCATATTGTGGAAATGTCTTGAAATGACCAATTGATAACAGAACTGTTTGTTATTGACAAATGAAATAACTAATTTTGACCTTGAACATATATGAGTATATTTTAATTCATTTGTCTATAAAGACGTTAACTTGAACAGTATTATAAACTTTCCAATACTAGAATTTAATTTCCAAGTTATTTTTTACTCTGTTTCTATTGTTCTGTCCAGGACCAGATTCCATCAGAACGGGATGTCGTAACCAAGGACCTGCGTCCACGCTTGTATCACATGACCATGGACAAGCAGGGCTACGGCTTCAACCTGCACTGCAAAAAATCTCGCGTGGGGCAGTTCATCCGCTCCGTGGACCCTGACTCCCCGGCAGAGCGTGTGGGATTGAGAGCGAAAGATCATCTTATCGAGGTGATTGAGCGGGATTACATGAAGCTTTATTAGTCCAGATTAGCAGCACTGGATTACATTACACTGCTTCTGAAGACAAGCAGATATAAAGTGAAAGGAACTCTTGAACGTTTCTGTTTATGTCAATTATCTGTTGGCTTTCACATCAGGCTTTTGGTTTGGTTTTATAACTTTTGGTTTCAGGGTAGGTGTGTGATCGAGAGTTTTACGGCAGGATTAAATGTAATTATAACAGACGGATCAGTAATTATGACTGACAAACAGGGATTATAATTACAGATTAACAGCATTTGTCACTCGATTTTATTATAATTAGGCATAAAAATTTGATTTGCATGAATTCATATTGTTTAACCTTTGAAAATGATTTGATGATAAAAAGACACATTATTTCAGATGTGTTTATTGAGCCAAATTGAACGAGCAAATCCCACAAGCTTTGTATAGTCCCGCCTTTGATTTCTATAGAATTTATTTGGCAGAATAATGGCAACCAAAAATAAAACACTTAGAAAATGAACAGCATGTCTATCGGCAACCACCTAAATTATGTGAAATGGTTCACTTTTAAAAAGCATAAATATAGTTTTACCACTTTAAAAAAAAATCAGATAATTTTAGAAGGTTGTGAGACATGTCACGTTCTCACACACAACAGTCTCTCCTCCCTTCCTCAGAAACACAGAATAAATGAGGAAACAGCGTTGGCTCTCGAGGTTTGTGTGTTTGAGTTTCAGCAGGAACATACACACCCAAGATTATATTAACATCTGAAGCACAAGAGAAAGATGAAAGTTTGTCACTTATGTAACCATTCTTTAAAGATAGGAAGAGGAAATTCTGCAGAAAGTGGAAGTAATGTGGTAGTGCACGCCACCTGTTGGCCAAATGCTGCACAACACTTGTAGTAAAGTTATATTCAGCTGATTAAAACCTGTATATTATGGAGCCCTTTTAGGGACATGGTGGTGGAAAAAAATGAGAGGGAAGAGAAAAATATTTTTTTAAGCTTTTGCGTTATCTCGCAAAATCTTTGTGTTCCCCCGAGAAACATTGCGTTATCTCGCAAAACCATTTTGAATTCGGACAAACACTATTTAATGTTCTGATGGCTGAGTTTGAGACTAGCTCCTTAAACATTGGTTTATAGACGCAGATTCCCGGACTAATAACTAGTGAGCTAAACGTTCTTATAACAAAAAATGACACCTCATTCTACGTAACGTAAACAATGAACTTGAACTTAATTTTCCACAAATCGAGCCCCAGGCGGGAGCCGGCTGAGACAAGACCGAAGGGATCCTCTATAAAGGGCAAAACCCGAAGATCATTAGGCTACTAAAAATAGTAATTAACTTCAGTGCTACATAATGTAGTATAACTAAAACCAGTTTAGATTCAGTAGGAGGCCATTAATGTGTAATCTGAATTTGGTGAGACTACAGTGTGTAGCATTTAAGTTATTAATGACAATTTTTTTAATAACGCTTTTAGGATTTACAGTCACTTTGTAGGCGATCTCTTTGGACTACCCCATGTCACCTGCTCTTACAGAGATATGTTTATATTCTCATTTTGAGGAAGACTAGGTTGTTGATCCTTGTCTAAGGAATAATGTGTTGTTTGTGTTATAAAACGTTTAGCTCACAAGTTATTTGTCCGGGAATCTAGTATGAACCGCTCCATTGTTAATGTATGGAGCGGAATAACAGGACGTTTGAATGTTTTGCGAGATAACGTAAATATGTTTGCGAGAGAACGCAAAAGTTTTGCGAGATAACGCAATGTTTCTCGGGGGAACGCAAAGATTTTGCGAGATAACGCAAAAGCTTTAAAAAAAATGTTTCTCTTCCCTCTCATTTTTTTCCACCACCATGTCCCTAAAAGGGCTCCGTAGTATATCCATAGAACACAACAGAAGATATTTCGAGAAATGTTTTTTTTTTTTTTTATGCAATGGAAGTCAAGGGGTTCAATGTCTAACTTTCTTTAAAATATCGTCTGTTGTGTTCTGCAGTAGAAAGTCATACAGATTTGTTTTTTGGGTTTTCTAGGATCTTAGAGACTAGATATATATATGATACAAATTTGTACACAATTTGTCTTTCACAATTCCAGGTGAACGGCAGAAGTGTAGAGGGTATGCGTCACGCTGAGGTGGTGGCATTGATCAAAGCGGGTGGCAAAGAGACCCGCCTGTTGGTGGTGGACCCGGAGACAGATGAGCTCTTTAAAAAACTGGACATCACCCCTACATCCACTCATCTTAAAGGTACAGTACAGTAAAGGGCCTTTTAATTCATACAGCGATACTTACCAAAAAGTACATTATCATTTTTTTGCAATATGTGCGTCACAAAATATCATATAAGGATTTCTGGGAAACACCACATTAACACTTCTAAGAAAACACGGATATGTAAGTGGTAAATGTTTACTTAACCCACATGACTAGCACGATGTTAAATATCATGCAAATCATGATCGGTACTCTATGCAAACGTTTCATCTATGCAAACACAAAATAACTCTTGATGGAATGTGTGACATATTTCTAACAAAGCAAATAATATGGAGACCATGAACTGTTTATACTTCACGTTAATGTTTGTTTAAACAGAAGACTGTGTGGACGGACCAGAGATGAAACGTGAAATCACAGTAAACTCTGCTTCACCCGTCACCGACGTGTCTAAGATCTCTCCGCCAATCATAAACATCACACTGACAGATCTACCAATCACAAATGTCTCTCCACGGCACAAGAGTTACGGAAGCTCCTCTTCTCATTCCACGGTATCTGAAATAAGCACCGAACTGACCGATTCCGACTCCAGCAAAAAGGTCTGTGTATGTATCTGTATATTTATATATAATTTGAAGAACTAACACATTTTAGTATTAAAAACTGTCAAAAATTAATATGTTCCTTTATACAGTTAAAAGTTGTATAAAATATAAACTTAAGTCCTAGTAAAACAAAAAAATTGCAATTCTTATTTTTAAATGAAACATTGCAGTGTTTATAATAAATAGCATATCAACCAATCAATTCGCAGCGAAAAGCGCAAGCCACGGCCACTAATTTTCTCCATTGAAATTCCTTTTCACTGAGAATACCGAAGGAAACAATCCAGTTCAAGGAGACTTTAAATATCAAACAATGCAATATTATAAGCCATGCAATCTAAATAACAGCCTTCAGTGACAAGCTTTTGAAAAATGTCTTATCAAATAAAGTTTACACTTTGTATTTTATTATATTGAAATTTTTTATTATTTATTTTTTATGCAAATTGAGCTAAATTTATCCAAACTAAGGTTACATTTTCATAGCTAATAGTAAAGAAAGGTTAATAGTGAAAAGTGCATCATGTCATAACTGTTACTATATTTTGTATTGTAGCACAAAATATTTGTCCATTTTTTTTATTATATTTAAAAATGTTTTATTTCCGTAGGTCACAGATTCTGAGCATCACTCCAGGGACGAGATCCATAACGTTTACCGAGATGGCAAATCCGAGCAACGTCCCTCAGACCCGTTCTGGGAGAACGGTTTACATCTAAGCCTGACCGCAGCGGAGGCCAAGAAAAAACTCCGGGACAAACGTGGCAATAAGAGAGCGCCCCCTATGGACTGGAGCAAGAAACAGGAAGTCTTCAGCAACTTCTAAATAGTGCACACATCAAGAATATCATCTCAGTTGGGTTCAGATGTATCCAGTGCAGAGACGGGATCGAAGAAATAAATCTTTGACCAAAATACACTTACGTCCTCCAACATGGATTTTAAGGAGCGTTTTCCTTTATGGGAACCAAACCAGAACAAGACCTTCATAAACACTAAGACAAACTAAAAATCTTTTTGCTGAAGAACTCTCCAATTCCAAAAAAGTCACAGCTGTCAATAGAAAAGGTGAAGGAGATATCTTCAATATGATGTGAAAATGTACCAGATTCTACAGAGGACAGCAGATGAAATAAAAAATAAATGTCGTCTGAAAGGTTTGGGTTTCGAATGAAAGACAGATTAGAAATGTCGTCTGAACGGTTTGTGTTGTAAGTACAGATCTGATAGAAATGTTTCTGCTCTAAGAAGGTGAAATGGACATGTACAGTAAGGTGTGTCAGAACGTATCTGCTTGATAAACAATAAGAAGAAACAGTAGAGAAGATTACTGAGTGAAAGAAGAGGTTGCAGATGTTTTCCAATCTGTGCTTTTAATATTTGTAATAATTATTAAAACACTATTGTAGTATGTGTAAGATTTAAATACAATGTTTTATGTGTCAGTTTAATGAAGATCAGTGTTTAAAGGGATAGTTCACCCAAAAATGAAAGTTCTGTCATCATTTACTCACCTTCAAGTTTTTCCCAATAAATTGTGTAAATTTCTTTGTTCTGATGAACACAGAGAACATTTAGTCATTTAGCAGACGCTTTTATCCAAAGCGACTTACAGGTGGGGAAGGCAATAGAAGCAATTGGGACAGCATAAGTACAACAAAAGCATAAGTGCAATCAAAAAAAGAAGACTGATCTCATATAACCTAACACAGTATACAGAACCATTCATTCATTCATTCTTTTTTTTTTTTTTTTAAAGAGTAGAGAAGAAAATAGAGTTAGAACAGATCAGTCAGATGTTGACGGAAGAGATGTGTTTTCAGACGTTTCTTAAAGATGGCTACAGAATCTGCAGATCTTGTACCAGCAGGTAGATCATTCCACATAGGTGGAACAGATCCGGAGAAGGTGCACGAGAGAGATTTTTTACCTTTATGGGATGGCACCACAAGACGCCGTTCGTTTGCAGAGCGTAGGGATCTGGCGGGTACATATGTCTACAGAAGCGAGTGAAGATAAGGTGGTGCCGAACCAGTGGTGGTCTTGTAAGCCAGGAGCAAACAGACTCCCATAGTAGGAAAATTACTTTATAGTTTTTTGTTGTGTTGAACACAAAAGAATACATTTTGAAGAATGTAGGACATTAAACTGTGACTGCCGTAGTCATTTTTCCTATTATCGGAGTCAATGGGGGTCGAGATTTGTCTGGTTATGTGTCCATCAGAACAAGAAATTGATATTCAGACGTGCTAAAAATAGGTGGCACCCTAACAGCTCATTGAAAAAAAAAAGTAGTCACTGTGCTGTTTGGTATCATTGTGTGACCACACTGAACATGGACCAGAGAAAGCAAAGGAGAGAGTTGTCTGAGGAGCTCAGAGAGAAAATAATAGACAAGCATGATAAAGACCAACAAAATATTTCTGCAACAAAATATTAGTTTAGGGGACCCATCATTTTTGTCCTCGACATTTTCATTTGTTATATTATTTACAATATGATGTTGGGTAAAAAATCAAAAGCAAAGTCTGATTTCTATTAAATATGGGATAAACAATGGATGCCAATTACTTCTGTCAGTTTCAAGTTATTCCAGAGAAAATTGTGTTTTCTAAACATTTTGTGCAGGGTACCAACAAATTTGAGTAAGTCTGTAGATTTGGAACAACTCGAAGGAGAGTAAATGACAACATTTTCATTTTTGGGGGAAGTATTCATTTAAAGCTCCAATATGTAATAATTTTGTAATAAAATTTCCGAAAATAACTTGCACAGTGTGATATATTTCCTCCAGTTGTGTACTTACAATATTTCAAAAGTCTCCAAAGATTTTTTATTTCAGAGAAATTCCGATTTTAAATAACTGGCCGTCCCGGAAAAGAAATGTCGCCTCTCAGTGACGCAATGTCCGCTCTATACTTTGTTCCGGTGTAGACCGGAATATCACATGGTCAAATGCGGAAGTGGTTGTTATGTTATTGCCGCGCCCGCGCGTATTGTTTGGTTGTCGTTGTTATGGATCATGATTACTCTTTGGCGAGTATTGAAGTGCCAGTAAAACGTAAGCGTCCATATTTGGATACACGCAGACTGTGTGACAAACGGAGGAATAAAACCAGGATAAATATCGGCCAGGCGTTTTCGAGATGGAGAGAGCTGCGCGACAATCTTGGACTTGACAGAGACTCTGCTCTCGCGAGTGTATTGATAGACAGGTAATACAAAAACGAATAAATTACCTCATCCGTGATCATGATTCGTTTATCCAATTTAGATACATCGCTATGGTGAAAACGCATTTAAAACGACATCTCCCATCGTCACCTGCTTCATAGCGTCATCAAGCTTCGCCTTTGTTATTGTTGGAAATGCGCCCTCTTGTGGTCAAATACCAAGGTTACATACTGCAGCTTTAACCCTCATTATTTTATCGGCGTAAGATTCATAGTTGAGAATAATGTTGTTGTTTATTCTGTGTCGTTGGGTTTATTTTAGTCCGAGCATCGTGCACTTTCTCTCAAAATGATATATTTATTTGGGATATATATTCTCATAAGCTAGTTTCACACCATGACAATCCCTCTTCATACCCATATACAGAGTATTTATAGGTTATATTATATTACAGTTATTTCATTCTTGATCAACATGACTTTGGCGGAGAGTCATTTGAGTTAAATCTCATCTCCTGATGAACATACGTAACAATATATTCAGGAAACTTTAGTTTTTAGCTTGTTAATGTATATAAATTGTCTGTTTTACATTGAAAGGAGTCTTCCTAACCCACTTCTAAACACAATATGTTACTTTATGTGTTTCAAAGATGTTTTAAAGAAGTCTAATAAAGAACCTGTTCATCAGGAAATATCCAGGTCTTTCTTTATATAAATATATAACATATATATATATATAGTTGCAGCGTGAATGACATTTCTGTTCACATCGACTAAAGAATACAATCTATTTTTACATTAAATGTTTATAAAATTGACGGTGCAGGGTGCAACATGAAGGTCTCTCCGTCCGGGGTGCAGTTCCTCATCTCAACCGCTAGAGGCGCCGGCACAATTCATGACAGAAAAACTGTTCTCGAAATCAATCCTCGAGTTTATTTCCCGGTATTCACGTTATATTGAGCAACGTTTATTACTAGATTTTATTCAAACAGGATCATGTTTCCTGAAAAAGTCAATCCATTGCGTCTACTATCCTGCTCTGTGACTTTTGTTTTGTAGCTCACGATATTATTTGTGGTTGCATTAAAGGCTGAGAACGATATATAGGGACTGTAAAGAGATCTTATATAGAGTGACAGACGTGCAGTCATTCAATGTGAGATGGTGGTTTCACACACAATTGTTCTCACTTTCACACAAAAGCCCATATTATGCGATTAAAACACTGATAAGGGAAAAGCAGCTCTGAAATAGGGCGGTCGCGATATCACGGCACGATTATTGTGGCCAAAAGAATGAACGTTAAGGATATGGAGGCATTTACCAATCAAAACAAATCAAATAAATAATGTTATCGGTTTATTATGTGTTTTCTCAAAGGAAATCACGCAAAAAAAAATCTTTTTGAAGCATTACATCCATCATTATTTTTAAGATGTTTTTTGCAGCAGAGAATCGTCCTTACAATAACATAAAAAGGGTGATGAACTCATGTAATAAAATAAATTTGTGTCCACATTAACCGCATTCAAAACACACACACACACACTTCTTTTAGCTCAAGTGATACGCGCGCGCAACATTCTTCCTCTTTTCAGTCACTGGTTTCAACTCCGTGAGCATCACTTCTTGAAATTTCCACGTCACAACACACATTTTCATCTTTAAACACACACACACACTTGTGGGTTAAGCTCTGACACGGACTTGACACACGCATGAATACAAACCGCCCAAAACATGCAAATGATACCATGATAAGATCTGGGCGGACCGATTAAACATCTGCAGAACATGTTCTCGCATCAGTTGTCATGAGCTTAACCCAGAACTTCCTGTCTGGCTCATTCCGTTTCCTGTCTTGTGGGTGACTGGTGTGAGGCTTGCAGCGAGCAGGTCGTAGCTGTCACACACACACACACACACACACACACACACTTCTATAGTCAATATTGGGAGAAGAGTTGTCTGAAAGCCCACAAACAGCACAAACTTATATCAAACCCCATTCATACTTTGTTCTGTCAAAAGCAGATTTCAGATATGTAAACTGATTCTTCATATCGTTTCGTCGTTGACTAGTCTTTTAAAAGCAAAATATTTAATAACATGCTTGAAAAATCATTTACATTTATGCATTTGGCAGACGCTTTTATCCAAAGCGACTCACATCGCAACATCCTATACATTTATACTAGCTTCCTAGTTAAAAAACAAACAAACAAAAAGACAAAGATGACCGAGGAACCTGATCATAAGCTTGATAAAAAATTGTTTTATTTTTCCTGGCAAGGTAAAGAGAGAAAGATGTGATTGTTTCGTCTTTCAGAGTCTCAGTGCAGTTTTCCATAAACAGCAATCGTTCGTTTCTCCATCCCTCTGCCACTACCTGTCTTTCCTTCCTTCGACTCGTTCTTATTCTAATCTTCCATCCAACAGATATTGTCACAAAGGAAAAAAACAAGACGCATAATGAATCCAACAGTTTTATCCGTTAATTTACCAGCAAGTTCCTTACAAAAAAATACTAAAAATAGCAAAACAAAAGTGCATAAACATAAATCCAATTTAAATCATGCATTTCGCTCAAATGGAATTGAATTTGAATTATCATCATTTATCAGTCAAACAAAAATTTGCGGTAGCAGCAGAACTTAAAAAAAAACCCTAACCTTATCGTTGTAAAAACTGTATTTGATAAAGCCGCAGTTTGTTGGATGAGCCGATTAAATCACTAAATACCAAATATCAGTATGGCATCAATATTATTACAAATACATTCGTACACACGCTCACAAGCACGCACACATTGTTGGTCACAGTTTACAGGTCAATAGGGGTCCAGGAGTCAAGTGTAAGGTACCTTAAAACAATTAACAACCAAGTAACGCAGAATACACAAAATGCGATACACAAAAGAAACACGTGGCAATGACGCTAACACGCTTAAAAACTTCCCGATACAGTAACACAAATCTCAAACACACATACAGAATGCAGGTCACGATCGCTATACTTGTTCCATCCTCTTCTCGACGACATCGCTCTGAAATCACGACAAGTTTAACTGAACTACGATGAGATTTAAATCTGTGAGTTACGATGATTTTCAACGGCGAACACTGACCGAGTCCAGGAAAAAACTACAAGCCAGCTACACGGGCGAGGAGAAACGTGGAAAGTATAAGACACGTCGAAAGAGACACGAGCAGCGAGGAATCATGACGACTGAACGACGACGGAAACTGTGAATTCATAGATGCTCCCTTACTAACAATCAACGAAAAACAAAGTCACGATACAGCGTTAACCATCTTTTTTTTAAGCCAACAATGTCGTCTTTTCTTCAACAGCAATATTAAAAAAAGGAAAAAGCGACCCTAGTCTTTACTAGATAGTCTCAGTGTTAAAGTTTAATTACGCTATTGCTACGACGACGCCGCTCTAGCGGGCCATTCGTAGTTATTGCAACTTCGTGTGCATGTGTCTCTATGGTCAGTCTGCGAGTGGATGCGTTTGATTGGTATGTCTGGGATTAACTGGAGATTTTTAAAAAGTCGTAGAATAGTTGATACCTAATTTCCCTCCCTAATCTTAATCATCAAGCGATTATTCCCAGATATCTATCTAGACCTCCCTCCCGCTTAACCTACCACCTCCCTCCCTCACTCTTGTTAGGTTCTCTCTCCCTCGGTTACTCTATCGCTCATCTTCCCTACGTTTAAGGTATATTCCCGTGATTGGGTGCAATCTGCAGTTAACTAGAGGAGTCCCCTCCCCCCTCCCACCCACCCACCCACCCTCATGGACACACAAAGGGCGTGGGATCTGTCCGTCAGGCGGAGCGGCCAATCGCGTCCCTCTCCCCCACGATCAGGGCAGTGCAATACACAGATGGATGAGTTCCCCCCTCTTAAAGGTTCAACTGTGGAATGAAACGAAAATACAGTTAGCACATGTTCGTTAGCATTTTTAAAACAACATTAAAAATACAAGAATTATACTGTGTGAGAAACACCAAGAGTTTGTTACTTTGTATATTCCAGAACAAATACATAAATATTGTTTAACCAAGATACATTTACTAGAGAAGAAAAGTGACTTGAGATTTTAGGTCTGTTTTGCTAAAATGTTTTATGTAAAATTATTCAAATAATTATTAATGTTGTTATCAGGGGTAAAAGCAAAAAAATCCTGAGCCTGAACTTTTTTTTGCGGGGTTGCGAGAGTAGACACATTCGCAGGGATATTTGTCAAACATAAAAGAACATTATTTCTCTTGAAATGAACTAGTAACATGCCCTTTTTGAGCTTCTCAGACAGATGTTTCTTTAACTTTGATGCTATGCCGTGTGTGTATGGATCACAGAATGAAAATTAATTTTGTACTCTACTATTTTGTGCTCCAATAGTAATTTAATAGGTATTAATGGTGATGATATGGCACAAGTCTCATTTACAACCAGGATTTTGGAAATACCGAGGTCCAAAAACGGAATTTGTCACAAACAGACTTACTTGATCTACATTCAGTATGTGCATTTAAAAACTTTTGGAGTGCAAATTACATAACAATTGCTAAAACCATCTCTGTCTTTTCATGTTTATCAGTAATGAAAGAAGACACATGGTCAATTGATATTTTTATACAAATACTACGCGATTGAAATACAACCTGTCTTTCATAAAGGATCATATTGCATTTGGGTTTGAATTTACATAAAGGTAAGAGTTTCTGCCTTTTTGTAGTTTGGATTACTGGAACGTACAATCGGTCGTTTACTCAGGTTTGTAGTTTAAAAGTCAATGCGTGTCAAGCACCCTCAAAACGAGAGTGCAAACTCCGGGGTGCTCTGAAAAGAGGGAAAAAGACTATGCAGAGCCGGCACGTACCCTATGTTTTTTTAAATGTAATCTTATTTAAGTTAAAATAAAATTCTGTAGTCAAATTCCAGCACGGTGCCGGAAAACTTTAAGCGCTGTGTTATTTAAAAAATATTGCTCTAATGAGAAAGAATTGCTTATAAGGCTAGAAAAATAAACTTAGTTTAAATACGAATAATAAAGAGGTGAAGCTTAATTCCAGTTTTTTTCTTTCCCAACCAGAAGATATTTTTCTTGTTTCGACTAATTTTGAATTCTTTTAGGACTCTACATCTTGGGTCACTCTGCTTCAAGTACATTTATCAAAGATTTTTCGTATTATTTTCATATATTTGTTCTGAAAATCTTGACAAAACTCTAAATACTAAATAACAAAATTATGCATATCGCCCTTTATGGCGACACAATATTAGCCAGTTACCTGACAGCGTGTGCTGTGTGTGAAGCAGAGGGGCGTGGCTATACGCCATAGCATGCAGAGAGGCGTTCCTTCAGGATGGGAGGGAACTGCTCCGAGAACTGCTGCCAGTTCTCCTCACCGACCTGGTCCTTAAAACCATGCAAGATCTGGAGAAACGGAGCACAATCACCGTTTAGCAATGTATTCAGAAACTTCAAAAAAGCTAAATGAGCCACGGAACAGTATGGCTGCATCTCTAACCTTGTAGAACATGTCCCTCAGGTCATCTTTAGGACTAACCCAGGAGGCCACCGCATCGCAAAAGAAGATGAAATCCTGCAGTGGGAGAGATCGAGGTGAGGACATCAAGGCCAACTTAAAGAAGGACAAAAGTGTGTACTGGTATGGTTCAGGACAGCGGAACGTACCTGGACCACACCCCCAGGATTGACACCAATCATCACACAGATGCCTCTGAAGGCGGAGTCCTTTTCTTCGTTATCTCTGATGTTCCGTAACGATGTGCACCTGTGAAAACACGAGCACGTAAACAGGTGCGAAAGAAAACAACAAAGTATTTTGCTAGTGTCACCATCAGAAAACTACTTCAATCAGTACGTTTCAACAGGTTTGTTTAAAAAGTGTAATCCTTATGCAGGACTCACCAGGGCCTGATGAACTGTTGCAACATGGGAGCCACTTCCTGTGGACAGACATAACCCAGACGACCGATTGTGATGGCTGCAAACAAACAAACAACAAAATCAAAGAGAGAACTGAAAATAACAGAAACAAAAAGTGATTAAAATAGCTGCTTAAAAACCCCACACAGTTCAAATAGCGGAGGAAGTACAAGAATTTTAAGGTTTTGAAAGAAGCAGGAGGAAGTCGCTCATAATTGCGAGATTACTGAAGAACACGAGCACAATATGAAGGCATCAGCTGTACCTGTGTTCTCCAGAAGCGTTTTGGGAGTGTTGGGTCTGTTTATGATCTCCACCAGGTGAGGAAGAACCAGAGCAACGTACGGCTGCATCTCCACACCTACCACAACACACACATCACAAAATCACCAACATGACCATCAATACATCACATACATCCCAACCTATAAGTCAAATCTTCACATGGATGATGTCAAATTCTCAAATTTAAGTCAACGAAGTCACAATGAAACAAACGAAACAACCTCATCAATGATGTCATGTTATCTGGACGATTATGAGTGCAAATCCAGTGATCCTCACCCATCTGCATGCAGATCTCTCCGATGGCCCAGGTGGCGTTATTACACACGGAGATGAACTCGGGGTTCAGATTCGTCCCCAGGATCGGCATGAACTCGGCTACACATACAAAACACTTTTTAACATCTGACTAAAAAAAAACATCAAATTGGAGTAGATGAGGTCAAACAGTACAGCCTTCTTACCGATGCATGGCTTGACGTGTGGAAAACAGGCCTTGGTCAGGTCCCCCAGCAGAGCGAATGAGCTCTGTCTGACCTCCGGCATGGTGTCCTATATATAGAGATTACAGATAGTAAATCATTTTGGGATTGACGTCTTTCAGAAATATTATTCCAAACCAGTTTATTTTCCCCCAAAAAACTGTGCCCAAATTTCATGCTTTAGTATTAATGTATTATCTGGTCAGAGGTTCTTGAATGTGTGAACACAAACAGTACCTGCATACACTGGAACAGAAGGGTCATGATGTTGCTTCGGGCGACCAGCTGGTCCACATGACCGCCGAGACCCTCGGCCAGACCGCTGAGCAGATCCAGAGCCACGATCATGAAGTCTTTATCTGGAGCTTCATACTGATCCGGCTGCTGACTGTACATCTAACACACAGACACGGACGGGTGAAAACAGATATAACACATGGAAGAGAAATGAATGTATGTATGCGTGTTCTTACCATGGCTTGTGCGAGTGTTTTTTGCACCAGGGTAACGCAGCGCTGATAGACGGGCTCACAGTACGGCAGAAAACCGCTCTGTAATGCTGTAGCCACAGACGACAAACACTAGAAACACACAGAGTGAAGAAACGTCTCTTATCCAATATACACCCTCTTTATCTTTTAATGCTTTCAACATTTTTATACTTTTTTAACTATATACAACTAAATAATTTACGCTTTGAGCGTCTCACCTCCAGCAGAGGAAACAGATCTTTGTCTTCATCTTTCAGCTCATTCCATTTCTGAATGAGAGGCGGCATCAGTTTCTGGATATATTCCTGCACATATACACATTACAAACTCAACACAAACATATCAAAACATTGAGTTCTACCATACAAATATTACACTTTATTTATTCGAATAGTTTTTTTTACATTTTATTTAACAACTCGACAGTTAAATCTGAAAACGCTTGTGTTGCAACTAGGGCAGGGTGTGATATTAGAACTGGATGTCCAGTATCTCACAGAAGTGAGGACACCCCTCACATTTTTGAAAATACTTTACTGCATATTGTCATGTGACAACACTGAAGAAATGACACTTTGCTACATAGTAAAGTAGTGAGTGTACAGCTTGTATAACAGTGTAAAATTGCTGTCCCCTCCAAAATAATTCCATAAATGTCTAAACCGCTGGCAACAAAAGTGAGTACTGGGTCCAATTAGCCATTTCCCTCCCTGGTGTCATGTGATTCTTATGTGTAACAAGGTCTAAGGTGTTAATGGGGAGCAGGTGAGTTAAATTTGGTGTTATCGCTCTCCCTGTCTTATACTGGTCACTGGCAGTTTAACATGGCACCTCATGGCAAAGAACTCTCTGAGGATCTGAAAAAAAGACTAGGCTATGAGAAGATTGCCAAGAGTTTGAAAATGAACTGCAGCAAGGTGGCCAAGATCAAACAGCGGTTTAATAGGACAGGTTCCACTGAGAGCAGGCCTTGCCATGGTCGACAAAGTAAATAACGTTAATACAATAGCGAAAACTGCCACCATAAACAACACCTTTAAAACCGGATTGGATGCAGCATAGTTCCCGTTAGATGCTGGGTTTGAAACTGATATATGGAGCCGTCCCAGCGCTAAAAGATACCGGACATGAACCGCATGCGGTGAGTGAAACTGATGTCTGTGTTTTGTTGGCAATGGGTGCTTTAGTTCAGCCTACCCCTCCACCCTGCACGATTTGGGAAATAATCGTAAAGCTGTATCTATCTTTTTTAATTGTGATCAAACTATATACTCTTCGATACAAAGTATGCAATACTACTCTAAAGGTAGGTACTCAAAATTAATATGAGATTGTCAGAAACCACGTGCGTTACGCCCGCTTAAACCTAAAATTACTATATGGCTTGAATTAAGCTTATTCCCTAATGATTTAAATAGTTTTTCATCATACAGATGGAAAGCGTGAATGTTCTCTCTCTCTGTTTATGTGTGTGTAGCCTGTACATGCCCATATGTGTGTATGCGGCGGAGGGGTGCGAATTTCGAATAATATTGAATATAATTTATTCTTTAAATGCCCTTACTTATTTAAAAACAAATTTTGTTTCTGAATACAATTAATCATTTGACACCCCTGTTTGCAACATTTAAAATGTATGGTGCAGACCTAAAGTAGGGTCAAAATATTTTTTGCATGATTATTACTTACATTAAAATGCACCTTCTATAGTCGGAAAATCTACACTATAAACTCAAACATTCTTTGAAATAAAATAACATTTTTGCAGGAATCAAAAACCAAAAACATATTAAAGTGACATGCAGGAGACAAAGCAATCGTGGACGACTGTTACCGGCTGGTTAAGGTGATGCCCGACAGAATCTGCCAGCGTGCCGATGGCGTCGTAGAGGATGAGCAGGTTCTTGTGCTGATATTTCCCAAACGCGAACACAAGAGTGTCCAAAATAAAGCTGAGGTACGGCACCAGCTCTGTGCAAGCCTCCTCCTCCAGAGTCGCAAACGCACTGACGGTGAGCAACAGACGCACAAACACTTAGAAAACTGTTCTATTGTGGCTCTAAAACCTTATTGGACGAGCCAAGTTCAAATCCACAATAGCAAAGTATATTTGTATTATGAAAGCATCAGTTAAACATACCAAGCCAATTTTAAATAATTCTTATCAAATGAAGTATTTTGAAACAACAGTTGCTGAAAATAATTTATTAAAACATTACGCTAACTATTACGAACCAAATAACCATTTAGCTGTAAATCTGCTGAATATTTCGAGCCTCACCTGCAGGCCGCCTCCTGCACCCGTTTGTTGCCGTCCAGGATGCGTTTGAGCAGTTCCTCCATGAGCGGTTTGAGGTGGGCGTCCGGGGGCTGGCTCACCACCCAGTGCGCATAGCGGCTGAGCGTCCAGCAGGCGATGGAGCGCACCAGAGCCTTCTTATCGCACAGACACTGGATGAGGTGCGGGATGAGCTCGGGCAGGTACTGCACCATGCCCTGCATGCAGCCTGAGAGAGAAACAAAACGTGTGAATTAATGAGAAAGAAAGTTTAAAATCTTTATGCTTGTGTGCATGTGAGAGAGAAAGAGAGACGTACCCTCAGCAATGGCTCCCAGAACTAGTATTCCCGACTCTTTGATGACCCAGTCCGGATGGAACAGCAGACCCTTTAGAAGCGGGAGGAGGTGGGGCAAAAGATCGTCGCGAAACACGTTCGCTAGCACGTCCAGCGCAGCTGCAGAACACTTACCTACATAAAATAAAAGTTATACATTTATTAGTATGAATTAAGCACAATAAACAAAAACCCTAAAACAATGATGAAAGCATTCCTGATCTGATTGGTCGGTTTACTCATCTGACCCTGCCCCTTTCTTCCCACATTACTCACGCAGGTTCCAGTCAGACAGGGTGTCGTCGTCATCATCCTCATCTTCGTCGATATCTTCTCCCTCCTCACCCTCTCCTCCCTCGTGCTGCAGGGTGACGGTGCGTGACTTGTGGAAGCGAGGCTTGATGTCCTGCTCGCTGTCAGGAACGTTGTCGTCCTCCTCCACATCACCCTGAACAGACACATCAATCACACGTTGTAGCGCATCCTACTTCAAGTTTATTTACTTGAGCGATATACAGGTATAGTTTCCTAAAATTGAAATAAAACCGACATCTTTAGTTTATGGTCGCACCCACTCACCTTCAACAAGATGATGTCGATCTCAGAGTACTTCATTCCGTTAACCAGGATGGGAATGAGTCTGTGGAGACACAAACGTGATGTCAAATCACACATGAGCACACTGACGGTAAACAGGATGTTCTGCGTGTGCCAGTACTCACTGGACCAGGTGACCTGACAGAGCCTCCTTACAGACGGGCTGTTCGGCCAGCGTGAGCCAGAACTCACACGCCTCCAGTGCCACGTTCTCATCTGCGTCCTGTGTGCGCTGGAGCATGTACTGAAGAGAGAGAGAGAGCGAGAGACCAGACGTAAGCATTCAGTGAGAAGGTAACACGAATCCCTCATGTGCATCTCTTTTAATATCACTCACCTGTATGATGCTATGCATGTGGGGTATGAGCCGGTCGATTCGGACCTCCAGCAACATCACCAGCGCTCGGCACACGTTCTTCCTCACCTCGCAGTCCTCATCCCCCGCAAGAGCGAAAAGAGACTGTTGGAACAACGCAAACACAGTCAAGACCACACAAACGCAACAATTGCAGCTCTCTGCTGCAGGCTGCAAATCATGTTGTAAACAAATACGAACAAAGGCAATGGGCATTAAACCTCACAATGTACAGATCAGACTAGCCTGACTTCTTAACAGTGGAGCTCGCACTGTATAAAGAAGACGCGTGTCTGCGCATCCCGCGTTGTATAAAGAAGTCAAATCTCACTTTATTACTCTTTTATTGAATATAACATCAGAATAACTGTGTAGCCTGTGCTGTATAAAGAGGAAGCGCCGTTTGCGCAGACCCGCCTGACTTTATAACTGTATAAAGACACGTGTCTGCGCATCCCGCGTTATATAAAAAAGTCAAATCTCACTTTATAACTCTTTTATTGAATATAACATCAGAATAACTGTGTAGCCTGTGCTTCAAAAAGAGATCACGCAGTTTGCACAGACTCGCCTGACTTTATAACTGTATAAAGAAGACCTGTATCTGCACATCCCACATTGAATTAAGAATACGCTTCATAACTCTTTTAGTGAATATAACATCAGAATAACGGTGGAGCTAGCGCTGTATTCAACTGAGTTCTGATTCAGGCAATACATCAGTTCTGGTATTACTAGATCTCGGTGCTGCCTTTGACATGGTAGATCACACCATACTCCATAGGCTGTAAAACTGGGTAGGGCTTTCTGGGTTGGTACTTGGGTCATACCTTAAAGGGAGAGGTTACTATGTGAACATAGGCAACCATAAATCTGACTGGACACCCATGACTTATGGTGTTCCACAGGGCTCGCTTCTTGCTCCGCTCCTCTTCAATTTATACATGCTCCCACTTGGCCAAATAATGAAAAAGTACCAAATTGCCTACCACAGCTATACAGATGACACTCAGATCTACCTATCCCTCTCACCCAATGACTACAGGCCTATTGACTCTCTTTGCCAATGCATTGATGAAATTAACAGCTGGATGTGTCAAAACTTCCTTCAGTTAAATAAAAACAAAACTCAAGTCATTGTTTTTGGTAACAAGGATATAACTAACAAGGTAAACACATAACTTGACTTAAGAGGTCTAAAGACACAAAGTAAGGTAAAAAATCTTGTTGTCATTTTGGTGTCTGACCTTAGTTTCAGCAGTCATGTCAAAGCAATAAGCAAATCAGCGTACTACCATCTCAGAAATAAAGCCAGAATCAGATGTTTTGTCTCAAACCAAGATTTAGAGAAACTAGTTCATGCTTTCATCACCAGCAGGGTGGATAACTGTAATGGACATCTTCCCAAAAAGACCATCAGACAGCTGCAGCACATACAGAACACTGCTGCCAGGATTCTGACCAGAACCAAAAAATCTGAGCATATCACTCCAATCCTCAGATCATTACACTGGTTACCAGTTACTTTTAGAATCAACTTCAAAGTATTATGAACCGTCTATATATCACTCAATGGTCTAGGACCTAAATACATCTCAGATATGCTTATATAAAGTATATATAGAATATAAACCAAACAGACTACTCATTAGGATCAAGTCAGTTAGAGATAACAAGGGTTCACTCAAAAACAAGGCGAGTCAGCGTTTAGTCATTACGCCAGTAGCTGGAATCTGCTTCCAGAAGACATCGACGTTCACCAACAGTAGCTACTTTTAAATCCAGATTAAAAACACACTTGTTTAGCTGTGCATTCACAACCTGAGCACTGTGCTGGTTAACATCAACTGCACTTCTAACCCTTTTTATATATACACTCACATTATTAAAAATTGTATTGCTGTTTTATGGTTTCTAAAAATCGAAATTGTTTAAGTGATCCTAAATCATTTGCTTTTTAAAGATATGTCTTATTTCTCTGTCAATCATTTTATGTAAAGCACTTTGACTTGCCCTTGTGTATGAAATGTGCAAGAGGATGCGCAGCTTGCGCAGAGCCACCTGAATTTATAACTTTATAAAGAAGACGCGTGTCTGCACATCCCTCATTGTATAAAGAAGACGCGCCCCACTTTATAACTCTTTTATTGAATATACCATCAGAATAACAGTGGAGCTTGCCCTGTATAAAGAGGACGCACAGTTTGCGCAGACCCACCTGACTTTATAATTGTATAAAAACAATTCTGCATTGTGTAAGAAAGACACGAGTCTGCGTTGTATAAAGAAGACGCCTTAAAACTCTTTTATTGAATATAACATCAGAATAAATAAACGATCTAACTTTATAATTGTGAATCTTGCGCTGAATAAAGAGGAGCCCGCGAGGTAAAAAGAAGACACGTGTCTGAGCAGCCTGCGTTGTATAAAAGACTCACTTTATAACGCTGCAAATTTGGTAGACATCGCACAACCCCATCACACACATAAGTAACTGATGGTGCACTCACCTCTATGAAAGTGTCAATGTTGTCCATGAGAGCCTGAGCTCTGCCTATGATAAACTGATTCACACACGCTATAGCATGAGACCTAAAGAGAGAGAGTGGGAATGTTTATGATGTTATTCAACAAACATGAAACATTCAGCATGAGGTATGTGTACCTGATTTTAGGGCTGCAGTGTTTAAAGAACTGCAGGAATTTGGGGATCATGATGTTGAGAGGTCGATTCAAAGCATCGCTGTCCAAGAGCTCAGACGAGTCCTCGCAGATCTTCTGCAGCGCACCGAAAGAGCCCTGCACACAAACACATGGCGAGTTTGCGCAAACTGTCTAATGTTCTGCTTAGATTTCTCAATGCATTGTGGGTGCGATGAGTTTACTCAGAAAGCCCTTTTTTCATGGAATGTCACTTCTTCTTTCTAAATTTGCTGATCACATGCATACAAAATTGTGTAGGTTATTAGGATGAGGCACGTGAAACTCTTGAGTATGTGAGCATGTGTGCGTTACCTCACAGGTGTTGTAATCCTCTGAGTTTAGAAGGTTGCAGAGTTGTGGCAGCAGCTCTGGCCATGTCTGCAGCTCTCCTTTAGAGGCGATAGTAGTAATGAGAATACCTGGACGCAAACAGACGCATGTTTAAACAGCTTGTCCGGCCTACTTCAATTTACACACAAATACATGTAAGAAGAAAAAACGGTGATTAGGTCCTAGATCATTTCAAATCAAAAACGATATACTAGCGTATGCCATCGACTAGTCGTGATAAAACATATCGTGGTATCATGATAAAATTAAATAAGATACGTATTGTAGTTATTGCAATGTTTGAAGAAATGTTAGCTTTATCATTTTAATTTTATTGAAATTCAGTTTTATTTTTCAGTGGCAGATCTTTTCAATTCATCATTTACATACAGAAGGTACACAAATCCTTAAAGGAACAGTTCACCCAAAAATGAAAGTTCCGTCATCATTTACTCACCCTCAGATTTCTTTGTTTTGCTGAACACACAGTAAGACATTTAGAAAAATGTCAGATCTTGCCCCCCATAATAGGGAAAATAATAACTGTGGGAGTCAATGGAGGGTGAGATCTGACATTCTTCTAAATATCTTCCCGTTTGTTCAGCAGAAGAAATGTATACAGGTTTGGAACAATCTGAGTAAATGGAGACAGAATTTTCATTTTTAGGTGAACAATCCCGTTAAAGTCACTCACATATTTAATTCTTTAATGTACAACAAAAATGTGAAATTTGTTCATGTTTTAAAAAAAAGCTGTTATTCAAAATTCAGATTCATCTTTTATATTGTGTTCATAAATATTGGGATACTATCATAATTTTGAACCCACTATCAAAAATCATTACGTCGCTATTGGCAATTGTAAAAAGATTCACTGTCCATCTGAAACCTTGTATATCCAAATCTGCTGTCCTTTTTAAATGATTAAATACTGTTGTCAAAGATGACAAGCACTTTTTGCAAAATCCTAGTGACAAACATAAAGGGTGATTAACGAAAAAAAAGATTTATTTTGACGATTTATTTAATAAAAAAGTCATGAAATATGGTGATGCAAGCTTTCAGAAGGACAGCAGAGAAATCTAAGTTCAAAGGGTAAAATGTCCCATCTCAAGAGAAAAACTTCACTTAGCAGTACTCGGCAGGTTTTTAAGCCCACGTTCAGACTGACCGATGGTGGCGCGGATGAGAGGGGACGGGTCTCCGATGTTGTTGAGACACTCTCTCTTGATGAAGTCGGCCACGGCGGGAGGAAAGTTCTGGTAATGAGCCTTCACGTTGTTTTTCAGGATCAGACCGCTCAGAGATCGAGTAGGCTCATCTGCAGACACACAAAGATGATTATTCTCAGAAAGTGTGCGAGCTTTAGAGCGATCGTATCGTTAGAAAAACACAGACCTTCTGATTTCAGGCTGGTGAGGACGAAGATGAGATAATTGTTGAAGTCGGGATACTGATTCAGCTGCTCCAGTTTCTAACGGGAAAAAAACATTCAGAATAAAATTCTGCCGTTTTGTCACCCATGTAGTTGTAACGGCTGCGGGTAACGCGGTTCTTTTGTGGTACCCAGGGAAATCATCACATGCAGATAGGTGTGAGGGTGCGAGCTCACCTCTTGAACGGCTCTCTGTGTGGCCGTATCTGGAGACTGGGAGTCTTTGAGCAGCTGTAGCACCTGCTGTAATCCCTGTTCATCCGGCTGCCACTCCATCCTCTTTCACACATACGGAAAATATAAGATGTGTGAATGTGCTTGAAAACCAGAAATGAGCAAGACACAACAGGCATCCACACACAATAGTGTGTATGAGGCAACACTCATGAGAATTGAAGACCGTTATCTCCACAGGGACAGAGAAAACAACAAGCCCAGTTAAATCTCTTTGGAATAGATATGGGATATAGCAACGGCACAGTGAAATTACATACATTATACATATACACAATAACAAACATTGTGTGTGTGTGTGTGACAGTTATACTGTATGTTTGTGTACAATCTGTGTGTATGGCACGTATCGTACACCGTACATGATATATAGATCTGCACAATTGTGTGCGTTTCAGTGTGTGAGATATATGCGTGTACATGTGTATATTTCTTTCTGAATGTGGGATTTGCTTATGATGTACGCTGTGTGTGTAACGTTATGTGAGGTTGTGTGTAGGCCGTGTGTGTGTTTACGCGGCCCGGTTACGTCAACACCGCACATTCAACCTCGACCACACGTGAAACATAACTCATTAAAGCCATTATATGTGCATTAACGCGTGTAATAATGATGCGGTATCAACGCGCTCGTACGCAGGAGACGGTGATGTAGCCGGTAGGCGTTAGCCGTTTTGCTAACCCGCCAAACCTTCTCACCTTCAATCCGTCGATCGCTTCGCACTCGCGCTCCCTCGCTCTGACAATTCACGAGCGCTGCTGGCCGTCAGGTCGCGGAAACGCAATGCTCGGATCGCTCGTCCCGGGATTGCGCGTGATTTTTGGGCGTTTCGATCGGTGCGGGCTGTTACTTTTCTGTTGCCGGTGGTGCCTGATGCATGGCGGATGCGATTATCGCGCAGTGTGAATCTGCGCGGCTTCCGTACCGCCGCGCTGACGTCATGTGTCTGTAGTGTGTATATCTTTAGCGCTGATTTTTCTAAAAGTACAAAATTTGAAGAGTTTGGTTCCAAAATTAGATAACTCCGTTTTTTAAATTGTATTTTCTGAGTTATTATGCTTAAATCAAAGCAAACCTACTGCAGTTTTATTGGTAATATTGATATTTTCTGTGACAGCTATTTTTATTTTTATTGGTAAATAACACATTCATGTTAAAAAAATGGCTAAAGCTAGGCCAAATTTTCAACAATTTGTAAGAGAAATTAAACAATATGGACAGTCTTAAAGCAATATAAAAAGCAAAAAAAGACTTATTAAGTACTGTGGTATTTCAATTAATGTACTTCCTTTTTTACTCCTGACATAAATTGTTATTCTTCTCACATTTATACCCCAAGTTATTTTTGTATGTAAATGTTTTTTTTTTATTTGTATATGTACAAAAGTTGTACTCTTCTGTACTATAAAAAAAATAAAATCCACATTAAGCGATGATTTGGAGATATAATAGTCGTTATTTGGAAAATAACGAAATATAGTGGTTTATTCAGATTATTATAATGTTTTGTGTATTATAATGTTTTGTGACTGAGGTTGTGGTTGGGGAATGTAAATGAGCTTTACGTTTTTGTGTTGTGACCAGTAGATGGAAACAAATCCTGCTGAAAATAACCAAACAAATTCAAATGGTTCACCAGTATAAACCACCAGCTGTTTACATAATTCTACCAGATAAAAGCCTAATGTGCTAACACATCGTAACGAGAAATTTATTGGGACAATTAACGTTTCCATTAAAATTTCCAATATTATTATTTTTTTAAATATAACCTAACAGTATATTTGTTTCAATTTTCTGTTATTGTTTCAATTTTTATAATGGTGGGTCATATTGGTTAATTTGCTTTTAATTTACTTAAAGTACCATATTATATTATAATAAATACAAGTGGTATTGTATGATTAAAATATTGTTATTACTATAATGCTGCTCTCTCTCATTTCATTCATTGAAGATCGTTTGTCATCTTATCAGTCTGCTGTTAAATCTGCAAAGGCTTCTTATATCTCTGACTTATTTTAAAATACCAATCCACTCCTAAAGTGCTCTTTTCAACTATTAACTCTGTTATTAATCCTACTGAAAACACTCTGGGCGGTGCTTCTGGTGCTCTGTGTGAATGTTTCTTGAGACACTTCATTGATAAAATCTCAAATTTGAGACCCAAAGTAAACTCTCTCCATACTGTATATTCTCTGTTCTGCATCCTGTCTCTTGGGATGTATTTGAACCCATTACTTTACAATCACTCAAAGACATCATTGGTGGAAACGTCTTTTTGCCCTTATGACACTATACATCCTACATTTTTTAGCTACTGTCACTCCACTTCTCATGAAGCCTTCACTAGACCCTTCTATCCTCAACAACTTTCGTCCCATTTCTGCCTTTTATTTCAAAGGTTTTGGAATAAAAATTGTCTGACCAACTGCAGTTCTTTATAAAACATAACTGTATTAGGAAAAAAATTCAGTCTGGTTTTCAGTCTGTTCATAGTACGGAAACAGCCTTCTCAGTGTATTAAATGATATTCTTTTAAATATTATGGTGATTCTGGGGTGCTGGTTCTGATAGATCTTTCAGCAGCGTTCAATACCGTGGACCACTTTATTTTAAAAATCTCATCTAGAGTCTGATGTGGGGGTAAAAGGGACGATCCTAAAGTGGTTTCAGTCGTTTTTATCTGACAGAAAATTCTTTGTATTGGCAAATTCTCTTCCTCACTGCTCAACTCACATGTGGCCTTCCTCAAGGCTCGATATTGATGCCCTCTTTTTTCTCCCCGTACATGCTTCCTCTGGGCTCTATTTTAGACGGCATGGGATGTCCTTTCATGTTTATGCTGACGATAGCCAGATTTATCTACATATTAAAAGAAATGTTCCTTCAGCTCCATGAGTACCCTACTATGGTGCATAGATGAGGTTAAACTCTGGCTAGGTCATACAGAGGTGATTGTTTTTAGCCCGTCTGCTCATTCTCAGGCTGGGCAGCTTATCATCCTTCAGATCTTCTCGTATGCACAATTTCGGTGTCCACTTAATAAATCATTAAAATTAGCCAAGCGTTTCTCATCTGTAGCCTAATTGGCTCCAGCTTCTACCAACTCCGCTTGCTGTCTAAAATCAAAAAAATGCAAACGCTACAATGTTAGAGATGGCCGTCCACGCTTTAATCACTTTGCGCTTAGACTGCAGCAACTCTTTGTATCGTGATATTGCGCAATCACAACTGGTTCAGAATTCTGCTGCGAGATTTATTAGAAAAAGCCGCAAATATGAACAAATCACCCCCTGTGGTCCCTCCACTGGCTCCCCATACAATCCAGAATTGTTTTTAAAAATATTTTATCGGCTTACAAGTTTTTACACAACCAAACCCTATATCTGCCAGAGCTGTGGCACTTTTATACCCCCACAAGAAGCCTGTGGTCCAGTGCTCAAAATCTTCTTTTAGTCCCGCAATCCAGACTGAGATGTAGAGGAGATTGAGCTTTTTCAGTTGCTGGCCCTCAGCTGTGGAACAATCTGTCACTCAAGATCAGAGTGGCACCTTCTTTTCCCATTTTTGAGCTTGCCTACCAATAATAATTCAATTTTATTTTGTATTTTTTTATGCTTACTCTCTGGGCTCTCTGAATGCTGATCTGTTTTCCTCTGGTCTATAATTTTATTTTCTTATTTCTGTTTATGTGTTTTTGATTACTTATTCTAATGTAAAGCACTTCGGTCTTGTGGCTGTTTTAACTCTGTTCTATAAATAAATTAACTATAACTACAGTGGTCAACCTAAAGTCAAGGTTTTGGTTATTTAATGAGGTGATTAGAGGGTGATGCGTGACACTTGGTGACAGAAACCACAGGACATTTAACTCTATACCAAACAATATTTATTCTCATTGCTATCTCATTGCTGAATATCAATGAACATCACAATCAATGAAAACCAAGAACATCACAGGGATAAATACAACGAGAATCTTTTAAATCAGTGATAGACAATAACATGCATAGACGCTTCACTTTGGCTACAATCTGCTATTCCTACAAACTTCACAAAAGGCAACAAGTTCTAACAAGCATATTGTTGCTATTTCAAATTAAGAACACCACCATTTTTCTTTCAGGAACGTCAGAAAGAAAAATGAGAACACAAATGTCCTTTAACATAGCGAGCTGATTTCACTCTTACTGCAGCCCCATTTACAGCAGGCGTTGGAAAGGCCGACCACTACGTCCCGCCCCTTCCTGTCTGATGTACGCAAGGCCTCCAGCACTTCCTCTGAGATGAGCGAGCGTGCGGGACGGCTAAACGCGGGGCTCTCCTGGCCTTCTCCTGCCCATGCGACGGCCTCAGAGTGAGGTCTGAATGATAGTCCAGAGATGGGGTTGGTTGCCCAGCTGTCAGAGGCTTCTTCGTCATGAACAGAGAGAAGATCACTGGATAGGTCACCTGATCAGAGACAACATCATAACACATATAAAATAATATAATATATGCAGTACATATTTCATTTTATAAAATGTATATTATAACCTCTCACCTGTAACATCCAAAGATCTTCTCCAGCGAGAACCTCCACAGGTGAAGATGACCGCACGGATGAACTCTCTGCCGCACAGCTTCACTCCGTAGATGGAATGACCCTCCGTGGCCTGAGCAGTGCCTACGAATGCCATTAAGAGGGCGAGAGTGAAAACCGCAGCTTTGTACATGATGAAAATGATGAAAAAAAAGTTTAAGCTCAATCCAAAGAATGTCTCTGATGTGCTGAAGATCTCTTCTGTCTGCTTCTGTGGACCCTCTTGGGTCTTTTATACAGTGTCGAAGGCCCTCTCTGACCTACCCTGTTTGTGTGTCAGTCAGATAGAGGGCTAAGACCTTTAAGGAGGACAAAGACCCGACCCAACGCTTCTGTAATTAACCTGTGCTCCTATGTAGAGTTAATGTCAAATAAAATGACCTGATCTCATCACTTCTGACCTTTCTATTGCTGAACACATTCAAAATCGCACAATACTGCCAATGAATTATCACACAGCCCCTCCTCACGAGAATCTCTTCTTGTGTTTAGTGCCTGTGTCAATTTGCCATGATGTTAGACACCCCCAGACCAAAACTAGACCGCTCCAGCTCTAGACCAGCATGTAGACCAATTTGTATGGAATAATAATTTTGTGGAATATTAAAGAATATTCCACAACAGCTCGTACATTACATTATCACATTCTGGGTCACATTACCTATTTTAATAAGAAAATCCTGGTGACATTTCCAAAAAAGATAAGACTAGAATATGAAAGTGAGAAGTGATTGTGTGGTTATTTAGAATCACATTATAATCAGTGAACCCATAAGCATATCTGCAAAAGCCTTTTTATTCATACAGTCATGAGATAAGAAAGTCTGTTCAATATGATTCAACCATTTGGCGTTCAGAGAGATAACAGCTTGAGTCTTCATATGCTAAGGTTAATATGCTTGCGACGTCACACTGCAAGACACCTAGGAAGTGGGATATTTCCCCACCACAAATGCGGAAGTAACGTCTGGAATTACAAACAATATATTACGTAACATTAATACATTAATGTTACTTGTGATTTAGTATCATTAAAACATTACAAGTATCTGTTAACATTAAAAGAGCACCTGTCCGTCAATCATTTCCGGGTTGAATTGGGAATTATCGAATTTTGGAGAGCACGTGATGGCAGTATTGAAGCATTTAACGACACATCAATTGTTGTTAAAACAAAAGAATGCATTAGAAAGGTTTTATAAACTAATGACACTAACATATTTCTAACATGTATCTGTTCTTAACGCTATTCTTTTAAACTCTCTTTAACATAGTAACACGCCGTTAATCAAAATGCATTGACATTCATGATCCGCATTTGACGTTTGACTGACAGACACACTTGTCCAGTCAATAAGCGCAAAGGGGGCGTGCACTATTTGCGTAACGCTGTGCCTCGACTGACAGCAACTGTCGGCAAATGACATGAAACGTTTTTTACAGACATTCGCCTCATCCAATAACGAATGAACAAAGCGGTTTCCATCGACGACTACAAACCAATCACCACCAAAGAAGAGGGCGGTGCTAAAACGGGTGGGTAGCAACAGTTGCCCCGGTGAGGACGAGGCGCCATAGTCACGGTAGTCGTGGCGACAAGAACCCAGCAACGAGAATCAACAACAACTATTTGAAGCATTAAGAAAATAAAACTCCAAATCAAACTAAGGGCATCCAACAAGACGCCAAAGGTGAAGGCAACAACTTTATTTCACGCAACCTCTTGCTTTTTGTAAACAAGCGCTGAAGTGTGTTAGACGCGATTTCCTCATTTATCGCGCTTTATAGCTCGCACGCGCTTGCGGTTGTTATGACGATGTCAAATCTGCGCGAGCTCTGCAAAATGGCGGGTGTTGTAACGTGAGATTGTGCCACTTTTAATTGTTTGTTTACGGTGACCGTGACGTCAGATCACGGTGTCTAAAAGGAAAGGGGGTAGTTTACGATCACATGTCAAACAGCGACTTTCTAAGGTAGAATTACAGCGATGATTGTAGTAGATTTTTTAAATGGAGCTTGTTAAACATACGTAATGCATATATGTGAGTATACGACGAATTAAAGCCTCTAGAGTTGTATTTTTAGAGGGTTAAAAAAGTTTCTCCAGTTAGACGTCGAAGCGACATATGTTTGCCAAATCAGCTCCCGTGAGAAGGGAGTGGAGGGGGCGTGCTCAATGCAAGGGCGTGGCGTGTGAACTTTAAGGGGCGTGATTGACATATCATGTGTATCTCAGGTCTAAAGTAAAAATTGACAATAAATTCTCTATGGCAATTTTTATTTAGTCAGCACTTTTGAAAATAGACTTAACCTCTGTGTTGGTTGTTAAATAATTCTATGCTTTAAAATGTGTAATTGTGAATGGTCTCAAGATTGACTGATGTTTTCACTGTGTAATTCAAGTAATCTAATGTGTAATATCTTCACAAGACAGAACATGTAAGGTCTGCCCCTTCTCTTTAATTATGAAGTAAAATGAGAATACGGTTAAACAAGTTTGACGAGCTCAAAAGCGCCCTGGGTTTGAGAGAGAGAGACTGAGAGAGATAGATTGTGTTTTATTAGCTTTGCATGCTAAATATTAACAGAGTCACAAAAACACTGGAGTATTTTCACTAAAAGGCAAAGTCACTATTGCTTACTGATGGTTTCTCAAAACTTACCTTATTGTAAGTCTATAAAATGGGTCTGATCACTTTGGCAGAGTATCGGTAAACACTTTACTATTACTTTGCTAGGTTATCAGAATTAATATTGTTGCTGGGCATACAAAACACTGGTGGAAAACTCCTGTAGACTTACATTAAAGCAGGAAGAGGAGCCAGACCAAGGGTTAATAATATCTCTGTGGACTCTTGACATGGGCTTGCAAGCAACCGCCCCTAACTGCTGTACAGAAGCATGGTAACAAACACTCCAAGTCCAAACACATTTGGAACCATGTTACAATGCTCTGGCAACCATTTGCACACCTTAGCATTGTGCAACGCAAAACTTCCTCAACACAATCTGATGGCAATTCACAACGATTTTACGAGTAGGCCAATTCGTATGAATTTGTATGATCTAATTTTTACGGACGGTGTGCATTTGTGTCAGTGATGGTTGAGTTTGGGGGTTGGGTTTCGTTATTGCGTTTTTGTAATAATCGTCTGTATCTTTTTCATATTTTTTTATTCTGTTTTAGTGTTATTTGTATGCACCATGGGTCTGAGAGTAAAGCAATTTTAATCATCTATATGTATGCACTGTACATGTGGCAGAATTGACAATAAAGCAGACTTTGACTTTTGACTTAGATCACGTGTTTTAGTATGAATATATGTATAACTTATATACTGTATGTACATGAATTAGCCACCTTGTCGAATAGTTACGAATTCGCGTGAGATCATGCTGGTTTCTGATATCTAAAACTAACTAAAACTAAAAAAAATTAAATTGTTTTTACGTCATGTTCAGCAATTATTGTATTAATCGTCAGAAATTATGCTCCCAAATGAATCTATTTCCAAATTGTAACTATCTACATAGATCTATTGTACGATTTTTTTATTTCGTACATAGCTTAATCCATGTTTAACGTTTTTGTTTACAGTGGGATTCAGTCTGCCGTTGTCATGGCAACCTCAGGCTACACCACCGAGGAGCTTCAGCCCTCCCAAACTCAAGGAAGCAGCGTGACGACAAGCTCATCTGCGCACCAAAAAGCATCTTGTACCACCACACCGCAGTTCCCCGCCAACATACAGAGCTCGCCGGCGTCCGCGCCTTCACACTCGGCCTCCATCGCCAGATTGCAGACCACACCTATAAATCAAAAGAAAGCGGTTTTGGCCACGCCTCCTCCGAGAGCCACACCCATACCCCAGTATGTCACAGGAGAACTACAAAGCTCCGCCTCCCAGTCTGGGAATGGGCAGAGCACATCGCAGTTTATAGTGGTGACCGTAACAGGTGAGATCACACACTTGCATCACAGAATTCACGTTTGACAAAATTTGGGACAAAATTTAGGAAGTAGCCATTTGTTTTTGGGATTGAACCTGGAACGTTTGCGTAAGCAGGCCGCACCATTAAGCCTCCAGAAGTGTATTCTAGCTTGTATGAATGCGTGTGTAATATGATAGACCGGACACATGACACGTTCTAGGCCTCTCCGTAAATAGAAGGACCTTGAAATATACACGCAACAGAAGAGGTGTGAACTCCCGCCCAACACGCGCATTCTGCCTGTGCTTTGTATTGTAGGCACACACACATAGACATCAATTTGTGTCATTTTTTAATAAACACTAATGATTTATACATTTTACTTTGAAGAAATGTCAATTTGTTCATGATCCAGATTTTCAATATTTTTTTATAAATCAACCTTACTGTTGGTTTATGCTTGCTTGTAGTGGAAGCTAAAAAAGAATTTGAAAGATGCTCCAAAGCAGGAACAGAATAAAAACTGGATATAATATCAAAGACACGTGACTTGTTCTCATGGTTTGGTTATGCGTGATCCGTCTCTCTATCTGATACCTGTGTTTACCTGAACAAGAGATTTCTTGGCCCATCTGTTGAGATTAGTGGATCAAGGCCGTCCTCTATCAGTGTGATATAAAGACAAATCACTGGATGCACCTCTGCATCAGCACGCTTGTGTTTGCAACATGTTCTTCAGTAGCTGTCTGTACAGTCTGGATGTTGTGTATCGTAAGTTCGAGGGCTTTTTAACATTTAACATGACTTGTGCTTGTTATTTAAGTGTTGGTTTTCAATGCGGCGGCATGATGTTGCTCCATCCTGTCATGCTTTCATTATTTCCTCTTTTCTCCAAGTCGTCTGTCACGTGTTTCCCTTTTTTGTCTCTTTATCTTTCTCTTCAGTGTCTTCCTCTCATTGTCTGTTGCTGTCTCTCTGTCTCTCTCTCACACACACACACATACAGATCAGTGGCAGCTGCATGGCTTGTGTGTTTATATTATTATTATTTCATTATGTGTTGCATTGAATGCGTTTAAATGAAAATGAACACAGAGGAAGTGTTTAGAAAAGGGATGTGCGCCTCTCTCTCTCGCTCTCTCTCTCTCTCTTAACATTTTATTTAGTTTTCCTCCTGGAAAAAGTCAATAAAGAAATACTATAAGTTTTAAAATAGGTTAAACTGAATCAACAGGATAATGTTGAATATCACAATATAATACTCATATAATTAATTTTTTGCAGAAAACGTTTACATGTGACTGCTGACTGTTTTCAACTCATTGATCATGTCAAAATCGCTTTCGCAGTATTGTCAAACAAAATCAGATAAGGCCTGCAAAATCTATCAAAATATTGCAATACGCATAAACAATGGTTTACCATAAATGAATGATTAAAATGACTATAATAATAAAACTTAATGTTATGTTTAGTCAAAGTTTTAGGCCGATGCTCAAAGCAGAGATACGGGAAAAAAAAATTCAATTAAATTATTATTTATTAAATAATCAAATAGCTTGCAGCTGACATAAAGGAAAAATCCTATCTAGTGAACTAAAGTTTTTTGCTTGTTAACTTCTATCTTATGTGATGTCGAAACAGCTGTGCAAAACAAACAGCATGTCCGCTAATGTACGGTTCGCGACGTTATGACTCATTTGAAGCGATTCATTTGTTGAAACAACTAAAATATCAAACACTGAACTCACGAGACTTACTGACTGAACCCATCATATCAGTCACTCAAAACACATCACAGCACAAGCGTGCTTAGACCTTTCTACAAGAATGGTTGGTAAGATTAAGTATTTAAAGTTTATTTATGACGATGTGTAGTAAAGTACTCTACTTAAATAATCATTTAGTTGTGAGTTACTTTGAGTTTTGAATTTGCTAATTTAATTACATTTTATATGGCAAAATTATAACCAATAAAGGAGGATTGTGAAGAGTGACAGGTTATATTTGTGTCAGATCATTTCATAGCCAATATACAACTTGAATATAAAACTGAAACGGTATACCAAGTGTCTTTGCATTTATTTTGGAGGGCTTGCAAGTGTTAAAGCGCCAATATGAAGTGGTCTATAGCCGACTATTTTAAAATAAAGAGTGACGATTCATCAACTGATGTCATTATGCAAGGCCTTTATGATTACTATAAAAAAAGGGTGACCAAATTGTAAGTTTGTGCGACCAACTGAGAAAGTGGGATGAGTCTAGACCCCTGGGGGGCAATGCCCCCTAGACCCAGCCCTGGTATGGAAGATGATCAACGATCAGAACTCTTTTTGAAAAATGTCGGTAGTTGGTAAACTAGTTTTCAGTTTTCAATTATTTTTCATTTTAAAATAGTATATTAAAAATCTGTATTATTGTATCAGATATTGCATTGTTAAACATAAGGTATTACATTTTTCTTGAGAGTCTACTAAGTTGTAAAAGTGTCTTTCAGCTGTGTGATACTCCGTCAGATAGTTGGTAAACAGACTGTGGCTGTGCTGTCTGAGTATGAGTGTTATGATGCAGTAATGTAATGTTTATTGGTGTTCTGTCTGTGTGTGTGTTTGTAGAGGGCTCTCTGCACTCGAGTGACTCAGTGTCAGACTCTAATTCTCCTCCAGCTGGACAGACAGGTGTGCCAACACAGGTAGTGCAACAGGTGCAGACAGCACAGGTACAACTCTCTCTCTCTCACATAAATTCACGATTTGTATTTTGAGATGAACTAACTGAAAAGATGCTGTAACTCTGCTCACTTGCATCCTGCAGAGATCAGGAGTGCAGGGAACAAACAAGAGTCAGAGAGGACAGCTGGGGGACAGTAATCTACACATCACAACTGATGTAAGAGCAAACCTCCATCCTTGATATTCATCCCCACTTTAATTTCATGAAACCACCAGAGAAGTCATTTCAGAGATACTGGTTTAAAAACACAGGTTTGTGTGTTGAAGGTTCCCGTACAGCATGTGTACTCCAGTCAGTTTGGGGAAGGAGATGCCAACTACAGTAGTACACCAATGTGAGCATTCGTGAACACACTATGTTAAAAAGATTTGTAAATTTGTAAAAAAAAATGACACTTTGTTTCAGCCGTTCCAACAGTTTCCCGTACACAGACTCCTCCCTCTACCCTCAGACCACGCCCCCCATCACGTATTACGAGACTTCGCCCACATCCGGGTCGCAGGTCACCTCCCCTGCCACCACCCAGGTCGTGTCTGTCACCTCTGGGGCAGTCACGGGGGTGGCTTCCATGTTCTCAGAGGGCAGTTCAGGGATAACTGTGCCCGCTGGGTCCTCGACGGGAATTGGAGGAGTGGGAGGCGTGGTCAGTCCGGGAGGGGTGGGGAGTTATGTGATTCCGTGCGGGTACATGCTCGGAGGAGGGAACCAGAGCTTCTCGCAGAACACGCGAGCATCGCCTGCGACCGTGAGTGTTTTAGACGGGGTGTATGGTACGGGGTACGTTTTCCGTCTTGTCTGTCTCTCACTGTCTGTCTCTCACAGGTGCAGTGGTTGATGGATAACTACGAGACCGCTGAAGGTGTGAGTCTTCCTCGTAGTACTCTCTACTGTCATTACCTCCTGCACTGTCAGCAGACCAAGCTAGAGCCTGTAAACGCCGCCTCCTTCGGAAAACTCATCCGGTCCGTGTTCATGGGGCTCAGGACCAGACGCCTCGGCACCAGGTACACTCGCACTGTGAAAGATCTTAACTCAATAGATTTGATCTCTTGTTAATTATTGTCGCTTCTTGTTGTTCTTGTGTGGTATGAGGTATTATAACACCTGTACTCTTTTCAGAGGGAACTCTAAGTATCATTATTATGGGCTTCGCATCAAGAGCAGCTCTCCTCTGCTTAGACTCTTGGAGGACCAGCAACATCTGGCCTTGAGACAACAGCCCTACTCGCAGAAACAGAGGTGTGTGTGTTTACTAAGCTAATGTTTACGGAATGTGTAAATAAATGTTAAATGCACATTTTCTTAAATGTAATTTTATTTAAACTCTAGTGTGCAATGTGTCTAACGAGACTATTTATCTATAACAAAAAAAATGATTTTGATATTTTGCGATGTGGTAGTAAGATCAACAGTCCTGTCTTCTAATAGGATAAAGTCCATGCATAAGGTGGAAGGACTGACCAATGGAATGGCTCTGGGGGCGGGGCAGCATTTGGGGGCGGGGTTATCAGACATCAGCGGTCAGGTTCACCAGTATCAGCAGTTTTTGGGTAAGGCAACCGAAAATCACTTATATATGCATAGACTGAATACCTGCTTTTCTAATGAAATCTGTAAGTATTAGAGATGCACCGATAAAAAATTTCTCCATCGATACAATTATTCAGAGTGGCATCTGTAAGTGCCGATACCGATAGTATAGAGATTATATTAACTCATGTGAAGTAAATTCTGAAGAATTAATTAATAATTCGTTACTGTCTTTGTTATTTATCATATCACGACTGTTAATATTGAACATCAAACTGGTGATGTTTCATAACATTTTCCATACACAGAGCACAGATTCATTGCATTTTCCTGTCGTCTTTTGATTGACCGGATATATCGGCCCGATCATGAGCGGTTTTCGAACTATTTACATTTATGCATTTGGCAGACGCTTTTATCCAGCGACTTATTATATTATACATGTGAAATCCCTGTTATCGTACCTACAACCTTGGTGTTGCTAGTGCCATGCTCTAACCACTGATCTGCAGGAAAACTATCAGCCGGGAGTGTAAAAAATTGCTTTAAGGGCCAATACCGATTATTGACCGATATATCGGGGCATCTTCAATCATTCTATTTATAAAATAGCAGTTAAGGTTTAGACTTCTGTACTCATGATGCGATCAAAGGTCATGCTTTCTGACTGCGTTTAAATATGCGTGTCACTCAGATGCGTCTCGCGGTCTGCCGGAGTTCAGAGAGCTGAAGGCCCTAGACAAATGTCTGCCCGAAGGACTCCTTCCTCAACATATACACAATTATCAGCTACTCTACAGAGAACACTGCGAGGTGGGTACCAGGAGGTCAAACGCACCCCTGTAGCTCAGATCTCAGTTTAGTTTTGTGGTCGTCTTATAATGTGTGTTTGCATGTGCAGGCGATTCAGGACGTGATGGTGAACCTGCAGTTTTCTCTTGTGGAGACGCTGTGGAAAAGTTTCTGGAGGTTCAGCGAAGGACAAAGCAACAGCGCAGATTCACTCGACCTGTGAGAGACACACCCGTTCACGATATATCACCAAATCCTCTGGGTTGGCTCTTACAGATTTTTTTCTACGTGCAGACATGATGAGTCAGAGAAGCGTTTGCCAAAGTCGGTTCTGGTTCTGTTGTGCAAGTATGAGCCCGTCTTGTCCTGGACACGTGATTGTGACAACATACTGTACCAAAGGCTAGTGGAGATTCTCATCCCTGATGTGCTGAGACCCATCCCCAGTGAGTTCAATACACAATAAACAAACACATCATATAGTGTGTTTCCTTTCTCTTTTCAAAGGCCCTTTAGTCTAAAATCATGACATTTATATTGAGATTTTACCTACAGATGAACATAATTAACTTTACGTTCTCTCCTGAGGTGCCTTAACCCAAGCCATTCGCAACTTTGCTAAGAGTCTGGAGAACTGGCTCACCAACGCCCTGATCAACATCCCCGAAGAGATGGTCAGCTACAAGGTCTGGTAAACACAGAGCTCTGTTAAAAAAAAAAGCAAAAGTGTTGTCATGGTAACACCGCGCTTGCCTTCAGGTGGTGTGTGCGGGAGCCTTCGCCCAGACGCTGCGACGCTACACATCACTCAATCACCTGGCTCAGGCGGCACGCGCCGTCCTGCAGAACACCGCTCAGATCACGCAGATGCTCAGCGACCTCAACCGCGTCGACTTCACCAACGTCCAGGTACCACAGTTCTGTCTCCGCCCACTTCCTGTCAACCTTAGATCGCCCTTCTGTTACTTAGCAAGTGTTTGTGTGTCTGTGTGTTCAGGAGCAGGCCTCGTGGGTGTGCAGCTGTGACGATGGTGTGGTCCAGCAGATGGAGCAGGACTTTAAAATGACCCTGCAGCAGCAGAACTCTCTGGAGCAGTGGGCCGCGTGGCTGGACGGGGTAGTCTCGCAGGTCCTGAAGCCCTACACCGGCAGCTCGGCCTTCCCTAAAGCGGCTAAACTCTTTTTGCTCAAGTGGAGCTTCTACAGGTGTGGACGGGCGAAACTTGCCGTGAGCCGTTTCGTGAATTAATGTCAGAAATGTAACTTTTAGTGTTTGTGTTGTAGCTCTATGGTGATCAGAGATCTGACCCTGCGTAGTGCCGCCAGTTTCGGCTCGTTTCATCTGATAAGACTGCTGTATGATGAGTACATGTATTACCTGATTGAGCACAGAGTTGCACAGGCCAAAGGAGAGACGCCCATCGCTGTCATGGGAGAGGTACAAACACACACACGAGAAAAGGGACGTCCCACTTAAACACTCAACCAATCAAAGACAAGTAGTATAAAAATGTTTTTGTTGCGTTACAGTTTGCCAGTCTGAACAGAGGTCAGAGGTCAACAGATCCAGATAAAGGTACTTCACACCCATACACATTGTATTGTATGCAGTTGATATGTTGTTGACGCATCATTAATTATTGTGCTCTTCTGCTGGTGTTCAAACAGATGAGGAAGATGAGGAAGAGGATGATGAGACCGATGAGGATCAGGATTTATCTGCTCATGCTCACTCCCTCGTGATGGGAGACGAATCTCTGGAGCCGCCTGCAAAGCTTGCCAGAGCAGACCTGTTTAACAGCAGCACACAAAACTAACAAACACACACACACACACACACACACACACACAAACATTCAAGTGTTTTTATTTGTGCTCCTCGTCATCTCCTTATCATCTCCACTCATTCATTTGGTCAAATTCATAAAGGAGAACATTAGTATTAAACATTAGTCAGTGACATACTCCATCTGAGTTGTGCATTTCTGTTTCCTTTCCTGGAAACGGAGAGAATAGTGATAACCTGAGGATCCTGACCTCAAACATGATGTGTTTGTGAAGCCTGATAACTGTAACAGATGCCTTATGTGTGTCATTGCCTTCCCTTCTCAATCCAAGCTGCCATGTTTGTCATGTGTCTTCACTCTTAAAGGGATAGTTCACCCAAATATTTCATTTACTCACCCTCATGTCATTTCAAACCTGTATGATGCCTTATAGCAATCTAGCAAAAAATATGTTTTTATATGTAATAAGGAAAATTATATGTACAACTGATGTGCTTTAACCAACTGTTACTTTGAAGCTTTAACCAACTGTGTTACTTTGAAGCTTTGTGATTTGGTTAAAAAAGAGATTGTGTAAATGGATCACATGTGCCTTTAAAGATTATTAAATCTAGAGATCCATAAACATATAAATAAAAACAATCACAAAGCTTTCGTCATTTCTTTATCAGAAATCATTTCGGACAATTGTTGATGGACCTAAAGTGAATTAAACTAATTTGTTCACCTTGTGGTTCATTTCACTGCTTGGACATGAGTCATTTCACATTCTGTGTGTGTGTATGTGTGTTTGGACACAAATGTAACCAAGCACAAATCTCATTTCCGTAATATAGGATAATACAAAGTACAGTAAAATAATGTGGCTTAAATTCAAAAGTACAAGAAATGATAATGTATACTGTAAGTACTGTACTTTAAATATAATTTTTCATGCGTTACAGTAATGACAGTGGGTCTTTTAGTGTCCTGTTGAATAATAAGTTAAATTATAGCTATTTCATGACAAGCAAGTTTATGCATCTATTGCAGAAAAATCTGAATGCTTATTATAAATGCAAAAATTGTTTAAAACAATGTTTTCTGAATTGTATTGTGAGAGTTAACAGCAAATGATGTCCCTTGAGTTTGCACTTGATAGGCCGTGTATTATGCTAGAGTTTTATGATTTTGCACTGTTGAAACCATAATGGCCTTATTTGAAGTACAACTGTAGCAGAAATCGATGTGGAAACTTGCGTTCTTGTCCCTTGTTCTGAAAGTCAAAGATCAACGTCCCTTTAAAACACAATCCTTGTGTAATATTGAATAAAGACTGTGTAAAGCATTGTGAATAAAGGCTGTTAGTATTGTGCGTGCAGATGATGAGTCTTGTAATAAATCATCTTTCTCTGGATGTTTTATGCAATATAAGAAAGAACACAACAGTATAGAAGAAAGATTTAATTGTATAAAAAATAAAATAATGTCGAAAACGACATTCTCATCCAATCCAGCTGTGAGGCCATGACCAGTATTTAACAAAAAGAGGGAGGGTCTACAGCTGTGATTGGCCTCTTCATGTTTTAAAAAAACGTAAACAACTGTATCCTGAAATAAACAAACAAAATCAACTAAAAAAGACGGATCATCCTCTTATCATAACTTCACAAATCCCATTTTCAACAAGAACCTCATTTCATTACGGCTAACATTAAAAAACAAGTTTATAAATTTAACAGGAAGACTTCAGAATGAACAAGGATGTTTCGGGGATTAAACCAGTTTTTTGCATTTGAAAGGTGATTGTTGAAATCTAGCAGGCGTATGACACTGTTTCTTCAGGCCTTGTGTCCTACAGCAGAGCAGCATTGATGGAACAGTTAGGGTGTTCATTGTTGTTTTTTGCTCAGAGAACAATCCATGTTCCCCTGTCATTATCAGCTAACACCTGAAGAGAAGAACCTGCAGAGACAAACATCATGCTCATACATTTCGGGCAAGAGAAATGCAATACTTACATTTGTTCAAACTTGAGTTTAAATACAAATATCATACTGCAGTTATTACTGAATAAAATTTCTAAAATCTCACAAAGCCATAAGGTGGCTGTACAAGGGTGGGTTTAGTAATGCGATAAGTTTAAAGAAAATCCGAAGTGATGTCAGGTTAGCGTGTGGGACACACACCTTTGTGGAGAGCCTCATTGGTCATGCGGTTGATGTAGCGAGAGCTGCTCTCTGGGACGAGCCACCTCATGACTGTATTCACACAAGACTTCCTGTACGAGCTCCACACGCTTCCACTGAGACATAGATACCCAAAGACAACATGAATGACAGCAGGTACATGACAACACGACAGCTCACAAGCTAAAGGGCAAGTTCATCCAAAATTGAAGATTCTGTCATCATTTACTGACATTTGCGTTGTTCCAAACCTGTATAAATGTTTTTTTTCTAACAAACATGTTCATTGTTATTTCATTGTTTTTGCTCTGTTGAACACAAAATAAGACATTTTGAAGATTGTAGGACATCAAACAGTTCTGGGGCACTGTATCAAGATATTGATACAGATTTGGAACAACTCGAAGGTGAGTAAATGATGATAGAATTTTCATATTGGGGTTAACAATCCCCAATGGGAGTTTTAATGTATTTAGGGGCCCGTACCTGGTTTGGCCTTTGACCTCTGTCAGGTCACCCACGCCCACCGTTCGGCACGCTCCTGTGTTTAAATCCCAGCTCACTTGCAGACTGGAGTGAAATGACTTTGGTCTAAACAGAAAGAAACTACTATTTATTAGCATTATAGTCTGTGCTGTGTTTAGTAAAAAAAAAGAAATGTTCACAAATTTGTCTGTGAAACAAAAAACTGTGAATGTAAACAGACCTTAAAACGTTGTGTAAATGAAAAACACAAGAATGTGCGTGTACCTGCAGTGCTCATCCTCACAATTAGAGAAGGCCAGCAACAGTAAGCCAATATTTATCACCACGATATTCGTCTCGGGGCAAACCTGTTGCCGTAGAAACACACGACGCATACGAATGAAACACCACATCAACAACCTAATCTCTCTCTACATTACAAATCGTAGCATCGTATTCACGCACCTCGAGGATGACGACGTCATAGTCACTGAAAGAGCAGAACTGACCCCCCCACTCCGCATCATTCCTGATGACCTCGTTTATCAAATATTCAAAGTCCAGCGTCAGCTGCTCGATACACACACACTGAGAGACACAAAACACACAGTGACTCATAAACAACAACCCACTGAAAAGGACGCATAAAACACATCACACACAGGTAAACACGCACCTGTCCGCTGTACTGTCCTGTCACCAGCTGTAAGTTTCGTCCCTTCAGATCGGTCACGGTGAAGGGAAGCTGAACTTTATCATCCTCTTCTCCTAAAGAAAAGACAGAGGAATGTCATTGGTCATGAGGACAAAGCTCCATGGAGATGTCGGTGGTTTGAGTGGTACCGTTTGGCTGCTCCGCCGCGGTGGGCTGCTGCAGTCTGTATCTGAGAGTTGTGTAGTTGACGTAAGCGGGCTCTGAGGAGGAGGAAGGTTCAGGGACGCGAGGAGACAGGGAGGAGAGAGACGAGGTGGGAGACATGACTCTGTTACACAACGCGGTGTCCTCTGGCTCAGTGGGCGGAGCTAAACTCCTGCTTCGCCCAGAGGAAGAAGTTGAAGGTCCTGGGACCTCCGCGTCTCGTTCTCTAGGCGAGCGGTGGGTGTCTGCCTCTGCCTTTTCTTTGGCTTTGCATCTGTCGTGGTCAGTCGTCTTCGCACCTGCTTGAGCTCGGCGGAAAATGTCAGCGGCGAACTCTCTGGCCCGCACAGCGGCCTGTGATTGGCCGGGAGAGAGCGTAGCGATGTGAGGTTTTAGGTGTCTGGGGTCGGGTGACCCCTGAGATGAGGCAGATGATGTTGAAGATGGCGATGTCAGTCCAGCGGGTGGAGATGATGAAGGTTCTCTCTTCCTGTACAGAATCTGATTATTCTGACTGTCCTGCTGTTGATCTCCTAAAGAGAAAGAGAGATCGTTGAGAAAAACGTTTAAGCGCTACGGATTCACACAACCGAACACAGCGCGATTACCAGAGCAGAGCGAGATGGCACAGGCCACCAGAGAGTAACTGGTGTTCAACAGAATCACTTGATCTTTCTTCAGCTGGAGGGCCGGCTGGAACGTGGGAAACGGGTAAACCACCTGATAGCGGGCGTTCAGGACGTACCCATGCTGAAGACACTCGCCACCTACATCAAAGTCAAACCGCTTTGGATTAACATGAGGGTAAATAAACAATGACGAGGTTAAACTTCATGTTTGAATTATTCCATTATCGTGTGTAAACCTGCGCACCTGTGCGTATGGTGGATATGGAGGAGGTGGGGCAGCACTGCTTGCAGGGTTTCTCTGGAGGCATGGAGGTGATGGTGATGTAAATGTCCCTGTTGTTCTCATCACTCATCATCATGTTCATCAGCGCTGTACTTGAGCTCCGCGTGCTAACGCACACACATAGCAGAAGGGTTTGGGTATGTGGTGATGTAATACAGACAATATAGTAGAGGAGGACAGAGTCTTACTTGAAGCCAAAGATAACCAGCTTGGAATGATCATTGTGCCACTCACACACAGTTAAATACAAGTCGCTGTAGATATCTTCCCCCGTAAACAAACGCACATGATGCACCTGCGAACAGAGACAGACGGACATTCAGCAACAAGGCAGCCCCCGACGGAGGAAGGGGGCCGGCTTATGTTTACTAATACAGCTTTGCCTTGATGTTATTTAGCCGTTACCTGTTTGAGGCGGCTGTGGAGGTTAAACTCCCACCAGTACAGGTGATAGGTGTAGAAGGAGAAGTCATCATCTTCTCCGCAGTCACTGGTGTAGGACAGAATGTAACGGCCGCACTTAGTGAAGCCCAAGAAGACGTGCCTGTGACAGATCAGAGATCCAGAACCTTTAAACACAGATCAGTAACAATCCAATCGCACCACTTCAAATGATTCTTCGGATGTTCTCCTCACCCGGCTCTGAGGAACTCCTCGCTGACGATGGTCTTCAGAGGGATGTAGACACGCGGGGGAAGTTTCCGGAACAGCCGCTGAGAGATCTGCCCATTTAGCTGACATACAGAAAGATAGAAGTCTCAATAAAGTAGAGTTAAATGAGTCCTTTGCTGTATTTTAATTTATTAAATAATAAATAAATAAGACAGACTGTCAATGACAGTGTTTCTATAAATATTGTCAAACACATAACATATATCTTGGAAATGTATTATTTACATACATAGAACACTGGTGTAATATAAAACGTAACATGCATATCAATTGTTGTGTCCATAATATGCATATTACTAAAAACCTAAAGGGCCAAATACCAGATAAGCCATACTGAGCTAAACTATATGTTTACACTAGAATTTATAACCAAAGGAGACATTTAACGTTAAAAGCGTTTTAATGATGTTATAGCAAAACATGCTAATAACACACACTATTTTAAACACTGCGCCTTTAATTAGAAACATCCCACACAATGTAAGCGATTATATGATACGTGTTATCCCTTCCACCCTACCTGTCCACGCGTGAGGAGTTTGATGATATGATATTTGTGTTTCTTATGTTGTTTTTGTTTGTCGTCTTTTTCAGATTTCGAGCTGGGCGCCATTTTTGATTTTTGCCAACTCCTTCGATTTGCCCTCAACCCAGCCCTCTCAACTCGGCGATTGGCTCTGCGTCCTCAGACGAGTCGTTTGATTGGATAAAAGAACCGTCAGTTAAAATGTGGGATAGCCCCGACCTGTGCCGGTTATCGCGTTTCATTAGGATGTCAAGAGTGAGCAATTACGGCGCTTTTGTTACTTGTATTACCTAAAAAAATAAATAAAATACATTGTTATACTATTTATCCAACTTAATACTCGTTTTTGTTTACAATTATGTTCATGCAAAACATTTTTAAAGTTTGCACTTTATTTTATATAGTTCAATATACCAGCAAGCCTATTAGCTAATCACCAAGAGTCTGTTAAATGCCAATGTTAATTAATGTACATAAGCTACATTTAAAATATGAATTTAATTCAAAGTAATTTGTCACGTTTGTAATTTTACGCATGTGGTGCTGGTTCCTGTTCCACGCTTTGGTCTTCTTTCATGGCAGGGCTTGTTTTCAGGTGCAGTATGAGTGAATGAATTATTAATCAATCATAACATCGCTTTCTTTTCTTTATTGTTCTGCTGTCATTACGTCCCCTAGTGTGACTTTATCACATATCTGACTGTACTATGTGGAAGGGCGCGTCACCGTTGAAATAGTTATGGCCTGAGTGCGCGAGCTCTACCCTCCTCCTATTTATACATGCACCGTCAGAAGAGGCGGTCCTACACGCACAGAAGGAGGCAATATGGCGTCACTGGTAGGTCGTCTCTCTCGTGCTGTTTTCGTTAGAAATGCAACGATATTAGGCCGCAACACTGGCTCAAAATCTGCGAATGCGACCGGGCCGACGCTCAGCCGAACTGCGGTGTCGTCCACAGCGGGGACAATTCCTCCCAAACCAATAAAGGTGCGTTTGTATGTCGACACATTACCGTTGACTCTGACAGTTGAGCCAATGAGAACGAAGAATGGCTTGACGGACAAGATTTGTAGCCAATTATATGGCAGATATGTTCATTTTACAAAATACGGAAGTACTTCGTGTTGGTTCTATCAGTAATTGTAAAATATATCATCACGACCCATAAGTTAAAGAAAGCATATTTTGAGATCTATACGTTATTTTTGAATAAAAAGCGAAAACGATTCATTTTGATTGTTTGCAGTAATATCTGAATAGCTGTTCATAGTTTTTGATATTGTTTAATTTACGCCAATATTCGTAAAGATCGCAATTGTGCACAGATATTATTGAGTTATTATGATGCTTTTATGGCATGATTGTTTTATATTTGTTCAGGTTGCGTTCGGTCTGACTCGTATGACGATACTGGTTGTTCCGTTCCTGTATGTCGGTACTCTGATCAGCAAGAACTTCGCCACACTGTTGGAGGAACACGACATCTTCGTCCCAGATGACGACGATGATGATGATTGAACAAAAAGGTACATGAAGAACATTTACATGATATTTAATATATCACTTTGTGTATCTGGTTTGTTGACGCTCGTGTGTTTTGTCTTTCACCGCATGCTTCACTTCAGCCCCCTCATGATCTTCTGAGACCTGCAGCACTGGTGTAGACATCAAGAACATTGTATGCAATCATGAAGACTCTTGACACGTTCTTGTGTTTAAATTCCTGCATTACACTAACCCTGTTCAGCCATTGTTGAATGTTATTTTACACATTTTAAATATTGTCAAAAGCAATATCCTTTGGGGCTGCCGTCACATTTCCAGCCTCTCGTCTATTTAATAAATTCTTTAAATGTGATTGTTGTGTTATGTATGTCTTTTTATGGAAGGTGGTGTGTTTTGTAATTACATGACATTCAAATTTGGTACATGTTCACACGTATTTCTCATATCAACTCACTTGATGTATAAAATATTTTCATAAACCATAACTATGAAGTACAAACAATATTTTGTAACTTAAATATCAGTTCTTAAAAGGTTAAACTTGACTTACAGAGTTACATTTCTAGCACCACAACTGTTTCTTCTGGAAATAAGCTTTTTAAAGTTGAACCAATGACAGGTCTGTCTCTTTCAATGTAAAATTCTGTTTGTACATGTCCAAACCACCATCCTAACAACTTCCTAATTAGTTGCCTCATTGGTTGGTGCTGTTGCCCAGGAGACCACCCTCCTCCAGAGGAGTGCTGGTGAGTTTGAGATGTTCTTTCAGAGCATTGATCTCTCTTTCACTGTGGCCTTTCAATTCACTCAATTCAACGTGCACTTCCTTGTAGCGCTCACTTAAGGCTTTATTTTCCTACAGAGAGAAAAATTGATTGTTAACACGACCGATTAATGTGTGTGTCAGCGACAGTCAAATGTCAGTTTAGACCAGTCCCAAAAGTTTTTTTTCATATGTTTATAGTAAGGAACCGTGAAACTGATACACATTTAAGTGTGTGTTATTAACAGATGTAGTACCTTTATTAGAACCTGAACTTCTTTCCTGAGACAGCCGATCTCATTGTGGAGATACTCCACCTCACTCTCCTTCACTTTCAGTAACATCTGTAGAAAAAGTGAAAACTGAACTGCACAGTTCACTTCTACCCCCGTAAAAATATAGTAACTTCATTATGACTAATGTTGTGTAGGACCTTTACAATGTCCTTTCACTATTAATAAAAATGCGAAAGTTATTTATTATTGTAAACTGTCACTGCAATCCTGTAAAATAATATCAATACCTGCATATTTTGGGTACATTATAGATTGATTAAGTATCACCAGAAGATGGCAGTGTTTAGCTACACTAACACTAGTTCATGTCTGATGGACCGCCCTCTGTGACGTCACTACTGTTAAGATGAGAAGTTGCGGCGCCCCCCAAAAAACTTGATGCCTCACCGCAAGATCAAACAGGCGGATGACATCAAAGTACCGCGAGAGCGTTTGAAAGCAAACTTTTTATGGTTTTTCGAATCGCTCTCGCTGTGCTTTGATGTCATCTGCCTGTTGCATTTTTTAAGATATTAAGAAATGCAAAAATAAAAAATGATGTCTAAGGAAATATCATATTATTGCTACATTATGCGTGATGTGTGGTATGTTTGTATGTATGTCACCTGACATTATCCTCTCTGAAATACTCAAACTCTTCAAAGGGTCAAAGGTCAGCACCTCACCTCTAACTCAGAGGTGCTCTTTTCGTAGCTTCCAAGGGGAACAACTCCTGACCTCTGACCTGTGATGAAGGATCGCATGAGACTTATCTCTTCTGTCAGACGTGCTTGTAGTTCCTGCAGGAACAAGAAATGTTATTTTAAAACATCCAAACAAAAACCACACACGAACCCATTCACAGCAACGGTAAGAGGATCTGGAATCAGTTTTGCAGGATTTGACTAATGGTAACATTTATAAGTTGTACGAACTAACCCAGACAGCTAAGAACAATGAAACAGGACGCTGTCTGCTGAGACTGGCAGAAATCAAGATCTTTTTCCCCTCTGACTAATTCATATGTGCTGTAGATTTAAAGGTGCTCTATGACAGCAGATTTCTGTATTTGACTCCACAAGTTTCTGACATCAAGTCATGATGGAATGATCCCATCGACATTTATGCATTAGGTAGAGGCTTTATGCAAGTTTTGCGGTGTGTTGATTAACAATGAAGTGTGTTATTTTTTGCTGATTCGAATACAAAATTAAAAACTGAAATAAAGCAATCTGTAAATTCATCCTTTAGAAAAAAAGATTTGTTGATTAAAATTGCAGTATTTGGATTCTAGAAGTTCAGATTTGAGTTCCGTGGAGACTGGTGATGTGTTGGAGAAACAGCTTCATCCTCACTCTGTCAGCTTCTCTCCTCTTCCTCAGTTCTTCTCAGTTTACCTGATTCTCTTTGCGGAGCTGCTCCATCTCTCTTTCCTTCCGACGGATCTCTCCGTCTCTTTCGTCAGCGCCGCGCTTCAGCTCCACACACTGCTGCGAGTAACGCTCGGATAGACCGCTTACCTCACGCTGAAGAGAGATTGACTCATGCCTGACACACACAAGCACACATACACAAATCAATGTAATGTTAAACTGCAAATGATTGATGATTGATCAATATTCTGAGTAAATGATTGACCAATTGATGTCTTCTTGTCCATATGAAACTGTCAATCAAGCTTTATTCCATACATTTACTTCTTAGACATTTATTTTCCCCTTCTGTCCTCTCAATAAAAATGTCAAATGATAGAAGTTTAATGAAATGAAGAAATGTGTGTAAAGTGGCAAACTGTTGTGTAGATGTCAACTTACAGCTGTTTTCTTATTGACGGGTCTGTTGGCTCTTCGCCGCCGTGTCGCTTTAGTTTCTCGATCTCGTCTTGATGAGCTTTCCTCAATGCCTCCATAGCTGCAAGAAGAATGATGATGAAAATAGAGTATGAGTAAGTTTTCTCGTATTTTAACATTCTTTAGCAAAAAATCCATATTAACCTTGAACTGTATTGTGCGCCTCCTCTTGTAGGAGTCTCTGTTTCTCTCTCTCCATCTCCCTGCGCTCTCTCTCGTGCTCCTTGAGTATCTCCTGCAGTCTCTCTTTGTGCTCCCGCTCCACCTGTTCCAGTTTAAGAGCACATGGAGCATCAGGACCGCAGACACCTGCGGCGACTGCCGCCATGCGACCCTGACGGAGAGCGTTGATATGTTGCCGCAGAGACACAACCTGCAAACAACAACAGGAAGTGATGGTCAAGTATTAGCTATGAATCAAGATCACACAGAAAGAAAGATAAAGCGTATAACACTAAATCAATATGCTTAACTATTGTGTCACCTCTCGCTGAAGATCCTCATTTGATGCTTCTTTACTGCAGGAACCGTATGGTGACAGCTGTTTCAATTCTCCATATGGAAGCTGCTCGAAATCCTCCCACTTTCTCTCAATGTCCACCCCTGTCTCAGCATTTGGAACCTGCGGCTGGATTTGAACCGCTGGAGTCACTTCACCCTTCTTAAGCTCGACCTTCTCCCAGGGGTCATCACCGTCCACGTCCGACACACCCTTCTGAAACCACTTGGTTCGGTCCTCCAGGCGCCTTTCATGCTCCTTGTCACGTCCCTCGCCGGCCTCTCTTCGATTGGTTAAAGGCGAAGACGTCATGTCTGGTCCACCGGCGAGGTTGTGTTGATGTCGGGGCGAGGGAGGGGTGCGGCGGGGTGCGTTCAGGGAACCCGAGTTCTCACTGATGTCACTGTTGTCACTGAGAACAGAGATATGTATCAACTTCCTGTTCACAAGATAAGCGGAACCAAAACATTTGAGTCAAATATCGATAGCATTTGGAAACAGCCAACATTAAATTATAATAAGATTCATCGGTATCATTTGTTATGTTTATCTCCGTACTGGATGCTTTCTACTGAACCCCTGAAGGAAATTCTGCTCCTCAGTATGTTGATCCAGTTCCTCCTGATCCTTGAGGTCGTGGCTGAAAGGGTCACCAGCCCGTCACGCATCTACAAACCAAACATATCAATCAATTTAAGACCTAAAACTCAAGTTTTTCTTAGCTAAGAAATACAAACTTGGTGACCATCAAAGGCGAGTTCTTACATGTAATTGAAGCCCATAGTCTTTGTCCGCATCGAATTCCTCCACACTCAGACAGTGATGTAAATAAATCTCACCGTCTGCCTCATCTCTCTACCAAAGCAAAATAAAAAGTGAAAGATATTTTCTCTATAAGTTTCAAGGCTTTGAAATGCAAGAAATGATAATTCCCAGTATGTAAATATTACAGTTGTACATCTGCTTAATACAATACATGGCATGTATGGAAAGTAGTGGGGTTATGATACTGTATACTATAAATAGCATAACATCGTAAGGTAAACACATCTTTTATCTCACCTTCAGAGCCTCAGCGTCTCTATAGTATCTCAGTTCTGAATCAGTGACGACAAACCAGTACTTCCTCCACTACACAAACACATATGTTACTGAGAAACATTAAGCACATTATAACTCTTTATCTGTTGCATGATATATCACATTTTTATTAATTTGATTTTCTATAAAAATTATATTGTACAATTTTAATAGAAAACACAAACACGATTTCATTTCATAAATCTACATGAACTATTAATATTATTATTATTTCTTTAAAGAGTTAAAGTGGATTTAGATGAAACTACCATATCTCTGTTATAAACATTCAACAGTCAGGCAAAGTTTCAAACATATGGACCAATCTGAAAGGGAGTGGACAAAACTCCTTCACTAACCTCTTCATCTTCATCCAGCATACACATCCATCCCTTCTCGCAGTGCAAAGAGTCGAGCTGGAAAGAAAACTTGCTTTACTTATACTAGCATACTATTATAGAGTTAAACAATACAGTAATCCAGATCACGAGACATTCCAGTTACATTCCAGTACTCACACCTCCGAGTGCGCGACATGATCTACTTAAGATGAGTGCGTACCCAACAATCACTCAAGTATTTTTTAAACACACGAACAGACATTTCCACTTACCGACATGAGCATCCGGTTGTTGGCATGAAAAAGGGAAGAAATTGGGATATTTAGTTGCTCGGTACAGGTTGTGCACTCGAAGTGCGCATTCGCACACAAGTCCACTTGTGCATTAAGCAGATTTAAAAAAAAACTGTTTCAGTACTTCTCAGTTACCATTAAAATATATGTAAACTAAAGCTAAATTGTTCCTGTGATAAGAGATGCGTCTTTGACAGATCACGTGACCGCAGGCTTCCGCGAGCTGCTTGGCAGTTTGACACATTAACCCTGCGCTGTAAACTTATCCAATTCACACACAACACTATCTAAATACAGACACATACATGTTCGTATCTATCGGTAGATTTCATTTATCCTCTGTTAAGGCTCTTAAAATCCGCTCGGTGTTCGTGCGTTCTGCTCCTGTACATGAAACTGGATCCCTCAGCATTGGTGAACCTGCGGTGAGTGTTTGGTGACCGTTAGCGTCATACCTGCATCCGAGGGTGACCTCCGTGTGCACTGTTTAGTGCCCTAGTGCTGTCTTCATAGATGTCACTGGACCTCTGAGACATGTGCAAATAAATACTACATCATTAAAATCACAATATCATGATTTATAATGCCGTAGCAACTACATATATTGCAGATTTTAGCTAGGGTGTTAATAGGGTTGCCACGGCGTTGCTATGCTAGTTTTATGCTCATTTATGTCACTGAGGTAAATTTCTATTATCAGTCCAACACAGTTTATTGATTTATTTTGTCACAAGAATAATTTGTGATTATTTTAGAGGCATTACATAGTATTGGTTGTGTTTATTCGTTTTGTCATATGATATGTATCTATAATAAAAAAAATACATTTACATTTAGGCATTTGGCAGACGCTTTTATCCAAAGCGACTTACAATGCTTTATCCTATACATGTTACATAGGTATTTGCAATCCCCTGGGAACGAACCCACAACCTTGCTCTTACCACTGAGCTACAGGAAAGCCAATTATATTATATCACAATTAATTAATTATATTATGTTGTTGAACCTTGTATCCCTGGTGTTAAGGCTAATTATTACATTTAGACATTTAGCAGACGCTTTTACCCAAAGCGACTTACAAAGAGTTTAGGAGCAATAAGCGATAGTTCATACAGGAGCCATAATACATTAGGTGCCAATACAAAGTTTCAACAAAAGAATTAGGGCTGTGCAAGCATTAATCGCGATTAATCGCATCCAGAATAAAAGTTATATATACACACATATATATATATAAAAATAGAAAATGTAGATTTTTTTAATGTATATATATAAAAAAATACATTTAAGTAATTCCTACATGTATATATTTGCATGATGTGTATTTGTTTATATTATATGTGTATAAGTCATATATTATGTACAAACACAAACTTTTTTTCTGGATGCGATTAATCGTGACTAATCGTTGAACAGCCCTAAACAGAATGTTTTAAAGACCTCTTTTGCAATTACATTAGCTAGAGAATTTAGGTTTATCAGCACATGTAAAAAGCTTATAACCGATGCCAATGAGAATGGAAAACAAATGTATGCACCTGTGAGTGGCCTGATGCAGTGCTACTGGTGTTTGATGCCCCTTCCATTTCTTTCCCCAGACCTCTCCTTTCTTTCTCTCTGCGGTCTCGTCCTCTCTCTCTACCTCTGCCTCTCTCCTCTGAAACCTCATGCTCGTATCTTCCATCCACACAGCTTTAACCACAAAAAACGAGAAGCAAGGTTTACTCCATCTCTCTCTCTCTCTCTCTCTCTCTCTCACAGAAATACACTCACACAGCACTTGCTTTCACTGAAATGGTGCGTTTGCTATATAGACTAACTATTAAATGATTAAATGTATAGCAAATTTCATAATCCATAGCGATCAAGACACATGTTTAAAAAAAATCATTTTTTTGTTTCACTTGCACCAGAATGAGTTTCGAAGGAACATAGTTGATTACTCTTTGATTTTATTGGTCTTAAGAGACCCACGTAACTATCTTTTCCAACAAACTGCAAGCTTTTCCGTTGCATTAAATGCATACGTCTCTTAACCTGCTTATTCTGACCTGTTCTGATTGTCTCTACGTGGACTTCGGCTCTGCGGTCTCCGTCTTATTATTACAGTTTCTTCCTCCTCGGGGTACAGCTTACATCGGGGAATATCTGCTATTATCACATAGTCCTCTATGGTCATCTCTGGCACTGCTGGTTGGCTGGAAGATCTGGTGTTTTCTGAAAGAATTAACGCCTCCAAGCCTCGTCTGATGTTGCTTCTGCTCCTGTCCATGAGGGGTTTGTTTGTCTCTGCATTTAATGCTTGAGATTTGGGCGAATCATTCGGGTCTACCTGATATTGACCCCGCCTCGATTGGGAGATGTTAGGTGTCGATGCAGGAGAGGTGGGGCTTATAGGGGAGTGGTTGGAGTTTTGTGAATGACAGGACTCTGATCTGGATTGTTTATCTGAGATATCGGAGTAGGCTCCATTCCCATCAGTAGTATGTTTTGACCGACTTTTATTTTTAGGACTGGAATGACCAGTGTTGTAGTCTCGTTGAGGGGTTGAGGAACCATGGCTGTTGTAGCCGTTGTTAGATCTGCTGTTTCGACTGTTTCGTCCACTTGATTTATGTGAGATGTTGTATTCATCGTAAACTTCAGGTGGAGACAAATCGCGAGAAATATGACCGCTCTTTCGGCTGTTACGACCGCTTTGACGACTGCTGTAGTTATGTTCATTAGAATCACCATCTACATCCGAATTGAATCCTTTCGACCAGCCATTTTTGTACTCCGAAGCGTCGGATTCTGCCGAGCTGGCAATCGATTTAAGATTCTTATACAGCTTTTCAGAATCAAGGCTGTGCCCGTAGGAACTCTGGGAGGGGCTTCTTCTGTGGGTGGGGCTGAACGAATCAACATATTTGTTCGATCTTGAGCTTCTTGAGGGGGAGGCGATATGAGAGACTTCGGAACCTCGCCTTCGCGATGGAGTACATCTCCCGGACGCTTGTTTGGAGGACGTGTGAGAAGTTCTGCGTCCATGGTTGGTGGAACTGCGACGATGGGATGAACTCCGGGATTCGGCCTGTCTTTGTGGCGAGACGTTCGTAGATCTGGGACTCCCAGAGCGAGGGCTTGCACGAGACTGGCTGTCGCCACGTCTGAAGTTTGAATAGTTCATGTGCCGCTGAGGAGACAGGCCGCTTATGGCCTCATTGCTGAGATTCTTACAGCGCCTCCTATAGGACGGCAGGCCCAGGTCGGGGTTTCGGAAGGGAATGATGGCTTTACGCTCGGGACTGCAGTTGGCAGGCAGAGGGCGACCTCTCTCATAGTGGCGCACTGGAGCGCCGGCATCTTCTCTTTCTTGTGAAAGAAAGCGACTGGCTCTCTTAAAAATGGCAGTAACTCCATTTTGTTCCGTTTCTCTTCTGTTCTCTGTTTGGGGAAGACATGACATTGACAAAATTGACATGTTTTTAAATGTGTTAAATACAGCACATAATGATTCTGCATCAGTTCGTAAAAAAATAAATTCTTCATTTTGTGTGAAACATTGATATTAGAACAAACACAGAGACCCAACATTACAGATGCAGAAGAGTGCAGAGTGACTTGTTGGAGCAGAATTAATATAAGAAATGAATGTTTTATTAAAAATATTATTTAATACAAATATTTTACATTATACTTTAGATTTTTGATATATGGCATGCCTGTATGTATGAAATATAAAATTAGTTCATAAATGTGATCTATTTTGTATTTCATAATATTTACAATTTTTTCAAGACATGATTTGCACATGTGAAGCCAAGCATAAAGTGAAGAAGATGATTTTTTACCTAAACAAACTTTATATACATATATATAAATTAACATATATGTGTTTCACATAAATTTCCATACATCAGATTTCTGCATACTCAGATTCCTAAAAAGTAGAATATATGAAAAATTGAATATCTGCCGTGAATAATATTAAACATCAAATAAAGCTTCTGGTGTTAAATCTCACCGGTTTGCTGGCTGACGCTTCCTCTTCTGCTTGTGCTTGTGCTTCCTCTTCTGCTTTGCATTTCCATCAGAGAGCCAGTTTCTGAACGCTGGAGAGCAGTTTCCAGACGCGTCATTTCACAGCTTCAACGATCAGATTTGACCTTTAAATTCCTAATTCCTTTACACTTTCTGAGTTAACTCTGTGTTCTCTTGTTAGTACCTACAAAAAACACACAAAAGATCTTCAAATACTCATGTCTGGTCACATGTGTACTTTTACAAAAAAAAGTATGCTTCAATTTGATTTTATATAGTAAGTATACTTTCAGTGTACTTTCAGTACTACTTATCAACTAAATTTGACCACTTTTTATCTTATAAAAGTAGACTTTTTGTTGTAACCGTAGTACAATTTGAATACACAACTAGTTACAAAATAAATTTTATTTATACTGGAACTATACCAAGGGGCTGATAATTGACTAAAACAATACTTCTAGCACTTTTTATAGTTCAGGAGTAAAGTATATTGAAGTATACGTATTCATTTGAGTGAACTTAACATCATACATATCATATAGTTTACTATTTAAATATTTTTATGCACTTTAGGCATACTACTATGTTCCCATTCTATGCATTTTTATATAAAATAAATAACTGTACGAGAAGTAGACTCATGATATTCTTAAAATTTTCTGTCAGCATAATAAGTATATTTTTGAGAAGTACATTAAAAGTCAATTGTAAGTATGTACTGATAAAATGTATAGCCTAAATGCACTGTAGGTCACATAAGTGGCTGCCAAATGTATAAATGTGAACGGTAGCCTTTATTCTGTCACTTTAAGGAACGATGTAATGAAGACGTCTTGTTGAGGACACATCACCACCTTAATTTTCCTGATTGCAAGATTGTGACGGAATCCAAGCGGCCTTGAATAATTTACATCACTGAGGTGAAGGTAGAGACTTTTAACATCTAAATACAGCGATAAGTGCAATCGTAGCAGGATCTGTACAAGAAACAGGATATTTTAATGTAGCTAAAAGGTTAAGCAAGTTCCTCAAGGCTTAAAGGTTAGATGGATTTCATGCCAGAACTGAGACACGCTAAATCAAGTGATAGACCGTAGTACAGTAACGCAGTTTAAGACCAATACACTTTTAGAGGATTATAGAGATGGTACAGTATAGATCATAAACTTTGACGTTCCCACAACTCTCATTAAAGTGAGTTTAGTAATACATTACATGCATCTTTCTGTGCAAGCAATAAGCAACCAGCAGATCTATAAATTAGTGTATATAACGGCATTTAAATGTAAGAACAGAATTAGACTTCCACACGTAGTAAAAAACGCATCACAAACCTTCTTAGTCTCCCCAAGAACCTGCTGTTGTGCTTGCCAGCGTCTTGTATCTCTCCTTCTCCATCCCATCTCTATGCTGTTCCCTCTCTCGTTCTTTCGTTCATTACTTTAGCACCGGCGGGTGTAACTCAAGCTCTGCCTCTCCTCATGATTATTTCATCACACCTGGACTGTTCCCATTGCACCTGCGTCCTCTTTCTCATTCTCCTGTTCCCAGTTTACGTCTCTTCGTCTTATCTATGGTCTTTATGTCCAGGTCTACTTGTACCATCTTTTGCTTCCTACTCAACTGTTTCCGTACGGTCCGTTTTCCAACATTCCCATGTTTCCAACGCATAGACGGATAAGCCAGCGTAGCCAAGATGAGTTCTCACAACTTGTTTGGAAGCGATTTATGAATTCATGATTCGTGACTGCTGCTGTTTTGGGTTTTATCGTCGATGTTCGAAGTTTAAATCGTCCTGAGGACTTTACATGATTGGCTCATTAAAATGCAACAGGATCACAGAGCAAACCTCTTATTGCCTTCTTTTCCATGAAGTCACATCCACGCCAACTCAAGCACTAGTGGTAATCGAAGTAAACTTAGTCTTGGGTTGTTTCTTAAGAACCGTACATTCAAAGCCATCTTTTACATGCATGAAAGTATGTATTTAAGTAAAACATTTCTATTTACTAAATCAAATTAATTTAACTTATTTTGTTTACAGACAATGACACTTGACCTTAACACCAACGTGAGGACGTTCTGAGTGATTTCCGGGCATATGAGGATACTAAGATGTTCTGATTGGTTGCTATAACATTGATACATGGTTGAAAATATTTATTTCTGTTTAGCTATGGAAAAGATAGCATATACCTGAAAAGGAAAACTCTCATCTTTTGAGAATATTTGGAAACCCTTTGTATCCTTTGTTCTAACTTGGATCTAAGTGAGATTGTAAACTTGGTTGATGTGAGATTGATATTGAATGTATCAGTATCCTTCTTCTTTCTTTATGTCCCCCCTACATTGTTATACAATTTTTATATATGACTTTTCTAATTCTCTCTATTGAACTATATAAGTTATTTGTATCAACCTGGGCTAATTATTTATTTAATTATATAACTACTTACATTTCATTTTGCACATGTAAGGACCCTTCTGGACATATTCTTCTGACATGTCAGTTGTTTATTTGTTCTCCTACCTCCTTTCTACTTTAATGAATTTTTTCCCCTTTTCTTATTATTATCATCAATAGGATATTTTCAATTTGTAATATTTTTACATTTTGTTATCATGAGTCATCTCATCAAATAAATAACAATTACTTTTTTTCATTATAAAAAAGTAAATGTTAACAATAAATGTAAAAACCCGATATGTTATGTGTGTAATAGCGTCATTATGGGTAATTTACTGGAAAGCTTTTAATGATATATTTAAAGATATTAAAAAGTGACATGTATGTCTCCTGACAGTCTACAAATACTGTTTTAATGTAGAACAAATTGTTGCGTTAAATTGCAAATTGGGATGTAAAAAAGACATTGGCAAAGACGTGTGAGAAGCTGACTAAACAGCGTCATGCAGTTAATTATTGATCTTGGGATTAAATATCTAAATAAGGGTAAAGCCTCTATTGCAGGGTGATGTGAAGTAGTTTAAAGTTACATTTAGATGTGAAATATCAGAGAAGACACGTGAGATGAAGGTCTCCATTGTGTCTCTCCGCCACGGCCATGTGAGGTCTAGCTGGTGTTTTCTGCCTGCAGGACGCTTTGACTCAGGAGGACAGACAACATCTGTCGTTTTGTGCCTCCTCCCTTTCCTCCATTCACAGGCGCACACTGCCTCTCCCAAATGGTGGCCTTTTGTATCGGCTATTGTCCCCGGCTACATTGTGAGGCTCTGCTTGTTCCCCCGAGTCCCATTGATGAATGTCGTAAAAGACCTCGATCATAACTCCTCTGAACTTTTCCTAATGTTTATCCATAAAAGTGTAACAAAAGAGTTCTTGTTCTCTATGTTACATTAGTGTTAGGATACCTCACAACTCTGACAAAAATCAAATCCATTTCTTTTGACTTTGTTAAGCATAACTGGACAACGATAGTGTTCAACAGTTTTCCACCTCTTGTGTGATTTAACTCTTCAAATCAAGGAAGATGTTCCCATTAAATCACAGTTTTGAGTGTGGAGTTTAGCTCTTGCTTACGCTTTAGACAAACTGAAGACTTGTAAATGTCCTACAGCTATTTGACAGAGTTTCTTAAAGGCTTCTCTTTTGCCTTGAATGTGGAGTAAGGCGATGAATAGCCCAGTATGGGGTGACCGAGAGGCCAGAGCAGATGTTAATGATTAGCTTGGTTCTCATCACTATAAAGAACCGACGTTCAAACCTTTCCCCCGTTTTCTAAAGAACCATCTCTAGTCATTACAGAGCACCACACATAAAACTCATAAACAGTGCAACCAGAAAAAAAATGGAATAAGGCACAAATTTGGCTCACGACGCTGTAGAAGTTGTTTTTCAATGGCATGTGTCCTATTTTGTATATTTTCAAATGAAAACTATGACAGTGTTCAAACATAAAATGTTTTTTTTCAAGTAAGATGTGAAGTTCAGCGGCTTTAATGAAACAATGCATTTTTTTTTCAATAGTTCATAATCTTTATTTGGAAAAATAATTTAAGCTAAAACTTCATTCTGAGAAAAAGGATCAAACAAAAGCCTGTTAATGAAAACAATGGCGTTAATAACATTTTTGCTATCCTTCTTTAAATAACATTTTCTCAAAACATCCCAGCAACCCGAAGTGCCTTTGCAAATAACAGGAACAACGTAAGAAAACATACAACTTAAATAATCTTAAAAACATTACAAATATTTAGAAATACAACTTAAATAAAAATAAATTAACTTAAATCATACAGCTCTTATTATAAAAAAGGAAACAAAAACATACAAACAAGGATATTATTTAGCATCAACACAAACATACTTAGGTCAAAAAACAACTTACATACATATTCTAAACCATAATGCAAAAAAGCGGAGGCTTGGAAGACTTTGAGATTTTTTGAGCACAGTGAGCAAGTATTACATATAGTTTACACTGGTCATGTGACAGGATATAACATCATGCGACATTTAACCCAGTGCAGATAGGCCAGTATGGCTGAACACCGTTCTGATGTAGTCCCTTGTACACTGACTTGTGGGGCCAGCAAATGTTGCCAAAATATTGCTGAAATGTTGTCACAACTTTGCCACGGTATCGGCGAGACAGTCGATGGCAAAAAAATGTTGAGACACATTTCTTTTAAACTACTTCAACATCATTAATGTTTGGTGCAGTTTCTGTGCACAGTAAAAGTCTGTGGGAATTATTGGCGAAAAACAGCAAATGTTGCCAAAATATTGCTAAAACGTTGCCACGACGCTGACACAGTATTGGGCATCACATGGCAAAACACTGCGACGCTATTCTCATATTCTTTCCTCTTTCTGTCACATTTCCCCAAATGCCATTTACCTGTGATGAATCCAAAAAAATATTTAAATGGACATACATTGTCCAACACCTTAAAAATGGCTTTACGGGTAAATTTTACAACTACATTTGAAATTGTAATGACACTTCTGCCATCATTAGCATTTCCACAAGTTTCCAAGCCTACAGGCCACAACCGCCTGTGCCTCTTTCAGTACAGAGAACCAGCTCATCCTGAATATCAGTTAATCAGTCCTAGTTTCTCAGCAGCAGTAGTCACAAGGTGGGACGTTTCCACCTAAGGGTTCAAGCAGCAGCATTTTCTTAGGGAGTTCAAAACGTCTCCCGTGGGACACAATGAGCATCGGCCTCCTGCAGGCTCATTACACCTGAACGACAGAATCAAAACAAACGGTTAGTTTTCAATTTGGATCTGTACGTAGCTATACGTGAAACATGATATATTACAAAAATAGTTTGTTTTCACGTCACTCACCTCGGTTGCAATTACACATTCATCTTTCTCCTCCGACATCACCATGACGGATTTGTATTTGGTGTCGACACAAGCCGACGTGGATGCCGATGCACATGCCGACGCACATGCTGACTCGGGATACAGCGAATCGGAATGCTTTGCTTCCGAATACTTTGATTCTGAGTATTTCGACTCAGAATACTTTGAATCAGAATACCTGGATTCTGAATACTTGGACTTTTCGGACGCATCGCTGTAGAGAAAAGAGACAGGAGCACATTAGTAAAACAATTCTGGGGCCATTTGGTGGGAGTCTAAAAGGTCAATGAGGAGTATTTACCTTTTCAGACGTTTTCTCCGTTTCTCCTCAAACTCGCATGACTCCTGCAGCGATTGGCACTTTACATCCTCACAGCTGTCGGACAAGTCCTTCGCTGCCATCTCCTTCCCAACGTGCTCCAGTTTCACCTCATGTTTCACTTCGTACTTTACTTCCTGCACCAAATTATAGTCTGCAGGTCCGTGACGTGTTTTATAGCTCCTCTTTTCAGTGCACAAACTCAGGTCGTCGTGGTCGCTGTGAAAGTCAATCTTCTTGTTGATGTTCTTGAGAGGCGCTTGCGTGACAACGCTCACCGAAAGATCTTTGTCGCGGTGAGAATTGTTCGTGAGGTTGTTGATCGTTTCATTCTCCCCGTTAGCGACTTCCTCCTCTCGGTCCCGTTGACGCTGCTGGACCTTTGAACGAATGCAGACAACCAGCACGGCACAGGCGACCACCAACAACAACACCAGCAGAACTCCGGAACCCACGGCGGTCCAGGGAACGTCGCCAACTATCTGGGAAGCTCTGTCTGGTAGCAAGAATTGACAGTTGCGTCCTCCGTATCCTGGGATGCATGCACATACGTAGCGGTTGTTTCGCTCGTGGCAGGTGGCGCCGTTGTGGCAAGGGTTGTGTTGACAGCGACTGTTGACAGGTGAGCTGCAGTTCTGTCCGGTGTACCCAGGTGGGCATGTACATATGTAACCGCTCACCCCTTCCTGACAAGTTCCACCATTTTGGCAGGGGGAGATGGAGCACTCTTCACCGACGCCGTCGCAGTTCATACCTGTGAATCCTTCCGGACACTGGCACAAGTAGGAGTTCACCAGATCTACACACCGTGCACCTGTGGGTTGAAGGAGGAATGAGGAAACATGAGCAAATGTTGCAACGAATCATCAATCTTGCCACCAAAACACATCTTGAGGATGTTTCATACCGTTTGAGCACGGACTGGAGGTGCAATGGTCGATCTTCTTCTCGCAGTTGAACCCTGCGTATCCTGTCGGACACTGGCAGAAGTATCCACCGTCTGGGTTGTCTGCACAGCGTCCCCCATTGAAGCACGGCCCGTCTGAGCATGTCATGCCACTAAGCTCGCAGTTTTTGCCATAGAACCCAGGTGGACAGGTACAGCTGTAGGTGTTCTCCATGTCCTGTTAAATCATAAAAAGACATGGTAAGCTTAGAGTTCTGAACCTGAAAACATATATGTGTGTGTTTTGCTAATGGTGATTCACGTACGGTGCAGCTTCCTCCATTCCGGCAGGGGTTGGCCGCGCATGCGCTGACCTCGATCTCGCAGCTGGCTCCCGTGTAGCCTGGCCGACAGGAACAGGTGTAGCTGCCCTGACCAGTGTTACTACAAGTGGCTCCATTCAGACAGGGCTTATGATGGGTACAGTAGTTCAGATCTGGAAAATACAGACAAGCGTGTGTTCAGCACATGTGGATTAATCCATCTCAAAGCAGCGACAAATGGCTGCTGGACCGCAGCTGGACAGCTGTTGCTTTCTTAGTATCATCTTTCTACCTCTCCACTTTTCTTTTCATCTTCTTGTACAAAAACATGCTCCTTCTAATTCTTGATGTTTCTGTTTATTTATTTTTAACATTATTTTTCACTATCGCCATATCTTAGAAAAACACTTGATCATTCTGTGTTTTGAGGCAGCATATTTTTTAAAAATGTTTTGTATGCTTATATCTCTTCTTCTCACCTTGGTTGCAGAATAGTCCGCCCCAGCCTTCCTGGCAGTTGCATTGCCACGGCTGCTGGCAGGTTCCATGAAGGCATCCCGGGTACCGTATGCACTCGTCGCAGTAGCGGCCTTTAAACCCGACTCTGCACCTGGTAGAACATCCAAACAAATCATCAGATTAGAATCCTGTTCTGCATTCACAAGTGAAGTGTGTCATTTTCTTGTTTGATTAAAAAATCAAACAGGTTTGAAACATGTTGGTACTCAAGTTGAGCCAACGTTGCTGTACTGGAATGGATGCTTTGTGGTGGTAGCACAAAGCCACAGTGTTTACACTGCTTGTTAAAGTTTACTTACTTAAAGAAGTTTTGCATATTACAAAATTGAACTGAATCAACAGATTGGTTAAATTTTGTGTGAAATAGCTGATATACGTACTTGCACTCTCCAGGTTTCTCGCAGAAGCCGTGTTCCTCATCACATCCCGGGAGGCAAATTGCTGATAGAAAAACATAAAGCGACACGTTAGGACCGTGGAATTGTGCCATGTGCAATTTGTTCATTTTTAAATCTTATGAAAAACCCTACGCACTAAATCCCAACTAAAAGAGAAGTGGGGGTCCTAAACCTATTAGCTTCATCTCTTACCAAGAAAACGACAAACATCTCCTAATCACCACTGAGGAATTTCTGATTAACACATGACTACAATAGGGTGCTCAAAAACAAGGGGACCCTTCTTTCCACCCTCTCTTCGCTGGGGGTCAAAACTTTTTTCTTTCTTTCCGTGTGCTCTCAATGTCTCCGGGTAGGGAAGATAAGAGTGGACAGCTGGTGTATACGCGGCCAGCGGGCGACAGCTGCTCCATTGTCTCCGCGCTCCCGGCAGCTGCCCACTTCAAACAATACCTCCCCTTCGCCAGCCAATAGGCGGCCGGCCCGCTCCGGGTGCAACCAATCGGACGCGAGCATGTAAATTTATGGCACGCGTGAGATTATTCCTAAACTTTCCTCCTCCCGAGTGGAATAAATCAAGTGGTGTGTTGTGAGAGTGGGCTGGAGGTGGGGCGTGAGTTTGGGGGGGCGGGGTATTAGTTACAAGTTGCTCGTAACCGTTAACTTGTTTTTTTCTATTCCCCTTCCCGTTTTTTAATAACTTAAACTTTCTGATTTTTCTGAATAAATGTTAAATAATTTAAATAAATTCATAAATGATTCAAACATCTTTTCAAACAAACAACATTTCATTAAAAACGCAGTTTGATACACGATGTTTACGACGTTAATTTAATAATAAACGATCACGTGACTTACGTTCCGTGCAGTACTGGCCCTTCCATCCGGCGTCGCAGTTGATTTCACCGCGTTCTCCGCAGGTGAAATGGCCGAACGCGTCGTCTCTGGGGCGGCAGAAAACGGAGCATCCCTCGCCGTAATAGTGCTCGTCGCACACGAAGCGGTAAGAAAACTTGAGCTCGGTTCGGCCCACGCTGTGGAGGTCCTGAGACCAATCCTCGCCCACAGTCAAATGACGCTGCGTGGTCATGGTACTGATGATGCGCTCCGGGTTTTCTGTAACGATCAAGATCCGAAAGTTTAGTTAAACAGATATTAATATCAAATATTGTTATAGTTTTATGATGGGAACACTTACCTGTTGTAAGATCCTCTTTGGAATCAGCATGCACCGCTTCAATAATAAGTGAAAAAGTTCCCTACAGAACCCAAAAAACGGAGCATTAGAAAACGAGCAATATTCTTAAGACATAGCAAAAGATGCCGAGGGTCTCATCTGTTGCATCAATAGGCTATACTGGGGACACTCACCGGCCATGTGAAACCGAAATTCATCCTGATGGGGTTGGAAAAAGAACCGTCCTGTAAGCTATCTGGCACTTGGAAGGAGTTGGATCCCAACACGGGTGTAGCCGTGCCTCCGTAGGTGCACGGTGGCTCCGGAGATGCGTTGGGCTGATAGTGTTTCAAACAGATGCGGAAAAATGTCTTGCATTCGCACTGCTGGTAAGGGGAGGTCAGCCCGCCCCTACAGCAGTTCTTGTTGCCCTGCACACCCTTCTTGTTCAAAAACTCCTGCAACTTTAGCTCAAAGATGCCTGAACAGGACACCTTGAAAGAAACGAACGCATTAATATTAGACTTGTAAATATAAACACATAAAGCATATTAATGTCTTTTTATCCGATATAGTTTTAGAAATGAAAGATGAAATCCTTACCTGACAGAGCTGCATGTACAGGATGGCGAACAGCAATAGTGAGTGGCGTCCCATGACGAATAAATAATAAATAAATAGGTTTTGTAAAGTCTTTGAGCTACTCGGCTGCTCCTCACCAAGGACAGCTTGTTTTAAAAAGCTTTTCTCTTATCCGTCTGATGCATTGGAAGAGACTTACTGGTGATATTGAGAGTTAACGTTGTTCCGTTTCATGTCAAGTGCGCTCAAACCAATCCCCGGTTTCTCCCAAACGTGTCCAAAGATTCCCAACAATAGAATTGAAAAAGGAACGGAATGACTTGTTTAATTCCGTGCGAACGTCATAATCCGTGTGAAAGTTCAGATGAAGTCTCAGAAAACTCGTGAAAAAGATGCTTATAGTTCCTTCTTGGTCTGTTCCTAAACCAGGTTTTGTCACTTTCCCAACATTTCTTCTCACGTCCTTCTCCCACGGACACTATGCGCTTGTATCTGGAGGGAGGCCGCCTGCCGCCAGTTTTATATGGGGTGCCACATGCCGTGGTAATAATATGCTAATGTGCTACTACCCCCAATCTGTCCCACGCTTCACAATGCAGCTCCCATGCAACAAGCCCCAACCAACCAACCAACCAGTCTCCTCCAAGCAGCACTGCTTTATGCGTGCGTAAAAACGCGTCTATAATTTACAACTCGGTTACGTTGTAGAGACCTTGCGGTTATCGTTTGCATAATAATAATATAACAATAAGGTGGTAGAAAGAAAAAGTAATTAAGCGTATTTTAGTTGTTAAAAAAGTTTTTTATTTACGCTATCATTGATATTTTGTGTGCGTTTTCGCGTCCAAAGTTGGTTGCGTTGGTTCATTTGATAACAAAGCAAAAAAAGTTATTTTCATCTTTATAAAGAAATCTCCGTTTTCAACTAATGTTTTGAGACCACTTCCCTTTTTGCTTTTTCCTCCTTCAGCGATTTTCCTGATTTGTATCTAAAAAACATTCCTCATGCCAGCACTATGTGTGTGCGTGAGGCAAACTCACAAAAGAATACGCATCATTTGTATGGAGGCCAAATTCTCCACTTGCTTTTCCCTTTTCCGCCTGTGTGTGTGTGTGTGTGCTATACGCGTGCAACTCTACTGTGAAAGAGCGCGTGTGTGTGTGTAGTCTGGTGTGTGTGTGTGTGTGTGTGTGTTGCTCGCGTGGCCATCCCCGGGGCACTGCGCTATTGTGTGCCCGCGGAATAAGTTTGCGCTCAGCTGTATGGTAATTCAGGGAGCACCTGCGCTGCCGTCCTCATAATCGGCCGATCCGCGGAGCCCCACAAAAACAAGCAAATCGCCTCCTTATCGTTCCATTCTCAGGACCCCATTCAAACAAATATGTGTTTGTTTTTCTTCGTCTTTTGAACCTCTCTGATTCCCAACTGTTTGCCTTACATTAAAACCGGGTACGGTTTTACCCAAATGTTTTTTTGTGAAAGACAGCGATGCCTTGCGCGTAATTGTGGGGTGGGGGTGGGTAGGGGGGTCTTAATTTGGTCGTTTATTTAAGTGCGATTTTCTTTGGCACAAAAGCTTGCGCCTGAGGTCCATAGTAACAAAACACAAGTGAGACAAATTACATCACTGTGTTAAGATATGCTTTGAGCGCTTTCTGTATTTCAAAATCAATCCGGCACCAATCTTTAAACGAGCCAACTTCTGACATCATCAAAGAAAAAAAAATATTCTAAACTTTGCTCTGTCCGGGGAAACTGGGTGGGAGGGGGTGGCATCGGTGAGCATGGAAAACAGCAGAAACTATGGAAGATGGATACCTCGTTATACGAATCACCTTTCTAGGCTGTTTTAGAGTTCACCAGATTCATTTCTTGCTAAAACATCAGCACTTTGTGTTTTTAATAATAGTAAAAAACAGTTATTGTACAATTTATGTCAACTAATGGTTGTTACATATATTAACCTTAGGAATTAGATAATAGTAAAGGGAGTAACAGTTAAAATGTTAGTGCTGGTTTAATTGAAGCCTGCAGTAACTCAAACCCCTCTGGTATCACGTCGGTAGGACTCGCGCTCCTCTTGTTCTTGCTTTTCTATGCGCTTTCGTTTTTCATTGATTGCGCGACCCCTCGGGGGACAGTCACTGAAGGGGGTATACGGTACGCCTTCAGACGCGACCAGACCCTTACAGGCCATCTGCCACTGACTAAACGCCTGTCTCCTCCCTCCCTTCGCCCGTGCTTGTGTGTGCGCGCAACACCCTGCGTCTAAATTGTACCAGAAGCATGTTAAAGAACCTGTAACGGTATGGGCCAGCATGGGCCAGATGGCGCAGGCGAAGCCAGAAGTGTTGCGGTCCCAGCGGAGTTGGACAGCACATGGGCGGCCGTGGGAACCTAAGCCCAGCTCGCATCACACGGGATCGATCATATGAAGTCGTGTGGGGATCACAATTAGGGGCTATAATGTTGTTTGCGACCTATCGATCGGCGAGGGCTTGGAGAATCCTTTACTTGGGGATCAATCTGATTTGATGCGCATGCACTGTGATTGTGTGCAAGTTAAGAAAGTGTATCATGGATGAAGAGATCGTATCTTGAAATGCGCAATATAAGGGCGCGCGTCTCTTTTCATTTCACAAATCACGTAATGAATGACAAAAAGCACGTGGGTGACTCTGGCACAAGGTGTTGATCAAACTACCTGTTGTGGATTGTTTCAGATCACATTACCCTGACCAGCTGCCCACGGGCACGCATGACAATTCACGCGCGCCCGGTTCCGACCACGAGCTCATTAAAATGCGCCGTTGCCATGGACGTGGTTGTCGTGGCTTCTCTCCTGGGCCTCCCGAGGGGACACAATCATTCAATAATTACACGGAGATCCTCTTATTTGCGCCCGCGCGCGTGTGCGTTTGCGCGGCGTGCGTCTGTTTGTGGGTGTGCGCGAGCGTAAGGAAACAAGCGTGGACGCTTTTCTCTCGTTTGGGAGCTGACGCTTGTCGCGTGCCTGCGCGTATCAAAACACATCTGCTTTCGTGGGCTCCAGGGACTGATGCGCGCGTCCGGCCACCACAACATATCGACCCCCGTCTCTCTCAACGTATTGATTCGACAAGTCGTAGGCATTTTTGACACCGCAACGCCACGCTAAAGACACTTCAATTACACATTTGATATCACACAAAATATCTGTTTGTAGGATTCAAATAATACATCACTTTTGTTGGTCAAATTCTTGTCAAACATTATTAATGTGAACTTGAGCACAATGAATTGTATCTTGTCCAATTTAGTGTCCTACTACTTTATGAGACCACTGTATGAATTAGGTCAGTGTGATATTTTTTATGTAAAATAAAATGATTTTATTGAAATGGATGAGCTGAAATCTATAAAAAGCAGCCTATATGTAGGACTCACCCATTTTTGTTTGCGCAACAGCTGGCTACTCTAAAGAATCTAAAATAATAAAGATTTTAAATCATGACAATATCGTGTTTTGGTCTTTTCGTTGTTTTTTCTTAGTTTAGCAACGTTATTATTCCATTTTAAAATGAGTAAAATAACACAAATCATAAGAAATTAAATAATGATAGTTGTGTCCACGTGTTTAACAGTTGCTTACTTTTTAGAAGTTAAGGCTTTTGTTTTGAAAATGAAGCTCATAAAAGTTAGTTCTCTCTCTCAGTTGTAGCATCTGCCCTGAGGATGAACAGATGTAGGCACCTGTGTTTGGGGGCCACACATCCCCCATCCTCCTTTTCTTCTCTCTCTCCTCCCTTTTAACCTCCTCAATCCTCTTCAGAAGGGCCCACAAAAGGGGTAGAGGAGGACGAGGGGGGCCAGGAACCATACCCCCCGCTCTACACTTCCATCACCCCCTCACAAACACATTCCCCGAGGACACGCACTCTATACCAGCCTTTGTCGTCCTCCAAACAGGCCCAATGAATCCGCTGCAAGTCGATTGCTCACTTCCAAACGACACAGGTGAGAGCGTGTGAGCGTTCGAGAAACATTTTTACTTAATTTTTCACAGAAAGCCGAAGCTCTCAATACAACACAGAGCATTACAGGAAGTGACAGGCCCGTGTAAACCACCCTGGGCGTGACTGTAGGTTACAAGAGATTGAAGAGAAGTAATCACAGTTGCGTCCACACCACCGAGCACACTTCTGGAACAGAGTGTTGAATATCAGTCACGCCCTCAAAAAGAAACCTGCACGCAACAAAGATTGCAAAACAGAATAACCAAGATCGGCTTTTAAGACAAAAGCACGTGGCAGGTGTTGAGTGTGTCGGGGTAAGATGACGCTCGTGGGAAGGCCATCCTCACAAAGGCCTTGTTTTCCATTAACGCGCTGATCCAGAGTCAGTGTTCCAGAGGCCTCCCCTGACGTCTCATCCATCACGGCTCTCCATCAGATATGATTCTAGATCAGTCATTCCAAATAAACGACACGCATGATGCTCATGTTTATGTTCACCTTTTCAAGGAACTGCTCAATAACTGTCGACTTCGCTTTCACAGGACAACACAGACCGCTGTATGAATATAATTATTGACAGACTAATCGGCCGGGGTAATCAATTTAAGTCTGTGGGAGACTTTATGGCTGATAATTGCGTAGAGTAATCTGTAGATGTGTATCGTTTCAAAAACGTTTAATTTTAGCAATTTTGGGGTACTTATTTGTTATCATTAGCCGACATGCAGTCTACAGACGTTTTGGTGTTAAACAGTATTCAACACTTTTTGGTAGCTAAAAGGGAAAATTAGACAAATTATTTGTTAAACACACTAAAAGGACAGATTGTTTAGAAATATGGGAACCAAGTGCGTTCAGTTTTTGAGGAAATTGCTATATTTTTTGGAGATCCTACACTTGACCAACAACTGGTGAGCTTATATTATTAGATTTTTTTAAATAATTTAAAGAAAGAGCTAGATAACCCATATTAATTTAATTTAAGGGATGAAAATTTGATCAACATAAAAAAACGGAATAAAAAAGTCATTACATTAAACTTTGGACAGTCAAAACTTACATTTCTTTTGTGGTCTTCATCTAAGATGAGAGACCCCTAAAATATATTTTTAAATAATTTATACACCGTCATGTCATTCCAAAGATGTATGACGTTTTTTATATCAGAAACTTGAAAACGTTCGTAAACAACTCTGATCTCCATTGTATGGACGCAAAAGCACTCATGAGCATTTCACAAAATATCTCCTTTTGTGTTCGACCTAAAGAAAGAGTCATATACGAGTTAACATTAGGATGAACAAATGATGTCAGTTTTTATTTTGGCTGAACTGTCCCTTTAATCTTGTTTTCTTCAGTGTATGACATGGTGCTAGAAATTCACTCATTCTTTATAAAAATAATGATTTTAATATCGACTCAATCTATCACTCCTAAGCCTCTCTCTCTTATCATCCTCCACTGTGCACCTGTTGTGTCCTCCTCAGGAATTCTCTCTCACTCCGCGGTCTCTCTGGGACACGCTGGGGTCCTGAAGGTGATGGTGTTTCTCAGCGATTCATTCCTCTCTTCCTCCACTGTTGCTCTGTGTTTTTCTCTGGCTTTCCCTGCATTCTGTCACGCGTGTGCCCTTTCTGTAGAGGTCTTAGACCCTTGCCCTGTGAGTCCCGCCCCGGGGGAGAGGGGCTTTTGTGTGCCGATGCCCCCGCAAGCTGGACAGACAGCTGCTGTGGAGTGGTCATCTTCACACATGCACACACACGCACAAAGCTCAAAGGTGTCTGTACTCTATCTATTGCCTGGGGCCTATTCAGCGCCGAGGCAGAGATGCGAAGGCATGGTTTCTGCAAACTTTAATGAAGACAAAGTCCAGTGCATTGCGCAGGCCGTGGCTCCGGAGTGACCCGTAGTCACATGCTTTAAACTCCAGAACTATTTATTAGATAATAAGAGAAGATCCAGAGCCAATGTGTCATTTATTAAAGTTTATGGAGGATAAAGACTCAATTTAATGTGAGTGGGAGGCGTTTACTGACTGACGCCATTGTGGACCTGAAATAGCAGGATGTTTATATACAAGGTCCTAAAAAAAGTAATTGTTAAAAGACTATGCAGGGTTTATGTTGCCTTATTGTTTCACATTGACCAAGACTGTATGCCGAAACGTCCGTGATAAAATAAATACAGTTAGTGTGCAGATATTTTTGTTTGTATTGTAATATTTTCTTGTACCTCTATATGATGATACTCTCAACATATTAAAAAAACAAAAAAGTTTTCAAATTAATAACCTAAAAAATGATTTCCGTATGCTTTGAGTAAACTTCTTTTAAAACTAAAAAAGAAAGTATACGTTTAGTATACTTTTTATGTACTTCTAAAAAAATGTAGTTCTTTTTCATTACACTTAATATATAAATAAAACTTCAATGGTGCAATCTGAAACTTTTTTGGTTAAAAATGAAAAAAAACAGATATTGAGCAAGTACTGTACATAAACATTTTAAATTCAAAACCGTCTTCTTTCTCCGACACCCATCGGTAAGATTATAGTATCAATGCATCATTTCAGCCGTCATGATGGATTTTGAGGGAAATGTGAGTTATTTTTTAAATGCAGTTAAAGGTAATTATGAAAATTAACCCACAATTTTGTAATCATTAATAAAGTGGCAAAATCTCCAGTGTTAAAAAAGGTCAAATTAACTAAATTTTTTTAACACTGGCGATTTTGCGGTGTAGTAGACTTACAAGTATTCTTCAACTAGTACTTACCAAAAAACGTAAAAGTTAGGGCTGTGCAACGATTAATCGCGATAAATCGCATCCAGAATAAAAGTTTGTGTTTACATAACATATGTCTGTCTACTGTACATATTAATTTTCTATTTATAAACACATTTACATACAGTAAATGTATATTTAAGAAAAATATGAAAATCAATAATAATACAATCTATATATCAATATAAATAAATACATGTAAATCTTTTCTAAATAAATATGTTTGTACGTGTACACGTATGTGTTTATAAAGAGAACATTTATATGCACAGTACAAAGACATATATTATGTAAACCCACTCTTTTATTCTTATTCTTCTTAATCAAAATTAATGTTGCAAAGCCCTAGTAAAAAGTACTTAAACTTCCTTATTATACTTGAAAGTATATATTTTTACACATTGTGTGTTATTTTGTGTTGATTATGTGTTAAATAAAAGGGGTAACACAAGTTGTGTTTAAATTTTATGATTTTCACACAACTGTATCTGGAGTATAAAGGGAAAGTGACTGTTTAGTTTGTTTGTAAAGTATATGGAATAGACACAAACATATGCAGACAAAAATGACACCTTAAAAAAGTTGCACAGCTGCAAGTTAAATTTTTTACATTATTAATCCACTACTCACTGCAATCTTGTAATTTACACGTATCCATACCACATATGACATAAAACACAGCTTTGTAAGTCAACTGGTAGATCATAGCAGCATGTGGGTTTCGATTGCAAGGGAAAACACAAATGCTTGAATACACGTAATAGCTTGAATGCACTTCAAGTCATTTTGGATAAAAGCATCTGTCAAATGCACAAATGCTAATATACGTAAAACAAAACAAAAATAATTTCAAGTCAATGATCCTTTTCACAAAACTATTATTTTACACTAATATGACAAATATGTTGCGTGTGCATTAAGCCCATGAGGATTCTGGTCTCTATCCACACACACACACACATGTGGCGGTGTCTCTGTTGCAGAAGCCGTTCTGTGTGATAATGCCATTGTGTTGACGAATCTAATGACGCCTGTTGGTGTGTTACAAAGGGAGCACAAGGTCATTAAGAGTGTGTGTGTGTACGTGTGCGAGCAAGAGAATAAGAGCAGCACGCGGGAGTGTGTGTTCAGTTGGTTCCCATGCTCGCATCTAAAGCTGGACAGCAGGGCCGGGCTCACACACACACACACATTATGGCACACGCCTGTTGACTGATGCACAAAAAAAGTGTGTGACATTAACGTGGCCCGGTGCCCCTCTACACACCCTCTGGGTTTTCTCACCCCCCACCCTTATTCTCCCTTTTCTTTCTTTTGGAAATCTCTCTCTATCCGTCCGTCCCTCCCCAGCTTAGAGGTCTGTGTTTCATTGAGACTTTTCCCCTTCTAATCATTTTTACCCATCAGATGATCCTGCCCCTGTTTCACACGCAGACTATAAAGATAGAGTCCTCCCCCACTACACACACACACAGACACACATGCACACGCTAGTGGTCCTTAGGGAAGCCATTCGAAGCTTTGTGTTTAGAGACACATCTGCGTCAATACTCGTGGCCGAGCTTGTACAAACACACACAAACATTGGGAATCTTACAAAAATATGTTCAGGTCATACTTTGGCCCAAAATCGAAAGAACGGGTTAATTAGATTTGGCATGAAAAGCGTATTTTCGGCCTATTTGATGCAATTTTGCTTTGAGACTTTGACAAGAAAATTCTGGTTATTAACTACACATCATGCATACATGCTTCACAATTCAAATGTTTTTTTTCCAGAATATCCGAAGGATCCTAAATTGGTTTTATTTTCGTAACGCAAAATATTTTCTTTGCTTTTCAGGCGTTTAAGGATGAAATGTGACCAGATTCCTTAAAGGATTTGTTAGAAGATTGTACACACTTGTGCACTAACAAACACACACTGATAAGCTTTTAATAGATTTGGAAAATCTTTATTATCCACACATGTGGAAATTCTTTTTCAGACTCACAATTACAAATACCACAAATACATTGATATAGATTCATAGTTCACACAAAAAAACAAAAAAAATCTGTCACATTCATTCAAAACCTGACTCTTTCCTCTGTAAAACACACAAGTAGATATTTTGAGAAAGGTTTTGAGTCCATACAACGGAAGTCAATGTGAGCCAATGTTGTTTGGTTGTCAACGTTTTTTCGAAATATCTTCTTTTGTGTCCTGCAGAATAAAGAAAGTCACACAGGCTTGAAATTGCATGAGGGTGAGTAAATAATTAACAAATTTTCATTTTTGGTTACATTATGGCTTTAAGTCAAAATATGCGCTTCTCAAACAAGAGGTGTGTGTTTATGTGTGTACGTGTAAGCGTCGGTAGCAGTGCTTATCTGGTCCTAATCTGACGGGTGTTTGATGGACTCAACAAATGTGTTTCAGCCTCTGTGTGTGTGTGTGTTGATCAGGGGCGCAAGGACCCTTTGATGCCGTGATATACGCGTGTGTGTGAGGGCGGCTGCCAGGGTCAGCTCTGTCCTGGGAAAGCTGAGCTCTCCATTTAAATCAGCACATAGTGGGACCTTCTGGTGGCTGTGCGAGCGGACGGGTGGACAGATGGTACCAGCTCATAGCTGCAGATTCACTGCGAACTCAACCCGCAGTCAGAGAGCGAGAGAGAGATGGGGAGGGGTAAGGAGGAGCAATTTACCAATTAATCGGATAAATAGAGACTCGGAAAACAGACATTTTTATTATAATTACTGGAACACTTTTTTGAAAGTGATGTTATCAGATGCTCCTAGCATCACCAAATGAAATAAAACACGTAATATTCACTAAAATTTTCAAACAGAATGCTCAATCAAAAAAAAAAGAATATTTTTGATATTGGTTGAACAACCTGTCATTTAACTCATAAAATTGTGGTACAAAACAACAATCTGTAGCATCTGGACACCTCACAACACATCTGGCCAACAGGTTTCCACAACAACATCAGCTTCATCATCATTTCCCTGGGCAGAAATGCCAAGCCATGGTCGCCCCTAGCAATGATCTCTCACATCACCACTCCCACATGACATCCTCCATCCTTCTCATCGTTTATCACTTGACCTCATATTTAAATCAAGAGATATTTGTGGGCTTTCGGCTGTCGTTTCTCATTTTAATCATTCACTGTCACTCGATCACTACCTGAGGATATTCTCTTATAAAACTTACATTCTACACACAAACTTAGGTTGAAATACATATAGGCCTACAATTCAAATATAAGAGTAACCAAAGAATCAAAAACACTTTTTTAACTCCTAAGAGAGAATTATCCTCCAGTTCGGAGATAAGAAGTGACGGGTGTCACTGCGCGCATGTGTCGTGGATTAATCCGTTTACGGCAGCAGATGCGCCTCTGTCAATCAAGCAGATCGGGGCGCGCGCGCGAACTTGAGAGAGCTAGAGAGAACGCGGCAGTTGCGCGCGGGATTTCAAACATTTACAGCCTATTATTACAGTTAAATAAATAGTATTTAAGAAATCATGTAAGGAATAGTCTCGACAAAGTCACGTTTACGGTGAAACGCAATGCCAGCGCGGGATGAGAATGAAACCGTGAGTGGAGACGGCGGTGCGCCTCCGGTTCCGCCGAGAGCGACCCTTCAGCGTGACGCGAGGGCGCCCGTACCTGTGCGCAAGGTGAAGTGTGTGCTGGTCGGGGATGGGGCTGTGGGTAAAACCAGTCTGGTCGTCAGCTACACGACAAACGGATATCCAGCTAAACACATCCCCACTGCCTTCGATCACTTTACAGGTAAGACACACGTGTTTGTGTAGGTTTCGTTTGTGTAAACTATGGCACTGTTTTGGGCAGTTGTGTAAAATGAAGATGTTCAGATGAAATGTCACGTATAACCATTACAAAATATTGTATACATGCCTACTAAACAAAAAAGGAATTATTATTATTATTATTTTTAAATGCTTTAACAATTTTAAATGATGGCGTTGATGTGAGAGATGTCATGCTAAACCTGCATAGAATTTACTTGTGACAAGTGTGTTGTTGTTAACACGTTATATTATGATTTTGTAATTACTTTATTTATCAAATGGATTATGAACAAATTAATAAATATTTAAAAAATTATAAACATATTTCTCTGTTGCAGCTAAAGTTGTGGTGGATGGGAGACCAGTTCAACTTCAACTGTGTGACATGGCAGGACAGGTGAATAAACACTCTCTCTCTCTCTCTCTCTCTCTCTCTATCTATCAATCTATCTGCACTATTGATAAATGGGCATACTTTTTTCTCTCTGTGCTTTGAATGACAGCAATGGGGGGCAGTGGACCAGCGTTTAAATGTAAGTAGACATGAGATGAGCGCCACCTAGTGTTAGAATTACATGTCTTTATTAAGAATGACTTGTGTTAGTTATTGGTGAGTGACAGTGAATCTGTGTTGAGCACACTATGTACTACAATAGTGGTGTCTTGTGTTATGATATACAGAAATTATGTTATGAAGTGTATTATAAAGTTTATTTTTCTCACATGTTCAACAGGATGAATTTGATCGCCTCCGTCCGCTCTGTTACCGTGACGCTGACGTCTTCCTGCTCTGTTACAGCGTGGTCCTTCCAGTCTCCTTTAAGAACATCACAGACTGCTGGGTTCCGGAAGTCCGTCGTCTCTGTCCAGGAGTTCCCATGATCCTCGTGGGCACCCAGTGTGATTTACGTGAGGATGTGCAGATATTGATCACACTCGCTGATGAGCAGGAGAAACCGGTCAGCACTGATGAAGGCCTCCTGTGTGCCCGCAGCATGGGCGCGGTGGCATTTGCCGAATGTTCGGCGTTGACTCAGAAGAACCTGAAAGATGTGTTTGATGCTGCCATCGTTGCGAACATGCGGCATGCGGAGGAGGGGGGGTGGCTGAGAAGAGACACTTTAAGAGACAAAACACCAGATAAAATCAAACAGCTGTCTGAAACATGGTGGAGAAAATTGAGCTGTTTGATGTGACCCCAGTGAACCTTGCTGATCGAAACAAACATTTCAATTCTTTGTTGCCTTTGTACAGTAATTTACAAGACATTTGGCTCACAGAACAAAAAAGCTTCTTAAATAGTGATCGCATTTCAATTTGCAAGACATCTTTGATATTGTTAACGTTCTTCAAAAGATCAGAGAAATAAAAAATAGGAGATTGCTATTAATATGTATATAAAGAGAATTTATTTTATTCATGATTTTTTAGGGTTGGATGGACAGAACCTTATTTAGCCTCACCTGTCATTTGTTGTTCTTGGTTCTGTAGACGTGCGTTTGGATGACGCAGGATCGTTTGTGTCAGATTGGCCCAGTACCTTGCTTTCACATGACAGGATTAAGTTATCCTGAGGACAGATTGAAGATCAAGACTAGACGACACAAGGACCCAAAGCCTGCATAAGACCTGTTGATCTATAGACCACTTTAAGGCCAACGTCACGCTTACGTCAAAGCATTAGCTGGAGGAGGCCAATACAAACCAGCACAGATTCGGCTACATAAGGAGTTTAAATATCATCTTGTTGTGTTGTATAGTGCCACAATCGACAGAATACAGTCTCCAATTTGATATTTTACACACACCTGCTGCCAGTGCCAAACAAAAAACACTGACGACAGCTGTAGTTAAACATAATAAAACGTGTGGATGGAACAGAAACGATTATATGTTGCACTTCATGAAACTACTGTCTTTTGTTGGTGTGGATTACGATTTGTGTCTACAAATATCTCACTTATGCACAGATCAGAAACTGGAAGACAATGTTATTTTTCACGTGACGTTTGCGTTAACCTTTGAATGCATATGGGTGTGCTAGCTAACTTTGTTAGTAATACAACTAGCCAGTGCTTGAATTGAACCTGGACTTGGATTTTTTTGATGGAAAAAATGTAAGGTCTCGCTTAGATGGACCAGTCAAAGGTCTCTATGGTCCTAATGCCTGTAATTTCAGTTCGTTCGTTTAAATCAGTCCTTAACGCTTTTGTCTGCTTTATAATGAAAGATAGTTTGAACAAGAACATTATTATCGCAGAATAACAAATACATTCACAATGACACTTGCATATACTTCAGGCTTTGAGTGGATCACAATCGAGTTAGTCTGTCTGTCTGCTTCTGATCAAACAAATTAAATTAATAATTTTATCTTCTACAGTAATAATAATGAGTCATTATGTTAAATTACTCCGTTTTTAGTAAGTTTTAAAGATCATGTTTTAAATTTTTGTATTCCAAGCAATATCAATCAAACTACAGCTGGGTTGTTTTTATTAGAAAGACACACAATAAAAATACAAAACACAATAAAAACACGACAACTTAATTACAATGAATCTGTTTTTGCAAATTAACTCTTCATAAATTTAATTTGATGTTAAGCATCTTAAAATATCTGATTCTCATTTGGCATTGCTTAAACTGTATCAATAATGTAAACAAATATTTCGGATTGAGAAGTGCAAATTGTAGGCTAGGCCTGAACTTTAAATAAACACAATAATTCAGTGTTATGTAAATACAAAAGGTTTGAGAAGTACAGGACATGTTTATTGATTCATCAAAATAATTTGTGTTTATTTAATGTATTTTTGGAAAGTTCATTGCTTTCTGAAACGAGCACATCTGTGATCAGTGCTCGTGGTTGAGTTGTACCTGACCTCAGAGCATCTGATCCGGGATCATGTTTAGAGCAACAGATCGACTTCTGTGCTGAAGCTGTTCACGTAATGAGACGAGACAGAAGCCACCTGTGGGAATTAAGCAGGCAGATGGTGACTGGTTTCCCTTCTCAGGACGTCTTGACCACAGCTCCCACCTGCTGCAGAAATCACACAGAAACACCAGACAGGCTGAGACCTGGTAAAGACCTGCCACCTGTGTGTGTGTGTGTGTGTGTGTGTGTGTGTGTGTGTGTGCAGCAGAACACCTATTGACGCTAATTGCTTTTAATTACCTGCGTTTCAAATGACAGTGACACAATGGCTTATTTGTTAAAATAGCCTTAAAAATGAAAAGGTTAACAAGTGTTTAACAGCATGACCCATTTTGGTTCTCCAAAGAACCTTAGTTAAACGTTTTTAAAATAGAGTTATTGTTACTTATCTTTGAATGGCCTGAAAACCTTTTCCCCCTACTAAAAACCTTTTAGTGCAACACAAAAATGTTGAAGGCTCCTTATAAACATATACATATTTTTTAAACAATAGGTGCAAAAATGCCAATTTATCTATTTATGAATGAAATGTAGCCTACTGTCTAGAGGTTATTTCGTGAACTTGGGAATCATTGGACAATTGCCCCTTACAATTCACATGCAGCGATGCAAAAGAAAAAACATTTTTCGTTCCACAAAGAACCATTCAGACCAAATCATCTCTTTTTTACTTTTTTATAATCTGAAGAACCCTTTTTCGCCGCAAACAACCTTTTTTGAAACAGAAAGCCAAGGTTTGATGTTAAAAGTTCTTTATGGAAACAAAAGGTTCTTCTATGGCATCAAAGAACCTTTTGAAGGCCGACTTTTTTGAGAGTATACATACAGCTGCCGCCAAATATGCTTCAGGAAACTTTATTTCTATTGTAGAGAGCATAAACATTTAGTAGGTTCCACCTGTAGAGGGCGACGTTGAGGTAAATGCTGTAAATCATGGTAAACTCAAGCTGATGGAGACAGGCTGGATCTCCATGTTTTAACTTGCCAATAGTCTTTAGTTCCCTGCTTTATAGTTGATAAAAATACACAGTTTAGATTTAAATAATCAGCTGTCTTAACTCATTCAAGGGGGGTTGTGGAAGGGGGGCTGTGGAAACTAAGGCTTAAACGTCTTGACAGTAATCCAACCTTCCAGCATCCCTGTTATAAAGTTTGTTATTTTAAAGAGAAAGGTAAGAAAGAGGGGTAAGTTGCTTAACACAGAAAAACTCAAAAGTTTTTAACAAAATTATTTTTTTATATAAATTTTTAATTTGAAGGCTTATGTCTGAATGCTTGAAATAAGTTATGTGGAAAAAAAAATAACTGTGACTTGTCATAATAAATTGGACTGAATCAGTCCAAAGTATTATGACAATTCAGTCCAATGTATTATGACAAGTCACAGTTATTTTTTTCTGTCCGACTGATACATTTTTTTGATAAAATGATAGGTTGGTAAAAAGTTGACTATAACTTGATGTTAAAACATTTTGAACATGCTCTGGTCTGAATAAGGCTTTACTATTCCAAAATGTGGGGAAAATATTAAGAAAACAATGAGAAGTCATCTTAAACTATGGACATGTGTAGTGAATCTATACCAATACACTTTAGATAAAAAATCGAGTAAAAATATTCTTAGATTGATTTGTGTCGGATGATGGAACGTTCTGACAGCTGTGATTACGCGTAACGCGCACTGGCGCGAGACAACTCACAGCTGGCCGCGTTGCGCGGCGGTGCGACAGGTGCGGCAGCGCTAAGACACGCGGCTCCATGCAGGCGGGACCCGTGTGATGTACTACACTAAAGTACTTCAGATCTGGATAGACAGCGGCTGACACATGTTTAGCACATGTGGAATAACGTCAGGCCGAGGGTAGACACAACAGCTGCTGTCAATCTGGGTTTCTCCATCTGCACCTGTTGCTTCAAGTTTGAATAAAGCAAGTTCTTATTTTCTTATACTTTATTTGTGAGATGCTTTATACTGTAGAATTTGAACTGATTTTATTCTTTTTAATACATTTCTTCATATTCAGTTGTAATTGTGCATTGGTAATCTGTGGCTCAGTGGTAAGAGCATTGCGTTAACAACGCAAGGTTGTGGGTTCAATCCCAGGGGATTGCACATACCTATGTATAAATGTATAGGATAATGCAATGTAAGTAGCTTTGGATAAAAGCGTCTGCCAAATATGTAACTACATAAATACATAATAATAATACATAAATGTAAATGTAACCTGATTACAGAAGTTGAGACTGCGGATGGTGGAGATCAGAAAAGACAGGTGTGCAACAGAAGCAGCTGTTCAACTGGTCTCTGGTTAATGGTCTTTAAAAACATCTCCCACAATCTGGTGAGTAATAGAGAAGGAGATGAAGGAGATTTAACACACGTGTCTTAGTTTTCCAACTTCTTAAAAAACATACAGATTTGGCCCCAATAGCTTCTGTTGTGATAACAATCAACACATGTGCTACATAAACACAATACCAAGACGAACAGGGAACAGTGTTTTAGTGATGCACAATTTCTGGCATGGCTCAAACTAAAACACACGCTTCTGTCCTGTGTGTATCAAAGACGTGCAGCTGTCAGTGAGATTAGACAGTTAGCAGGTGTCTATTTATAGTGTTGGTTAAACGGATCTCAATGGCATGTTAGCACTTCTCATCATGGTCTTTAACAGCCAATAAAAAAACAAAGACGTACATGACATCATCCAGACCTGTGTGCTGTCTGTCAGCATGGCCAGACTTAACCGCAACTGGTCTCAGATGTAGAAAGACACTTTGGCACAGTGCCACGGATAGCTGTAATGGTCTAAATACGGCACCTGGCAGTTTAGAAGACGTTGGGTAATAGGACTGATTGAGAAAAAAACTAATCCAATGTGTGTAAATAGGAACAGATTTCTTATTTTTTTGGTGAACTGTATCTTTAATTAATCTATTCCTTTAGAATATTGCAATATGATGTATGAACCGATCATTTCAAGGGCACAGAAGGTTACTCAAACATAGTTTATTCACAGCAAAGCATTCAGTGTTTTTGTGTTGTGCAGAGGAAAATATATCTACCTGTGCATGTTCTCATGTACAAATACAGTGGTTTAAAATGTAAACATTGCTAAAAAAATAAACAGGTCAATACAGCATATTTCATTCAAGAGTGTCATTGTGAGTAACAATAAACAAATTTCCATTGTGAAACTGCAAGCAAGACAATAACAAATTAATAAATAGAAGATTCATAAAAAAGTCCAGATACTAATTTAGCAATTTAAAAATGAAAATTCTGCCATCATTTATTCATCTTTATAAAGTCATATAATTAGCTTTTCTTGATTCCTTGAATCCTTTCAATGAATCTATTGATCTAATTCATAAAACCAGTATAAATGATTCAACAAATGAGACTGATCCAGTCAGGGTTCACAGTAGATGCAAACTAAGACAATCATTTTTGCTACTGTTATTTATTAAAGCTGTAAATCTTGAAGGGATACTTCACCCAAAAATGAAAATTCTGTCATCGTTAACTCACCTGCTGGTTGTTCCAAATCTGTATAAATTTCCTTGTTCTGTTGAACACAAAGAAAGATATTCGGAAGAATGTTGTCAGTACCGGGACATCATTGACTTTGTTCAGCAGGACAAAGAAATGTATATAGCTTTGGAACAACTTGAGGGTGATTAATTCATGAATCCCTTTAAGTTATCATTAATTGTAATTGGATGATAAAAGACAGAATTACATTTTTGGGGTGCACTGTCCCTTTAAGACCAAAACAATGTGTGAGGTTTATAGTGTCAAGACTCATTCAAAGCAAATCCAGTGCAGATCAGAAACACTTGAAACACCAAATAAATAAAGCAATGTATGTACAGGTGCCCCACATTATGCAGTTTCATTCAGATAGCAATCTTCAAAAGAATATATAGTGTAACAAATACACTTGATGCATTATAGAGTTTTGCAATGACAGTTCCAATGTCTGGTACACATTTATCACATTCAGAAACAAGAATCAAGTGATTGCCCTTATCTAGCCATCAGTTTTAAAGAAAAGTGATATAAATGATGACTGGTGATAACCGGTGAGGCAAATGTGAAAAAACACATCTCCTTACAAAAAACTTTCACATTCCACTTTGATATTAAAACAGCACTGCACTTCTAATAGCTTTCAAACACAATTCATTGGTCATGTAACCAAATAAACACAAACCAAACATCAATCACATAAAAACATTTAAAGCAACGAAACGCAATGATTTAGACAGCCTGGAGCATCTAAAGCAGATTCTCAAATGTTCTCGGGTCTTGTCTTTCTGTTAATTGTTTGGTCCACTTATTATCAAATCTATTTCAGACAAGCAAAAAACAGACAAATAAAAATGAATTAGCAATTTTCTCTTTTTTCTTACTTTTACATTTATATACTTTATTCTTTTAGATTTAGAATTTTCCTTGATGCCTAAAATGTATCCAATTATTTGCCAGTAGGATAAGAAACAAACTTTTATATGTTTAGTGGGACATAGTGGGATAAAAATTGAGATTAAATATGATCAACTATAGAACTGGAAATAAAATGTAACAAAAATGTGAACATAAGGAAAATATGAATATTTATTGTATTAAAATACATCACAATAAATGTCATACCCAATGTGTTTCGGTTCAAGATTAAAATGTTTGGTCATTCTATCCATTTGTGAGAAAGTGACTAGCCGTTAAAAATATGCAAGTTATTTTAATGAGTAATTCATTATACATTTCCTTTTTTTTCCTTCTCTTATCATCTTTATAGACGGTTTCAAAGTGACAACATAAACAAAAGCTGGCCTGACCCCCAGTTAACTTCCGGTACACATTCACAAACAATAAAAGTGGCTGTAAATTATTTCTGATAACAAGCAAACGAAACCGAGAAGAACCATTGGATGGCTAAACTTGTCTCGGCTGCGATACCAAGCTCAACCGCTAGATATCAATGTAGCATGCGTTTTTTAATAATAATAATAGTTAACTGAATAAAATGAACACACAACAAAATACAAAAAATCTTTTATTTAATACAATTATTATACATTAAAATAATAATTAATATTACCATACATTAAATAAAATATAAATAGTTATATTAATAGACACTAGCCAAATAGAAACCGGAAGTTAACTGAGGGTCAGGCGGGTCCGATAAAACGGTCTATACATATGTAAGAATCCTTCAGGGACTGCCCATCTGAATAACTGTTTTAAAATCATTCTGTAGTGCTGGTTTGAGATCTGTTACCTGAATTCCTCACATCCTCAATTATAGTCTAAAGGCGAAACTGATCCTGGATCAGTCGTCTACCTCAGTCGAGCAGAGAAGCATCGCATGTACTCCGTCATCCATCGTCCATCCCCACTGCTCAGCTGTGAGCGGCGACACTTCTCCAGGTCAGCAGACCTCGCCCTACGGTGATCTGATCCTCTCCCTCGCTTTTCAGACTCCCGTCTCGTCTGCACACCCACGTCAGCCCGGTGAATCTGCGTCAAAAAGATTTGTCTTATTTCGAGTTCCATAGAATTTATATGACAGAATTTGAACTATTTCAGTAGCAACCAAAGTTCTATCATGTCATGTTAACCTATTAAACCTTCGTACACTAGAGAAGGTAATCTAGCTCTAGCTACAGGATATTACTTCACAACGCTGAATAATTCACCTTTCCACATGTCGTGTCAGGTGTCGGATGGAGCTTCATTTCGGTGATTCGCACACCGCAGTTTAGTCACACCAGGTTTCCCTTGCGGTTACAGTACACTTCAAAATTTCCCTTCATGTTTAATTGATTTAAATCTTGTCTGTTACAAACATGTTCATTCCAGGTAATAATGGTATGTTTATGGCACCATTTCTAGATTCTATTTAGACCATACACCGTTTCATCCGGTTCTAGATTTCATTCTCAACATATGATAATACAGAAAGTCTGGGTTCCAGTCCTCACCTCTCCAGCGGACACAGACACTCTCATGTTCGGTGTCTGTCTGTTCCTGGTCTCAATATGATTTTCTGCCCAGTCGTGCCGGATAAAAGAGCGTCTGTTCTCACGGTTGGACGTCCGCTGGTTGGTATTTCCTGGAGGTTGGCTCTTCGCTCTGGGTGGCTTCCTCACCGCGGATAGATGTGATGTATCGCTGTCCAGGTCCTTATCAAGATAGCGTGGTTCTAAACGAGGTGTCCGCTGTCTGGGAAGCCGTTTTGGAATGGATTCCGATGGTCCGTTGGCAGTTTTAAAACCGTTTTCTGTGATGCAAGGCAAAGAAACCGAAAAATCGAATAACATGCAATTTTCCACAATGAAATTACACTTATAGATGACCATAATAACAGTGCACTACTCTACCCCAAAAAGTTTCAGTCAACCAGCAAGTGGAAAAATGATGATGGCATGTTCACATAATACATGAACCTACCCAAAGGAGGCGAGCCGTCCACAGTACTAGCATCCGTATGAATGTCGCCATTCACTTGTGGCTTCAAGGAGTTCAGAACCTCTGCTTTCTCGTTCCTGGACTCTGAAGATGATGCGTAATGCTTGCCATTCGACACATATACCTCGTTCAGCTTCGGACTGGACCATCCGCTCGACTCTGACCCGCTGTCCCAGCCATCCACGAACAGCGGTCTGTGTGTCTGTTCCATCACCCGCCGGCTCAGCCTGTATTTCAAAGATTCCTCATAACATTTGGAGAACGTCTCCCACTTCGGATCCCGGAACTTCTTCATGTATTCCGTATTCCGGACCTTCCTGAACACGATGTTGTTATTGCCAGACATTTGGACCCGGTTGGATTAGTAACCTAAATGATAAACACAATGTAATATCACACACATAATAAAGCAGTCCTGCCAATGCACCGGTGCGTCCTTGACCCTGTCACCATTTGTTGCAACGCTCTTCGTAGCATACGTTACTAGTATACTTCGTAGTATACACATACCAACGATATTCGCAGTGTAACGTTACATCGATTAACAGCCTTACCTTATATGAAGGGATGTGGTTTGTTATTCTCGTTTTCCGGAGTAGGCTACAACCCAGCGCTCGCATTATTTATTTATATTGTTTACATAATACATAAGCCGATGCTCTATCCTTACAACGGACATTTGCTTATGTTTGCTTTTAAACAGGTTATCCTGTGATTTACGCAATGTTGCGTCTTAATGTGACGTCTTGTTATTGCGAATATTTGTAGGCATGATATCACAATTGAATAACATAAATAAAAACATCATAATGATCACTGATCGACAAATGTATTAAGCGAAACCGGTTGGTTATAGAGTCATCGCAGCATGTTTACAGGTCTCTGCCTGTAAATATTAACGTATACCGTAAATATAAGCGCTTTAAGCTTACCGACTCAGCGTTATTTCCACGCTTATGTTATAGAAGAATGAAGGGGAGCATCTTTATTTGTATATCCGTATCAGTTTCCTATATATCTGCACATTTTTCGACTGCTGCGTACTAGAAAAACAACCCTCCCCATATCTTATATTACGACTGATATTACACGGACTCTGTGATTGACAGTGCGCATGCGCAAATCATCATACTGGGACTGAGGCGAAGCCAGTTCAACGTCTGACAACCTACTTTGCTCCCGTTGGTCATTTAAGTGTTATTTTTTAAATTACTTGAAATATTCTTTAATCTTATTCCACAATTTTGTTGTATTTGGAAATGCCATATTATATGTATAGTAATATCAGCAGCAGGTAACGCAAATTTCCTGTTATTACAAACATTTATTCAACGCGAGTAGTGACTTCTACTCTAACGTTACCTGAGGAAAAGAAGCGGGAAAATATAAACCTCATAAAAAAAGGCAGTTTTAACAAATAAAAAACGGATCCCCGCGGGTTTCTTCTGTTGTCTAAAGTTAAAGTTATGAATGTCAACAGTATTTTCGTTTGTTACAAACAGTTGTGGGGGGATTCAGCAGTATGACGGCGCAAAGAAGGAGGTTATTATTAAGTTTCCTTTTACTTAATACTGTTTTAACAGTGTAACTTGTACAATTTATTTACTTCTAGATTCTCAGCTAAAGATGAAAAATACAGTATAGTAAAATAACTGTAGTAAATAGTATAAATACCATCGGATTCTGTAGTAGTATCTATGGTAAATGGATCAACTGTATTACAAACTGTAGTTTACAGTACTATAAAAGTTACTTTACTAAGGTACATAAACGTTATATATTTTTTATATAATAATATAATTCCACCACATTTTACCACTAAATAGCATAATTACTTAAGTATTCTGTAGTATTATCTATGGTAATCGGACATTAATATTCACTATGCTTTAACCACGGTTTACCATTAAATACAAGAGTATTTATTCATGTGATTGTTATAGTCCCTATATAGTCCAGCTATGCACTGTTAAATTTCTCATGCAAACTCATCAACCGTTAGAGTTTTGGATGGTTTATAGTTGTCGGATTACAGACATAACAAGAACCAATTCAATGTTATACACTTGTAAAAGTGGTTGTGTAAATATTATTTTCTCCGTCTGAGTATGTGACCTGGCTTACAGTACTGTCTTACGCAAACAGCTATAAGAACAACACTTACTGGAATAAAATATTGACTGAATACTGCCATGTTTAAAAACAGATTTTCAACATTTTTATTAGTCTGCTGGTGTGTGATTTGTGTTGGTCTTCGAATGGACAAGGGCGTACAGTGGAACGTATGGCAAAACATCACAGGGTTGGCGGGGCAGGGTCCTTCCATTTCTGAAAGCTTTTGCCAAAATACCAAGCTATGGAAGTCAGTAATAAATACATTTTTGTGCAACAGCGGACGCTTGGTATTTCTCCCTTGACGTAGGCATCTTTTTCCCATGTTTTTGAACTGCTTTCTCCTACATCAAGCAATTGTAAAAGTGTCATTACACAATTAACAACTGTAGAAAACTGTCCTGAATAGTCCACAGGAGCAAAGTAACCTCGCTTGGTTCCTGAGCAGGAGGCAGTCAAAATGTGGTTGGCCAAAACAGGCCCTTAGAAGCACTTGCGGTGTACAATGCTGGGGCCGGCTTCATCATATTCTTGCTTGGTGATCCACATCTGCTGGAAGGTGGACAGTGAAGCCAGGATGGAACCGCCGATCCATACGGAGTACTTGCGCTCAGGGGGAGCAATGATCTACAGAAAATATTTTTTGTTAGTTTTACTTAAATTGCTATTGTAAGTCTTGGATTTCTGTATTATTGACCCCGTTACCTTAATCTTCATTGTGCTGGGAGCCAGGGCTGTGATCTCTTTCTGCATACGGTCAGCGATACCGGGGTACATTGTGGTACCACCAGACAGGACATTGTTGGCATAAAGGTCTTTCCTGATGTCAATATCACACTTCATGATGCTGTTGTAGGCGGTCTCATGAATGCCGGCAGACTCCATACCTTTGTAAGTGTTACATGATATTTAAAAACTGAAATACTCGCAAGACTTTAATGTAATAAAATGACAACACACAACTAGGGTATGTTTTCAGACATACCAATGAAGGAAGGCTGGAAGAGGGTCTCAGGGCAACGGAAACGTTCGTTACCAATGGTGATAACTTGACCGTCAGGAAGCTCGTAGCTCTTCTCAAGGGACGAAGAGGAGGCTGCGGTGGCCATCTCGTTCTCAAAGTCCAGGGCGACATAGCACAGTTTCTCCTTGATGTCACGCACAATCTCACGCTCGGCTGCAATGGGCACAACATCAAAAGTGTGTTAACTTTGTACTACGTATGTACTACGTTCATACTACGGATGTACTACGTATATATTATGTATGTACTACGTAAGTCAGTTTAAATTAACTAGAAACACACCTGTTGTGACAAAAGAGTATCCACGCTCAGTCAGAATCTTCATCAGGTAGTCTGTCAGGTCACGGCCAGCCAAGTCCAAACGCATAATGGCGTGGGGCAGAGCGTAACCCTCATAAATGGGCACATTGTGGGTCACACCATCACCAGAATCCAGTACAATACCTAAAACCAGCGAGGAACAAAAAATCAGTCAGCTAGAGCAAACCAAAAGGTACATACGCATTTCCTAACACAATACAAATGATTAGCTACACATACAATCATTATTGTGTTGAATTCTATCTTTTGCAGAATTAGGCAAGCACACAGGGTGATGTCTTACCGGTGGTACGTCCAGAAGCGTACAGGGACAGGACAGCCTGGATGGCCACGTACATGGCAGGGACGTTGAAGGTCTCAAACATGATCTGAGTCATCTTTTCACGGTTAGCCTTGGGGTTCAGGGGGGCCTCTGTGAGCAGGGTGGGGTGCTCCTCAGGGGCCACGCGGAGCTCATTGTAGAAGGTGTGGTGCCAGATCTTCTCCATGTCATCCCAGTTGGTGATGATGCCGTGCTCGATGGGGTACTTCAGGGTAAGGATACCTCTCTTGCTCTGAGCCTCGTCTCCAACGTAGGAGTCTTTCTGACCCATGCCAACCATCACACCCTGGAGAATAGAGCAAAGAGATCTATGTTTATCGCAATGCTACCTATAAAATGGTCTGCCTTTTTAACCAGCAAATATAAAAAAAAGAGAATATCTGTCTGTACCTGGTGACGAGGGCGACCGACGATGGAAGGGAAGACAGCCCTGGGGGCATCATCACCGGCAAAGCCAGCTTTCACCAGACCTGAGCCATTGTCGCACACCAAAGCTGTAGTCTCTTCGTCGTCACACATGTTGATCGGTTCTAAAAAAAGACAAAGCCGAGGCAAAAATGAAGCTTTGAGTCTTCTGTGGTAGAAAAACAATTTCTTAAGAAATCTAAAATCATTATCATTCATTTACTGTAAACAAAAATCTAAAGTAGTACTTTCATTCATTCTAAAAACGTTGATACAGTAGCTTTCACTTTATCCAACACAATACATATTTTTTTACACATATACACATTAAATGTGCATTTAATGTAACATTAACGTTTGTCACAAGTGTATTTACGTTGGTCTTGAAGCACATTAAAACACTACATAGACATATAAACAACCTTAAACAGGAGGACTTTAAAGGACGTGCTAAAATAAAAAGATGGCTAACTAATATATTAGTTTAGGTTTTTGTCTTATATTTCAATCACATTTTAAAATAATCTTCTTTTATTCTTATATTTATCTATTCGTTTTTGAAGCTCTTAATGACCGTTTTTTAAATTGAACATTAAATATCACCGTTTGTCAATAGTTTCTATGTAAAGCACTTTGAATAACCCGTAGAAATCGTGCTAGTTAATATAAATAAATGTTATTTTATCAACCCAATAAAATTAATCTGAAGTTTAAGTAAAACGAAAAAACGAAATCGTAAGGTTCGAGATTCGCGGTCCTTCACGTACGTCCACTCCTCAGTCAATCCTATTGCGCGTTCCCGTGTCGCTCGCGCTCTTACCTGTTATTTAGTTGTGTAGCTGTTCCTGGTGAGAGACTCAAACGCCGCTGGCTCCTGATAGTCAATGTCCAGTCTGACCCGCTATCTTATATACCCGTCCTCTCTTTTACTGCTCCGCGGACAACCATTAAGGAATGTCCATGCATTCATCTGGAATTCTTCCCGATCCTCGACCATATTTGGGCGTCGCGCGGGGGGCGCCCGGGACGATCCCTATATGGCGTTCGGCTCCCCGAACACCACCGGGCGGGTGCAGGGCCGTGTAAGGCGAGTCCAAGGCTGTGACCCGCCTCGAGCCACACGCATCCGATCTGTGCACTGAACGAAGGCACATATGAAGTCAGGAGACGCTTTTGTGTCTCAGTAAGGGCATGACAGTAGGACATGCTTCAATAATAAAAATGTCTACACTGTATATGACCAAATTCATTCTTTGGTGAAGCAGCTCTTAGATGGACAACAACTGAAACAATCACTATTTTCCTAATATAGAAGTGGCCACATTTACCTGAATTTGCTTAATTGTATTTCATATAAAATAAACAAAACATAGTATCTGGTATAGCGGGTTGTAATTTCTCAATAGAATTGCATGGGTGTCCCATACAGCAGATCCACAAAAAAGCATAGTATACCATAGTATTTACTAAAGCAAACCATAGTAAAAATCCTATACTATAATATTTACTAGTAAGGTTAAAAAAAGTACACAATTTCAATTTGTAGCTAGTAATTACAATAAATTGTAGTGTAGTCAATTAATTTTACTATAGCAAACTAGAATACTACTACTACAGTATACTACAATTTTCCACAGTATTATCCACATCATCCTACTTCAATCTAATGTTTTTAACGAAACAATTTACTAAAAACTAAACAACGTAGTTACTGAGTTTTATCCTTAAAATGACAGTTTAGATACAGGTTGATATGTTCACTGTTTGGATTCTGCATGACTGAATCTCTTGGTTATTAAATTCAATGATGTTTCATCTGTCCATTATATACCACTGTATGCATCTGGAGACTTAATATCCCTAAATGCCATTTTACAGTTTAACAAATATTGTATTTCCTTCTCTAGGGTCAGATATTTCACCTGTTCTTAGAGATTCAGAGGCTCCTTGTCCCATATAGGGAATCAGAGAAGCTTCTGTGTAGTTTATCACAGTGGACGCCACTAATTTGACCCTCTCTTCCCTATTTTTAGGATCTCAGGAGAGACAGTTGTTTCTGTATTAATTCAGCTGCTTTCGTCACACCAGCTGCTGAAGGAAGAAGAGTAACAGTGGGAGGGCCAGACACCAGGAGAGTGAGATGAAAACAATATTTTTTGCTTATACAGTTGGCCCATGTATTTAGACAGTTACGCCACACTTAAAATATATGTGTTTGCATTAGACATCAAAATATCTAACCAACAAATGTTGCTAGCTCTTTTGTTAGTGTTAAATTCACCTTTCTTAACTATTTATAACTTTATCCATTATAGTTCTTCACAATTACGATTTACATGTGCTCCTACTTTTTTCTTCTTAATTTGGTTGCATTCAAATATTTATATTTATATACATTTTGGGGGGGACTGGAGAGTGGAGACATCAAACCTGACAACATTTTTCTCTTATTTTTGGAACAGAAGACCAATCACAAAACTCATCAAGAATAACCTGCTATAAAAACACCAATCATGATTAGAGAAAAACAAACATTTAATCAGAATGATTTGGTCATACGGTACAAAAACAGATCACATATTAACAAAGGACCGGGAAGTGATGTCATATCTGAGCTTTAGTATAGTGCTCATAATTGGCTTTCAGGAGGAACTCAAAGTACGGCTGTGATTTAAGACACTCCAGTTCTTCTTGCTGTAGGAGATCCTTAACATCAGGCAGGTACGACTGCAGAGAAACACCTGTGCACATGTGACATGTCAATCATGAGGTTTAAGTTTGGTTTCAAATACATATATTAATGCTTCAATAGCATTGTCTGTTTACAGATTTAGTTTTATACATTCAGTAGGGATAACGGGCCTCATTTATCACTTAATGTAGTAAACAGTGCAGACCCGTGCGCAGAAATCATCTTAAGACAGGGCTTATGTGTGATCAAACCTTCATGTGCCGCCAATCTTATCGTACCTTGATAAATGCGGCCGCTGTAATCGATCGTAATTGACATATCACACCCCTATAAATTCAGGGTGTAGACGCCTCATCCCTAGATTTTGCGACATGGAGAAACGTAATCCGGCCAAAAAGAAGAACTTTTCCTATTTAACAGGTATTTTATCTTAGTATTATTGTTTCACTATTATTTTTACATCGACCAGCGGTCTTCACCCCCCACAAACCGGCCTGGAACCTGCCACACACAGCCAGGCAACCTCGAGCTGTCACCCAGTGCGCATCTTCCACACCCAAGTGAGCATCGCACACATATAAAAACATTAAAGCATGCATGTTTACTGTTTTCATTAGATTGTATATTTGTCAAACAAAGAAGCTGTCCCCTTGCAAACAGCTAAACTGACCCATTGCTTGCAATTATATATATTATTGTAGCTTTCTAAATGTTTTACTTTAAATGGTGTAATTTAATTGCGGTAAATTATCTTAGAAGTAGCCTAAAAGCTCATGGAAGTTTTTTTTTATACCACAGCAACCATTAATCTTGTAATTTCAAACAATTAAATGATCATATAATCATAAAATATTTTAATAATGTATGGAAAATAAGAAATCGCATCGGAATCTATTTTTACATTTGTTATACTAAATGAAAAAACCCTTTCTATTTGTCATTATTCCTTTTCAGTTATCAAAAGGGCAAAGCCAACACAAATCCTCAATGTTTCTCAAAACTTGCGTACACAAAATGAGACCTTTCGTGAGATTTGATCGTAGCAACCGTTCACGTCAATATTGATAAATGCCAAGTTTTGGGTGGAAATGAGCGGACGCTCGTTTCATAAATGAGGCCCATCGTACTTACGCTATGCTATGCATCTTTTAAAAGTTTAAGTCTGAATTCAACTATGCATCTGTTCTACAAAAGAACGAGTTGTTGTACCTTCCAGAATGAGTTTCTGCAGGATCTTAACAAAAGTGCTGTCTCTGGCTGCTTCCAACGGGTCACCATTATCATCATCAGACGATGACCAACTGCAGGAGACGACAATCAATCAAGCCATTACCATTATGACCAAGTGAAAAGAAAACATTCCAAATCTCTAAATGGCACAGGTCTTAATATTAGCATAGTTAAAACGTCATAAAAAATGAAATTATGTCCATCGATGTGTATCTTTAACATCATTTTTTAAATAATTTTCAATTTGCATAAGAATAACACATCAGTATCTCAGAAAAGTAAGTCGTTTCACAGAGAATGCGTGTTTTGTGGCTCACCTATCTTTCCAATCTTTCTTCAAGGCCCTACTGAGGATCTCTCGCTTAAGGGCTTCAATATCAACAGTATCCTTCTGTAGAAACACACGTCATGCATGTAATGAATAAACGTAACAGACACAACTGAATTTTGATGTAAATGCAACACTCTTTAAATGCACCTCCTCAATGTATTCCAGCAGATCAAGAGCTTTCTTGAAGTCGTACTCATTGGCTCCACGGTTCTCATCACAGATATACAGCTAAAGGCGACGAGACAGAAAATAAACGATGGGGAAACAAATCAATCCAGTGAAACAAATCACGAATTCAACAAACAAAATGCACGATTGTGGGTAACTCGAGTGTTATACAGACCACACAGATCATCCATTTCAACATTAGAACAAAATACCATCAACAGAATATAACTTAATCAAAATATTAATACAACTTTATGAATTAAATAAGTGAAATACAAAAGCAAAGAAATGAAACAGGAAGTGCTTCAGGACCAGCGTTTCAACTTGCGGACATTCTGTAAACCGCCCATTTAATATAAATATTTCACATTTATTATGAATATTCTGTCATAATTTTATCAACCTGTTGTCATTTGTAACCTGTGTGAGTTTCTTTCTTCTGAAAAACACAAAAGATATCTTGAAAAATTTGGAAACCCCAAAAAAACGATCCCCATTGACTTCTATTGCATGTACACAAAAGCATTGCAAGTGAATGGGTATCTGTTACCAATATCGTTCAATATATCTTCGTTTGAGTTCTGCAGTAAACTAAAGATATACAGGTTTGAAATGACAAGAGGGCTTTATTCCTTTAAATAAAACTACACCAATTAAGAATGATATTTTACTGAGTTTTTTGCTTTAGACACATATTCACGGGACGGAAATGTCACAAGCCAAGTCAAGAACATGGGTTTAATTTCACAAACAATACACATATGTAAAGCTTTATGATCTGATAATATATAATAAAATGATTCATACTGCTCATTCCTATAGGTTGTGTTTGTGTGCGTGCGGTTACATTAATGAGGTTGTGAGGGCTCAGCAGAGGGATTGTGTCTGGATTTAGTTGTTTCTCTTCCAGCAGTTGTTTAGGCAGGGTCTCCTGATGAAGCAGAAATCTCTCCTGCTCGACTATATCTACACAAACACACAACATGTATATTTATATATATCAGAAAGTTTCCTAAAACCTAATGTGCTAGCTACTAGGAAATGTTGCCAATAATTGATCAAAAGCAAATCTTAGAATAGCAAAGAGATACAGAACAGCGTGCCAAGTTAATTCAGGCTCAGAACGAACCATTGAGCTGTCTGCGCTGCACGGCTTCAGGCATGTCTGACGAGAGAGCCGTGAGTTTACTGAGGGCCAGAAGCGTCTTCTTCTTAGTGAAGTATCTGGTCTCCATGTTGGCCTGACCGTACAGCGTGCGATGAGCCTGTTGTGAAAAAAATAGAGAACAGTTAGTTTGAAGTTTGCTAATGTTCCAGTTTTGTCTATTTACAGGTATGAACGAGAAGAGCTGTACTTACTCTCTGATAATCGTGCTTGTGTATGTCATGCAGCCAGCTGAGGTGATCGTGAGCCTGCAGAAAGCTGGACAGCTGCTGGTGAGTTGCTATTGGCTGAGACAGGAGCTTCCCCCGCTTGCCTTTCTCCATGTACCAGCGGAACAGGAAGTCAGCAAAGTTCTAGCAAACAAAGAGGATTTTTGGTAAATAGTTTAGGGATGCATTTCTAATCCTTATCCAGAAATCACTCGATTTTTTTGTTCTTAAACATTCTGTGTGGGGTTTCGCAATTATTGCACATCTCTATAGAAGACACAAGGGGGAGCTGCAGTGCCTGCATAGGTACATTTTATTGTATGAAAAAGCAGAGTAGAAGCTTTTCTATGACTGATAGCATTTTAACGGTGGCTTTAATCCACTCCTGATCAAACTCGTCTTGCAGGTATTTGACGGCTGTATTATTGACATGTAAAAGCCTAGACTAGACCTTAAATATTATGACCCCATTTTTTAAGAGAAAATAAAACAAGTCTTATTTTCAGAACAGCTTAGTCGTTTCAAAGCCAAATAAAAAATGTATGAGAATTAAATGTCAAAGCCTTAAAACATAATCGCAATTATTTATTAGAAAATTAATCTTCAGTCAAATTTCACAATCGTGACAGCCCTGCGCTAGCAAAACTTGGCTTGTTACCTGATCGGCAAATTTGACCATGTAGTGCTGAAGTCGACTCTGGTTGTCCGTTCGTTCGCACAGCTGCACTAATATGTCAAAATCGCAATATTTCTCTGCCAGTGCCGCGACCCACTGATGTTGACCCAACTCCACTGCGAGAAAAAAAGAAAAATTCATATAGTGTTCATATTTGATATTGCTTTAATTGGAAGAGTTCGCTGATAATAAAATATACAGGGCCATGACTTTCACAAATTAATTGTTTGACTTTTAATGTAAATTTTTATACTTGGATTGTCTGTGCATATGCTAGCTAATAATTATTTACCCATAACAAAAAATTGGAATAATCTCATATGTGATGTTACGTTACAAAGTAACGTGATTCGCACATTGATTTAACCACATGATCAACCGTATGCCACAGTCAAGTGACGTAAACTCACACAGAGGTGCGAGTAGCTCAGAGCGTTTTTGCGTGTACTCGTGCTCCAGAGCGTCGTAGCGTTCCTGCTGTGCTACACGCCGGAGAGACGTCAGCTGAGCTACGTAACCGCTCAGTAGAGAGTCCAATAGTACCACCAGCTGCTCGCTCAGCAAGTTGCGCAGTTCGGCGTCTGCATAAGGATACGCTGCTCGAAGGATCAGTTCATGCTGCCGTATGATCACCGCCCGAGCTCCGCCCACTCCACCAGAGGCTGAGGAGACATCGGAGAGGTATAACGGCTGCACAAAATACTTTTGTGTGCAGAAGTGGATTTGGATGGAGAACACATACCTGTCCACGGGATGTACTCTGGCTCCGGGCAACAGCTCTCTGGAGCTCTATAGAGAGATGCTTTGGTCTCTCTGTACTGTGCTGCAGCTTGAAGCATATCCTACCAAACAAAACATGCGTATTCACTTTAAAAACTGGGATCTGGATGACGGACTGTAACAATGCATTATGTTATTGACACGGATATGACTGGAGCGAATAGGACAACGCACTTTGATGATGTCATTGACATTGAGCACAACTTCAGCCCACCGAACGGTTTCATCAGGGTTCTCTTTCAAACCCTTTTCCTCCTCATCCAACAAACACTCAAAGATCGAAGAGATCGCAGACACCTGGAGAAAGATGCGAGAAATGCACCGTGAATGAGGTTCATTTTAAAAGCACTGAGCCAGTGTGTTAAAATACAAATAAACAGTATTGAATCTTCACACCTCTCTGAAGAACACATCGGCAGGGGTGAGGTTGGCGGGTATTTCCTGGTTGGTTTTTTTCAGAGATGACACGATGGCCGCGTTCACCAGCTCTGAATGCTTGGCGTGATGGTTCTTCAGCACAATGGCGGCCGAAAGCTTCTCAGCGTGCTCGCACAGCAAGAGTCGCGTCGCCATCGGAGTCGAGCGCACTGTCGTGGATGTGAGGCGGTCTAGAAGACCCGTCTGTGGAGCGCACAAAATGCAAACAACACGTTACATATGAGAGCGCTTCTCACAGAGCGTATGATGGTTTGTAACAATGATTAACCTGAAGCAGGAAGTCCATGAGGCATCGGTGAGCTTTCATCTTATCTTCCAACTGATGCAGAAGGATGAGGGAGGTCAGCGTGAACCCAGCACCCTCTACAGGACAAAGACACTTTTGGTTACATTACACCCTGCGTTATAATGCCTGCTTTATAAAATCTTATCCTATCTTTCAATTCAGACTGAAATGCTATTTTTTTAAATCTGATTTTCATTCGATTTTAAATCCCTTTATAACTAATTTATGATACAAAATGTTTGGTTTTCTTTTTTGTATCTCACCGTCGGGTACAGACTCGGCCCAGCGGGGGTCACACGCAGGGTAGTCATCCACAAGGTCAAGGTCAATCTGAGTCACAACCCCATCAAGTTCAGCACCTCCCTCACCATCGCTGGTAAAAAGATTGTCCACCATACTCTGAGCACCAATCAGATCGTGGCTGCGGAGAAAACCATAGGACATTCTCTCTACGGGCTGATACAACAGATATGAATAGCAGGTAAAGGTCCAGTGTATGGAATTTAGCGGCATCTAGTGGTGAGGTTGTGAATTGCAACCAATGGCTCACTCCACCCCTCCCTTTCGCAGCACTACGGTGGCTGACGGAGGACTACGATGTCGTTATGTTTTCGCTTCTTTGCGGAAAAAGATGCCGCATTTGCGAAACGCTCTGTAAAGCAGTTTGTAAGTTTAGGGCTACTGTAGAAACAACATGGTGAATTCCATATATAGGGAAGAAAAACATAATGCTTCATCGTGTAATGTTTTTAAACAGCTCTAAAAAAGAGATAGTAATGTGTGTTATATTGCATTTCTGTCAATAGAGCCTCAAAAAAATTACACACTGGACCTTTAAGACAGAAACAGATTCTGGAGACACACTGACCGACAGAACTGCAGGAATGCTTGTTTGAGCAGTTTAGTTTTGTCCTCATAGGCCACCATATCAATTTTAGGGGGTGTATCTAATAGAGTACCCTGGAAGACACAAAAGATTCTGCTGTTATAAAGTGTTGCTCTGAGAAACTAAAAAAGAAATAAAAGCGGACAAGACATGATTCTTTAAAGATTTGGAACAAGTCGAAGGTGAGTTAATGATAACAGAATTGTCTATTTTGGGTGAACTATCCTGGAAATTAAGTTGCATACCTCAGGTCCAGGTCCTGCCACTGATGTGCAGAGCGATTCCTCCATGTTCTCAGGTAGGAGGGATGCACTCTCTCTTGCGATGACGGCAACCAGGCCACTGTTTTGAGAGAAAAACACAGGCAGACCCTCGCAAACCCCCGCACCACGGATAAGGTCACCTGCACAACAGATAACAAACTTTAAGCCTGGAGATAAATGGCACTCTCATTCAGAAGGGGTTCACATCAAAATAAATTCTGGAACACAAAAGAAGATATTTTGAGATATGTGGGTTTTGTATCCACACAATGGAAGTCAATGGGGACCAATGTTGTTTGGTTATCAACGTTCTTCAAAATGACCTCTTTTGTGCTCAGCAGAAGAAAGAAAGTCACATAGGTATGAAATGACACAAGGATGAATAAATGATGACAGAATTTCCATCTCTGGGTGAACTGTCCATTCGAAGAATGGGGTCATGACAAGTGGCCTTTAAAAAGGAAAGCTGTTCAAGAGTAAAGTAATACAATTCCATGACAGATAATGCCTCAATAATGCTGTCAGTGGTTGTTTGTTTTGATAGTTAGGATTCCAATCTGCAAGTGATCAAACCGGTTGATTTGGGTTTGCCAACACCCCCACATTCTAGTCTACACTGAGGGACAAACCTGGAGAGCTGAAGGGAATCTTCTCCTCTGGAGGACCTCCGCGTCCAGCTCCGGTGCTGCAGGCAAACACCAGCTCCTCATTATAGAGGTACGCCGCAGGACTGGATGCCTGAGGCACAATCAATCGAGTCTTCTGGAGCTCCTCTTCATTCTACAACAAAAGACAGCATCGCTGAAGCATTAAAAATGCATGCAAACTACATTCCACAGTCACCTTTAAATCATTTTGAAGTGGGTATAAACACATCAGATTCTTGAATTTAAGTGTGAAAGATTCAAATGTGAATCCAAAAGCTTTTTCTTTGCAAAAATTTGTTGAACGCATCATGAATTAGGCCTCTGGTGTACCTGGAACGGCGGGTTGTATTTGGTAACCTCCACAGTGAGCTGGTCTGGGCTGGGGGCTGTAGTTTCTGCAATGGTTACCAGGCAGAAATACGCCAGACACGGGATGTCGGCGGGATGCCACGCTGCTGCCAGCACCACCAATCCTGCACTGTAGAGACAGACAATCAGACACAGGTCAGCTGACCAATCACAAACGTGTACAGCCAAAACCTGCGATGCAGGCTGTGTTCTACAGTTAAAACCCTTTAAACTATTCATATTTACATTAAAACTAATATAATGGATATAAATGCGTTGTTTATCACGGTCGATTATGTGCAAGTCAATTGTGACGGCCGGGCCCTAATGATGACTCACTTGCTGAGCTGCATATCCAAGTAAGCGACTTTTACTCCTTTCTTGATCTCCAAGTAGTTACTTTCAGAGTCCTGCAATAGATAAAGACAACAGACAAGAACAGGGATTTTTAATGGTTAAAAAACCTGCTTTCACACATCACTTAGTAAAACTATGTAATAATCGTGTAACTCCAAAAGCTTCTGTGTTATTCTGACCCAGATGGCATCGGCGATGCCGTCCTCGATGATCTGATTGGTGCTCCAGATCAAAACCTGCTGCTCGCTGTTCTCGTCCACCTCCCACTTATTGAGCCCACACGAGCTGAGAGAATAGAGCCAGCCGGACTCCTTCACCCACAACACACTGAACACCTGAAACGGGAGACACCTGTCAGCATCTGAACACATCACAGCTAAAAAATCGGGGAAGATAAAGAACGATTCTAACGGTGAGTTCAGACGGGGGTCCGCGGATGCCGAACAGGCTGGAAACTCTGCGTCCGATTCCTGACAGGATTCTCTGACCCTGATGGAAGGGCCTCTGGTACAGTTTACCGGAGGAATCCGGAACGACCCGGAGGAGCTGTCCGCGGTACGACGACACGATAAAACTACCACCCTGCAGAGGAGAAATAAGTTACTCTCTGATGGAAAGAATACAAATGAAAGGCCGCAGATTCAGTCTGACTGCAAACCTTAACTGGTGCTACGTAGTTGCACAGGTTTCCACCGAGGTCCAAAGACATGTCAGAGTACGCGCCCTCATGGGCCAGATTGGGCCAGAACCGGGCTGAACCATCTGGAGACACAGTCAACACACAGATGGACTGCAGAAAGACAAATATAATCTCATTAAGACAAATTGATAATCGACCATAATAAGAATCCGTTCAATTTCGCAGAACTGTAGGAAGAACTCACCTGTATTGGTGCCGTCTTCAAAGGGCTGGAAGAATTTATGGAGATGAGATCGGCACTGTACGCAAAATCACTAGACGGCAACTGGAGGTCCTTACACACCGACAGCTGCGACAACAAGGACAATTGTTCTCACACACCCACAGCAGCCAATTCAGCAACAACAAGCCACAGTGTCTCTCCCTCACCTTCGCCACAGAGGTCTGAGCCACCTTCCATACGATCAGCCTCTCTCCACAAACCATCCACGCCCAACCTGACTCCTCAACCTTCACAGAGATCGGATCATCCACTGCAACACATCGTCAGACAATGGAAATTAACTGCAATCGACTCTCAAAACTTTGCGAGTTTGCCACTTGGACAACATTTTTGTCAGCGTATGAGTTTTAAGACATCTTTTAAAGTTAAGGACAGTGAACTGTACCGTCAGCCATTGTCAGCGCCTCCATGACTTTGACGGGCAGAGATGATCCAAAGGTCTGAATGTCAAAATGACATGAATCCACATTAGCATGACCCTGTACTCGAGAGGACGCTGATCTGAAATCAGACATTTGATAGATGACAGACATCAGCGACAGAAACAAAAGATGTTTATTATATTTTCACATGCAGATTCGTAAAGTAAGTGCACTCAATTTACACTTATTTTAATAAATACAATTAATAAATAAAACGTTTCATAAATAATAGATATTTGTATATATATTGTAGTTTTTTGTTTTTAAGGTCATGCTGAAATATTTTAAGAATTTTGGAGTTTCTTAATTATATTATAAGAAATACTTAATGTATATTAGATGTTTTTGTCATAACGTGGATAATGCAAGCCAAGCCTTAATCATAAAAAAACAATGTTACAGAATATATATATATATATATATATGCAACATAATTGTTTATACATTGATTTATATTATTGAAAAGTATAAATAAATAACCTTCAGGAAAACTCCAATAATAAACTGTCAGCTAAATGTTTCTGTTTTTTTATCACATTGTTTACCATGGTAACATTACATTCCCAAACCATTTACAAAAAACGTGGCATTTGTGAAGCGCTGTTGACAGTCTATGTCATTTCACAATAAAAAACGGACATGTTGTACGTAAGTATTGCTGTGGTTTACCGGGCTACGGAGCGGCGTGGCGAGAACAGCAGTCCGGGTTGAACCGCGCTCAGACTCTTCCGCCCGCCGGTCCGGGCCGTCGGCCTACGACCTGAGCCCGGTGTGCCGCGGGGAGAAAACATTTTGGACCGAAGCTGTATTTACACGGTACAAATCGTCATCCAGAACCGATCAAAAACATCTGAAAACTCCTTTACCGCGCGATCACTCCAACTTGGCGCACAGTATGCGCGTCATTCACATAACGTTACGTCCACACGCATGTCACCCGTGACAGATTCAGAATCAGCTTTCAGACGACAAATAATGTGTGGTTTACGAGGTATGTTAAACTCCAACTGATCCTGGTTCAGTATTAAAGGACAACGCGATTGAAAACGGCGCCGAACGTCATTTCTGATTGGCGAATGAGTGCACTGGAGCATGCTGGGAAATGTAGTTTTATAACGTAACGTATCAGTTCGTTTACAAATTTGAACATTTTACAAAAGTGAACAAAAGGGGCTTTTTAAACACAACTGATTTTGTATCAGTACTAAGAGAACAAGTGCTTAAAAAGTCATTTGTGAGTGATTGGTTTATTCGCATGATTTTTATTCATTTCTAATTACTTTCGTTTTTTTCAAAATATTTTAAAATAATGAAGCTAATCTAAAAGCTATATTTACTACTGTATAGTATTTGTATTCCAAAATGAAAAATCTGCGTTTAACAGCGCATTAAGACCGGTGTATAAATGCAAAGTTTTTAAGATTAAAATAAAATAAATCATTTCTTTCGTATCGTTTTTCGGTAGTTTTGACAGACTCTGCAGTGAGTCGCTCGGTGCGCTGGATGACGCTGTGCTGCGTCTGTGAAGAAAGAGATGCGAGTGGGAGGGACATGGGCTGCGTCCATATGAGCAAAAGTCTTAAGATTCACATCCAGAACATGATGCATGATGGGCTAGCCTTAATATCAAGAAGAAAGTCAAGAAGAACTAAAAGACAATTTGAAATAATGGCCTGAAAGGTTTATGCTTAAACATTTTATGGAAAGGAAATATACAATGGAATTAAAGATGTTGATGGTTAAATAAATCCAGAGAATAGGAATACCGAGCTGCAGTATATACTTTATTCCTAAATACAACATTAGAATAAAAAAGGACAAAAGATCATCTTTCTGTATACACAGTAGAACTGGTTGCAATAATGATAGGATTAAAGGGAATGAAGAAAAGAACGAAAATTATGTTTTAATTGCATCAGACAGTATGTCAGCATTATCTATTAAAACAGGGAAATAGATGTATTAAATGATGTATATCAAATTATAAAGAGATTACAAAATATGGATTTGAAGGTTTCCTTAATTTGGGTTCCTGCACATGTATGGTTGAAGGATAGTGAAGTAGTAGATAAGTTAGCCAAAGAATCCATTAAGTCCCAAATAGTAGAAATGAACGTTTTATTACGTAAAGGTGAGGCAAAAACCATTATAAAAGAATATTCTCAAATATATGAGAGATTTATTGGGATACAAACAGTACAGTAAGACATTGAGATAATATTAAGAAGTATATTGGTATTGGAAATTTCATGGGAAAAAAACGAAGAAAAGAAGTAGTGCTCTCGTGCCTGAGTATAGGACAAACACGACTCAATAACACACTTTATTTAATAAATAAAAACCCAAATAGAATTTGTCAAACGTGTACTCAACAAGAAAAAGTTTTTTTTAAGTTTTTTTTAAGTTTTGGTCTTATTTTTTCTTTGTTATATATTAAGAATGACTGAGGTGATTGCTTTAACTTGAAACCACACTCCAGTTCAGATGGTGGCGGTAATGCACCTATAAGCTGGTTTGCCAACCGCCGGTAAACTCACGAAGAAGAAGAAGAAGATGCGACTGGTGGAGGGAGACGGGTAAAATCGCGTTGTAGAGCAGCAGGTCTTCCGTGCATATCTTCTTCCATGGCATAAAGAGCGACTTCCTGTCGGCCTTTCACATAAGGATTATGCAGTAGGTGTTAAAAAACTTTTCTAAAGTGTTAAACGTCAGTGATTTGTGTGCATGTGCGATCGGAGTGTGCAGGAGTGTGATGCTGAGCAGTCAATAATCGAGGCCGCGCTCACATCTGCACCTCTAGGTCTTTCTCACTCTATATTTATTTGTATTACAACTCAAACCAGCAGGTTATAAATGAGCGATATGTGCTGTGATCAGTCCGGTTCACCTGTGTTGCATAGACGCTAAGCTGTTGAAATCAAACCAAATGTTCAAACATGGATCATGTTGCACAGAAATTTGTGACCGGTTGTGTTATCCATGAATGTAACCAAACTACGTCACCCAGATATCAGATTCAATGTTTGAAAGCTTATGTGTCCCAGAAATGGAATCAAATGTTAAAACATGGCTGTGCTTTTGAGACCATGATGAGTGTAAAAGTCTGTATAATTGATCATTGCTGTTCTCACGTTAAGCATTGTGTTATGTGTCCTCTTCAAGAGATGAAGCGGGGCCGGACAGAACAGATCCAGAATGTCGTGACCCAGTACCTGAAAAGGAGACAGTACATAGACACAGATGGGTGTCTGAAGGGAGCCAAACTCTCCCAGTCTGCTGAAGAGATGGCTGCTAGTCTGACTGGTAAATTCTCTTCCAATATTCCAATGTTTTGTTCATGTAAGCAATATAACAGCGATGTCTGTGTCCCTCACATGTGCAGTCCAGACAGAGACCAGTTGTGCAAACGTGGTGTCCGCAGCCCCCTGTCAATCAGACCCCCATCAATACGAGTCCCAGTTCTCCAGACTGCGCTCCTTTCTGCAAGGTCAGTATCTGCATGTATTGAATTTATTTCTTCAGCTTCGGGGTTTAACAACCTTATTGTGCTTCTCAGATGCACAGGCGCCGTGGACGAAAGAGGTGAGTGGCGTATTGTTTCCGCTCTTCCTCTACCTGCACTTGGACATGGCACGCTGTGGTCTGAAGGGGTCCGTAGACTCGTTCTATGGACGTTTCCATTCGTTCTTCCAACAAGACCCTGAGCAGAAAGCTATCGTGGATCTTCTGAAAGGGGTCGTTTCGCTGCAGGTCAGTTACTGTGTGGAAAAAAATCATAAATGAGTTCAAGCTTAAAGGGGTAAGTTCAGCCAAAAATGAGCTGTAACCAATGTAAAAAAAATTGGTTTAGAATATGAAAATGTCTTATAAAAGGGAAAATGTCCTGCTTTTTTCTTGCTTTCCCAACATTTCTGTTCTTCATCCAGGATGTGACCTCCAACCCCAAGCTGTGTTCTCTCCGGGATCACAAGTATGTGGTTCACATGACCGATCAAGCCTACAACTACCTGCTGCGCTACCTTCAAAGCGATGACAACAGCGCCATCTGCTGGGTGCTCAGCGCACACGTACAGGTACGAGTACAGGTTCATTATATGACCACAAAACCACCAAGACATCTCTCAAATTATCTTCTTAAACAACATGAGGGTGAATAAATGACAGAATATTTATTTTGGGGTGAGCTATCCCTTTAAGAAGGGAGGTCATGTCCTGAATGATTTGTAAGGTGACCAGACACAAAAAATGTCCTAGGTGGAGGTAACGGCAGTACGACGAACGGACTACCAGCTGTACGGGACGGGGCTCGGAGTGGGAAACACGACCTCCTCCTCCACCGCAGTTGATGGGACTGAGGGGGCGGAGCCTGTAGAGGTCACAGCTGGGTTACCTCAGAACGAGGCGGCGTTGGATGCGTTGCAGGATTGCATAAAGCGTGTGCGAGAGGGTCCGCCCTCGCTCACCACCGTTTGCTTTTACGCGTTCCAGCACACTGACCAGCTGCTCAACACTGCGGAGGTGTCGGCAGACAGCCGCCTGCTCGCCGCAGGGTTCGATAACTCGTCAGTGAAGCTCTGGAGCTTACGGGCGCGGAAGCTGAAGGCGGGGCCTCACAAGGCAGATGTGTCTAAGATCAGACTCGCCTGCGACCTGCTGGAGGAAGAGGTGAGTGCCGTCATGATGGGATTATAAACATCAATATGGGAACATGTTGGCAATTTATTATTAATTCATTTTGTTATACAATAAAAAGTGTATGTAAGTGTCACAGTGCATCATCACAGTGCAGCTGGTCATAAGAATTCAGCTACACACATTCTAAGTTAACCAACGGTCAAATAACAGCTTCCATGAGTTTACCATCGGCTGTGAAAGCTGTTCTGTGTAATACACTGATATTGTGTGTGTGTGTGTGTGTGTGTGTGTGTGTGTGTGTGTGTGTGCATAACGTTACCTCTTAAACACTTCTATGAAACATCCATTGAACTACTGCTTGCAAATGTCTCCTGGTCAATCTGCTTGTTTTATTATCCAACACGGGTCCAATATAAAAAAGACAAAACTAACGCTTCTGTTATTCGTGTTAATTAATATAACGGGTCTGATGCCTGATGGTGTCATTTCCCTCGCCATAGTAGGAAACACAATAAGATATCTATCAAAGATTGACGTTGCACATGCACTGGCAGACCTCCGTTACACTTCGATTGATCCCCATGTTTTTAACTGATGAAGTGAAGTTGATGCCATTGTTACTGTTTATTGCTCAAAGTTTATGATCACACCTGCACTGAGAGGGGCACCGGCCAATCACAATAGCCTGAAGGAAGCTCGCTGATATGGTATGGGTGGGAGATCTTCAAACACTCTAAGCGGGGACACAATCATGACAGACCTGAACAGCTTTACCAATTGGAGCGTTTCGAAAGGAGGGACTTTTATATACTGGAAGAAATCCAGTTGTTTTCTTAGAAGAAGGACGGCGATGAACGATAGACTTGAAATATGTAAAATATTCAAATTTCAAAATTTTTGAAATTACAAACCTGAACATCCATTGTTAAATACCCAAAAAACATTATCAAAGCCTTAAAAACAGTCAAAGACTGGGTCCGTTAAATTAGATTCATGTTTAACTGAACGTTCATATTCACAAATCGTATTATTCATGCATCATTTTTTCTCATCAGGCAGATGATGAGGAGGCCTCAGGCAGCGAAATTAAGACCCTGCGTGCTCACAGCGGCCCCGTGTACAGCACGGCTTTCCTGACGGACGGCTCTGGCCTCGTGTCCTGTTCGGAGGACTCCACCGTGCGCTTCTGGGATCTCAACAGCTTCACCAACACAGTCCTCTACCGTGGGCACGCCTACTCCATCTGGGACGTGGACGTCAGTCCCTGCAGCCTGTACTTCGCCACGGCGTCTCATGACCGCACCACCCGCCTCTGGAGCTTCGCACGTACGTACCCGCTCCGCCTCTACGCCGGTCACCTCTCCGACGTCGATTGCGTGAAATTCCACCCCAACTCCAACTACATTGCGACGGGTTCCACCGACAAAACCGTGCGCCTGTGGAGCACGCAGCAGGGGGCTTCCGTCAGATTGTTCACGGGGCACCGGGGACCCGTGCTATCGCTCGCCTTCTCCCCCGATGGAAAGTATTTAGCGTCTGCCGGTGAGGATCAGAGACTGAAGCTATGGGACCTTGCGTCCGGGAGCCTTTTCAAAGACCTCCGGGGTCACACGGACAGCATCAACAGTCTTTCTTTTAGCCCCGACAGTAGTCTGGTTGCATCAGGGTCCATGGATAACTCTGTGCGGGTTTGGGACATACGAAACGCACATGGCACCGCCCCGTCTGACGGCTCCAGCAGCGAGCTGATTGGACAGTACACGGGAAACACTAGTAATATACTCAACGTGCAGTTCATGGCCTGTAATCTGCTGCTTGTGACGGGCACAGCGCTGGAGAAACAAGAGCAGTAGAGAGTGTGTGGGAATCTGCTGAGAACATGCCCAGGTTTCTGCCTAAAATCAAAAGAAAAATGTGGAGAGATTATATAGCTTTGAGAAAAGTCATGTGTTTATTTTTTGAGACCGTTAAAATATGTTGTAATGACATTATTTTCTTGAGATTTCTAAATTGTCATTGTGATGAAGCATAATGCAATGTTTATTTTGAGTGTTTTTGTTGAGTTGTCAAACGATTAATCACATCCAGAATAAAAGTTTGTGTTTTGATAATATATTTCTGTGCACTTTACATATTCATTTTGAATTCATAAAAACACACAAATACATGTATATATTAAAGAAACATATAAAAACTAAACATTTATGTATAATTAAAATTATTGGTTAGTATGAACAAATACATGTAAATATTTCCTAAATATACATGCAGGTTTTGTATGTGTTTATAAATACAAAATATTATGTAAACATGTTATGTGATGTAAACGCAAACTTTATTCTGTGATTAACCGTTTGACAGCCTGTATTATTTTGCTTTATCATTTTTATTTTAATCTTGGATCATTAAATTACTGTAATTCATACTGTAATTTCATCATGAAAATAACAATGCAACACATTTTATTGGTCTTATAAGAATTGACTTCATATCTTTTGATGTTGGATGAAATATAACCTGGATGTGTTCCCGACAGGTTTAGTGAGCCGCCCGCCCGCCCGTGTGTGTGTCTTTTTTAGATTTATAACGTTTATAATGCTTTTGTTTCTTTCTACTGCTCATGATGTCAGATATCTGCAGCCTGCTGTTTTCATAGAAATGTAAATAGTAGCAATATATTTTTGTTAGTTCAATTCCATTATAACAGATCTGTTATTTCATCATCGATGCTTTATTCTTCCTTTCAAGTACAATCTAGACTTTAATCTGAGTAAAACATTAAATCCTAGGGCAGGAAGCCAGGCTTAACAGATCTGCAGGTTTGTCTCCGTTTAATTTTTCTAACAATTCATTTGGTAAGAACGAAAGTTATTTTGTCTCAGGAAAGCTCCAAAGACAGCGAGAAGTGCTGGGTAAAACATGTCACGCAGACTTCACTGCCATCTGATAAAGAGTTCAACTGTTGAGTTAGTTTTTGCGCGAAGCTTTTGTTATTTTCTTAAGAACCCTTTTTGTAACTTCAAAATAAAACTTGTGTAATTTTCTTTCCCTTATGAAACTGTGCATCAATGTGATATTTGTAAATATATTTTTGTACCATTTCCAGCTGTTTGGTTCTCTTTAATGCGTTCTCTGCAATCTCTCATGCACAATTTTACACGATAAATGTACTTAGGTTTTCACAACAGGTAGAGTTCCACCTAAAGAGGTCTCGTCTGGTATAGACAGGCAGGTGTGGCTGCTTTCACCCAAACCTGTTTCTGTTTGACGGGTGTGACATTGACAACTTGACAAGCCTGTAAATCGTCCTGAGCAGCTGCATTTATTCACACACGCTATTACACACACTTTCCTTTAGACCCTCAGTACTCGCTGTGGTTCTGGAGATCGGCTGTGTGAAGATGCCTTACAACAGCCAATACGGACAGAAGATCCAGGCGGAGAACACGCAGGGCGACGGGAAGACGTTCGAGCAGCTGCGACAGGAATGTTTGCAGAAGGGAACGTTGTTTGAGGATCCCGACTTCCCTGCAGTTGACACCTCACTCTTTTATAGTGAAAAGGTCCCAGTTAACTTTGAATGGAAGAGGCCGAAGGTGAGTAACCTGTGGCAAGTCTTCCTGTAGAATGAAGCCAGTGAAGTTCACTCAGATGTGAATGCCTGTGGAGGTGCTTGAATTTGACTTTTATTTTAAAATGTGAATCTCGGTGATGGTGACTTGCAGTTTGTTATGTCAAGACTTTGATTAAATTCAAATCTTACTTTCCAAATAATCATTTGAAGTATAAAAAATATGAAATGTTTGTTAGCATATTGTGGTGGAGCAGAATTACCCTTTTTAACACAGTTAGTAGGAGTTGTGCCAGGAAATTCATTTAATGATGCTGAACATAACCTGAAGGAAAGAAATGATCATTTTCTAGAATATCTTTAGATTTTTCTAACATTATCTTTCAAAATAAAATAAATATGTTCACCGAAATGGCACTAAACAGTGGTTTCAACTGATTCTTTAGTTTGTTTAAAAAGTATTTATTTTGTGAAGATTCATATAAAATTTGGATTCATAAATTTCTTGGAATTTCAACCTGCATGACTTTCTTCACATATTTTGAAGAATGTTGGTAATCGGACAGCATTGGCCCCCATTGACTTTCATTGTGTGAACACAAAATCACTTTGAATTCTAAGGTAAAATAGATAAACAAAAGTGATTTCTTAGATGGTTATCTGTAGGATGTGCAATATGTCCATTGCGAAAACGTGAAACATTTTTGAACACTGGTGGCACACAACAAAAAGTTCATTTGTAGCAACAACTCTTTTGCCTCAACATTTCACTTTATCAGTTTTTACCTTTTTCAGTGTAATCTGACTTCGGGCTCATATACTGTTCATCTAAGATAATGTGAACAAGAAGTGAACCCCGGTGGAGGTGGAATTTTGGCATGTGTGGAATGCAGGTCATTCGGGCTGAGGATTGTTTTAACAGTATCTAGGCTTTGGTGGAATAAGGCTTTTAAATTGATTTAGGATGTTATGAACAGTTTTATTACCTACAAATTGTATCTGACATGATGATCCCACAACATCCACAAATAAATTCTAACCACTTCAGGTCCTCTATCTGTCCGAATCTTCTTGCTTTTTTGTAACCTGATGGGTCTTTGAATGAAACTACAACTGCACTGCATTCCAGGGCGTTCCTGTAGAACGTGCTTAAATATTCGCTGCAGTGTGAAGACGCTGTGCATTCATGTAATCAGATTTAAGAATGCGACACACCTCACAGAGGTATCATGGGTGTTTACACATTTGCTTCTCTCGTTCCGATCAGGCAGTTTATTAGCACTGCAGTAAGCACAGATCATGTGGTGTATAGATTGAGTAATTTAACAATGTTGATTTAACAGGATGAAGCCTGTCTTTTGTCTCAGCAACTATTTTAAAATCTGTGTTAAATAACAATACGGGTCGCCAGTGTCAATAGACCGGTGGATTAGGTTTTAAGGGTGTTTTCTGTGATCCAGGGGAATAGATTTCGGAGTGAGTCAACAGCGCAATGCTTTTTGTTGATTTAATTTGGAGATGACACTGTATGCTTGAATAATCGTTTAAATGTGGTGACTGCATTTAGCTTCAATGTCGAACATACAGGCCATCTTGTCTTTAAATCTTGATATCGGTGCGAAGTCCGAATTCCAGGTACATGCCAGGACTTATCAATATTTTCTCTGATCTGTTCAAATTCAGGAACTATGCAAAGACCCACAGTTTATTGCTGGAGGAGCCACCAGGACCGACATTTGCCAGGGGCAGCTGGGTATGTTTAACCACCAAATCTGCGATGCTGTCTTGTTTCAACACATGGTTGAGTTAATGATGGACAGACCCAACCACAGGTTTAAATTACCCTAGAAAATGTACATATTTGACCCAACCATGAAGTGAGTGTTGTCCATTTGTTATGAACTGAAATGTGAAATCATCCGTTAGTTTAAAGTGAGTTTTCAGAAAAGAAAAGCATTGAAACTTTCTTATATCCGGATGCAGGAGACTGTTGGCTGTTGGCCGCGATTGCCTCTCTGACCATGTACGATGACACGCTGAAGAGAGTTGTGCCACACGACCAGGACTTTGGTCGCAACTATGCTGGCATCTTTCATTTCCAGGTGTGACACTTTTGGTCTTACTGTAACTCTTTGTTTTGAATGAACATTGAAAACCACTAACCAGAGTAAAAATATTATGAAAATCTGCCAGAAATCATATCCCAGTCATGATGTCATATTTTGGTCAACTCAGTGAAGTGAATGAGATCTTTCTCAGTTAGCATCTCAAAACTGTTTCCGAGTTAGAAATAAAACTCTGGAATTTCTGACTCGGCATAATAAAAAGTGGGTCCCAATATTGCCAAATTCCCTACTGGAGATTTTACATTGTTCAACTCACTTTCTTCTGCAGTTCTGGCAACATAACAAGTGGTTGGATGTTGTGGTGGATGACAGACTCCCGTGTGTAAGGAACAACCTGGTGTTTGTTCACTCCGCTGACAACACAGAGTTCTGGAGTGCACTTCTGGAGAAGGCCTACGCCAAGTAGGCTCAAAACATTAACTTCTCCCATACTTTCCTATTTCGTTTTGATCAAATAAAAATCCACCGTCTTGTTCGTGTTTGACAGGCTGAACAGCAGTTACGAAGCTCTGAAAGGGGGCAGCACCATGGAGGCCATGCAGGACTTCTCTGGTGGCGTGGGGGAGATGTACGAGACGAAGAAACCGCCGACTGACTTCTTCAACATCCTCAAGAAAGCTGTGGAGAGAGGATCCATGCTGGGCTGTTCCATCGATGTAAGCATAGCGGTGTACAGAAAATAAAATACTTTTCAAAACGCATTTTGAAAGGAAAGAAGACACAGAAGAGATTGTTTGTTCTTATCTGACCACTAGATCACAAGTTCTGCTGAGTCTGAAGCTCAAACCTCTACCGGTCTGGTTAAAGGCCACGCCTACTCCATCACTGGAGTGGAAGAGGTAACCGTAGCAACCATCGGTCAAATGAGATGTTTTTTTTCTGTTAGTTATTTTACTCTCATGTAATTCTCATCTCTTCTCTTTATTTCTCCTCAGGTCAACTGCAGAGGATCCAAAGTCCAGCTCATCCGGGTCAGGAACCCCTGGGGTCAGGTGGAGTGGAACGGCCGCTGGAGCGACAAGTATGACATTGCTTCTTAAACATGAAGTCCAGATAGCTGAGATATATAAAGGCTTTGTACAGTATAGATTCCCCCCCAAAAATTAAGAATACAATCCCCTCTCAATATTTATTTAATGATTATAAGATTGTATTTTGGATGTCTAATGTTGTCAATCTTGAATTTTAAGTTCCAAGGAATGGAATGGAGTTGACAGTGCAGACAAAAATCGATTGCTTAACAATGCCCTGGAAGACGGAGAGTTCTGGTAAGTCTGTCATTATTGGCTCAATCTTATGTCAATCCAAATGATTTTGTCATTATTATATCTATATGATGTGTTGAAGGATGGAGTTTGAAGACTTCAAAGCAAACTTTGATAAGGCCGAGATCTGTAATCTCACTCCAGATGGCCTGGTGGACGACGGTAAGAAGAAATGGGAGGTGAGCTTGTTTGAGGGCAGCTGGATCAGAGGCACCACTGCTGGCGGATGCAGGAACTACATCGGTACGAAAGCTAAACTTTGCCATTCATGCATTTGAACAAAAACGTTATATTGTATTACTTTAGGTGAGCTACAGAAACCCAGCACGTTTATTATTATTAATATACGCATACCGTTTTTCAATCTCCCAGACACGTTCTGGACGAACCCCCAGTTCAAGATTCGACTGAAGGACCCCGATAAGGGTGACAATCTATGCAGTGTCATCGTGGCTCTCATGCAGAAGAACCGTCGTCGCCTCAGGAAAGAGGGGCTTGACATGGAGACCATCGGCTTTGCCATTTATGAGGTAACAGATTGCGAGGGATTTAAGAGATGAAGCAAATAGCTTCTTGCAACACTGAACTATGACCCTGATTGTTTGATGGACCCACAGGCTGCAAATGATGAAGACCAACAGGGGAAAGACTTCTTCCGGTATAACGGCTCCAAATATCGCAGCCGTGCCTACGTCAACATGCGGGAGGTCTCCGAGCGCTTCAGACTCCCACCTGGAAACTATCTTCTGGTGCCTACCACCTTCCAGCCACACCAAGAGGCCGACTTCCTCATCCGGCTCTTCTCAGAGAACAAAGCTGCAGCCATGTATGTGTATCCTCCATTCTAACAAATGGACTTATAATATAGTTGCTGGTTTACAGTGTTCCCAAAGGGTTTTTGGAGAATTTGAATGCGTTTATAAATGTCTGTTGCTGACTTTTTTTGCAGTGAGATGGGAAACACTATTCAGGCTGACCTTCCTGATGTAAGTTCTGTCAACATTTTCATGCACTATAATCCCTAACAATTATTGTTTTTGCTGCTTTGAACTTGGAGCATTTTCTGCTATTTTTACCTTATTATTTTATAACAGCAACTCACAACTGGTCAAAATTTGAAACCTCTAGTTAAAATGAAACATAACAAAATATGTTTTTACAGTGTTGATATTGGCCACCATGGTCATAACAATTTAGAATTTTGAATAGTTATGTTTTTAAAGGACTTGACTAGACTAACCATCAGGGTCTAAAAATCCTCCATGGATCGTGACGAAAATGTCAAAGAAAGAAAAATTTAAATGTGGGGCCAAAAAATAATTGTTTCACGTGTCATGTCTTAGAAAATATTTCAATTTATGTTTATGTACAATTTATAATATATATTTGAATGTAATATATTCAGTAAAATCTATTAAACTCAAAATTAGTTCCAATGGCCAAATATCAAAACTAGGTTTCGGACAACATGGTAATGGATATGATGTAAACATTTATTTTCTCTATTCAATAAAGCCACCAGTACCGAATCCTCCTGAGGAAGAAACCGATGAGGAGAAAGGTCTGAGGAGATTGTTTGAGCAGATCGCTGGCTCGGTGAGACACAACCCACAATCTAACATCATTTAGGCCTTCACACTGATGTGGTTTTAGCATCTTGTAAGGTTATCAGATGGCAAGTCTCATAATTTTAAAGGTAACACAAAAATACTATGGCATGGTTCAATGTGCAGTGCTGAAAAATGATTCTACTGGATTTAATGGGAATCGTATTGGTTAAGCTATCATGGTCTCCGATGTCTCTGCTGGTAATATGTTGGGTGGATGAGAATCTTACTGGAATATGAGCCATAACACACTAGATAAACTAATTTTGCTATTGTTTTAATGGTAAACAGTTCGTGTTTTAAAGTGATACTTGTTAGGGAATCAATTTCTACCCTATGGTTCTTGTCTTTAATGAAAAGCTACGTAGGCAGAATTTAAAAGTGTGCACTGTGCTCCCTCTTCTGGTGTTATGATGAATGTTCGCTCATGTTTTCTTTGTAGGACATGGCCATCAGTGCCACAGAATTACAGCAGGTGCTGAATGCAGTCCTGAGCAGAAGTGAGTCTTTTTATCAAGCACTTTCATCGAGGCCAGCTGTAATATCTATGTGTCTATGTAAACACATCAATGATCTCTTTTAGGAAAAGAGGTGAAGTTTGATGGTGTGAGCCTCAGTACCTGTCACAGCATCATCAATCTCATGGATGTATCCTTCCTACGGTCTCACAAAATAACATACACTGGATTCTTGTTTTCAAATTCAAAACATTTTTCTTTGAAACAATATAGGTTGAGTCGCTTCGGATAAAAGCCTCCCCCAAATGTAAATATGATGTAAATATGACTTTAGAATATTATGGCTTTATGCTTTTGTTACATTTTCCTGAGCTGAGAACAGGTCGATAACACAGGAATGCTGGAATTCGAGGAGTTCAAAGTCTTCTGGGACAAACTGAAGAAATGGATTGTAAGTCACTGGTGAATTAAACATATCCCATCAGCGACTCTGTGATATTTCCTGCTGTTTTCAGAATAAGCGTGTGTATTTTACAGATGTTATAATGACATTCTGTTTGCCGTTGCAGATGCTGTTCTTGTCTTTCGATACGGATCGTACAGGCCGCATGTCTGCCTATGAGCTCCGCACCGCTCTCAACGCAGCAGGTGAATATATAGAAAAGCAGATGAAATATGAATAGGCTTGTGAAATGCATTTAATGCATTGCAATAATTTATTGGAGACTATGCAATCATATCAAAAATGAACACTTTGGGCATATTTATATTGTTTTTTCAAGGGATGCAGTTGAATAACAAGATTCTTCAGCTATTGGGTCTCAGGTTCATGGATGCCAATTTTGACATTGACTTTGACGATTACCTGACCTGTATCGTTCGATTGGAGAACATGTTCAGTAAGTGGCCAGCATAACAGATTTTATCAATGGAAATCTGTTTTTTTCTTTCTTAGATCAAATTTGTTCTGAGATGTGTAGATATGCAGACGAAAGCACTGATTTGTTTTTTTATTCCAGGGGTTTTCCAAGGATTTGACAAGCAAAAGAAGGGTGAGATCAATCTAAATATGCAGCAGGTAAAACAACTTTTTGTGTTACACATTTGAAGCTTATATAAAGGACAGCCTGAGATACACTGCTACACTGCAATCATTTATTGCGAGACAAAAATAAGAAGAGCGCATTTGACAACCAAAATACATAAAATGATTTCAGTATTTTTGTTGAAGATGTTGTGAAAAGTCTCTGTGTCTTTATTTCTCAACAGTTCCTGTTTTTGTCCATGAACGTCTGAGGATTTCATGAAACAAGAGGAAGAACAAATGAATAGAACATCTATATGTTTGAAGCCACTGTGGATCTCGACACTTACTGAATACACACGCTTTTGTTTTGTTTGTTTTAAGATTCTTTATAAATACTGATGGTGTTAATGAGAAGATTTTACTGTGATTAACCCCCCCCAAAAAACGTGTTGTAAACAATCCAGTGTCGTATTCTTGATAGTATGTGTTTACTCTTATTTGGTTTTGATTTGGGATATGATGACCCCTTTGTGTTTTGTAATACTGCCAGATCTTATATTCTTTTAATGGCCGCTGAACTAATCTGAGCTTTCAGATGCTTTTTAAAATCACCGACTAACATGAATGAATGAAAGGAAGAAATAAAAGTCGGTGCTATACATTTGTGTGACTTTGGTTATTGACAATGTGGTCAAGCAATAGTCAATTGACATTTCATTAAAATGCATGCTTTGATTTAAAATATATATATATTATAATTTTAAGGAATAGAAAAAAAATATTTCTTGATTTAATTAAACATATAATTATTCAGCCCCCTTACATACTATCAAATAAAATAAATGTAAAAGATGAATAAATGATAGTAGATGATACTTTTTTTACGTAATGCTTTATTTAACATTTTCATTTTATTAACATTTTTATTGAAAAACGTGTTTTATATACATGAATCTATTGATTGATTAAAATATAACAAATTATTTATTTATTTGAGATTACATCGAATGTTGGTAGCGTCATCAATGCGTAACGTCGATGCGCCTCTTCAGACTAAACCAAATTTAATCAGGGGTGTTTTCTGAGAGTATTTTCTAATTTCTTATTTGTATCTATTTGTTCCAGTATAAAATTTTAGCATAGATAAATATGTCATGTACATAAACAAAAGTTAATAACAATAACATGAAAACGCCCGTTTTTTTTGGCTCAGCCCCTTCACTCATTGGAAATGGTACCGTCTCAAAATGTCCGCCGTGCTCCATGTGTTTCCAGCTAACAGGAGTGTTTTTATGATTTAATTCGATAAAACATAAGTTATTATTACATTATTATTTATACCGTACAACGGACATAAAAACCGTCAAATAATAATTCAATCGTTTTCATAAAAATGGTGAGTAAATTACGTTTGTATTATGAATTCAGTCGTCGTAGATGTCACACGGATTTTTGTTGTTGTTTATAACTTTTTATTTCAAGATAATAACGTTGAATTGAGTATATTATCATCAACAACAAAGTTCTTGGTCTCGATGAACTTACAAGCATCAATGAGTTCACACATTATGTTCCAGTTTGTAAAGGAAACATTGAGTTAAATAGATCTTAATATAACCAGAATCATGTGATTTTACTTCAGTTAAATCGCTGTCCGTGTGTTGTATAACGATCAGCTGTGACCTTTGTTTTCGTGCAGCCTCACAGAAAGAGGAAACCTTTCATCGATAAAAAGAATGCAGTTTCATTTCATCTGGTGCACAGAAGTCAGAAAGACCCGCTGGCTGCCGATGAGAAAGCGCCTCAACACGTGCTTTTACATGCTACTAAGGTGAAACAAACTGTCAGGCATTATACATGTTGTTATATAGGTTGGTTCATATAGATAGCAGTATATACAATATTATAGAGACCTTATAGCGTTATGTAGATAGCGGTATAATATATGTATAATAATTATACATCTCGACATAGATGTTATAGATATATATGTAAAATTATATTAACTGCATAATATAAACCTCATTATATACAGCACACAAATGTATTTAGACCTCATTATAGAGTCCTTAGTACATATGTTATAAAAAGCATCATATGGACAGAATTATGTTCTCCTCAAAATATGGGCATTACATTGTATTGCATTATACATAGACTGTTGTATACATACCGCATTATAAAGACCCTGTTGTTTAAATCATAGTTAACATGTACGGAACAAAGTCAGGTTTAACTGTTAAGTGGTCCAGAATAAGGTAGTGGTTGATATTTTGTCAAAAAACGTTTTATTCACGGAGTCATCAAAGTTCTGATGTGTTCTCGCAGGTAGATGTTGAGAAGAGGAAAGAAGAACTGCAGAAGTTTGGTGTGTTTTTCGACGACGACTACGATTATCTGCAGCATATGAAAGATGTGTCCCAGACCACAGCGCTGGTCTCCAACCCTCAAGTCAACAGAGATGCTCGATCGAGGACGACAGAGGACAACGATGAAGAGAAGACAGAGGAAGATGTCTACCGTGTTCCTGTGAGGTCACATAACAGCTACTCGTGTTTAACATAGACAATGACATCCATTATTAGTCGTCAATGGATATGTAACATCTCGCTTAACTTGATTAAATTGAAATTATGAATGTACATACAGCCATCAAACTTGCGATGAACTTTATTTTATAGTTTTGCCTACACGTGATGGGTTTGTACAGTAACAGTAAGGGAGTGTATTCATGTTGAATTCACCGGTGTCACGGTCCACTTGGATTTCCTGTATAACACATCCTGAATGTCATTAGAATGTCTTTGTGTGTGTTTGATGTCCTGATAAAGTTTTTTTCCATCTCACGGTTGCAGGCCTCCATCACGCTTCCCTCGTCTGTGTTTGCCACGGATTTTGAAGAGGAAGTGGGTTTGTTAAACAAAGCTGCTCCTGTTTCTGGTGAGCCCGCACATCTACGGCAGGATCTGATTAAAGGGATAGTTTATCGAGACATAAAAAAACTGTTATCATTTATTTACCCTCATCTGATTTAAAACCTGTCTTTCATCTGTGCAACACAACAGTAGAGATATTTTGAGAAATGTCTCAGTGTTTTTGTGTCCATACAATGGAAGTCAATGGGGGCCAATGGTGTTTCTTGCTTATCTGTACAATCATGCATTTTATTAAATCTTTGTCTTCACTGTCTGTCTCTCTTTTCGACACCTCTAGGGCCCCGTTTGGATATGGACCCTGACATCGTCGCTGCTATGGACGAGGACTTTGATTTTGAAGACCCTGAGAACATGCTGGACGATGACTTCGTCCTCAAGGCCAACGAAGTCAAGGACGGCGACATGTGGTGAGGCTGAGTCCGAATGATCTGTGTCGTCAGAATATAGGAACATAACATCAGCACATGGGACAAATGAGGCGAAAGCTCTGCATGAAATCGTCTAACTACATCACCTGTTTTCTTTCCGTTTTTGACCTCAGTGATGATGATGAATGGGAGACGGACGAGGAAGATGACGAAGAAGATCACGACTCGACAGACGATGAAGGTTCCCAGGAGTTCATGTTTGGGGATTGTGAAACGAAGACTCGTTTTACGGAATACTCGATGACCTCATCGGTCATGAGAAGAAACGAGCAGCTCACGCTCCTGGACGATTGCTTTGAAAAGGTAAAACAGGAAAATGCAGCGACAAACACGTTTGTGTAGCGCATCGTTGATGTGATGAAATGGTTGTGGGCAAATTTGGCACAATAAGCATCATCGAACATTGATTCCTTTTTTAAAACCCAGCATTTCTTGCGTTGTGTGTTTCCGTGCAGTTTTACGAGCAGTTCGACGATGATGAGATCGGAGCGCTGGATAACGCCGAGCTGGAGGGCTACATCCAACCAGACAGCGAGCGGCTGGACGAGGTCATCAAAGATTACTTCATCCAGAAAGAGAAAGAGTAAGTGTGTGTGAAGAACTTTTACATCTTAACATCTGCATGTGTGCGTGCGAGTCTTCAGGAGGACTGATCAATGTTTGTGTGTGTTTAGATATCAGAAGCCGGATCAGCTGGGTCCTCCTGAGCTGCCCTCGGTAACAGAGGAAAACGAGGATGAGGAGGTGCTGGAGATGGAGACGGTGGTCATCGAGCCGCCTATGGAGCGCTGGGACTGTGAGACCATCATCAGTGAGTATTCCTCAAGTATCGAATCATGGTCAGCGATGTCAACAAGTGATGTTTTTCATAAAGAGACTAGCGACAAATCTAGCTACTTTCTGAATAAGCTGTTCAACGAAAGTGACTGTGTGTAGTTTTAAGTGGTGGAGTTCACTGTCTAACAACAGAAAAATAAGTAATTAAGAACCTATTTAAGGCGTTAGCAACGGAGCTGCGTTCAATAATAACAATTTAAGAGCAACTCCTCAAAAAAGTGGAGGGATTACAGCGAGTTCAATCAGCTCCAACGAAGAATGCTCAATTTTCTCTGAAACAATTTAAAACTGTCAGAAGTAATTGGCATCCATTGTTTATTTCATATTTAATATAATATTGTAAATAATAAACAAATGAAAATGTTGAGGACAAAAATGTTGGGACCCATAACCTAATATTTTGTTGCACAACCTTTAGAGGCATTCACTGCAAGCAAAGGTTTTCTGTAGCTCTCAAGAGACTTCTGCACCTGTTAAAAGGTAGTTTGGCCCTCTCTTCCTGAGCAAACTGCTCCAGCTGTCTCAGGTTTGATGGGTGCCTACTGCACTGCAAGTTTCAGCTCTTTCCATAGATGTTCGATGTCTAAAAAGCTCCAGTTTTGACTCATCTGTCCAAAGGACATTATCCCAGAAGGATTGTGGCTTGTCAATATGAATTTGAGCAAATACCAGTCTGGCTTTTTTATGTTTCTTTTTGTAAAAGACCCTCCTGGGTCTTCCACGCTCATAAAGCGACAGATGGTGCGATCAGAAACTGACGTACCTTCACCTTAGAGTTCAGCTTGTATCTCTTTGGCAATCTAGGGTGGATTTTCCTCCTGCGGCCACGCACAGGAAGGTTTGCTACAATTCCATGGACCTTAAACTTCTTTATAATATTTGCAACTGTTGTCACAGGAACATCGAGCTGCTTTGAGATGGTCTTGTAGCCTTTATCATGCTTGTCTATTATTTTCTTTCTGAGCACCTCAGACAACTCTCTCCTTTGCTTTCTCTGGTCCATGTTCAGTGTGGTCACACAATGATACCAAACAGCACAGTGACTACTTTTCTCCATTTAATTAGACTGAATGACTGATGACAAGATTGGATACATGTGTGATACTAATAACAACTACAAATTAGTTTGAAATATCACATATGAATGATGTATTATCAACCAATGATGTATTATCTTCTTTAAGGGGTACCAACAATTGTGTCCAGGCCATTGTTGATTATCTTTGTAGAATAAGCAATAATTCATCTCTTTCCACAGCTTCTTTGCTTTATTCTATGACATACCAAAGGCATTCAAGTATACACGAGACAGTAGCTTTTATTTTCATCACTCTTCAGGTGGAATGAAGCATTATTTCAATGAGCTGTTAGGGTACCAACGAATTTGAGCACGTCTGTATGTCAATAGCAAAGAGTGTACTTGCAGTATTGTCTTGAGTGTTTTAGTTTCGTGGCAGTGTTGAATGTAGTTCTGTTATTCTGTCTCCACATGACGACAAACTCCTGTCCAGCTGCAATAACAGCATTTTTACTGTAGTTCCTTGATGAAGAGGGCCATTTTAATCTTTAATCTAATCCTGCTATTAGAATAAATTTAAGAATCCAATTCTGTCATTCATGTTCGCCAAAATATGTTAGGTTATAAGTTTGAAACGATTAAACAATGTTTTAATAACATTAATATACCTGGAGTGTGCTTGCACTAGGAAAATGCAAGTGTCGGATCAGGAGTCGGATAGGCAGATACTCAAAATTAAATTACTCAGATTTGAGGCACCAAAAATGTATGATATCTCTATTTTATATATTTGTGCCTGAATTCTTAGCACATTTACTGAATGACACTTGTCACCTGAAGTGATTTATTATTTTTACTCTCTCACGCAGGCACATATTCCAACCTTTACAACAGACCCAAACTCATCCAGGACACTCCTAAGGTAAAGAAACTTTTTGTTTTGTGGAGGATGCTTAATGACCCATTTGGGTTGTTTTGTAAGCTGACATAGTTGAGGTTGGCCAAGAGTTACATTTCCAAGTCAAATCGAGATCTAGTTTGCATGTAGCTAAAATAACATTTCACATAAGATTCAATGTATAGATGTTTTCAGCCACCAGACATGTGGTATATATGGAAATAATTCCTTTTACAGTGTATAATGGTGGTGTTATTGTCAAGCACCTGGAGTGATCGGTCAGGTTTAACGCGCCCAGCTAAATAAAGACACAACATTTTCTTTACGTCATAACAACATCAAAGAGATTCAGGTCTTGATATAGTTACTAAGAGATTTCTGAGTTATTTCACGCGAAAGTCCTGCAGCTGATGAACAGTTGACGTGTTTCTTTGCAGTCTAAGCCAATCAAAGTGTCCCAAAAGACGGGCATTCCTCTGGACGTCCTGGAGAAAAGAGGCCTGACAGCCAAACAGGTGGAGAAAATGGAGAGAATCAACGAGTCGGACCTGCCCAAAGTCTCCACACAGCCCCGCTTGCGAGAAGAGAGCGCCGAGGAGAGGAAAGCTAGAAAACAGGCCATCAAAATGGAGAGGAAGGTGCGTACAAAGCCGTGACCTACAGATGGCAGTATTTCATGTGTCATTATACAAAACTATATATTTTTTAAACATAGGCATTAAGTTGCAGTGCAGTCTGATATTTGCTTTTCATCCAATCAGAAAATAAGAACATTATATGCAGTCAGACATTATCAGCCAATCAGGAAGTGAGAACAGGGTGTCCTTGTCCCAACATCAGATAAAACCGATTCGTGTTTCCAACTAGTTACACCCATTATCCTAAGACTGGACTTTTTACCAACATTTGGAGTATTAAACACTAATGCTCGTATCTCAAATCCCAAAGCTTCGAACACCTTGAAAACCTCGTAACTTCATTTCAACCACCCACTACACAGCTCAAGTGACTAAGCATAGTCCACCACTCACCCTTCATCTGTTGGGTTACAAAACCTAAAAAACATTTGAAATAGTTACAGCGCAGAATCGCAGAGCTATTTAAATTGCTTTGTGATAACCAGGCAAACAAAAACAGGATCATTTAATACGTATTGATCTTGCTAAAATATGGATTTTAACCTGCGGTTCATCATTTATCTTAAACTGTGATTGTCTGTGATTTGTGCAGGAGAGGAGGACGGAGAAGAAGGGAAACAAACTGGCGTTCAAACAGGAGAAACAGATGCAGGAGAAGCAGATGGTTGGCTTAAGAGCAAATGTTCAGGGTATGAAGCTCTCATAGGATTTCTCAGAGAGCTTAAAAAAAACTGGGATGTTCTGCGTGCAAGCAGACACTACAGGACCCTACTGCTCACGTGACTTCAAAGGGGTACATGGTTGCTCCGGTTGTGTCATCACTGTGATTAGCTGTGAACGTCAAATCAAGTTATCATATTGTGTGAGAGCAGTCTGCAACATGCACACAATCTAAAGCCTCTTTTCCTCTAATGTAGCGTATGATTGAATGCCATTTGCTCCATGTAGTATATGTCTCACCAACAGCCAGTGCAAATAAAACCTCCAACTGTTTTCAAAAAAGCATTTGTGTTAGCAGTCCTTGTGTATTTAAAAATAGCAAACACAACTTTTTTCATAAAATCCAACCCCACTTTTAATAAAAAATACACTATATACATAAAAATAAATGCACAAATATACAGTATACAATAATCAACATGGCTGTTCTAGATGGCTCAATAATTTGGTATGTTAAAATGCGTTACACTCTTAATGCAGTTTACATTAAAAACAAGTTTTGACCTGAAACGTCTTTCCTGTCCTCATAATAATAACACACAGAATTTTTTTTAGGAATCGTTATTTGACAAAGTGCACTTCATAGCCGAAACACGGCATTTACCTGGACACGCAACCAAAACTGCAGCAGCTTCACAGTTACAAAGCTATTTTTCTGTATTTCTAGTCAATGTGCCATTTTACTACATGTTTTTTGGAGTTGTCTTGTTGCGATGTCATTGCCAAGCAGTCGGAATTGTTATGATCCTGCTGTAGAAAATATTAAGTAGCTTGACTCACAACCTGAGCTGCACTGTTAAGTCCTACAGTAATGTAAAACAGTAGTGTAAAAGACACACAAGATGTAGTAATGTAAGACAATCATACATAAAATAAATAACCATGTACTTGTATTATACGGGAAGAAAATAAAGGCCTATGACTAATGCTTCAAGCCTCGTTGTACAATGCTGTGAACCAGAATAACTGGGAAATTCCACTTCATGACATCACATGAAAGCTTTTGTTTGTACAAACAGTTGTACAAAACACAGTGTATGTATCTGTCCGGACATATTCCAAATAACATCCCTGATAAAATCTTTTGTCGTTCTTGGGACTTCCCTTCACATGTCAGCCTCGGAAAGCAATCACCTCATCAGTTGTGTTAGTCCTGGCGGGTCTCTAGTTTCTGTAACCTTGTACTTCATCTCCTGGACTCATCTCTAGTGTGAAGACGTGTGGACAGTCATATCCTGCAGATATGTCGCTCATGGACCTGCTTGTGTGGTTGTGACAGCTGTCGCCCATTTCTCCTAAATCTAAACCACTGGAGGATGTGGTATCTTGGATCTCCAGGTCACCGTCTACGCCATATTTGTTGTAGTTCTTTGAGTCGACGGAAGAACTCTGCCTATCCCACGACTGCTGCTCATTGGGGTCGATCTCTAATAACATGGTGTTCTCAGCAGGGTCTCGAGTGATTGGTTCGATTTGAAGATCCCTCGCCACGGTTTCAGTCTCAATTTTTAAAGGTTTGCACAGGTGTGTTTGCGTTGGCTTGAAATCCTACCAAACCAGAAACAAGAGTTTAGAGTAACCAATCCCACAGCAGGAATGCATCTTATATAGAACATAACGTGACAAAGGACCTGAACATTTTTTGTTTTAGGCGAGCACCGATTTGCATGATTGTCTATTGCTTAAATTTGAAGTGAAGGTGTGAATTTGATTAATGATTATGAGGGCACTTAAATAAAAAGTAGGTCTTTTAATTAGGGCTGTTAAACAATTAATCGCATCCGGAATTAAAGTTTGTGTGTCAAATAAAAGTGTTTACATAACATACGTCTGTGAACCATGCATATTGATTTTGTATTTATAAACAAATACATGTATATGGGTCACAGACGTTAAGATGCCCACATCAAAGAAATGTAGATGATTGTAACAATTTTTTTTTGGGGGGCGTCTTATGTAAATCAGTGATATCTATCTTTTGCTCAGAAAAACAAAATGCAAATATATTCAACAGAATTTTTTTTTGAACAAGATCAATTTAAAGCAGTACAAAAATCAGTAAATGTTCATATATCATTTAAATGATATATAAATGCAAATATTTACTTAATACACACGTGTTTACGTGTATACGTTTAATAATACAAAATGAATATGCACAGACATATATTATGTAAAAAGAAACTTTTAATCGCGATTAATCGATACATTTCATCCAGAAAAATAGTTTAAAAGCCCTTATATTCGTAAAACCGAGACCCGCACCAATTTAATATACTACAATATTATTAATATAAAATCGGAACAGGTCTTACCAAGAATGAGGGAAAAGCAGTCGCTGCTCTCTTCTTTATTTTCTCGTTGCATGTCTTTGCCAGCAACAATATAACAACGGTTATAAACAGCAATGATAAAACAACTCCCAGCAATGGATACAGGTATGTGGTGATCGGCGGGTCTTTTGGAGAAAAAGAACACATAAGTAAATTACATCAGCATCAGATGCACACATATTTTCTTGTTTGGACAAGGTTAATAAAAAACTTTGGATGCATATTGTGTTGTGCAGTTAGAGTATTTACAGTATGTCAAGTCTCCAGTGAAACACTCTCTCTTCTGCTTGAAATGTCTTTGTCCGATTTTTCCTGTTAGGTTGAGGCAGTATTTTTCTCTCTTCTTGGCAAAGTCAAAATATGCCTCACATGTTTTAAGCTCCATTCCACAATGATTTAACGTTTTATTGATCTAAAACAAATAGTCAGAAATGTCATTCGAGCATCCTTCATAGAAAAAAAGAAATGTATTTTTAGATACACTATATGGACAAAAGTATTGTAGCACACTTCTAATGAACAGGTTTGGCTACTTTTATTTCAGCGAGCACAAATCTTAATGCTACAGCATATCATGTGATTCAAGAGAATCGTGTGCTTTTAATTATAGAGCAACAGTTGGTCAGAGCCCTTTTCTGTTCCAACATGACAAGATCACTGTGCACAAAGCAAGATTCAAAAAGAAAGGATTCAGTCTAGTGTGTAAGAACTTGAATGGTCCCAGACCCGAACCCAGCTGAACCCCTGTGACCCAAACACTCAAACCCATTAATGACATATGTACAGTCACTTCAGAACAAAAAAAGGCTCTTTCAAAACTGTGGAAACAACATTATTTAATGTGGTATTGTATGGTATAACATTAAACTGTGATTTGTTTGGAATTACTAGAATAGAGAAACATATTATTAGATAAATTTTTGTCTATATACTGTGTAAGTATTAAATTGAAGTCATAAAGGTGAATATAACCTCTTCTGATTCAGCTTTAAAATCAAAATCCGTATCCGTGTTATTGCGAAGAGCTGGTGTGTTTTCGTACAGGTACAGAGGGTTGGTAAACTCTAGGTGAAGTTTTCCCTCTTTTGGCGACAGCTTAACTTCTGGAAACTCCAACTGACCTGGAACCACCCGAGCAGATGATCAACGTTATTAATGTAATGCTCAACAAATACACTCATCATAACCATATCAGATCTGTCAATGTGCCATTTAATCCTATTTTAGAAACATATGTCTTAAATGTAAATTTAATGAAACAAATTTTTTATTTGTAATGTTCCTCAACCTTTTTCTTGTGTTAGCAGCGCAAAGGTTGTGGGTTCAATTTTTTATTAAAAAATATATAATATACGTAAATTGCTTTGGGCAGAAGCAACTACAAACTGCACACATTTTACTTGACATTTTAAAATATAATGTTTTAAAAAGATTGATTTGGGTTTCTAACTTTCTTGTATAAAATGGAAAAAGTAAAAACTTTGCCGATGTTAAACCACCAACAACAAGACTCCTTAATATTATATTAACGTGTTGTAAAATGCCAAACATTTTGCAGGCTGAAAAATGGGGGAGGTTTTGAATTTGATTTTAGGATCACATGGTCTGGCAGATTCTGTGTTGCTTCAAATTCACTTACACTTAATAGTGCTCAAGGCGTGCTCATTGAAACTGAATATTTCTGATTCGGATTTCTTTGACGTCTTGTCACCCTGTTTTGCTGTCACGAAGACAACGTAATTATTGAATGCTGGAGTCTTTAGCATGTTGGATAGTTTCATCCAGTGTTCTCTTGTGAGGTGAACTTCAATCCTGTAACACAGAAGACACATTATCGTGAACCCAGGATGCCAGTATCTGTGTTTCAGATGCAGATGTGACAATGCTGCCGTTCACTTCAAAATGAATGAAGGAACAAAGATTGAAAATGGGAGGAAAGACTTCAAACAAGAATGAGAAAAGAGATTTAAGTCCCATTTTTGTGTACTGTGGTGGGCCTATAGAGTTACTTTCAAACATCAGTGCATAATTCAGGTGAGTTGCTTTAAACATCTCAACTATATGTTATATTTACTGTATATATATATATAGGTCACCAGATCTTGGAACAAAGCTGTCGTCTTTTTAAAGCAGTGGACTTACCCGTTCATATCCTTCAACTCCACCCGGAAGACAACATTCTCCATGGCATGTGGATATTGCCAGTGTACTTCAACTGTATAGCTGTCACACTCTATAGACACGTTGCTGGGAGGAGGAAGGCTCTGAGCTGAAAGAGAAGAAAATAAAAAGTTCATTTTCAAGCTTAATAAATCATATGCTTTTGTGCATTTAATGTGCAATATATATACAACAAAAGCAGAACCAAAAGATGAAAATATTTTGTAGCATAGTGGACCATTTAGTTGTGATGTTGTTTTCCTGACACACAAGCATTGAAAAGTGTTTTTTAATTTTATTAAATGGCACGCTGAAAATGTTCCCGTCACGGACATGAAAAATCACCTAAACCCTGTGCACTGAAAACAAAAATGTGGCTCCGGTCAGATTCTTTGTTCAGCAAATCAGAACGCTTCAAAGCTCTTTTTGTCTGTCAATCATTCTGCACAATGACAGAGTGACCCGTATGGCAAGCAGAAAGGCGTGAACATCAGCTGTCAGTAACTTGTGTGAGAATGGTATTTAGCTGTCGTGTCTAATCTCATGGTATTGATTTCATGGTTTAAAACAGATTTTTTTCCTTACATGATATTGAGATTCGTGTATTGAGATATATTAATATCTGCTTATAATGCTCCCCAAGTGTCTGTGTGTGTGTGTTTTGTCCATGTCTTTAGAGAACGCAGTTTCGGAAAGAAGGGGTGTGTCTAAATCAGTAGTTATTTCTGATTGGACTTGCATGTATACTTTAATACAATGTTTAGTATTATATTACAATACATAGAATATGAGTTCATTTGTGGGCAAATGTGCTTTAATTGAATGACAATCGAAAAAATCCCCTTATTGTTTCAATATTATATTACAAATGATAACTGGCCCCCATTTACTTGCATTGGTTTGGTGACCGTACAATAGTGAATGGGTGCCGGCGCTGTTTGGTTACCAACTTTCTTCACAATAACTTATTTTGTGTTCTGCGGAAGAAAGAATGTCATAAAGCTTTGAAATGACATGTGGGCAAGTAAATAATGACAGCATTTTCGGGTGAACTATCACTTTATGGATCTGAAAGCCTCTTTACACCAAGAACTATAACTTTAAAGTTAATAACGAATGATCATTTCTGAGAATACCAATCTATGCTTTAGTTTCACACTCTGATAATCTTAAATAGACTTTTGATTGACTCTGAATGATTCATTGTTCTCTGAAGGTGATCCCCTATGTATCTTTATCTGTATTTCAAATGTTTAACAATTATTTACGCTTTATCCTCCTCTTTATCGGTGTGAAGAGGCCTTAAAGAGACACAGGTGCATTAATTCTTCTCATGTCATAGGTTGTATGTCCTCAGGTGACCTCAGTCTCTCTGTCTCTCTCTCTATCTCTCTCCAGGGTCTCAATGGAAGAGCAGCGTTCTCAAACTCTCCATTCAAAAACAGTTTCCCTCAGGCGGTGTATTAACCGTCTTCTCCATTTACACCCCTCCGCACACACGTTCACACTTGCTATCTGATGTCATATAAAGGGCCAATATTTACTCATTCCTTATGCCAGTTTCAATTTTTTCTTATCCACTCTTTTGGAGGTTTAAGCTTCAGATGTTTTTAAAGCATTTGTATTCACTATTTTTAATTGTTACCTACTGAACTCAAATAACTTATTTGTTCATTCAGAAGTTTAGAACTTTCTGGTAAATTTACATTGGATGTTTTATTTCACAATATTTTTTTATGGACAAATGGGATACGCCCTGGAATCCCAGTTCAGTCATCCATTGCTTTATCTTTTTAATAGAACGCTGTCATTTTTTTATTACACACCTTATGTTGTGAAAGACCGAAGACGGCCTCACAGCTAACAAACGTGAAGAAAAAATGTAACTGTCCGTTACACCTGATGACATCTGACTTTGATGTATTCTGCACGACCAAAAATGTTCTTTGTGTGCATTGAAGCTCAAAACCGGTTCTCCTAGTTCAGACTGTTGACGAATAACCATCACACTGTGCCCTCACGTCATAGCGAAGAAATGTAAAAGTCACGCGTATTAACTTTCTTTTCCTCTTACTTGGATTTCTTGAGAAATCTACAGAGTCATTTCTGAGTAAGTCTTCATGTTGGTTTTTTACAAGTAAGCAAGAACTGACGAACTTTAACTTCCTTTTGAGTTGTGCCAACTTCCTAGAATGTCCACCCCCGTAATTGCACAACATTAAAGAGCACACGTACATCAACTGAAAAAAACTTTAAATGCTCACTTGATAATCCATGATCATATTTGTCACAATCTCTCCAAAATGAGCTAGCTAAACCATCAGAACAGGTCAGAAAAGATATCTCACACCGTCATGGCTTTACATTTATTCACCAGCCTCAATGTTTAACAATGCCAAGTTCATTTTATGATGCAGAGATTCCACTTCATTATCTGAAAGTTATCAGGTCTTATGACTGTGGATGTCAGAGCACTTCAGATAACTCGGCACAGATATGCTCGATCTTCAACCTGCTTTGTGGACTAAGTCAATGTGTAGATAACTCTTTGCCTTTCAGTCTTTACACACATTGTCAGTGTATGAGGTAATACAGATGTGTGAAACATTAAAACGTGAAGACGTAACTTCAAAATGTGGTTGATCTTTCCACATTTTTCTTTCATGGGCGAGTTTTAACATGTCATGTGTGTATTGAAGGGGAGCCTTGTGCCAACCCTTTCATCCCACGAAAATGATAGATATGAAAAATGAAATAGTACACTTTTCATTTTCAGTCAAATAGATTTATTATAAACAAAAATAACAAGTTATAGCCTGGTCTCCGCTTCATAAAGGCTTACAACTTGGTAAATATATTGCTTAGAGTCAAACTTCCAATAATTGTTACTAAATCCATTTAAGAAAATGAACAATGGGTTTACTACCATAGTTACCACAATTTTACTACAAATATTGTGGTTAGACCATGGTAGCCACAGTCGGAAATATAAACTAGTACCATGTTTGTATCCTTAACTTGTCAACAATATTAAGTGTTCACAGTAAAGTAATGAATAAATTCATGAATAACTAAAATACATGTCCTTAAACAAGTAACCATTGTTTTATTTTAGTAAAATCATGTGATTTTTTACAAGACTGAATACCATATCACCATGATTTTACAACATACAGTCTACTCTATCATGAACTGTGAGACCAGTAAATAAAACAAATACAAAACAAACAAACAAAAAATGTCTTACCGTCAACCTTTGTTCCGGGTCCCAAGACCAAGATAGACAAGGCAACGATGTACACCTGAAACTGCATTATTGTGAGTCTCAATACACCGTTCACACACTATCATCCAGCCAAAAGAAACGCGAATCTCGTCACATTATTGCTCCTCAATTTGACAAAAAACGACAGTGTCTCTGTTTTCTGTGATACGAACGATACGAAACGTCATGAACGGAGCTGCGGATGAAAGGGAAGAGGCGCGCGCACTTCTGGGAAATGACGCGTGTATTCACTCCCACAGGTGCGCGCTTCACAGGTAACGCGGCGTGTAGAGCTTTGATGTTTCTGGGGTTTGGGATTATTAAATTATTTGAAAATCAATCAAATTATAGCATATACGAAAATCTAAAATGATCATTTTCTCGCGTCTTAAAATGAAAAGTGTGAGACGTCATCGATTACTCAGCGCGGGGATTTAATCGCCTAATGTGGGATCATATTTCACTTTTCAGGTAAAACCCGACGGCGCCCTCTGGTGTCACTGTATGACATTACACATCAGACACATTATTATTAAATACGACACGATATAGGCTATTATAAAGTTTATCAAAGCAAAAAGTCCCATAAATATTAAACATTCAGATGTTATTTAAAGAACATTTAAGAAAGAACAGAATGTTCCCCTTAAAGATAAAGGTTCATATAAAGTTTCTTAATATAATTCTTTCATACCTTTTTATAGTCTGAAAACTATATTGCTCCTTCATGACACATCGTTTATTGCTCCCTGAACTCTCTGTAAATCGCTTTAGATAAAAGCATCTGCTCAATGACTAAATGTAAATGTATAACTCCCTTTCCACCACAAACAACCTATCGTGCAACAGGAAGGTTTTGTGGATGTAACAGGTTCTTCATAGATTTGTCTTCCCTTAAGGTTTACTTTTTTATCCTTTATTGGGCATGTCCGCTTAACAACAATGTGTGTCAGAATTGATCAGGCAACAGCATTTATGAACGATTTAGATGAGACAGAGATTACTCTAGAAAGTAGAGTATGACCCTTGCCCTTTGGATTTGAAGTTTATGCGTCACTTATATAACACATTAGAAACAAATCTGCCTGGGACAGACTGAAACCGAGTCGAATAAACTTTGGTTCTTTAGCAGATTTTTTTTCATTGTGTGCTTTGGGTTATTCTGTATTCTATGTTTGTTCATCAGTATGTGTTTTTGAGAGAAGGGCCACATTCAAAGATACAAAATTTATTTTGTAATGTAAATTCCTAGTGTCACATAATAATTCAACCATTAGAGTACACAACAGAGGTCCTAACAAGTCATTGTTCACCTGTAGGCTACATGATCACAGGATTATTGCATCTGTTCTGGGAGCAGATGTGTGTAGAAGGATCACTGGGCAAACAAAACTAATGACGGACAGGTGAAGGTGAGCTTAAAAAGCAAATGTTTATTGTTATAGATGAAGTGTTTGATTTTTGCATAGCGGGCATCACTAAACAGAATTAAAAAAACGGTTTAAAAACTGGTTTCTCTGCACCCCAGCATCAGACGTACAGATAATCAGTAGCTGAACTGAATTATCATGTCAAATCATGAAGTCAGATGATGAGTGAAATGTTTTGAATGAACTTTCCCACATCTTCCCACACAGTTTACAGCTATGTTTTTTAGGAACATTACAGTGTTTTTGTCCCAGGTTTGCTTAAATGACAGCTGCACTTCAGCTGGAAAATAGACTCGCAATTCCTGATAATCAATTCATGTTATCACATCAGGATTCGAACATTTTCCAAAGATCCTCTTGTGTGTTTCAATGGAAGCAGGAAATCCTGAACTTTTTTAGTGCCACAAATTTACTATTTTGCTTAGCGGCCTACTTTGGAGTCTTAAATATTTCTTCGTTGTTTTACATGATAGCGTTTAAATGGCCAGATCAAACATCCCATAGACTGACATAAAAGGGCCGTAATGATACGATAAAACTTAAATTTAGCAGATATTTTTTCGTCACTTCTTCCACAGAAATAATTCAGGAAAAAGTGGTGAGGTGTTTCTTACCCACTCTATAAATAAATTAAACCAGAGATGCACCAATAGTTTTCTTTGGACAAATAATGATTTGAACAACCAACTGTCGTCCGATTCTGATACCAATATTGGACAATTGCAGAGTACTTTACAATACTAACTAGTTTTTTCTTTATAAATTAATTTTACTTTTCATGAACCTTGGATCAATTTAACATTTATAAGAGAGGCACAAATAAAGATAAAAATACAATAAGGCAACATGAAAATATACCATCGGTATCAGCCTTTTTCATGCCATTGCTTAAATGTCGATGGTGTTAAACTAATCCAATATCGGTCAATTAATATCGGTGGCCGATACATCTGTGCATCTCTAGTTAAAACATTTAAAAATGATCTGATTTTGAGTCCAAGTTAAAACTTTTTTTGCAGCTTTATGTCAGATTGGCAGCTAACAGACTTTTTTCTCTCACAGCTGCAGTCTCTCTCTCTCTCTTTCTCTCTCTCTCTCACTCTCACTCTATGCAAATGAATCCAAAGTATTCTGGATAAAATGTCACAGAAGCTCCTAAGATCACACTCATGTAGATGTGGACTGTTCTGTGTGGTAGCTAACAACTATAATCACAGCTTTTTTTTGCTTTTCAATCCCAAACATTGGTGTAGAGCCTTCTTAAAAGCATCATCACTGAAATGTTTTTCAACAATCACACACATGTGCTGATTAGTAGCCATAAACAATTTTATGAGTATAAATGTAGACACACACATGTTGTTAAGACAGATATTCAGATAAACAGAATGTTTATCCTGATTGAAAATAAAAGAAAGAGAGACAATAAGAGAGAGGGTAAATATCTACAGCACTGTAATTAGGAGACAGAAATGATACTCCTAATATTTTAAATATTTAAACTAAACAAGAGAGGGAGATCTGATCATTTTAATATGATTCAATATTTTACTTTCTCAAAATCTTATTATCAGGTATATGCAGGGGTCATCTGCTAATTTAAATAGGTAAATAAATGAATTCAAAATTGTATTATAACCATTTATAAATAATATATAATTAAAATAATTTTATATTATAAAAAAATGAAGAAGAACATTTGAGAAAATAAAGCAAAATATCTTGGTATCTGGTGTGTCCCCCTTTGACAATACTGAAGAGACTTTTTCAAGGAATACTTGGAAATAGATTCATTCAAAGAGTTTAAAAGAGATTCAGCTATATTAAGTAAGTACATTTATATGAAAAACACAGAGATGTGATAGTGTGCGTAAATCTTCAGTGAGATTGGTTGCGTAACAGGACACAGTTAGATATAAAGCTGAAAGAGTGAAACTACAAATAAAGACTTTACGGCTTAATAACACGGAAAAGAACAAAACAGCATCCCTGAACAGATTGTTCTTTTTTATTATTGGGGATATTACATATTTCAAGAAAGAAAGCCAGAAAGAATGAATTTATTATCTTTGAATCATGACAAGCAGATTGTGTTGTGCCAGTTTCTGAATGGTCATTTCCTGTATGCAGGTTCAAAGATGATCAGCACATTCTGCTGACACACATACACACACACACACACACACACACACACACAAACAGATGTCATCAGGACGCAGACACAGGCCTGGACCCTGCCTGAGAAATCTCGTCATTGATGGACCACTCTGTGAGCCCGTAAGAAAGCGGTGACCCCTTTTTACTGTTCTCACGCCACGTGTCATGTGATTAAATGTGTGAAGGGTTAATGTTGGAGGATTTGTACTAATAAAAATATGACAAAAAAACTTATTTTGTTTGACTCAATGGAAAATGTAGACTACAGGCGGAACAAAACGCTCCTACTTTCATCTTATGTGAAAGACCACACTGTAAAAAAAATCCTGTAAAAAAGAAAATAACCGTAAAACAAATTTCATGTTTATCTTTTTTGTAATTTGACGTTTTTACTGTAAACAAAAAATCCCTGTAAACAACAGACATTTTCTGGAAGCTGAGGTGCAAGAAAAATACAGTATAATAACTTTTTTATTATTTTTTTTCATTTTGTACTAGGTTGGTTTATCTCGTAAAGGTTTCTCTTTTTCTGATAATTTCTTGAAAATATGTAAAAAGAATTACAGTGTCGCCAGCTAAATTAATTAAATGTTTTGAATGAAGCTTAAAAAAAATATTCATTTTTTTTTAAAACACAAATTTAAGAGAACGTTCATTATTTTTGACAATTTGGGTTTTTAGGGGAGTCTCACTTTGAACCATTTCAGATTTGCAGGGACTGATCTGGGTAATTTTAATGTTTTAATCACAGATAAAGAGATTTGATGATATTCCTCTGTAATTCAATCTCTGACACGCCTGTGAAGGAGAATTTTACTGACCGCTGGTGGCGATGATAATTTGCTGGATGTCCTGCATCCAGATGTGGATAAAGCCATCACGAAAAAGAGGTTTATTAATGCGGCTCTCTAATCACATGACCAGACACAACAAACTGAGACACAGATGGGAGAAACATTGACACCATGAACCTCACATTTAATTTAATGCACCAAAATCAGTATTTTTTACTTGGTAGGGATTAATAAATCAAATCAAAAGCCCTGACACTATAGTGATCTAGAGAACAACAAAAAAAAAGTTTAATTCCTAATAAGACTAAGTTAGGGATGCTGCTTTGGATTTGAGTGAGTTTAATCACTGATTAATAGTCGCTTGACTCAAATACCCCAATCACTTCACAGCTTGACCACATTGGAAAACAACCACACTTTAAGCTTTTCCTAAAAACTTGTTCTTTCACATTTCATAGAATTATATTCGACATCGATTAGCATGGAAATCATATTTTTATCCTATAACCCTTTTTACAGAAACGTGCCAGTTTTAATCTAGTGATGACCATTACAATGTCTTCGCAACTTGGTTACCATAATATCTCACTCATGAATCATATGTCAGTCATATGTAAGTGAGGACATTTGGCACTTAACGTGTAAATAAAACTAAACGTGTAAACGAACACGCACATTGCCCTGACATCTGCTGACAGCAGCTATTTCAGCCTGCGCGCTCCACGTGTCTCCACGCGACCCGCCCATTTCTGCCACTATCACAACCAGCTGTGGGGTTTAAACTCGTTTGATTGACTGCCCAAAGCGGCTCCATCCTTATCTGTTTATATAGGCCAGCTGTGCACATCGCAAATCCTCGAATGATTGCCTTTCGTGTCGCCTCGCACCATTGGCTGACCGCTGGCCTGATTTTCCAAAGATCTGCTTGTGCGAGCATGTGAGACTGTGCTTAACGCACGCAAACCCTGTCTCCCATACGCACAGCACACACGCTTTGGGTTCAAGAAGAAACATGCAGCTGTTCTGTCGCTGCACAGTTTAAACAGCAGCTTGCGTCCACTGGGCTGTTCATTCGTTTCACCCAAAACTCTTTTGTTTCCGGAGAAGATTTGTTAAAGCCAGAATGCGAAGATTGTTGGACAGCAGTTGGATGAAGTTTGGACCAGCTGGAAGAGATGACTGGGTGTCGGGGTCCCCCACACCGCCTATTGTGGAACAGCTGCAGGTCAGTGATGGGGGATGCATTTTGAGGAACTGTGCTCGTGATATTTTTATACGTAGTTAGCTCGTTTAGAAAGCCTTTCCAATAAAATGTTCTTTTAAATTAGATTTTCCACATTTGGTGAAAGCGGACAGTTGTCGCGCTGTCCGTGGTGCTGAAATGTAAAACAATTGTTCTCGTTGCGACTCTTTTCTTTAAGAAATTAAACCATTCTAAAAGCTAACAGAAAAAAACATGAGTCAAGCCTGTATAAAATCTCAGAACCAGACAAAGTATTACAATCTAAATTGGACTTTTGGAAATCTGAGTTACGTTTTTGATTTCATGATGTTGTGAAGCTACAGTTTTGATCTCTGATAGGAGTTTATTTGAGGCGACATAGGTTTGACATAAACAAGGCAGTTGAAAGGACGAACATATCTAATCTAGCTGAAAGGAGCATTATGTGATTAGGGTTTGTAAAAGGGTGAGAGACGCAGCGGATTTGGAAATGCGCCCCGGTTACGCACTCATTCTCTGGGACAGGATCAAAGTGGTTGGATTGGAAAGCACAATCGTATTTTGCTACCATTTTGTTTGGAGATTAGTCAAAACGTTTTAAAGAGGGCTAAACACTTATTTCAATAGGCAGATCAGATGGGTCTCTGCTGTATTTAGCATTCCTCAATACGTATTTTTAAAGGGTCTGGGGTTAAGTATGATGAAGTTCTTGATACAGTTTAGATCTTCAAATAGATAAATGTGTTTTTTCGATGTTAAAATGATCAAGTGTCCATACATTTCTTTTACGTCCATAGGGTTACCACTGGAACGAGCTTTCGACAGAAAACGGTGTGAAAACGGAGATTATACTGTACGTCGTTATCCCGCTTGGCACTTTCATCGTTTGCGGAGTCGCGTTTGTCTTTTTTTACCGGAGATTCAAGGGGAGCAAGCTCGGACTCACCAACATCATCGCTCTGGACCTGCTGGACCCGGAGCGCAACGCAGAGATCCTCTCATCCCTCACGGGGAACGCGGAACGATTAAACAGCACCAGCTCAGACGTTTCGGACGGGGTCTTCCTCATGGTTTACCTCCCGCCACCCTACGAGGAAACCCTGACAAAGATCACCCGCGCCGCTAGCCTTACTAGCGGCAAAGACGTGGAGTCCGTAAGGTGTGAAGACCTTGAAGCCAAACTGTGTCCTGAGATCAAGTCGAGCGGTGAATACGTCTGATGGAAGAGTACAGATGATTTTAAGAGTTATTTTATATCATTGCCAGAAGGAGAGGAATCCCAGCATTACGCAGAGATGAATGTGAAGCGCTTGAGGAGGTTTTTTTCATGTAATGCCATATGGAGGAGACCGGGGCAATTTGTCACTAGACAGCTCTGTTTTCTATAACGTATAAATGCTTGTTTTTTAGTATTTATTTGATGATTTTAAATCCTTCCTGAATTATCATAATGAGACCAACCAAACTATACTTAAAGGGATACTTCACCCAAAAAGGAAAATTCTGTCATCATTTACTCATCTTCGAGTTGTTCCAAATTTATATAAATGTCTCTATTCTGATGAACACAGAGAAAGATATTTGGAAGAATGCTTAAAACCAAACAGATCTTGTCCACTATTGACTCCCATAGTAGGAAAATACAATGGTAGTCAAAAATGGCACAGAACTGTTTGCTGTCCTACATTCTTCAAAACGTCTTCTTTTGTGTTCAAATGAACGAAATAAAAGTATTTTTTTCCTACATGGGAGTCATTAGGGGGGGCAATTCCTTCTGGTTATAAGCACAAATACATTTATACATATTTGGAACAACTCGAAGTATCCCTTTTCCCCCAATCGGTGTCAGTAAACAGCAGGTATTTTGACAGCTAGAATAGTAGATAATAGTCATAGCTGGAAAATAAACATCTTTCTTAGACTTTAATATTGTCTACTTTAGAATTAGGTGTTGTCTATAATGTATAATACCGTGTTTTGTTTGATTACTCGATTCTAATTGGCTGGAAGGTGGGCATCAAAACCCTTTAACGCACGGGTAGCTCCAATCAGTCAGTTTGATTACATTTAAAATTAACTGACGATAATATAATTTTCACTTGTTTGATCTAAAATTACACTGTAAACATCAGTAACAGCTTTAACTTGGCAAAGGACCATGGTATAAGAAGGATAATCCACAGCTCGCCGTGCATTAAAGGGTTTTAATGCACGAAGTGGAGGCCAAGAACCTCCTGATGCAAGGTGAAAAACCAATAGCCTACTTGTACAATATTAAGACAGCCGAACAGGATTATATAAGTATGTTGTTCTTTGCAATAGAAGTTAGACATTTTTTATGAAATCACACGTATTGTAACAGAGATTACATAATAACCAACAATATTTAATAACGTATTTTCACCTATCATGTAAACCTTCTCTTTAAAGCATTTCTAATAAAAGCTAAACTAAACACCAGTAGGTGTCACTAAACTTTCTGTCAAACAAACAAATCTTGACGCCCTCTAGCGCATGACATTGATTATACATGGCCAGTGTACAGTGTTTACACATCTGTTTTTTCTGAGATTAGCATGCCAAACAGTAGCCTATGCCATGACAAACTTGCAACATTAGTAAGGACACACACATGCTTCAATAACATTCATGTGCAAAGCACTGCATTCAAATTTTTTTATTGATCCACGCAGTTAGTGTGAGTCTGGAGATGTATTGGAATAAACTTCACAATATTACAACAATACAACTGACTGCATTCTAAATGTGAAAGTTATGGAAAGTATGAATGATTCATTCTAACATTCTGAGAAATATGAAGTTGCCACCACGTTGATACATTCTGCCTGGTAGATCAGCGAGATCCTGTCAAATCAAAGTAACAAAGTAAACTTTTTAAGAAATCTATTTTTAGCCCTGGCAATGATGCTATGGTTCACACTATAGCTGCTTTGAAGACCTTGCTTCATAACAAGGAAATATGATTAAGCATCAATTTATAAAGTTTTTTGTTTGTACTATGTAACTTACATTTTGTTGATGAGGTAAGCAACTTTATGATCCCGGTTGACTGCCGTTCTGTTCAAATAAAAATAAGAAAGAAATATGAGGAAACAACTTTCACCAACAATTGCATTACAAAGTAATGAGAATCGCCATTGAGAATAATGGAATTGCGAAAAAAAAACCACAATCTGTCCTAATCTGATCACGTCTCTGTCTAGTCAAGGACAACGTTGCGTTTAACACAAAATGACTCCGTAACATATATATTTTTTAATTATTCAACAAAACCATTTAGGACATTTATTTTCAAAATTTAATCGAATAGTGTCTAATATATTTTTACTCACATTTTATTTATAAGCAACTGAGTGCAGGCCAGGTCATCGCTGATGTCATCATCAATAAGCTCTTAAAAAACAGATAAAATCACATTCAATTAAAACACCTGAATTTGTCTCTCTACTAGTGGACAGTGAAGTGTGTTTGTGTATTAAACTCACTGCTGCAGTTCAGACCGCAAAGGTTCAGGGAGCGACCGCCAATCGAATTGCACGCCACGCTGTCACTGAGCTGAAACAGGCCGTAAAGCGTCCATAGTTTCGTGCCACAATTCTCATGCTTCTCATCGCTGTCTGAATCTTCTTCAGAAGATGCCGGTTTGACCTGCCTGGGGGTAGGACGTTTACCTTTACCGCTCTTAGCAGATCTGACCCTGCGATTCCCCCAATCTTTTTCATCAGAATCGTTGCAATGGTTTGAATTTGTGATCTGCTTAACGGTGCTGGTATTGAAGCCGGAGGTCAGCTGGACGTGACACACAACTGTAAAGATAGTTTCACTTTATGTTTACCTTAGATTAAATCCAACAATGTGCACCATTTAACATTCTCTCAAAAAAATGATATCTTCAACTTAATTAACTTTTTTATGTCAACAGGTTCCACCTAACTGGATTATGTTGAATTTTAGTAACATTATCTATTTCAGTAATCTTGAGGTACATAAATAAATGAATGCAATGTTGAATCAGATTAAGACTCTTCATTGTTTTAAATCATTAATTTAACGATGTTCAATAATGCTAAAATATATATGTTAGATTAAACCAATATTAAAAAAACATTTCCTCTCTCTTAGTCTATTCAATGAAGGCATTTAAAATCACATTTTAGTTAAGAATATTTGTATTATTAATCAGACAAAAATTTAATTTGTCTTCAATAAGAGGATATTGAATTAAGAGAACTCAACAGAAGTTCAAAGTTTCAATGTAACCGCCCACTATCTAAACAAATGCAGCGCAATTCTTAATAATGGTACCCACAGAACACAAAAATACAACAAAACTCTTCAAAACAAGTTAACTGTTAAATGAACATTAAAAAATGCACAAAATAACACTAATTTAAGAAAATAACTCAAAATACAGTCATACGCAAAGCATGCTGGGAAATATAAGTCCTTTGCCTAATTGTTACAATTTTATGCTGGCACAACACATCTCCTCTATGTTGTCCCAACATTAATGGATATATGAGTAAACATAAAAAATCATGTTGTGACCCAATTTTCCAAAAGTTCTGTTAACTAAGTAAATTGGACAAGCAGCAGAAATACTTTTTTGAGTGTTGGTTGTCTAATAGCTAGTTGAATTGTAGAAACAGACTCACTTTTTGCTAGGAGGTCTTCGTTGGTTTCGTTCAGCACCCCCTGAGGTAAAGTAAAGGCAACGGCCTCAAGTTCTTGCTTTAGTTGACATTTATTCAGAACCAAACTGTCGCTCACACCCGCCACAAAGAATAAAACCCCCACAGCTGCCAGCATCTTCAATTCTGGACCGATTCTCATGATCTCTGCTGTATGCGTTCTCTGTGTCGATGCTTTGCAGATAGAGGGATGTGCCTGTGTCTGTGTACATATAGACCCATCTGTTCCCTAGAGAGTGGCCACCAGTTACATTACACATGTACAAGTAGACTTTGGAAAAAGCTTTTGTGTGAGTGATTTTTTGAGTGGGTTTTTGCAGAACTAGGTCACACGCCATTGTTTATGAAGTTCTATAAATAGATACAATGACTCTAAAGGTTTCGAGCATCACTCAGAACAGACCGTGAAAGCACATCTAAAGCATCACCATTGTCTCCTGGAGGATCAGGTGACTTTGAAAAGTTACGCGACACCTTTAAGACTTCAAGAATAAAGATGTGGGAGGAGGACGAGATCATACGATACGGTGGGTACCCAAGACAATGCTAAGGTGGCAACTGAGTATGTCACGTCTGAAGAGCAAAAACAAAATCCATAAAGCTCTCAGGCACTGTGTTAGAGACAACATTGGGGATTTATTGAGACGTTCAAATACGCACAGGCCTTCACCATCACAACGTCCCTTTTACAAACCACAAAAGCCACCAATGAAGTCATCAGAAAGTTGGGCTTTGAAAATGACGGTAAACATGAAGTTGACCATCGGTATTACAGTGAGGTAATAGCAGAAAGTCTGTGGATATTTTGAATAGATAGTATATACCTCCACCTGTGCCATTATTCCCTGACTAATAACCAGATTCAAGTTGTTTCTCCACGCAGCAGATGAGGATCGTTGGCCATCCTATCCTGTCTCATCATCACTTATAATCTTTATAATGCTTATTACTTTAATGCAACGTTCATGTGGACAGGATTTGTCTTTTGAATGGTCTCCCAGTTGTGAATGTCTTATTTTAGACTGATTAGTAGTTTTCTGTGAATGTTTGTATTATTTGTACAAATGGGTTAAAATGGTAATGTACCAAGAAACTGGCCCTCCCCGTTGAGCCTGGTTTCTTTCTTTCCACTTGTGTAACTTTGGACTTTTGTTCTTGGCCTCGCCTGTGAATTGATCTCTCGGGGACTTATGATACGGTACATATAAAGATGCTATGAATGGACTGATGGATCAACTCTCATGTTGGCCTAACTCCAATTGGCTTTACAAGTCACTTGAATTCAAATGATATAAAGCTGACTTATAAATCAAGTCGTAGTGTGTGTAAATAATAAAACAAAGTTAAAATTGTTACAATTATTGAAGATTAGGTAAAGTAATGAAAAATAAACAGGACTTATTGCTAAAGTTTCTAATTCTGACTCCCCGACTAAGACCTCACCACCGTTAATCTGCACATGAACAAAGTGTTTTCTCGAATGACAATGATTTGCATGAATTTTATTTCATAAACATAAGAATATATGTCATGAGAATCATCTCGGGTCTCCTTGTCTCCCTAGCATATGCTTCGTACCGGATGCTTTTTAGTCATAAAAATGGGTTTGGGAATATAATTGTTGGGGGAGGTTATATTTTATTATATTATATTTTTATATTATATTGTTATATTTTTAAACACAATCGGTGAAATACTAAGAGGGAACAAAATTGCAACACTCCTTTACCAACAGTTGCTTGTAACACATAATACACAGTTGTACATCTACAAAGAGGTCCATGCTGGTAATTCACTGAAAAAATCAGAGGCAAACGTAGTAAAAATAGTGCTTGTGTCATGCAACTTTTATATATGGACATACTTTTTTTAATATGAGAGGGTTTGTAATAAAACAACTTAATAAAAATAATTAAAGACTAAATGTAGCCTGGTGTTTTGAATTAATATTTCATGTAACCCAGTCTGTGAAATCCAGGTTAAAGTCTAAAAATCGAATTTTGAGATAGTGAGCCATTTGATTTCACCTATCAGTTTCAATGTGATTTCAATCTTTTACATGGCTTCACCTGGTCAACATACACTTTTATAGATATAAAGTTTATAATATCAGTCAATTTGTAAAAATAGTAAAGTTAATAAAAAATATTTTAAGACTTACAGCACAAGTGGAACAGTAGGCCCAGGTTAAGAAAAAAAGAAACAACAGAGACTGTTAAGATAAAAATATATAGTGGTAAAATGCAGCCTGCAGCCATTCTGGGAAATCCAGGCTAAAGTTTAAAAATCTAATTTTGAGATAAAAAATAAGTGAAAAAGTTTGATGTCAGTGTGATTTCAATCTTTGACACGACTTCACTCAGTCAATATCAAAATATCAAGGTTGTATTGTCACAGAATGTTCTTTACTGTTTATAGAAGAATTTTATGTAGAAAACAATCAATCACAAAACCAACTTTAGATGGGTTTTCACAGGCAAGGTCACCGATAGCTGAAGTGTGTGTTTGTTTATGTGTGTGTTTTTACTATATCAGGGTTTTCATGCTGGCGATATCATCCCTTACGTCATCATCAATTAAAGCTTTGTCGGGGAGAGAGCAAAATCATTTCAATGGCTCACATATCAATATTACTGAATTAAATTCAATTGATTGTCTGACAATTTGAGTGTATAAAAATGTAGAAAAAACATGAACTATTTACAATAAAAACCCTAGTCCCGAGCAGCTGAAATATCCAAATCCCTGCTCTTCACAATTTTCATTTTGGTTGTAGTATCACTTTAAGACATGGTGTAAATTTATATGTATTTTATTTAAATGTTTCCTTTTTAAAGGAAGATTTTTTACTTTTTTAACACACAAACATTCTTTTATGTTCAATACATCTATGATATTTTGCTGTGGATGTCTTAGAACAAAGAGAAAAGTAGGCATACCTGTGTCTCACCTGACGATGGGTTGAGATGATTGTTTGAGATGACATGCAGATGAGTCTTCAGTATCATACTGTACTGTGACATATCTGTGTCTTAAATATGTTAGAATCACATCCACCTGTTTCATGGCTTAAATTTATTTATAAACATGTTTTAACACGCACCAGAGGAAGATGGGCTCTCCCTCTGTTTTGCTTCGTCCTTGAGTTTCTCTCTCACCATCACTATATATCTCACAGTGTTTTAATGCATTCTTTTTTATTTGGAAATCTTTGTTTACTGTAATACATTAATATCATTCTTGTCATCTTAGACTTATGAGGTTCTAACCTACATTTTTGTCAAAATCGAGTTATACAACTTACATACATACGTGATGTTTTTTTTTCTATATTAGTTCTAAAAAAGTACATTTTGGGACGTATTTTTAGAAAACCTTAAGGTTTTATCTACAAAGTCTAACTGGCAGCTATAAGGTTCTATTTGTGTGTTTATCAGCACTTTAAATGCACACAAGACAAGAGGACCAATCAGGATCAGCTTTCTTTGGTTCCTCCTTTCATCCCTTTTAAAATAAATTTCTTAAAATGTAATAAATTTGATAGTATTAAGCCTTAAAGGTCAAATAGACAAGAAAAAAAGTCATCGGTCCTAAATGTGAAATAGAAACTATTAAATGTAACTTTTTAGACACATCAACACATTAACACATTATTACAACACCAATATCAAGTTTTAAAACAAATTATACACAAACTGTATGTGATGCTTGAATATTATGGCTTTATTTAATGTTTTCTGAAATCAAACCTTAGTTCAAACCTAAGTCTAAGCAGAAAAGTGTTTTTAGAATTAGAAGGTTCTCATTGAATTTGACTTGTTCCAAAAATCACCATTTACAAATTTGACAGGATTTTGATATTGACATTTAAGGTCTATGTCTTTAACATGTATAAAAGAGACGTGTTCCTGTTAAAGCTCACTATCTCAAAGCTGCTCAGAATTCCAATATTTTGACTTTTAAATGATCTTGTTTTGAATGAATTTTAAGCTAACACAGAGACTAAATCTTTAAATGTTAAGTTAATTTAGACAACTGGCCCTTCCGGTTGTGCCTGATTTCTCCAAAGTTTATTTCTCCACTTTAGAAAAACATCAGAGTTTTGATTTCTTGCCATTGTTGCTTGTGACTTGCTCACTAGAAGACTAATGATAGATATGAAGACACACTGAAAGTTTTTTTCGAGGAAGCTTTATTAGTTTAAAGTGTTACAGTGTGTTATTAATCATTTCTGTATATGATTTTCAATAAGTTGATCATTCAGGTCAAGCACATGTTTGTGCCGGCTTACAGCTCCAACTCCCACCACCATTTACATGCATGTCCAGTAAAGCAAAGATATTTAACATATGTTATTAATTTGAGTTTAGGTTTTCTCTAAAGAGGATACAAAGATAGCTCATGTTTTTTCTGAAATATTCCTTTCCAGATTCACCATTTAGGGCCTTGAGATGGAGCCTTAGTTTGGTCCTGAGGTGGGCATTTAGGAATGCACTGAGATGGAGGTTTGGTTTGGTCCTGAGGTGGGCATTTAGGAATGCACTGAGATGGAGGTTTGGTTTGGTCCTGAGGTGGGCATTTAGGAATGCACTGAGATGGAGGTTTGGTTTGGTCCTGAGGAGGGCATTTAGGAATGCACTGAGATGGAGGTTTGGTTTGGTCCTGAGGTGGGCATTTAGGAATGCACTGAAATGGAGGTTTGGTTTGGTCCTGAGGTGGGCATTTAGGAATGCACTGAGATGGAGTTTTAGTTTGCTCTTGAGGTGGGCATTTAGGAATGCATTGAGTTGGTTTAGCGGAGCCCTTCATATCTCTCTGCTGTGACATCTGTAGACAAAACACAAGAAATTAATCTTGAGAACCCAGCACAACCTCAGTCATCTTCAGTGAAGGAACTCTCTTTGCCGACATGTTAAGTAGTTTTAATGAATGGACAACCAAATGTATTGATAAATTACATCAAATCAAATGTTTCTATTTAGTCAAATGTACTTCAAGTAGATTTTTGAATAATATTACATGTAATACACAAACATTATTGTATTTTATGGTAAATAACAGAATTACATGTTTTAGGAGAAAAAAAAGCATACTTAACTCTTACCAGACGATCGGTTGAGGTGCTTGTTGGAGGTGCTGATGAGTCTCAGTATTGTAGGGTTGTACTGTACTAACACACCAGCACTTTTATATGTTTGAATTGCCTCCACGTGTGTTATTTCTTCATATAATGACTAATATTCAATTAAAATGCTTTCAGCATGCACCAGAAAAGGATTGACGCTCCCTGTTCTCTAAAGTTTTTCCCCAGAGCTTCTTCCTCATCCGCACTAATAATCTTACCGTATTGTAACGCCTTGTTTTTTTCCTCAAACTTTTTCTCATGTGTTTGCCTAATGATCTTCCACTTTGATGTCCAATTTTAAAATAATGTCTATTAAAGCAATAAGCACCAAGCTTTGCTTGGTCAATATAAACTTTTATAGATATAAAGGTTATAATATCAGTCGATTTGTAAACACAGTAAAGTTAATAAAAAATATTTTAAGACTAACGGCACAGGTGGAGGTGGAAAAGCAGGACACAAGGAACAGGTTGTTTTTTAGGTTTTCTTAAAAAGAAATAACAGAGACTGTGAAGGTAAAAATATATGATGGTAAATGTAGCCTGGTGTTTTGAAGTTATATGTGACGCTGTCTGTGAAATCAGGCTAAAGTCGAAAAATCCAATTTTGAGATGAGCATCAATGTCTTTTTTCATCTAGTATTTTGAGTTCTACTGTGATTTCAGAATTTGACTCGGCTTTACTCAGTCAAAATTAACCTAGACAGATATTAAGTTTATAATATTAGTTGATTTGTAAATTAAATAAAGTTTATAAAAAACGATTGAAGACTTGAGATGATTGTTGGAGATTACGTGCAGATGAGTCTTCAGTATCATACTGTACTGTGACACATCTGTGTCTTAAATATGTTAGAATCACATCCAACTGTGCTATTGTTTCATTTCATGACTAATATTAAATTATAAACATGTTTTAACACGGACCAGATGAAGACGGGATCTCTCTCAGTTTTGCCTCCTCCTTGAGTTTCTCTCTCATCATCACTATAAATCTCAGAGTGCTTTAATATATTCTTTCTGATTTTTAAATATTTGTTTTCCTGAAATGCATTGATATAATTCTTGTCATCTTACAATTATAAGGTTTTAACTGACAATTTTGTCAAAATCGAGTTTTTTACATTTACATTAAGTCATTTAGCAAATGCTTTTATCCAAAGCGACTTACAGATGTGGGAATCAATGGAAGCAATTGGAACATCATAAGGAAAACGTTTTGGTTACGTATGTAACCTCAGCATAAAAAGCACAAAAAGCATAACTGCAATAACAAAACCGGTCTCATACATTCTTCCACAGTATACAGAGCTAAGGTTTTTTTTGGGAAAGAGTAGAAAAGAGATAGAAGTCAGAACTGATCGGTCTGGTGTTGAGTCATCAACACCTGAATAACTGACCGGTCACAAGTTATTCTACTTATTTACACATACGTGATGTTTTTTCTATATTAGTTTTATTAAAAGTACATTTTGGGACTTTTTCTTGAAAACTCAAAGGTTTGATTTACAAAGTCTAACTGGCATCTATAAGGTTCTGTTTGTTTGTTTATCAGCTCTTTGAATACATACAAGACAAGAGGACCAATCAGGATCAGCTTTCTTTGGTTTCTCTTTTCTTTCATTTTAAAATAAATGTCTTAAAATGTAATAAATTTGAGTGTATTAAGCCTTAAAGTCAAATAGTTAAGACTAGACATGAAATGACAAGAGAAAAAGTCATTTGTCAAAAAATGAGAAATAGAAAGCATAAATGTAACCTTTTTAGACACATCAACACATTATTAGAACACACATTTCAAGATTTAAAACAAATTATAAGCAAACTGTTTATGTTGCTGGAATAGTGCGGCTTTATTTAATGTTTTCTAAAATCAAACCTTAGTTCAAGTCGAAGTAGAAATATTTTTTTTAATTAGAAGGTTCTAATTTTATTTGACCTGTTCTAAAAACATCCATTTACAAATTTGACAGGATTTTTATATTTTACATTTTAGTTCTCTGTCTTTAACATGTTTTAAAGAGACGTGTTTCCATTTATAATTTTTGTTTATATGGAATGCAAGAACGTTGAAGTTCATTGTCTCAAAGCTCCTCAGAATGCAGATAGGTTCTTATAATTCCAATATTTTGTCTTTAAAATGATCTTATGGGTTTGAGGGACTTTTATGCTAACACACAGACCAAATCATTAAATATTGAGTAATTGTGGAGAACTGGCCTTCTGGTTGTGCCTGATTTCTCCAAAGTTTATTTCTCCACTTTAGAAACATCAGAGTTTTGATTACTTGCCACTGTTGCCTGTGACTTGCTCAATAGAAGACCAATGATTGATATCAAGACACACTGAAAGTTTTATCGAGGAATCTTTATTTGTTTAAAGTGTTACAGTGTTTTATTAATCAGTAAAACATTTGCATGTATGATTTTCAATAAATTGATCATTCAGGTCAAGCACATGTTTGTGCCGACTTACAGCTCCAACTCCCACCACCATTTACATGCATGTCCAGTACAGCAAAGATATTTAACATATGTTATTAATTTGAGTTTAGGTTTTCTCTAAAGAGGATACAAAGATAGCTCATGTTTTTTCTGAAATATTCCTTTCCAGTTTCACCATTTAGGGCCTTGAGATGGAGCCTTAGTTTGTTCCTGAGGTGGGCATTTGGGAATGCACTGAGATGGAGGTTTGGTTTGGTCCTGAGGTGGGCATTTAGGAATGCACTGAGATGGAGGTTTAATTTGGTCCTGAGGTGGGCATTTAGGAATGCACTGAGATGGAGGTTTAATTTGGTCCTGAGGTGGGCATTTAGGAATGCACTGAGATGGAGGTTTGGTTTGGTCCTGAGGTGGGCATTTAGGAATGCACTGAGATGGAGTTTTAGTTTGCTCTTGAGGTGGGCATTTAGGAATGCATTGAGTTGGTTTAGCGGAGCCCTTCATATCTCTCTGCTGTGACATCTGTAGACAAAACACAAGAAATTAATCTTGAGAACCCAGCACAACCTCAGTCATCTTCAGTGAAGGAACTCTCTTTGCCGACATGTTAAGTAGTTTTAATGAATGGACAACCAAATGTATTGATAAATTACATCAAATCAAATGTTTCTATTTAGTCAAATGTACTTCAAGTAGATTTTTGAATAATATTACATGTAATACACAAACATTATTGTATTTTATGGTAAATAACAGAATTACATGTTTTAGGAGAAAAAAAAGCATACTTAACTCTTACCAGACGATCGGTTGAGGTGCTTGTTGGAGGTGCTGATGAGTCTCAGTATTGTAGGGTTGTACTGTACTAACACACCAGCACTTTTATATGTTTGAATTGCCTCCACGTGTGTTATTTCTTCATATAATGACTAATATTCAATTAAAATGCTTTCAGCATGCACCAGAAAAGGATTGACGCTCCCTGTTCTCTAAAGTTTTTCCCCAGAGCTTCTTCCTCATCCGCACTAATAATCTTACCGTATTGTAACGCCTTGTTTTTTTCCTCAAACTTTTTCTCATGTGTTTGCCTAATGATCTTCCACTTTGATGTCCAATTTTAAAATAATGTCTATTAAAGCAATAAGCACCAAGCTTTGCTTGGTCAATATAAACTTTTATAGATATAAAGGTTATAATATCAGTCGATTTGTAAACACAGTAAAGTTAATAAAAAATATTTTAAGACTAACGGCACAGGTGGAGGTGGAAAAGCAGGACACAAGGAACAGGTTGTTTTTTAGGTTTTCTTAAAAAGAAATAACAGAGACTGTGAAGGTAAAAATATATGATGGTAAATGTAGCCTGGTGTTTTGAAGTTATATGTGACGCTGTCTGTGAAATCAGGCTAAAGTCGAAAAATCCAATTTTGAGATGAGCATCAATGTCTTTTTTCATCTAGTATTTTGAGTTCTACTGTGATTTCAGAATTTGACTCGGCTTTACTCAGTCAAAATTAACCTAGACAGATATTAAGTTTATAATATTAGTTGATTTGTAAATTAAATAAAGTTTATAAAAAACGATTGAAGACTTGAGATGATTGTTGGAGATTACGTGCAGATGAGTCTTCAGTATCATACTGTACTGTGACACATCTGTGTCTTAAATATGTTAGAATCACATCCACCTGTGCTATTGTTTCATTTCATGACTAATATTAAATTATAAACATGTTTTAACACGGACCAGATGAAGACGGGATCTCTCTCAGTTTTGCCTCCTCCTTGAGTTTCTCTCTCATCATCACTATAAATCTCAGAGTGCTTTAATATATTCTTTCTGATTTTTTAATATTTGTTTTCCTGAAATGCATTGATATAATTCTTGTCATCTTACAATTATAAGGTTTTAACAGACAATTTTGTCTAAATCGAGTTTTTTACATTTACATTAAGTCATTTAGCAGATGCTTTTATCCAAAGCGACTTACAGATGTGGGAATCAATGGAAGCAATTGGAACATCATAAGGAAAACGTTTTGGTTACGTATGTAACCTCAGCATAAAAAGCACAAAAAGCATAACTGCAATAACAAAACCGGTCTCATACATTCTTCCACAGTATACAGAGCTAAGGTTTTTTTGGGAAAGAGTAGAAAAGAGATAGAAGTCAGAACTGATCAGTCTGGTGTTGAGTCATCAACACCTGAATAACTGATCGGTCACAAGTTATTCTACTTATTTACACATACGTGATGTTTTTTCTATATTAGTTTTATTAAAAGTACATTTTGGGACTTTTTCTTGAAAACACAAAGGTTTGATTTACAAAGTCTAACTGGCATCTATAAGGTTCTGTTTGTTTGTTTATCAGCTCTTTGAATACATACAAGACAAGAGGACCAATCAGGATCAGCTTTCTTTGGTTTCTCTTTTCTTTCATTTTAAAATAAATGTCTTAAAATGTAATAAATTTGAGTGTATTAAGCCTTAAAGTCAAATAGTTAAGACTAGACATGAAATGACAAGAGAAAAAGTCATTTGTCAAAAAATGAGAAATAGAAAGCATAAATGTAACCTTTTTAGACACATCAACACATTATTAGAACACACATTTCAAGATTTAAAACAAATTATAAGCAAACTGTTTATGTTGCTGGAATAGTGCGGCTTTATTTAATGTTTTCTAAAATCAAACCTTAGTTCAAGTCGAAGTAGAAATATTTTTTTTAATTAGAAGGTTCTAATTTTATTTGACCTGTTCTAAAAACAACCATTTACAAATTTGACAGGATTTTTATATTTTACATTTTAGTTCTCTGTTTTAACATGTTTTAAAGAGACGTGTTTCCATTTATAATTTTTGTTTATATGGAATGCAAGAACGTTGAAGTTCATTGTCTCAAAGCTCCTCAGAATGCAGATAGGTTCTTATAATTCCAATATTTTGTCTTTAAAATGATCTTATGGGTTTGAGGGACTTTTATGCTAACACACAGACCAAATCATTAAATATTGAGTAATTGTGGAGAACTGGCCTTCTGGTTGTGCCTGATTTCTCCAAAGTTTATTTCTCCACTTTAGAAACATCAGAGTTTTGATTACTTGCCACTGTTGCCTGTGACTTGCTCAATAGAAGACCAATGATTGATATCAAGACACACTGAAAGTTTTATCGAGGAAGCTTTATTTGTTTAAAGTGTTACAGTGTTTTATTAATCAGTAAAACATTTGCATGTATGATTTTCAATAAATTGATCATTCAGGTCAAGCACATGTTTGTGCCGACTTACAGCTCCAACTCCCACCACCATTTACATGCATGTCCAGTACAGCAAAGATATTTAACATATGTTATTAATTTGAGTTTAGGTTTTCTCTAAAGAGGATACAAAGATAGCTCATGTTTTTTCTGAAATATTCCTTTCCAGTTTCACCATTTAGGGCCTTGAGATGGAGCCTTAGTTTGTTCCTGAGGTGGGCATTTGGGAATGCACTGAGATGGAGGTTTGGTTTGGTCCTGAGGTGGTCATTTAGGAATGCACTGAGATGGAGGTTTGGTTTGGTCCTGAGGTGGGCATTTGGGAATGCACTGAGATGGAGGTTTGGTTTGGTCCTGAGGTGGTCATTTAGGAATGCACTGAGATGGAGGTTTAATTTGGTCCTGAGGTGGGCATTTAGGAATGCACTGAAATGGAGGTTTGGTTTGGTCCTGAGGTGGGCATTTAGGAATGCACTGAAATGGAGGTTTGGTTTGGTCCTGAGGTGGGCATTTAGGAATGCACTGAGATGGAGTTTTAGTTTGCTCTTGAGGTGGGCATTTAGGAATGCATTGAGTTGGTTTAGCGGAGCCCTTCATATCTCTCTGCTGTGACATCTGTAGACAAAACACAAGAAATTAATCTTGAGAACCCAGCACAACCTCAGTCATCTTCAGTGAAGGAACTCTCTTTGCCGACATGTTAAGTAGTTTTAATGAATGGACAACCAAATGTATTGATAAATTACATCAAATCAAATGTTTCTATTTAGTCAAATGTACTTCAAGTAGATTTTTGAATAATATTACATGTAATACACAAACATTATTGTATTTTATGGTAAATAACAGAATTACATGTTTTAGGAGAAAAAAAAGCATACTTAACTCTTACCAGACGATCGGTTGAGGTGCTTGTTGGAGGTGCTGATGAGTCTCAGTATTGTAGGGTTGTACTGTACTAACACACCAGCACTTTTATATGTTTGAATTGCCTCCACGTGTGTTATTTCTTCATATAATGACTAATATTCAATTAAAATGCTTTCAGCATGCACCAGAAAAGGATTGACGCTCCCTGTTCTCTAAAGTTTTTCCCCAGAGCTTCTTCCTCATCCGCACTAATAATCTTACCGTATTGTAACGCCTTGTTTTTTTCCTCAAACTTTTTCTCATGTGTTTGCCTAATGATCTTCCACTTTGATGTCCAATTTTAAAATAATGTCTATTAAAGCAATAAGCACCAAGCTTTGCTTGGTCAATATAAACTTTTATAGATATAAAGGTTATAATATCAGTCGATTTGTAAACACAGTAAAGTTAATAAAAAATATTTTAAGACTAATGGCACAGGTGGAGGTGGAAAAGCAGGACACAAGGAACAGGTTGTTTTTTAGGTTTTCTTAAAAAGAAATAACAGAGACTGTGAAGGTAAAAATATATGATGGTAAATGTAGCCTGGTGTTTTGAAGTTATATGTGACGCTGTCTGTGAAATCAGGCTAAAGTCGAAAAATCCAATTTTGAGATGAGCATCAATGTCTTTTTTCATCTAGTATTTTGAGTTCTACTGTGATTTCAGAATTTGACTCGGCTTTACTCAGTCAAAATTAACCTAGACAGATATTAAGTTTATAATATTAGTTGATTTGTAAATTAAATAAAGTTTATAAAAAACGATTGAAGACTTGAGATGATTGTTGGAGATTACGTGCAGATGAGTCTTCAGTATCATACTGTACTGTGACACATCTGTGTCTTAAATATGTTAGAATCACATCCACCTGTGCTATTGTTTCATTTCATGACTAATATTAAATTATAAACATGTTTTAACACGGACCAGATGAAGACGGGATCTCTCTCAGTTTTGCCTCCTCCTTGAGTTTCTCTCTCATCATCACTATAAATCTCAGAGTGCTTTAATATATTCTTTCTGATTTTTTAATATTTGTTTTCCTGAAATGCATTGATATAATTCTTGTCATCTTACAATTATAAGGTTTTAACAGACAATTTTGTCTAAATCGAGTTTTTTACATTTACATTAAGTCATTTAGCAGATGCTTTTATCCAAAGCGACTTACAGATGTGGGAATCAATGGAAGCAATTGGAACATCATAAGGAAAACGTTTTGGTTACGTATGTAACCTCAGCATAAAAAGCACAAAAAGCATAACTGCAATAACAAAACCGGTCTCATACATTCTTCCACAGTATACAGAGCTAAGGTTTTTTTGGGAAAGAGTAGAAAAGAGATAGAAGTCAGAACTGATCAGTCTGGTGTTGAGTCATCAACACCTGAATAACTGATCGGTCACAAGTTATTCTACTTATTTACACATACGTGATGTTTTTTCTATATTAGTTTTATTAAAAGTACATTTTGGGACTTTTTCTTGAAAACACAAAGGTTTGATTTACAAAGTCTAACTGGCATCTATAAGGTTCTGTTTGTTTGTTTATCAGCTCTTTGAATACATACAAGACAAGAGGACCAATCAGGATCAGCTTTCTTTGGTTTCTCTTTTCTTTCATTTTAAAATAAATGTCTTAAAATGTAATAAATTTGAGTGTATTAAGCCTTAAAGTCAAATAGTTAAGACTAGACATGAAATGACAAGAGAAAAAGTCATTTGTCAAAAAATGAGAAATAGAAAGCATAAATGTAACCTTTTTAGACACATCAACACATTATTAGAACACACATTTCAAGATTTAAAACAAATTATAAGCAAACTGTTTATGTTGCTGGAATAGTGCGGCTTTATTTAATGTTTTCTAAAATCAAACCTTAGTTCAAGTCGAAGTAGAAATATTTTTTTTAATTAGAAGGTTCTAATTTTATTTGACCTGTTCTAAAAACAACCATTTACAAATTTGACAGGATTTTTATATTTTACATTTTAGTTCTCTGTTTTAACATGTTTTAAAGAGACGTGTTTCCATTTATAATTTTTGTTTATATGGAATGCAAGAACGTTGAAGTTCATTGTCTCAAAGCTCCTCAGAATGCAGATAGGTTCTTATAATTCCAATATTTTGTCTTTAAAATGATCTTATGGGTTTGAGGGACTTTTATGCTAACACACAGACCAAATCATTAAATATTGAGTAATTGTGGAGAACTGGCCTTCTGGTTGTGCCTGATTTCTCCAAAGTTTATTTCTCCACTTTAGAAACATCAGAGTTTTGATTACTTGCCACTGTTGCCTGTGACTTGCTCAATAGAAGACCAATGATTGATATCAAGACACACTGAAAGTTTTATCGAGGAAGCTTTATTTGTTTAAAGTGTTACAGTGTTTTATTAATCAGTAAAACATTTGCATGTATGATTTTCAATAAATTGATCATTCAGGTCAAGCACATGTTTGTGCCGACTTACAGCTCCAACTCCCACCACCATTTACATGCATGTCCAGTACAGCAAAGATATTTAACATATGTTATTAATTTGAGTTTAGGTTTTCTCTAAAGAGGATACAAAGATAGCTCATGTTTTTTCTGAAATATTCCTTTCCAGTTTCACCATTTAGGGCCTTGAGATGGAGCCTTAGTTTGTTCCTGAGGTGGGCATTTGGGAATGCACTGAGATGGAGGTTTGGTTTGGTCCTGAGGTGGTCATTTAGGAATGCACTGAGATGGAGGTTTGGTTTGGTCCTGAGGTGGGCATTTGGGAATGCACTGAGATGGAGGTTTGGTTTGGTCCTGAGGTGGTCATTTAGGAATGCACTGAGATGGAGGTTTAATTTGGTCCTGAGGTGGGCATTTAGGAATGCACTGAGATGGAGGTTTAATTTGGTCCTGAGGTGGGCATTTAGGAATGCACTGAGATGGAGGTTTGGTTTGGTCCTGAGGTGGGCATTTAGGAATGCACTGAGATGGAGGTTTAATTTGGTCCTGAGGTGGGCATTTAGGAATGCACTGAGATGGAGGTTTAATTTGGTCCTGAGGTGGGCATTTAGGAATGCACTGAGATGGAGGTTTGGTTTGGTCCTGAGGTGGGCATTTAGGAATGCACTGAAATGGAGGTTTGGTTTGGTCCTGAGGTGGGCATTTAGGAATGCACTGAGATGGAGTTTTAGTTTGCTCTTGAGGTGGGCATTTAGGAATGCATTGAGTTGGTTTAGCGGAGCCCTTCATATCTCTCTGCTGTGACATCTGTAGACAAAACACAAGAAATTAATCTTGAGAACCCAGCACAACCTCAGTCATCTTCAGTGAAGGAACTCTCTTTGCCGACATGTTAAGTAGTTTTAATGAATGGACAACCAAATGTATTGATAAATTACATCAAATCAAATGTTTCTATTTAGTCAAATGTACTTCAAGTAGATTTTTGAATAATATTACATGTAATACACAAACATTATTTTATTTATGGTAAATAACAGAATTACATGTTTTAGGAGAAAAAAAAGCATACTTAACTCTTACCAGACGATCGGTTGAGGTGCTTGTTGGAGGTGCTGTACAGATGAGTCTCAGTATTGTAGTGTTGTACTGTACTAACACACCAGCACTTTTATATGTTTGAAACGCCTCCACATGTGTTATTTCTTAATACAATGACTAATATTCAATTAAAATGCTTTCAGCATGCACCAGAAAAGGATTGACACTCCCTGAGCTTATTCCTCACAACAATAATCTTATTGTATTGTAATGCCTTGTTTTTTTCCTCAAACTTTGCACTTAATAAAATGTAATGTTCATGCTGTCAGGTTTGCCTATGTAATTATCTTTCATCTTTCAATTATCTTTTTGAATGATGTCCAATTTTAAGATAATGTCTATGTTGCATTTTTATTGTTGTTTTGAAATATTATGTTCTGATCAGTAACATGTTTACAGTAACATTACAGAATTAAATAGTGAGGACATTCACATTAGAATTCCAAGGTTTTGTCTTTTAAATGAGTTTGTGGTTGTGAGTGAATTAGAATAAACGGAAAGCATTTGCACACTTAAGTCTCCTGTGTCTTAGATATTTCTTTTGAGAAATAAAAAACAGAAACCTCATAAATGTCTTCATTAGAGATTGAGAAAAAATTAAACAAGGTCACAAACTGATCCCATATATGTCAAGTCTGTGTGAATATTATTGAATATCTCAATATGAACTCGAACGTGTCTTAAATATACCCAAATATAGATGATTATGACTAATTTTACACCTTGATACTCTTCATGTTTTTGAACTATTGTCTCATTTGTTTTCATTTTTAAATCTGAGACTAGCTCGGCACTTGAATGAAGCACAACTGTAAACTCCATCAAATCTCCTCCAGCTACGCAAGAGCAACATCTTGTCTGAACCATACTTAAAAAATTCCTCTGGTAATTTACTGTAACAGAAGACACCAATTACATTAAGAACTGAAATCTATTTAATCCCTTACCTTCTTTGGGTGGATCTGCAGTCAGGGTGGACCTGAAAACTCACTGTAAAAACATTATTTTAATGTGTCAGAGAACCAGCTATTCCGGTTGAGCCTGTTTTCTCCCCACGTTTATTCCCAGAATTGGAGTTTTGATTCCATCTGTCACCTATGACTTGCTCAATGATAAATCAAGACACAACCACTTTCTCTGATGCAAATGCAAAAGGCTTATTGCAGTACACTATAATGCTCTGTGTACAGTCGTCTATATACTCACAATTAAGTAAGCATGATACAATTTTTTAAGCAAAAATTAAAAAAACTATTTTTACTTTAAACACATTCAGCAAAGTACTGAACAGTAACAACGTTGCGACACTCCTTGACAAACAGCTTGTGTAAACACAGTCAACACTTTCAGGCCTGATTTTCATTCTCAAGACGGTAAGAAAGGTACACTTCACCTCTATTCTTTAAAATGTACATCATCAAATCAAATTAGTTCACCTTATAAATAGAATCTATATTACATACGTTCAATTCAGGTCATAAAATTTGAATCAATTTACGTGGAAAGCGGAAGAGCAATATTACAGGGTTTCTCTTTGGGTTCAGGTTTCCTGCAGAGAAAGAACATATTTAGGCAACTAATAAGTTTGTACACTTTTTATACAACCATTCTCTAAACTGATTAACAAATTTTACAAATTTGAACTTAAAACCACAACAGTAAGCTGCAATTGGGCAGTTGACGATAAAAGTGTACATGTGTCCTATGGTGTAACATAGAAATATTAATAATATAAAACAATGTGGTATAAACAGTTGGTTTTCTAAATTTTGCTATGTATCATGTCAATTAGCTTAAGAGAGATTTTTCTTCATTGTTAGTCTTCAAATTGTTTGCCGTCACAACATAGGATGCATTTGCATATTAGTCTGTCAACTACCCAAGTACATTCAACTAATTGCCATTGGCCACTATAAAAATAATCCAATAAAATGTCTACTCACACGCTGTTTATCAGGGTCTTCACACTTTTCTTTTAGTATGTAAACAACAGGTGCTGGGGATATGACAGCCCCCACCGGTCCATGAAACAGCCACATGGGTGAAGGGCAGAGGGTGGAGACAGCCTTTTGACATCCAATGATGATAAAACAGATGTCAAAAAATAAAAAGTAGAAACGGAAAAAGATTGATGGAAACTGCATAGATTTTTTATAATTGTGCTTTGATCAAATATACTTAATTATTATGGTATTGAGTTTCTTTTGGGGTTATCTATTAGGGTAGGCTAAACAATCTCAAAAAGCTTGTCTTAAACAATTAATAAATATTTGCAGAATTTTAACACTTTATAGGTAATTTTTTATTTTTTTTTGTATAGGTAAAACACAATGTTGAGCTAAAAGTAACACAGTACGGGTTGTCCTTAAATAATTATGGTTGGTTTCTAAACTGTGGTGGAAATTTGGTCTGGGAGCTACCTTGAATTTTAGGTTGAGCGGTTTGGTTTTGTAGGTCACATAGACTTGATTTGTATTAGACTGATGTGAAAAATTTCAACAAAAGTTGCAATTGGTTAAACTACATTTTCAAGTTGTACAGAATGTACAGTAGGTTGGGGTCAGGTAACATGTGAGGACTATTTATGAATTAAGGCTAAAATTAGTGGAATTCAGGAATTTAATAAATTTTATCTTGAATTGCACAACATGTTGTACAGAATGGATCAATTCTATAATATCTATATATCTATAATAATCAACACAGGTTTATTAACTATACTGATGATGCTTTAACAGCCCTTAAAGAACAAGTAGATCCTGCAATTAAAATTACCTACAAGCACTCAATTGATTGTTAGCTGACAAAAGGGTTGTATGTGTACTGTTCGGAGACCAATGTTGTACATTGTTGGCACCAGAAGGGGCATTCAATGAAGCTATTTTTAAGAAATTAAGGATAGAAGCTGCAACAACTGCTGGAAGAAATAACCTAATGTGGGATTTGTGTTATATGAAACCAGGAAAGAGTGATCTTGGTTTATCAAATTAGGGATGATGTTGGGGGTTACAATACTAATAGGAGGTTTATTATTTCACAGTGTACTTCCTATATTGAAGTCTCTCATTATTAAGGCAACAGTTAAGCAGATTTTTTAAGGTATCAAGATGAAAAGTTAATTTAAGAATGAAGTTTCAAAGGATTTTACAAACATAACAGTACCTCAGAAGAAGATGATGAAAATAATGAATGTTGAAAAATCTACAAATGCCTTTTAAATCTCACAATGAAAATATTTATTTTAATGTAATTTCCTTGTATTTCCTTTCACTTTGTTTCAGTTTATTTAATTTAATTTTGGTGAGTGTCCTGATGTCACAACAATAATATGATGAAGTTAAATGCACATGGTAATAACAGTGTGTGAAATTAGGGAGAAGTATCTTTTACTTCTGTCTTGTCAATGGTGGGGGGAGAAGTTTGGTCCTGAAACTCCTGCAGAGTGCAGCAGCATAATCTAAGCATTATTAGCTAAATGTGTTTTAATTGAAACAGCAGTTATTTTAACTGGACTAACCTGGATTATGAGGTGGCATTCTGGGTACAGGGAACAAAAGGTGGGTCTTAAAAGAGCACCAAAGGAGGGAATATGTGGGTGATTTTTCAAGTATGGGGTTGTGCATTATAAATATTGAACTGTAGGGTGAGCATAACCATTTAGATTCAAGGTTACTCTCCCACTTTTCTTGTTCGTTATGTGAAGACCAACACAACCTGTAGATAATCATAGCAAGGCACGTCCAGAGGGAGGGGCCAAGGGTGCTTGAGCCCCTTCCCCTTCACTCAAAGTGCCCTTTTTGATTCCCAAAGTAACCTTTCACAAACAGACAAAGGGTGACCCCCGGAAAGGCATTTGCGACCGGCCAGAATGTGAGCGTAAATGTCGGAACATGATCAGAAAGATTTGAGCATTGATATTAAAGTCTGTCATTTGGCAATGGAACCAACAGTTTTGATAGTGATTCTTCATAGCAATAAAAATAACCTTGAGTTATTTCAGTCTTATGTTAGTCTTCAGCTCACATTTACTCACAATACTTCCCCGTTCAAACTGGACAACAGCAGAACCAGCGCCAACTGACCCAACATTGACAGCATCTCTTTCTGCTCTGATGAAATGATACAAATAAGAGATCTTGCTGTTCAACTGCAATGCCATTCACGACTGACATTTCTATATGTTCTAATCACCCCCACCCATACTTGTGCTTTTAATGCAGTAAATTATGAACAATATTCGGTTAAAATTATTTCAACATGTTCCTAATGGGGATGAACTGAATGGAGTTGTGGTCCCTCCCAACGTTTTTCTCTCATCCTGTCTGAGCATCTTTTTTTTAGGGAGTTTCAGCCTATTGTTCAGCTCTGTAGCAATACGTATTTGAGCAGAAATACAATAACATTTAAAATGTTCAAATAGTGAATGAATGCATTAAACTTGTGTTGCTTTGTATCATTATATTACAGATGGCAGAAAACAAAGTGACGAAAAAAGTACTTTCTCTGGTTGGACTTGACATCTTGCTGCAAAGCCCTCTTAAAACTTAATATAACTGTGTTTTTATGATAGTATCGAACATCCTAATTTAAGGATTATTTAAGAATTAATGACAACAACAATTGTCACACTAATTCAAAGTTAGTCCTAGGACCTAGCTAGAAATATTTTTTAATATACAGCTTTCTGATCATCACAACTCAGCATCAGTAAAGTGTGAATTTTATGTGAAAGGGGTTTTGATTTTGAGTTTTAAAGTTTGGCTTTAGAAACAGCTGTTAAATCCATATGATTAATTTGTTTCTCTTTTTTGTGATTTCTTTTTTATGTAAAGCTGCTACGAAACAATGCAACTTTGTACAGCACCAATCAAAAGTTTGGAAACACTTGACTGAAATGTTTTTAATGATCTTAATCTCAAATTGTATGCCTAAATGTCTGAATTTACTTTTGTAGACAAAAAGAAAGTTTTGTCAACATATCAATTTATATTTGAATGAATGAATTAGACCAAGAAAAAGCAGCCAATAAGGGTTCCGAACTCTCTTTAAAAAGCTTCCCAGGGTAAGACGTAAAGTAGCTGAATGATAAAATGCCAGAAGAATGATTTAGTAAATTCCAGTCAAAGGGTGGCAAGTTTAAAGATGCTAAAACATATTATTGTTTTGATTTACTTTACATGTTTTGGTCACAACATAATTCCCACAGTTACAGTTGTGCTCATCTATGGTTGTAATGTACTATTATTCTAAAATATTTTTATCATAGTTGGACTTTATAGTACACATGCTGTTTCTGGGTTATATATATGGATTTAGATTTTTAGATTAGATTCAACTTTATTGTCATTATGCAGAGTACAAGTACAGAGCTAATGAATTGCAGTTAGCATCTAACCAGAAGTGCAAAAGCGTAGTGTTATATATCATGAAAGTGCAGAGTAAGTGAAGCTAAGATTTACAGAATGTACAGTGGAGTTGCTATATACAGTATATACAATATATACAGAATATAAATAGGAATGCAATTTAGAGATTGTATGTACATTATGAACAGAGGAATGTATTATAAATACACATTATTAAAAGCAGCAAAGTGAGAACAGTTGTAATATATACAGTTGGATGAGTGTGCAAAAGTATTGCTAGTATTACTTTTAGTATTAGAATTTCATATTAATATTAGTATAGGATATTGAAGTTTACCAGATTTTATTTCTTTAAATTTGTGAGGACATAAATATTTTTTCGTCATTTCTTATAGTCGTATGACTGTCTCAATTGTGTGAAAAGATGGATAGCATGAAAAATAATATCATAATCAGTTTTTTTAGGCCTACAGATTTTCTGATAATTTTCATGTACTGTACTCTTTGTTATACAGCTCTATTTCTACAAGAATAATTGAAATACTTTGAACTTATTTTTCAGTGTGCTAAAAAGCCCAACAAACTATTATAAAGGGCACTGTACAGCCCTACTTGGACACGTTTTCATGCACGCTTTCTTACTGACATCTGTTGGTCAAAATGTGAAACGCAAAAAATCTAAATGTGATTTGTTGCTTTATAACAGTAATCGCTCGTTTACAATCTATTTAAAGAACATTAATGAGCAATGCATGATCCTACTTTTAATTGTGACAAAATTATGAAAAACAAACATTGCTTTTACATTTAAATATTCTAGACATCTTTTTACTAGTAGTGTTACCAGAAATATCTGCTTCAACTGTTATACACATTGCTTTCACAGCAAAGATGTCACAATTTAACAAATAAAATGACATATTTATAAGTACATTCACATATTACTGGATCCAATGTCTAGGGGGGCCAAACAGGAAATAATTATACAAAATCTGAATATATAGTTATAAATCCTGAATATATAAATGTCAATCCGAATATATTGTTATAGGTCTGAATATATCAATATAACCCCCTGAATATATAAACGTAAATCCGAATATATAATTATAAGTCTGAATATACAGTTATAAGTCTGAATTTATAAATGTAAAATTTTTATATACAAATGTAAACCCTGAATATATAAATTTAAATCCGAATATATAAATGTAAACCCTGAATATATCGTTATTGACTATTATAGTTTTTGCGTGAGCATTAATAAAAACATTTGCAAAAAAATGTTTTTGCGATTTCTTTTCGACATTTGCAATTCATTTTCATATTGGCAGTCTTGCCTCGAGATTCTATGGAAATAGATTGTCAAATCATCAATTCAATACTGTTTTTCAATATAGGGACAACGCATTGTCTATGTAAAGATGAAAATAAAATCATTTCATTTTGGCACATATTTTGCGTGCAGTTGTGTGCAAATTAAATTGTTAATATGGTTTTCATTTTCATCGTTTAATTTATTTATTTCAATTTGGCAGGATTTACCTTCCATGCAAAGCGCACCTCTGACTCCGCAGTTTGATGGACAGATGTACCCTGCGATTGTCACCGTGTCTCTTGGGTATCACATGCACCTGCATAATAAGGAGTATGGCAAAGAGACGCAGTGTCTCGTTCCCTATCTCAGGGAACAATGGTTACAGTCGTAACCTGAGACGTTCCCTTTCGAGGGAACTCAACACTGCGTCATGGAATGACTCTTTGGGGAACGAAATATTCGCTACGCCATACGAGTTGTGGCTGTCTAAGTGTGAAGGTGTTATGCACATCCTAAGACATAAGTACCTGAGAACCAGGTAAGGAAGAAAGATCAAGATTGTAATATCTTATGAATGTGTGCGGGGAAGACCAGCCCGCTGCATCACAAACATCCTGCATAGAAGCACCTGACAGAAGGGCCTGCGAGGAGGCCATACTCCTAGTTGAATGTGCCTTGATTCTCAGAGGTGAAGGTAGTCCACGCACCTCATAAGCCAAGGAAATGGCCTCCACAATCCATCTACTAATGGTGTGCTTAGAGGCCGGCTGACCTCTACTATGAGGTCCAAAACAAACCAACAGTTGGTCCGATTTCCTCCATATGGAAGATCTTCTAACATACTCTCCCAGTGCCCTGACTGGGCATAACAAGTGTAGTCTCTGATCCTCTGCTGACTCATGAGGTGGAGCATGAAAGGCTTGTAAAACTAATGTTCTGGCCACATTGCTTGGCACCTTAGGTACATACCCTGGTCTAGGGTGCAGAATTGCTTTTATATTACCTGGAGAGAACTCCAGACATGGTGGAGAGACTGATAGAGCCTGAAGGTCGCCTACCCTCCTCAGAGAGGTAATAGCGAGTAAAAAGGCTAATTTGAGGGACAAATACTTGTCTGAGCTACACTCAATAGGTTCAAAAGGAGCCTGGGAAGCCCCTTCCAAAACCACAGCGAGGTCCCATGCTGGAACTCTAGCCTGAGGAGGCGGTCTCATCCTCAAGGTACCACGCAAAAACCGGGCAACCAAGGGGTGTCTCCCCAAGGTGCTCCCAGGCAGAGGGGAGTGAAAGGCTGCAATAGCTGCCACATAAACTTTCACCGTAGAAGGTGCAAGACCTGCCGAAAACCGCTCTTGCAGAAACTCCAGTACTGAAGCCACTGGGCAGTTAACTGGATCTAAATGTCTGTTGTTACACCACAAGGTGAATAACCTCCACTTTAGAGCATAAAGTTTTCTGGTGCATGGAGCTCTAGAATTAAGAATGGTTTCAACAACCTCAGTTGACAGACCTTGATTCAACAAGCCACTCCCTTCAGCGGCCAGGCCCACAACTTCCATAGTTCTGGGCTGGGATGGCATATCGTGCCCCTGGCTTGGGTCAGAAGGTCCTGCCTGAGGGGAATCTCCCATGGCTGGCCTTCTAAGAGCATTAGAAGGTCCGAGAACCAGACTCGTGCAGGCCAATAAGGGGCTATTAACAAGAGTCTGATCCCTTCCTGTCGAACTCTCTCTAGGACCTGCGGGAGCAAAGCGATTGGGGGAAAAGCATACAGACGCCGCCTCTGCCATGTCTGTACCAGGGCCTCCAGTCCCAATGGGGCTGGAGGAAATATTGAAAACCACAGGGGGCAATGAGATGTCTCCTGAGATGCAAAGAGGTCGATTTCGGCCTGACCAAATCTTTCCCAAATCTGTTTCACCACTTTGGGTTGAAGTCTCCATTCTCCTGGCCTCAGTCCTTGTCTCGACAACATGTCTGCTCCCACATTTTGGACTTCTCATGGGACCATAGGAGAACCTGGTGCGCCAGCTTGCAGAGAGGGCGCGACCTCAGGCCCCCTTGATGATTGATATAAGAGACCACGGCTGTATTGTCTGTTCTTATTAGAACATGATGGCCCCTGAGGACTGGGAGGAAGTACTTCAAAGCTCTTATGACAGCTAACATCTCCAGGCAATTTATGTGCCAATGGAGATGCTGCTCTGTCCATAGCCCACTGGCTGAGCGACCTTCTACTATTGCCCCCCAGCCTGTGAGGGATGCGTCCGTCGTCACTGTCATCCTGTGACATTGAGCTCCCAATTTTCGACCTTGATTTAGAAACTGTGTCTTTTTCCATATAGCCAGGGAACGAAGGCATCTGCGCGTAACCCTGATCATACGAAACGGGTTGCCCCTCGGGGAAAACCCTTTGTTCTTTAGCCACCATTGTAAAGGTCTCATATGCAGAAGGCCAAAAGGAATCACGTTGGATGCTGCTGCCATTAGACCTAATATTTTCTGAAAATGCTTGACAGTGTATGCCTGACCCATCTTGATTCTGGATATTGTTGTCAGGATGGACTCGACACATGCAGGAGACAATTGTGCCTGCATCATGACTGAGTTCCACACTACCCAAAGAAATGTAATGCTCTGCTGAGGAGTTAGATTGCTCTTCTTGGCATTGAGCCTCAGTCCCAAAAGCTTCATATGGTCGAGGACGACATCTCGATGTCGAACCGCCATTTCTTGAGACTGAGCTAGCACTAACCAGTCGTCTATGTAGTTTAATATGCGAATCCCCTGAAGTCTCAGTGGAGCAAGGGCAGAATCCATGCATTTCGTGAAAGTGCGAGGGGAAAGAGCAAGGCCGAATGGAAGAACTCGATATTGGTAGGCTCTGCCTCCGAAAGCAAATCTGAGAAACTTCCGGTGTTGAGGAAGGATGGATATGTGGAAATATGCATCCTTCAGGTCTATTGTGGTGAACCAGTCGCCTTTTCTGATTCCAGCCACAATAACAGGAATCGTAAGCATCTTGAACTTGTATCTCCTCAGAGATTTGTTGAGATATCTCAGATCCAGAATAGGCCTGAGCCCTCCATCCTTTTTCGGAACTATAAAGTACCGACTGTAAAAACCTGTCTGACTCTCGTGAGGGTAAACATATTCTATGGCCCCCTTCATCAAGAGAGACTGTACTTCCTGTTCTAACACCCGAGCCCGATCGGAACTCACTTCGGTGCAAAACACCCCCCTGAACTTTGGAGGGCTGACAGCAAACTGAATTCTGTACCCCTTCTCTATGGTGCGGAGAAGCCATGGAGTCAGATTCGGCAACTTTCTCCACTCGTGGAGGAAGTGCACTAAGGGAGTCAGCGTGATGACATCGGCTTCGGGTGCATGCGGATCGATGCCTTGAAGTAATTGACCTGCAGGGGATAGTGGAACTATTAGCATGTTTACAGGGTCTACCATGGGTAGATTCTGTTGACCCCGTACTAGGGAAACTGACGTGCCCCGAAGCGCACTGGGCGGCGGGGTTAACGTAGTGGCCTCCTGAGGCCATCTTGGGGGAACCGGACTTGTCCACCCCCCCAGAATGGGTGCTATTTGAAGCGCTGAGGTACCGTCAGGACCTCTTGGCAGCAGCCTTCCGATTGGAGATAACAACTGTCCTCAAATCTGGCTTGACCTACCTGGAGGACTTCTGGGATTGCTGTCTCGACCCCCAAGCTCTCTGAGGGGGAGTACGAGTAGCAACACTCTGTTTTTGCTGCTGCCTATGTAGGGCACTAGTAGTAGATGGCTGGGGCTGCCTCTGAGCTGCAGGACCCTGAGGGTAAGAACGGCGAGGTAAAAAATTTTGGAAAGCTGCTGCTTGACGCTTTGCCTCCTGAAAACGATCGACCACAGTGTCGACCGCATTCCCAAAGAGACCTTGGTCAGACAATGGTGCATCAAGCAGCACAGACTTGTCCTTCTCCTTAATACCAGACAAATTTAACCATAAATGCCTCTCTGTAGCTACCAGGGCCCCCATGGAGCGCCCAACAGCTTGGGCTGTCTCCTTGGTAGCTTGGAGAGTAAGATCTGCTGCTGCCTTCAGTTCATTAAGCAGGTCTATATCAATAACCTCGCCCTCTTTTATGTCCCCCAGCAGGTCGGCCTGGTATGCCTGTAAAAGACCCATAGTGTGCAGACATGAGCCAGCCCGACCTGCCGCCATATATGCCTTACCCACCAAATTTGACGTAATCCGGCATGGCTTGGTGGGCAATGTCGGGGGTTTCAATGATGATGCCGCTTCAGGTGAAAGGTAGGTGGCCAAAGACTCTTCCACCTTGGGCATCATGCCATAGCCTTTCTCTCTAGCTCCTATAACTGAGGAGAAACTAGAGGCAGTGGTGGAAATTCTGGAAGAAAATGGCTTTTTCCATGATTTAGATACCTCAGTATGTAAATCTGGAAAGAATGGCAACCCCCGACGTTGAGGTTGTACCCGTTTCTTTAAGTATCTTTCATCTAATTTACTTATAGGTGTAACTTGTTGTTGATCTTGGGGCCAATCAACACTAAGCTTGGCTACTGCCCGGGTAACAACCTCTAATAGCTCCTCATATCCCTGGGAAAGTGGAGTTTCATGATCTTCAGTTTCTACTGCTTGCACACTAACACTCTCTAACTCCATAGCGCTAGAGCAGTGCATAGAGCTTCCAGATGGAGCAGGAGAAGCCGCCATGCGGGCTCCCAAACCCTTTCCGGAAGCAATGGGATTTGAGGGATGAGAAAGGACCGAAGCCGTCTCACCCCCCAAAACATCCATCTGCGAACCCCATGACTGCAGACCCCGCACTGCCTCGGCAGAAGCGGGACCTGAACCATGAGGCTTGCGAATACTGCCTGACTCATCAAACAGTGCTAAACGTGAGAGAAGAGATCTTAGCGGTAGCCACAAGCAATGTTCACAGGCAGCTCCCTCAAGAGCTGCCTTAGCATGCTCCATTCCCAAACATTTCACACAAAGCTCATGTGAATCCCCATCCGTAATAAAACGGGGGCAGGGAGGAACACATTGCTTAAATGCCTTCTTTGACATACGTTTCATATTGCTAATCTAAGATAATTTAAGATAAACTAGAAACCTTCACACACACAAACAGACGCTTTGCTGAATGGCAGAAGCTGGTTTGCATTGCTTCCGCTTCCTTTTTATGCCTTCCGATAGTCACGGTGGTCATGACGTCATCAGTGACGTCATCATCACGCGACTATAAAGCGAAAGTTAGTTTCACACGCGATTCAGACAAGTCACGCTAATGGCGTTCCCCAAAGAGTCATTCCATGACGCAGTGTTGAGTTCCCTCGAAAGGGAACTACACAGCTATGTTAAAGGTCTGATGTACTGAGCTTGTTTATTGTTTTATAATGTTATATGAGGTCTACTTATGACGTTCGCGTGGTTGAACTAGGTGAAAGAGACTTTTGTCAGTGATGGAGAATGTTCAGTCCACTTTATCGGCTTTTATTTATGTCCAGTTCACATAACAGCTTTATTAATGCGTAATTAGGGAAATATACTATACATTAGAAATGGGTGTATGCTAGCATCGTAGATGTATTATATAACTTATATAACTATAAAAGGGAATAATCAAAAATGATTATTTTAGTATTAATCTCTCAGTATTCTGTAATGAATGCGTGTTTTTTATATTTATAACATCATAAATCATTTAAATCTTGCATTTATTGCAGTCATATATTGCAGTGTTTGTTGAATTTTAACAAAAGCTAACTTAAGAGTGACAGTCAGAGGAAAAATCAGGGTTATTTCATAAAACATTTACTAACATTAGTTTTGTGCTGCTTAAAACTACATATGAACGAAATGAAATGTTTGCAATGTTTCTGTTTTAAAAACGCAGATCGTCTTTTCTGTTGTTTTGAGCCGTTTTTAGTTCCTTTTTCTGTAAAAAAAACAATTGAAATGAAATTCGGGAGATATGTTGTCAGAAGTTCACATAAAGAAACAAAAAGGATAATTTTACCAAAACAAATTCTTATCCGAAAAAAAGTACAAAAAGTGGTCTTTCAAATCTTTTAGGGGGCTATAGACTGTGTGTGGTAAATGCCCACCTAGGATATTTGCTAGCCAACCCTTTTGCACCTGGTAGGAACCGGGACTGATAGATAGACTTTTTTAAAGTAGCAGTTTGTTCCAGTATTAGATTACTTTTTTTATTTAACAGTGCAATATTTGCCCTAATATTGTGCCTACTTTCTCATTAAAACAAAAATATATATTTTTCAATGACTGTCTAATGACCTGCCCGATCATAAACGTGTTTATATTGAGATATAGTCAATAAATATAAATTCGGGATTTACATTTATATTTTAAAACGTATATACTTATATATGTTCAGGATTACATTAATATATTCAGGGTTTTCATTTATATATTCAAATGTACATTTATATATTAAACTTGTAACTGAATTTTCAGCCTTATAACTATACATTCGGATTTACATTTATATATTCAGGGATTACAGTTATATAGTCAGATTTATAACTATAAATTCAGACTTGTAACTATATAAACGGATTTAGATTTATTTATTCAGGGTTTAATTTATATAGTCAGATTTATGACTATATGTTCAGACTTAAAACAATATATTCGGATTTACATTTATATATTCAGGATTTATAACTATATATTCAGATTTTATATAAATATTTCCTGTTTGCCCCCCCTAGAGATTGGATCCAATAGTGTATGAATGTATATAAATATGTATGTCATAATATAAATATTTAAAAGTTAAGTATATCACAAATTTAATCATGAAGAAATGTTTTTATTTATCATTGATTATTTAATCATACTACCATGTCCTTAAATATTATGTTGTCTTAAATAAATACCATCTTATTACATTTTTTATAAATAAATAAAAAGAAAGAAATCAGTACGTTAGATTACATATAACCTGCAGAAAAAAGTATTTTTCTCACTTAAAATTATCTTCGGAGTGTCTCCCTAAACATACACAAAGTTTAAGAAAACAAGTAGTAAAATACTAAAAAACTAATTTCCATCACTTACATTTACAAGACAAAGGTAAAGTAATTTGGTCCCTGACCATAATTCACTAAAACAACAAACAATCATCTTAATAAATAAACATTTTAAAAAGTATATATATATATATATAATTTGTGCCAGAAATGCAGAAATATGTTTATAATTATAATCATACAGTACATATTCTTTGACTTTTATAATGATTTAGGATAAAACAGAACAGTAAATGAATCTGGTTTATGACCTCGATTCACTGACAACATAAAAATCTTAATAAATATTCAACGAAAGAAAAAAATATTATATGAAATTGTACTTGACATGAAATACAAAAATACTTATACATTATTTAAGTTCTTAAATTTTTGTTATTTTTTGGAGCCACTGCTTGAGGAGTAGGAGGTGTTGTGGGTTTTTGGGTTGTGGCACTGCGGCGTCTTGAAGTGGCTCTTAAGGGTCTTGAGGTAGTTTTTAAGCTGGAGCGAGGGCTTGGAGCTTGAGGTGGTGGAAGAAAACAGTGAAATAAACCTACTGCTTACAATCATATCATATGAGAAAAATGATGTCCTGTAACTGCAGAGAGAAACAGGAATGAAAACAAAAGAAAAGATTGAGCTCTGTTACTCACCATTATTGGTGTTATCAGTGACACTTATTTTGTCTTCTTTGGATGAATTTTTCTTAGATTGACCTTCGTAAAAAAAAAATTGTGATTAGATCTGGAGTAAAACATTGCAACCTTAAGACACAAAGAGAAATAGGTAAAAGATAAAATTGTGATTAAGCTTTTTCCTCGATTTTGACCAAATACAACATGCCATTCTTAAGACAAAGAGAGAAATGGGAAGGATTATAAAAGAAGATTTTGAGCTCTGTTACTCACCATTATTAGTGTTATCATTAGCCTTTGTTTTGTCTTTTGTGGATGAATCCTGATTTGATTGACCTTGGTGAAAGAGAAAATTGAGATTAAGCTTTTACCTCAATTTCTAACTAAACACAAAATGCCATTCTTAAGATACACAGAGAAAGAGGAAGGAATATAAAAGAAAAGTTTGAGGTTTGTAACTCACCATTTTTAGTTTTATCATAAGATCTTATTTTGTCATCTTTGGATGAATTTTTCTTAGATTTCCCTTCATAAAAAAAGAAAATTGTGATTAGATCTGAAGTAAAATATGAAAAGGAAAACGTGGAATCCTTAAGACAGACAAATAAATAGGAAGGAAATTTAAATAAAATTTTGAGCTCTGTTACTCACCATTATTAGTTTTATCATTAGCACTTGTTTTTTCTTCTGAGGATGAATCCTGATTTGATTGACCTTGGTTGAAAAGAAAATTGAGATTAATTGTTTACCTCGATTTCCATTGAAATACAACATGTCATCCTTGAGACACAGAGAGAAATAGGAAGGAATATAAAAGAAAAGTTGAGCTCTGTTACTCACCATTATTAGTGTTATCATTAGCCTTTGTTTTTTCTTCTGAGGATGAATCCTGATTTGATTGACCTTGGTGAAAGAGAAAATTATGATTAGATCTGAAGTATAATAGGGTAATGGCAACATGGCATCATTAAGACAAAGAGAGAAATGGGAAGGATTATAAAAGAAAAGATTGAGCTGTTACTCACCATTATTAGTGTTATCATTAGCCTTTGTTTTGTCTTTTGTGGATGAATCCTGATTTGATTGACCTTGGTTAAAGAGAAAATTGTGATTAATTGTTTACCTCAATTTCCATTGAAATACAACATGTCATCCTTGAGACACAGAGAAAAATAGGAAGGAATATAAAATCAAAATTTGAGCTCTGTTACTCACCATTATTAGTTTTATCATTAGCACTTGTTTTTTCTTCTGAGGATGAATCCTGATTTGATTGACCTTGGTTGAAAAGAAAATTGAGATTAATTGTTTACCTCGATTTCCATTGAAATACAACATGTCATCCTTGAGACAGAGAAAAATAGGAAGGAATATAAAAGAAAAGTTGAGCTCTGTTACTCACCATTATTAGTGTTATCATTAGCCTTTGTTTTTTCTTCTGAGGATGAATCCTGATTTGATTGACCTTGGTTAAAAAGAAAATTATGATTAGATCTGAAGTATAATAGGGTAATGGCAACATGGCATCATTAAGACAAAGAGAGAAATGGGAAGGATTATAAAAGAAAAGATTGAGCTGTTACTCACTATTATTTGTGTTATCATTAGCCTTTGATTTGTCTTTAGTGGATGAATCCTGATTTGATTGACCTTGGTGAAAGAGAAAATTGAGATTAAGCTTTTACCTCGATTTATATAGAAATACAACATGCCATTCTCCTTAAATACAGAGAGAAATAGGAAGGATTATAAAATAATAGTTTGAGCTCTGTTACTCACCATTATTAGTGTTATCATTAGCACTTGTTTTGTCGTTTGTGGAGGAATCCTGATTTGATTGACCTTGGTTAAAGAGAAAATTGTGATTAAGCTTTTTACACCGAATTCAAGAGAAATACAACATGGCATTCTTAAGGCACAGAGAAAAATGGGAGAATTATCAAATGAATTTTGAGCTCTATTACTAACCACTGTTGGTGTTATCCTCAGGACTTGTATTGTCTTCTTTGGATGAATCCTTATTAGATTGACCTGGGTGAAAATAGACATTGATTTAACTTTTTTTCTGCATTTGACAAGAAATATTACATGGCACCCCGAAGGCATAAAGACAAACATGAGGGAATATGGAAGAAAAGGCCAATGTTTATTGTCAGCACCCCTGTTGACATTATTAGATGTATTCTCTTTGAATAACCTTGGTAAAAGAGATCATTGCGATTTAGCCTATATCTATATTTCAGATGAAAAACAACATGGTACAGGGAGAAACAAGATAAAAGAGAGATTTGAGTTCTGTTACTCACCACTATCAGTGTCATCTTCAGCACTTGTTTTGTCATCTGTAGATGAATCCTCATTAGATTGAACTAGGTGAAACAGATTTTTAAGCTTTTATCTGAGTTTTAATTAAATATAAAAAGACAACGTTGTCTCTCAGAATACTAGTGTTTCCCAGATAATCAATGAAATACATCCTTTAAGATCAATAGTTTATTGCGCTATAATAATCACAGTTGCATGTTTTCTTATGTGAAAGCCTACCTATGCTATATAGAAACCGATTACTTTAGTTTGACACTAAAGTCTAGATTGTGGTAAAGGTGCCTCTCGGGTAAAGCACGTGTTCTGCAGGCTTTGTATCTCTGATTTTAAAATATATCTTTTGGCATCAAGATGTGAGAGAGATTCTTCATGGCAATATAAAAAACCAGAGTACAACAATATTTACCACTGTCTGTGTCATCATCGGCACCATTTTGATCATTTCTGGATGACACCTGGTTGCTGGAGGTGGTTGTGGGGTTTATCGTTGAAGTAGGACTTAAAGTTGTGGTGGTGCCTGACGTGGAGGTGGGGCTTGAGGTTGTGGTGGGAACTGACGTGGTGGTGTGAGCAGATGTGGTGGTGTGAACTAACGTGGTGGTGTGACTTGAGGTTGTGGTGGGGCTTGATGTTGTCGTGGGGCTTGATGTGGTGGTGGGGCTTGAGGTTTTGGTGGGGCTTGATGTGGTGGTGGGACTTGAGGTTGTGGTGGGGCTTGAGGTTGTGGTGGGGCTTGAGGTTGTGGTGGGGCTTGAGGTTGTGGTGGGGCTTGAGGTGGTGGTGGGTATGGTTGAGGTGGTGGGGCTTGAGGTTGTGGTGGGGATTGAGGTGGTCATGGGCCTCCTACACTTTGGGTCCTTTGGGTTTGAGCAAGAACGTGGAGCATGGGTTGCTGTAAAGGGAAGAAAAAATCAAAATAGTCGGACAAAACAGTAATATAAAATGCAAGGATTAATTTCTTTTTTGTATATCAGTGACTGATTTAATGAAAACAAAAAAATCCTAGTAAAATGACATTAACTAAACAAGTGATTTTAAAACCTACAACTCTGCGTGCTTTTTTCTTTTGATTCTTCAAAAGAATCCACCTCCGAGCTTGAGTGACTTGAAATTATGGTGGGACTTGTGGTGTTGGTGATGGGACTTGAGGTGGCGATTGGGCTTGAGGTGGGGCTCCTACAATTTGGATCCTTGGAGTTTGAGCAAGTGGTTGTGGGGTTTGTTGTTGTGGTGGTGGGGCTTGTTGTTGTGGTGGTGCCTGACGTGGTAGTGGGGCTGGATGTTGTGGTGGTGGGACTTGATGTTGTGTAGGGACTTGAGGTTGTTGTTGGGCTTGCTGTTGAGGGGGGTACTGACGTGGTGGTGGGGCTTGAGGTTGTGGTGGTGGGGCTTGAAGTTGTGCTGGGAGTTGAGGATGGGGTGCTGGGAGTTGAGGATGGTGTGGTGGGGCTTGATGTTGTGGTGGTGGGACTTGAGGTTGTGGTGGTGGGACTTGAGGTTGTGGTTGAGGGACTTGAGGTTGTGGTGGCGCCTGACGTGGTGGTGGGGCTGGTTGTTGTGGTGGTGGGGCTTGATGTTGTGGTGGGACTTGAGGTTGTCCTGGGGCTTGCTGTTGAGGGGGTTGCTGACGTGGTGGTGGGGCTTGAGGTTGTGGTGATGGGGCTTGAGGTTGTGGTGGTGGGGCTTGAAGTTGTGCTGGGAGCTGAGGATGGGGTGCCGGGAGTTGAGGATGGGGTGGTGGGGCTTGATGTTGTGGTGGTGGGACTTGAGGTTGTGGTGGTGGGACTTGAGGATGTGGTGGTGGGACTTGAGGTTGTGGTGGCGCCTGACGTTGTGGTGGGGCTGGATGTTGTGGTGGTGGGGCTAGATGTTGTGCTGGGAGTTGAGGATGGGGTGCTGGGAGTTGAGGATGGGGTGGTAGGGCTTGATGTTGTGGTGGTGGGACTTGAGGTTGTGGTGGTGGGACTTGAGGTTGTGGTGGTGGGACTTGAGGTTGTGGTGGAGGGACTTGAGGTTGTGGTGATGGGGCTTGAGGTTGTGGTGGTGGGACTTGAGGTTGTGGTGGCGCCTGACGTTGTGGTGGGGCTGGATGTTGTGGTGGTGGGGCTAGATGTTGTGCTGGGAGTTGAGGATGGGGTGCTGGGAGTTGAGGATGGGGTGGTGGGGCCTGATGTTGTGGTGGTGGGACTTGAGGTTGTGGTGGTGGGAGTTGAGGTTGTGGTGGCGCCTGACGTGGTGGTGGGGCTGGATGTTGTTGTGGTGGGGTTGGATGTTGTGGTGGTGAGGCTTGATGTTGTGCTGGGACTTGAGGTTGTCGTGGGGCTTGCTGATGAGGGGGGTACTGACGTGGTGGTGGGGCTTGATGTTGTGGTGGTGGGACTTGAGGTTGTGGTGGTGGGACTTGAGGTTGTGGTGGAGGGACTTGAGGTTGTGGTGACGCCTGATGTGGTGGTGGGGCTGGATGTTGTGGTGGTGGGGATTGATGTTGTGGTGGGACTTGAGGTTTTCGTGGGGCTTGCTGTTGAGGTTGTTGCTGACGTGGTGGTGGGGCTTGATGTTGTGGTGGTCGGGCTTGAAGTTGTGCTGGGAGTTGAGGATGGGGTGGTGGGACTTGAGGTTGTGGTGGTGGGGCTTGAAGTTGTGGTGGTGGGACTTGAGGTTGTGGTTGAGGGACTTGAGGTTGTGGTGGCGCCTGACGTGGTGGTGGGGCTGGTTGTTGTGGTGGGACTTGAGGTTGTTGTTGGGCTTGCTGTTGAGGGGGGTACTGACGTGGTGGTGGGGCTTGAGGTTGTGGTGGTGGGGCTTGAAGTTGTGCTGGGAGTTGAGGATGGGGTGCTGGGAGTTGAGGATGGGGTGGTGGGGCTTGATGTTGTGGTGGTGGGACTTGAGGTTGTGGTGGTGGGACTTGAGGTTGTGGTGGTGGGAGTTGAGGTTGTGGTGGCGCCTGACGTGGTGGTGGGGCTGGATGTTGTTGTGGTGGCGTTGGATGTTGTGGTGGTGAGGCTTGATGTTGTGCTGGGACTTGAGGTTGTCGTGGGGCTTGCTGATGAGGGGGGTACTGACGTGGTGGTGGGGCTTGATGTTGTGGTGGTGGGACTTGAGGTTGTGGTGGTGGGACTTGAGGTTGTGGTGGAGGGACTTGAGGTTGTGGTGACGCCTGATGTGGTGGTGGGGCTGGATGTTGTGGTGGTGGGGATTGATGTTGTGGTGGGACTTGAGGTTTTCGTGGGGCTTGCTGTTGAGGTGGTTGCTGACATGGTGGTGGGGCTTGAGGTTGTGGTGGTGGGGCTTGATGTTGTGGTGGTCGGGCTTGAAGTTGTGCTGGGAGTTGAGGATGGGGTGCTGGGAGTTGAGGATGGGGTGGTGGGACTTGAGGTTGTGGTGGTGGGGCTTGAAGTTGTGGTGGTGGGACTTGAGGTTGTGGTTGAGGGACTTGAGGTTGTGGTGGCGCCTGACGTGGTGGTGGGGCTGGTTGTTGTGGTGGGACTTGAGGTTGTTGTTGGGCTTGCTGTTGAGGGGGGTACTGACGTGGTGGTGGGGCTTGAGGTTGTGGTGGTGGGGCTTGATGTTGTGGTGGTCGGGCTTGAAGTTGTGCTGGGAGTTGAGGATGGGGTGCTGGGAGTTGAGGATGGGGTGGTGGGACTTGAGGTTGTGGTGGTGGGGCTTGAGGTTGTGGTGGTGGGACTTGAGGATGTGGTGGCGCCTGACGTTGTGGTGGGGCTGGTTGTTGTGGTGGGACTTGAGGTTGTTGTTGGGCTTGCTGTTGAGGGGGGTACTGACGTGGTGGTGGGGCTTGAGGTTGTGGTGGTGGGGCTTGATGTTGTGGTGGAGGGGCTTGAAGTTGTGCTGGTAGTTGAGGATGGGGTGGTGGGGCTTGAGGTTGTGGTGGTGGGGCTTGAAGTTGTGCTGGGAGTTGAGGATGGGGTGCTGGGCCTTGATGTTGTGGTGGTGGGACTTGAGGTTGTGGTGGTGGGACTTGAGGTTGTGGTGGAGGGACTTGAGGTTGTGGTGGAGGGACTTGAGGTTGTGGTGGAGGGACTTGAAGTTGTGCTGGGAGTTGAGGATGGGGTGGTGGGGCTTGAGGTTGTGGTGGTGGGGCTTGAAGTTGTGCTGGGAGTTGAGGATGGGGTGCTGGGAGTTGAGGATGGGGTGGTGGGCCTTGATGTTGTGGTGGTGGGACTTGAGGTTGTGGTGGTGGGACTTGAGGTTGTAGTGCTTTTTTCTTGTGAATCGCCAGAAGAATCCTCCTCTGAACTTGATTTTGTGTGGCTTGACATTTTGGTGGGACTTCTGGTTGTGATTTTGGGGCTTGGTGTTGTGACAGGGGGGCTTTGTGTTGTGGTGGTGGGACTTGAGGTTGTGGTGGTTGGACTCGAGGTTGTGGTGGTGGGACTTGAGGTTGTGGTGGCGCCTGACGTGGTAGTGGGGCTGGATGTTGTGGTGGTGGGGCTTGATGTTGTGTAGGGACTTGAGTTTGTTGTTGGGCTTGCTGTTGAGGGGGGTGCTGACGTGGTGGTGGGGCTTGAGGTTGTGGTGATGGGGCTTGAAGTTGTGCTGGGAGCTGAGGATGGGGTGCCGGGAGTTGAGGATGGGGTGGTGGGGCTTGATGTTGTGGTGGTGGGACTTGAGGTTGTGGTGGTGGGACTTGAGGTTGTGGTGGCGCCTGACATTGTGGAGGGGCTGGATGTTGTGGTGGTGGGGCTAGATGTTGTGCTGGGAGTTGAGGATGGGGTGCTGGGAGTTGAGGATGGGGTGGTGGGGCTTGATGTTGTGGTGGTGGGACTTGATGTTGTGGTGGTGGGACTTGAGGTTGTGGTGGTGGGACTTGAGGTTGTGGTGGTGGGACTTGAGGTTGTGGTGGTGGGACTTGAGGTTGTGGTGGTGGGACTTGAGGTTGTGGTGGTGGGACTTGAGGTTGTGGTGGTGGGACATGAGATTGTGGTGGCGCCTGACGTGGTGGTGGGGCTGGATGTTGTTGTGGTGGGGTTGGATGTTGTGGTGGTGAGGCTTGATGTTGTGCTGGGACTTGAGGTTGTCGTGGGGCTTGCTGTTGAGGGGGGTGCAGACGTGGTGGTGGGGATTGAGGTTGTGGTGGTGGGGCGTGATGTTGTGGTGGTGGGGCTTGAAGTTGTGCTGGGAGTTGAGGATGGGGTGCTGGGAGTTGAGGATGGGGTGGTGGGCCTTGATGTTGTGGTGGTGGGACTTGATATTGTGGTGGTGGGACTTGAGGTTGTGGTGGACGGACTTGAGGTTGTGGTTGAGGGACTTGAGGTTGTGGTGGAGGGACTTGAGGTTGTGGTGGCGCCTAACGTGGTGGTGGGGCTTGAGGTTGTGGTGGTGGGGCTTGATGTTGTGGTGGTGGGGCTTGAAGTTGTGCTGGGAGTTGAGGATGGGGTGGTGGGAGTTGAGGATGGGGTGGTGGGGTTTGATGTTGTGGTGGTGGGACTTGAGGTTTTGGTGGTGGGACTTGAGGTTGTGGTGGAGGGACTTGAGGTTGTGGAGGCATCTGACGTGGTTGTGGGGACAGACGTTGTGATGGGGTCTGATGTTGTTGTGGGTCCTGACATGGTAGTGGGACTTGAGGTTGCGGTGCTTGATGTTGTGGTGGTGGGGCTTAATGTTGTGGAGGCGCCTGATGAGGTTGTGGGACTTGAGGGGTTGGTGGTGGGACTTGATGTTGTCGTGGAGGTGCTTGAGGTCGTGGCGGGACTTGTTGCTGTGGTGGGGCTCGTACATTTTGGATCCTTTGACTTTGAATTGGACTTTGAACAAGAAGGTGGATAATGGGTTTCTGTAAAGGTTAGAAAGAAGAAAGAGGTAGGACAAAACAGAAATATAGATCCAATAATTAATATACATTACGTATATCATGTGACTGTTACAAAGAACACATTCAAAAACTCTGTAAAAGGAAATTGACTAAAAAAGAGATTGTGAAACTTACTACTGCTTTTTTCTTGTGAATCGCCAGAAGAATCCTCCTCCGAACTTGATTTTGTGTGACTTGACATTTTGGTGGGACTTCTGGTTGTGATTTTGGGGCTTGGTGTTGTGACAGGGGGGCTTTGTGTTGTGGTGGTGGGACTTGAAGTAGTGGTGGTGGGACTTGAGGTTGTGGTGGTTGGACTCGAGGTTGTGGTGGTCGGACTTGAGGTTGTGGTGGCGCCTGACGTGGTAGTGGGGCTGGATGTTGTGGTGGTGGGGCTTGATGTTGTGTAGGGACTTGAGGTTGTTGTTGGGCTTGCTGTTGAGGGGGGTACTGACGTGGTGGTGGGGCTTGAGGTTGTGGTGGTGGGGCTTGAAGTTGTGCTGGGAGTTGAGGATCGGGTGGTGGGGCTTGAGGTTGTGGTGGTGGGGCTTGATGTTGTGGTGGTGGGGCTTGAAGTTGTGCTGGGAGTTGAGGATGGGGTGCTGGGAGTTGAGGATGGGGTGGTTGGCCTTGATGTTGTGGTGGTGGGACTTGAGGTTGTGGTTGTGGGGCTTGATGTTATGGTGGTGGGGCTTGAAGTTGTGCTGGGAGTTGAGGATGGGGTGGTGGGAGTTGAGGATGGGATGGTGGGGCTTGATGTTGTGGTGGTGGGGCTTGAGGTTGTGGTGGTGGGACTTGAGGATGTGGTGGTGGGACTTGAGGTTGTGGTGGCACCTGACGTTGTGGTGGGGCTGGATGTTGTGGTGGTGGGGCTAGATGTGCTGGGAGTTGAGGATGGGGTGCTGGGAGTTGAGGATGGGGTGGTGGGGCTTGATGTTGTGGTGGTGGGACTTGAGGTTGTGGTGGTGGGACTTGAGGTTGTGGTGGCGCCTGACGTGGTGGTGGGGCTGGATGTTGTTGTGGTGGGGTTGGATGTTGTGGTGGTGAGGCTTGATGTTGTGCTGGGACTTGAGGTTGTCGTGGGGCTTGCTGTTGAGGGGGGTGCAGACGTGGTGGTGGGGCTTGAGGTTGTGGTGATGGGGCTTGAGGTTGTGGTTGTGGGGCTTGATGTTATGGTGGTGGGGCTTGAAGTTGTGCTGGGAGTTGAGGATGGGGTGGTGGGGCTTGAGGTTGTGGGGCTTGAGGTTGTGGTTGTGGGGCTTGATGTTATGGTGGTGGGGCTTGAAGTTGTGCTGGGAGTTGAGGATGGGGTGGTGGGGTTTGATGTTGTGGTGGTGGGGCTTGAAGTTGTGCTGGGAGTTGAGGATGGGGTGGTGGGGTTTGATGTTGTGGTGGTGGGGCTTGAAGTTGTGCTGGGAGTTGAGGATGGGGTGGTGGGGCTTGAGGTTGTGGTGGTGGGACTTGAGGTTGTGGTGGGACTTGAGGTTGTGGTGGGACTTGAGGTTGTGATGGCGCCTGACGTGGTGGTGGGGCTCGAGGTTGTGGTGGTGGGGCTTGAAGTTGTGCTGGGAGTTGAGGTTGTCCTGGGGCTTGCTGTTGAGGCGGTTGCTGACGTGGTGGTGGGGCTTGAGGTTGTGGTGATGGGGCTTGAGGTTGTGGTGGTGGGGCTTGATGTTGTGGTGGTGGGGCTTGAAGTTGTGCTGGGAGTTGAGGATGGGGTGGTGGGGCTTGAGGTTGTGGTGGTGGGGCTTGAAGTTGTGCTGTGAGTTGAGGATGGGGTGCTGGGAGTTGAGGATGGGGTGGTGGGCCTTGATGTTGTGGTGGTGGGAGTTGAGGTTGTAGTGCTTTTTTCTTGTGAATCGCCAGAAGAATCCTCCTCTGAACTTGATTTTGTGTGGCTTGACATTTTGGTGGGACTTCTGGTTGTGATTTTGGGGCTTGGTGTTGTGACAGGGGGGCTTTGTGTTGTGGTGGTGGGGCTTGAGGTTGTGGTGGTTGGACTCGAGGTTGTGGTGGTGGGACTTGAGGTTGTGGTGGCGCCTGACGTGGTAGTGGGGCTGGATGTTGTGGTGGTGGGGCTTGATGTTGTGTAGGGACTTGAGCTTGTTGTTGGGCTTGCTGTTGAGGGGGGTACTGACGTGGTGGTGGGGCTTGAGGTTGTGGTGGTGGGGCTTGAAATTGTGCTGGGAGTTGAGGATGGGGTGTTGGGAGTTGAGGATGGTGTGGTGGGGCTTGATGTTGTGGTGGTGGGACTTGAGGTTGTGGTGGTGGGACTTGAGGTTGTGGTGGTGGGACTTGAGGTTGTGGTTGAGGGACTTGAGGTTGTGGTGGCGCCTGACGTGGTGGTGGGGCTTGTTGTTGTGGTGATGGGGCTTGAGGTTGTGGTGGTGGGGCTTGATGTTATGGTGGTGGGGCTTGAAGTTGTGATGGGAGTTGAGGATGGGGTGCCGGGAGTTGAGGATGGGATGGTGGGGCTTGATGTTGTGGTGGTGGGGCTTGAGGTTGTGGTGGTGGGACTTGAGGATGTGGTGGTGGGACTTGAGGTTGTGGTGGCACCTGACGTTGTGGTGGGGCTGGATGTTGTGGTGGTGGGGCTAGATGTGCTGGGAGTTGAGGATGGGGTGCTGGGAGTTGAGGATGGGGTGGTGGGGCTTGATGTTGTGGTGGTGGGACTTGAGGTTGTGGTGGTGGGACTTGAGGTTGTGGTGGCGCCTGACGTGGTGGTGGGGCTGGATGTTGTTGTGGTGGGGTTGGATGTTGTGGTGGTGAGGCTTGATGTTGTGCTGGGACTTGAGGTTGTCGTGGGGCTTGCTGTTGAGGGGGGTGCAGACGTGGTGGTGGGGCTTGAGGTTGTGGTGATGGGGCTTGAGGTTGTGGTGGTGGGGCTTGATGTTATGGTGGTGGGGCTTGAAGTTGTGCTGGGAGTTGAGGATGGGGTGGTGGGGCTTGAGGTTGGGGTGGTAGGACTTGAGGTTGTGGTGGGACTTGAGGTTGTGGTGGCTCCTGACGTGGTGGTGGGGCTTGATGTTGTGGTGGTGGAGCTTGAAGTTGTGCTGGGAGTTGAGGATGGGGTGCTGGGAGTTGAGGATGGGGTGGTGGGGTTTGATGTTGTGGTGGTGGGGCTTGATGTTGTGCTGGGAGTTGAGGATGGGGTGGTGGGGCTTGAGGTTGTGGTGGTGGGGCTTGAAGTTGTGCTGTGAGTTGAGGATGGGGTGCTGGGAGTTGAGGATGGGGTGGTGGGCCTTGATGTTGTGGTGGTGGGAGTTGAGGTTGTAGTGCTTTTTTCTTGTGAATCGCCAGAAGAATCCTCCTCTGAACTTGATTTTGTGTGGCTTGACATTTTGGTGGGACTTCTGGTTGTGATTTTGGGGCTTGGTGTTGTGACAGGGGGGCTTTGTGTTGTGGTGGTGGGGCTTGAGGTTGTGGTGGTTGGACTCGAGGTTGTGGTGGTGGGACTTGAGGTTGTGGTGGCGCCTGACGTCGTAGTGGGGCTGGATGTTGTGGTGGTGGGGCTTGATGTTGTGTAGGGACTTGAGCTTGTTGTTGGGCTTGCTGTTGAGGGGGGTACTGACGTGGTGGTGGGGCTTGAGGTTGTGGTTGAGGGACTTGAGGTTGTGGTGGCGCCTGACGTGGTGGTGGGGCTTGTTGTTGTGGTGATGGGGCTTGAGGTTGTGGTGGTGGGGCTTGATGTTATGGTGGTGGGGCTTGAAGTTGTGATGGGAGTTGAGGATGGGGTGCCGGGAGTTGAGGATGGGATGGTGGGGCTTGATGTTGTGGTGGTGGGGCTTGAGGTTGTGGTGGTGGGACTTGAGGATGTGGTGGTGGGACTTGAGGATGTGGTGGTGGGACTTGAGGTTGTGGTGGCACCTGACGTTGTGGTGGGGCTGGATGTTGTGGTGGTGGGGCTAGATGTGCTGGGAGTTGAGGATGGGGTGGTGGGGCTTGATGTTGTGGTGGTGGGGCTTGATGTTGTGGTGGTGGGACTTGAGGTTGTGGTGGCGCCTGACGTGGTGGTGGGGCTGGATGTTGTTGTGGTGGGGTTGGATGTTGTGGTGGTGAGGCTTGATGTTGTGCTGGGACTTGAGGTTGTCGTGGGGCTTGCTGTTGAGGGGGGTGCAGACGTGGTGGTGGGGCTTGAGGTTGTGGTGATGGGGCTTGAGGTTGTGGTGGTGGGGCTTGATGTTATGGTGGTGGGGCTTGAAGTTGTGCTGGGAGTTGAGGATGGGGTGCCGGGAGTTGAGGATGGGGTGGTGGGGCTTGATGTTGTGGTGCTGGGGCTTGAGGTTGTGGTGGTGGGACTTGAGGATGTGGTGGTGGGACTTGAGGTTGTGGTGGCACCTGACGTTGTGGTGTGGCTGGATGTTGTGGTGGTGGGGCAAGATGTGCTGGGAGTTGAGGATGGGGTGGTGGGGCTTGATGTTGTGGTGGTGGGACTTGAGGTTGTGGGACTTGAGGTTGTGGTGGTGGGACTTGAGGTTGTGGTGGTGGGACTTGAGGTTGTGGTGGAGGGACTTGAGGTTGTGTTGGAGGGACTTGAGGTTGTGGTGGCGCCTGACGTGGTGGTGGGGCTGGATGTTGTTGTGGTGGGGTTGGATGTTGTGGTGGTGAGGCTTGATGTTGTGCTGGGACTTGAGGTTGTCGTGGGGCTTGCTGTTGAGGGGGGTGCAGACGTGGTGGTTGGATTTGAGGTTGTGGTGGTGGGGCTTGAAGTTGTGCTGGGAGTTGAGGATGGGGTGGTGGGGCTTGAGGTTGGGGTGGTAGGACTTGAGGTTGTGGTGGGACTTGAGGTTGTGGTGGCTCCTGACGTGGTGGTGGGGCTTGATGTTGTGGTGGTGGAGCTTGAAGTTGTGCTGGGAGTTGAGGATGGGGTGCTGGGAGTTGAGGATGGGGTGGTGGGGTTTGATGTTGTGGTGGTGGGGCTTGATGTTGTGCTGGGATTTGAGGATGGGGTGGTGGGGTTTGATGTTGTGGTGGTGGGACTTGATGTTGTCGTGGAGGTGCTTGAGGTCGTGGCGGGACTTGTTGTTGTGGTGGGGCTCGTACATTTTGGATCCTTTGACTTTGAATTGGACTTTGAACAAGAAGGTGGATCATGGGTTTCTGTAAAGGTTAGAAAGAAGAAAGAGGTAGGACAAAACAGAAATATAGATCCAAGAATTAATATACATTACGTATATCATGTGACTGTTACAAAGAACACATTCAAAAACTCCGTAAAAGGAAATTGACTAAAAAAGAGATTGTGAAACTTACTACTGCTTTTTTCTTGTGAATCGCCAGAAGAATCCTCCTCCGAACTTGATTTTGTGTGGCTTGACATTTTGGTGGGACTTCTGGTTGTGATTTTGGGGCTTGGTGTTGTGACAGGGGGGCTTTGTGTTGTGGTGGTGGGACTTGAAGTAGTGGTGGTGGGACTTGAGGTTGTGATGGTTGGATTCGAGGTTGTAGTGGTGGGACTTGAGGTTGTGGTGGCGCCTGACGTGGTATTGGGGCTGGATGTTGTGGTGGTGGGGCTTGATGTTGTGTAGGGACTTGAGGTTGTTGTTGGGCTTGCTGTTGAGGGGGGTACTGACGTGGTGGTGGGATTTGAGGTTGTGGTGGTGGGGCTTGAAGTTGTGCTGGGAGTTGAGGATGGGATGCTGGGAGTTGAGGATGGGGTGGTGGGGTTTGATGTTGTGGTGGTGGGACTTGATGTTGTCGTGGAGGTGCTTGAGGTCGTGGCGGGACTTGTTGTTGTGGTAGGGCTCGTACATTTTGGATCCTTTGACTTTGAATTGGACTTTGAACAAGAAGGTGGATCATGGGTTTCTGTAAAGGTTAGAAAGAAGAAAGAGGTAGGACAAAACAGAAATATAGATCCAAGAATTAATATACATTACGTATATCATGTGACTGTTACAAAGAACACATTCAAAAACTCCGTAAAAGGAAATTTACTAAAAAAGAGATTGTGAAACTTACTACTGCTTTTTTCTTGTGAATCGCCAGAAGAATGCTCCTCCGAACTTGATTTTGTGTGGCTTGACATTTTGGTGGGACTTCTGGTTGTGATTTTGGGGCTTGGTGTTGTGACAGGGGGGCTTTGTGTTGTGGTGGTGGGACTTGAAGTAGTGGTGGTGGGACTTGAGGTTGTGGTGGTTGGACTCGAGGTTGTGGTGGTGGGACTTGAGGTTGTGGTGGCGCCTGACGTGATAGTGGGGCTGGATGTTGTGGTGGTGGGGCTTGATGTTGTGTAGGGACTTGAGGTTGTTGTTGGGCTTGCTGTTGAGGGGGGTACTGACGTGGTGGTGGGATTTGAGGTTGTGGTGGTGGGGCTTGAAGTCGTGCTGGGAGTTGAGGATGGGGTGCTGGGAGTTGAGGATGGGGTGGTGGGGCTTGAGGTTGGGGTGGTAGGACTTGAGGTTGTGGTGGGACTTGAGGTTGTGGTGGGACTTGAGGTTGTGGTGGCTCCTGACGTGGTGGTGGGGCTTGATGTTGTGGTGGTGGGGCTTGATGTTGTGAAGGGAGTTGAGGATGGGGTGCTGGGAGTTGAGGATGGGGTGGTGGGGTTTGCTGTTGTGGTGGTGGGACTTGAGGTTGTGGTGGTGGGGTTTGATGTTGTGGTGGTGGGGTTTGATGTTGTGGTGGTGGGGCTTGATGTTGTGGTGGGACTTGAGGTTGTCCTGGGGCTTGCTGTTGAGGGGGTTGCTGACGTGGTGGTGGGGCTTGAGGTTGTGGTGATGGGGCTTGAGGTTGTGGTGGTGGGGCTTGATGTTGTGGTGGTGGGGCTTGATGTTGTGCTGGGAGTTGAGGATGGGGTGCTGGGAGTTGAGGATGGGGTGGTGGGGTTTGATGTTGTGGTGGTGGGACTTGATGTTGTCGTGGAGGTGCTTGAGGTCGTGGCAGGACTTGTTGTTGTGGTGGGGCTCGTACATTTTGGATCCTTTGACTTTGAATTGGACTTTGAACAAGAAGGTGGATCATGGGTTTCTGTAAAGGTTGATGTCGTGGTGGTGGGGCTTGAAGTTGTATTGGGAGCTGAGGATGGGGTGGTGGGGCTTGAGGTTGTGGTGGTGGGGCTTGATGTTGTGGTGGTGGGACTTGAGGTTGTGGTGGTGGGACTTGAGGTTGTGGTTGAGGGACTTGAGGTTGTGGTGTCGCCTAACGTGGTGGTGGGGCTTGAGGTTGTGGTGGTGGGGCTTGATGTTGTGGTGGTGGGGCTTGAAGTTGTGCTGGGAGTTGAGGATGGTGTGCCGGGAGTTGAGGATGGGGTGGTGGGGTTTGATGTTGTGGTGGTGGGGCTTGAAGTTGTGCAGGGAGTTGAGGATGGGGTGGTGGGGCTTGAGGTTGTGGTGGTGGGGCTTGATGTTGTGGTGATGGGGCTTGAAGTTGTGCTGGGAGTTGAGGATGGGGTGGTGGGGCTTGAGGTTGTGGTGGTGGGACTTGAGGTTGTGGTGGTGGGACTTGAGGTTGTGGTGGAGGGACTTGAGGTTGTGGTGGAGGGACTTGAGGTTGTGGTGGCTCCTGACGTGGTGGTGGGGCTTGAGGTTGTGGGGCTTGATGTTGTGGTGGTGGGGCTTGAAATTGTGCTGGGAGTTGAGGATGGGGTGGTGGGGCTTGAGGTTGTGGTGGTGGGACTTGAGGTTGTGGTGGTGGGACTTGAAGTAGTGGTGGTGTGACTTGAGGTTGTGGTTGAGGGACTTGAGGTTGTGGTGGCGCCTGACGTGGTGGTGGGGCTGGTTGTTGTGGTGGTGGGGCTTGATGTTGTGGTGGGACTTGAGGTTGTCCTGGGGCTTGCTGTTGAGGGGGTTGCTGACGTGGTGGTGGGGCTTGAGGTTGTGGTGATGGGGCTTGAGGTTGTGGTGGGACTTGAGGTTGTGGTGGCGCCTGACGTGGTGGTGGGGCTTGAGGTTGTGGTGGTGGGGCTTGATGTTGTGGTGGTGGGGCTTGAAGTTGTGCTGGGAGTTGAGGATGGGGTGGTGGGACTTGAGGTTGTGGTGGTGGGACTTGAGGTTGTGGTTGAGGGACTTGAGGTTGTGGTGGCGCCTGACGTGGTGGTGGGGCTTGATGTTGTGGTGGTGGGGCTTGAAGTTGTGCTGGGAGTTGAGGATGGGGTGCTGTGAGTTGAGGATGGGGTGGTGGGCCTTGATGTTGTGGTGGTGGGACTTGAGGTTGTGGTGGTGGGACTTGAGGTTGTGGTGGTGGGACTTGAGGTTGTGGTGGCTCCTGACGTGGTGGTGGGGCTTGAGGTTGTGGGGCTTGATGTTGTGGTGGTGGGGCTTGAAGTTGTGCTGGGAGTTGAGGATGGGGTGGTGGGGCTTGAGGTTGTGGGGCTTGATGTTGTGGTGGTGGGGCTTGAAGTTGTTTTGGGAGTTGAGAATGGGGTGGTGGGGCTTGAGGTTGTGGTGGTGGGGCTTGAAGTTGTGCTGGGAGTTGTGGATGGGGTGCTGGGAGTTGAGGATGGGGTGGTGGGGTTTGATGTTGTGGTGGTGGGACTTGATGTTGTCGTGGAGGTGCTTGAGGTCGTGGCGGGACTTGTTGTGGTGGGGCTCGTACATTTTGGATCCTTTGACTTTGAATTGGACTTTGAACAAGAAGGTGGATCATGGGTTTCTGTAAAGGTTAGAAAGAAGAAAGAGGTAGGACAAAACAGAAATATAAAATCCATGAATTAATATATATTACGTATATCATGTGACTGTTACAAAGAACACATTCAAAAACTCCGTAAAAGGAAATTGACTAAAAAAGAGATTGTAAAACTTACTAGTGCTTTTTTCTTGTGAATCGCCAGAAGAATCCTCCTCTGAACTTGATTTTGTGTGGCTTGACATTTTGGTGGGACTTCTGGTTGTGATTTTGGGGCTTGGTGTTGTGACAGGGGGGCTTTGTGTTGTGGTGGTGGGACTTGAAGTAGTGGTGGTGGGACTTGAGGTTGTGGTTGAGGGACTTGAGGTTGTGGTGGCGCCTGACGTGGTGGTGGGGCTGGTTGTTGTGGTGGTGGGGCTTGATGTTGTGGTGGGACTTGAGGTTGTCCTGGGGCTTGCTGTTGAGGGGGTTGCTGACGTGGTGGTGGGGCTTGAGGTTGTGGTGATGGGGCTTGAGGTTGTGGTGGGACTTGAGGTTGTGGTGGCGCCTGACGTGGTGGTGGGGCTTGAGGTTGTGGTGGTGGGGCTTGATGTTGTGGTGGTGGGGCTTGAAGTTGTGCTGGGAGTTGAGGTTGTCTTGGGGCTTGCTGTTGAGGGGGTTGCTGACGTGGTGGTGGGGCTTGAGGTTGTGGTGATGGGGCTTGAGGTTGTGGTGGTGGGACTTGAGGTTGTGGTGGTGGGGCTTGAAGTTGTGCTGGGAGTTGAGGATGGGGTGGTGGGGCTTGAGGTTGTGGTGGTTGGGCTTGATGTTGTGGTGGTGGGGCTTGAAGTTGTGCTGGGAGTTGAGGATGGTGTGGTGGGGCTTGATGTTGTGGTGGTGGGACTTGAGGTTGTGGTTGAAGGACTTGAGGTTGTGGTGGCGCCTGACGTGGTGGTGGGGCTGGTTGTTGTGGTGGTGGGGCTTGAAGTTGTGCTGGGAGTTGAGGATGGGGTGGAGGGAGTTGATGTTGTGGTGTTGGGACTTGAGGTTGTGGTGGTGGGACTTGAGGTTGTGGTGGTGGGACTTGAGGTTGTGGGGGAGGGACTTGAGGTTGTGGTGGAGGGACTTGAGGTTGTGGTGGCGCCTGACGTGGTGGTGGGGCTTGAGGTTGTGGTGGTGGGGCTTGAGGTTGTGGTGATGGGGCTTGAGGTTGTGGTGGTGGGACTTGAGGTTGTGGTGGTGGGGCTTGAAGTTGTGCTGGGAGTTGAGGATGGGGTGGTGGGGCTTGAGGTTGTGGTGGTGGGGCTTGATGTTGTGGTGGTGGGGCTTGAAGTTGTGCTGGGAGTTGAGGATGGGGTGGTGGGACTTGAGGATGGGGTGGTGGGCCTTGATGTTGTGGTGGTGGGACTTGAGCTTGTGGTGGTGGGACTTGAGGTTGTGGTGGAGGGAATTGAGATTGTGGTGGAGGGACCTGAGGTTGTGGTGGTGGGGCTTGATGTTGTGGTGGTGGGGCTTGAAGTTGTGCTGGGAGTTGAGGATGGGGTGGTGGGGCTTGAGGTTGTGGTGGTGGGGCTTGATGTTGTGGTGGTGGGGCTTGAAGTTGTGCTGGGAGTTGAGGATGGGGTGGTGGGCCTTGATGTTGTGGTGGTGGGACTTGAGGTTGTGGTGGTGGGACTTGAGGTTGTGGTGGTGGGGCTTGAGGTTGTGCTGGGAGTTGAGGATGGGGTGGTGGTCCTTGAAGTTGTGGTGGTGGGACTTGAGGTTGTGGTGGTGGGACTTGAGGTTGTGGTTGAGGGACTTGAGGTTGTGGTGGCGCCTGACGTGGTGGTGGGGCTGGTTGTTGTGGTGGTGGGGCTTGATGTTATGGTGGTGGGGCTTGAAGTTGTGCTGGGAGCTGAGGATGGGGTGCTGTGAGTTGAGGATGGGGTGCTGTGAGTTGAGGATGGGGTGGTGGGCCTTGATGTTGTGGTGGTGGGACTTGAGGTTGTGGTGGTGGGACTTGAGGTTGTGGTGGTGGGACTTGAGGTTGTGGTGGTGGGGCTTGAGGTTGTGCTGGGAGTTGAGGATGGGGTGGTGGGGCTTGAGGTTGTGGTGGTGGGGCTTGATGTTGTGGTGGTGGGGCTTGAAGTTGTGCTGGGAGTTGAGGATTGGATGGTGGGGCTTGAGGTTGTGGTGGTGGGGCTTGATGTTGTGGTGGTGGGGCTTGAGGTTGTGGTGGTGGGACTTGAGGTTGTGGTGGTGGGACTTGAGGTTGTGGTGGAGGGGCTTGAAGTTGTGCTGGGAGTTGAGGATGGGGTGCTGGGAGTTGAGGATGGGGTGGTGGGCCTTGATGTTGTGGTGGTGGGACTTGAGGTTGTGGTGGTGGGACGTGAGGTTGTAGTGCTTTTTTCTTGTGAATCGCTAGAAGAATCCTCCTCTGAACTTGATTTTTTGTGGCTTGACATTTTAGTGGGACTTCTGGTTGTGATTTTGGGGCTTGGTGTTGTGACAGGGGGGCTTTGTGTTGTGGTGGTGGGACTTGAGGTTGTGGTGGTTGGACGCGAGGTTGTGGTGGTGGGGCTTGAAATTGTGCTGGGAGTTGAGGATGGGGTGCTGGGAGTTGAGGATGGTGTGGTGGGGCTTGATGTTGTGGTGGTGGGACTTGAGGTTGTGGTTGAGGGACTTGAGGTTGTGGTGGCGCCTGACGTGGTGGTGGGGCTGGTTGTTGTGGTGGTGGGGCTTGATGTTGTGGTGGGACTTGAGGTTGTCCTGGGGCTTGCTGTTGAGGGGGTTGCTGACGTGGTGGTGGGGCTTGAGGTTGTGGTGATGGGGCTTGAGGTTGTGGTGGTGGGACTTGAAGTTGTGCTGGGAGCTGAGGATGGGGTGCCGGGAGTTGATGTTGTGGTGGTGGGGCTTGAAGTTTTGCTGGGAGTTGAGGATGGTGTGGTGGGGCTTGATGTTGTGGTGGTGGGACTTGAGGTTGTGGTGGTGGGGCTTGAGGTTGTGGTGGTGGGGCTTGATGTTATGGTGGTGGGGCTTGAAGTTGTGCTGGGAGTTGAGGATGGGGTGGTGGGGCTTGAGGTTGTGGTGGTTGGGCTTGATGTTGTGGTGGTGGGGCTTGAAGTTGTGCTGGGAGTTGAGGATGGTGTGGTGGGGCTTGATGTTGTGGTGGTGGGACTTGAGGTTGTGGTGGTGGGACTTGAGGTTGTGGTTGAGGGACTTGAGGTTGTGGTGGCGCCTGACGTGGTGGTGGGGCTGGTTGTTGTGGTGGTGGGGCTTGATGTTGTGGTTGGACTTGAGGTTGTCCTGGGGCTTGCTGTTGAGGGGGTTGCTGACGTTGTGGTGGGGCTTGAAGTTGTGCTGTGAGTTGAGGATGGGGTGCTGTGAGTTGAGGATGGGGTGGTGGGCCTTGATGTTGTGGTGGAGGGACTTGAGGTTGTGGTGGCTCCTGACGTGGTGGTGGGGCTTGAGGTTGTGGTGGTGGGGCTTGATGTTGTGGTGGTGGGGCTTGAAGTTGTGCTGGGAGTTGAGGATGGGGTGGTGGGGCTTGAGGTTGTGGGGCTTGATGTTGTGGTGGTGGGGCTTGAAGTTGTGCTGGGAGTTGAGGATGGGGTGGTGGGGCTTGAGGTTGTGGTGGTTGGGCTTGATGTTGTGGTGGTGGGGCTTGAAGTTGTGCTGGGAGTTGAGGATGGTGTGGTGGGGCTTGATGTTGTGGTGGTGGGACTTGAGGTTGTGGTGGTGGGACTTGAGGTTGTGGTTGAGGGACTTGAGGTTGTGGTGGCGCCTGACGTGGTGGTGGGGCTGGTTGTTGTGGTGGTGGGGCTTGATGTTGTGGTTGGACTTGAGGTTGTCCTGGGGCTTGCTGTTGAGGGGGTTGCTGACGTGGTGGTGGGGCTTGAAGTTGTGCTGTGAGTTGAGGATGGGGTGCTGTGAGTTGAGGATGGGGTGGTGGGCCTTGATGTTGTGGTGGTGGGACTTGAGGTTGTGGTGGTGGGACTTGAGGTTGTGGTGGAGGGACTTGAGGTTGTGGTGGCTCCTGACGTGGTGGTGGGGCTTGATGTTGTGGTTGGACTTGAGGTTGTCCTGGGGCTTGCTGTTGAGGGGGTTGCTGACGTGGTGGTGGGGCTTGAAGTTGTGCTGTGAGTTGAGGATGGGGTGCTGTGAGTTGAGGATGGGGTGGTGGGCCTTGATGTTGTGGTGGTGGGACTTGAGGTTGTGGTGGTGGGACTTGAGGTTGTGGTGGTGGGACTTGAGGTTGTGGTGGAGGGACTTGAGGTTGTGGTGGCTCCTGACGTGGTGGTGGGGCTTGAGGTTGTGGTGGTGGGGCTTGATGTTGTGGTGGTGGGGCTTGAAGTTGTGCTGGGAGTTGAGGATGGGGTGGTGGGGCTTGAGGTTGTGGGGCTTGATGTTGTGGTGGTGGGGCTTGAAGTTGTGCTGGGAGTTGAGAATGGGGTGGTGGGGCTTGAGGTTGTGGTGGTGGGGCTTGATGTTGTGGTGGTGGGGCTTGAAGTTGTGCTGGGAGTTGAGGATGGGGTGCTGGGAGTTGAGGATGGGGTGGTGGGGTTTGATGTTGTGGTGGTGGGACTTGATGTTGTCGTGGAGGTGCTTGAGGTCGTGGCGGGACTTGTTGTTGTGGTGGGGCTCGTACATTTTGGATCCTTTGACTTTGAATTGGACTTTGAACAAGAAGGTGAATCATGGGTTTCTGTAAAGGTTAGAAAGAAGAAAGAGGTAGGACAAAACAGAAATATAAAATCCAAGAATTAATATACATTACGTATATCATGTGACTGTTACAAAGAACACATTCAAAAACTCCGTAAAAGGAAATTGACTAAAAAAGAGATTGTAAAACTTACTAGTGCTTTTTTCTTGTGAATCGCCAGAAGAATCCTCCTCTGAACTTGATTTTGTGTGGCTTGACATTTTGGTGGGACTTCTGGTTGTGATTTTGGGGCTTGGTGTTGTGACAGGGGGGCTTTGTGTTGTGGTGGTGGGACTTGAAGTAGTGGTGGTGGGACTTGAGGTTGTGGTTGAGGGACTTGAGGTTGTGGTGGCGCCTGACGTGGTGGTGGGGCTGGTTGTTGTGGTGGTGGTGGGGCTTGATGTTGTGGTGGTGGGGCTTGAAGTTGTGGTTATGGGGCTTGAGGTTGTGGTGGGACTTGAGGTTGTGGTGGCGCCTGACGTGGTGGTGGGTCTTGAGGTTGTGGTGGTGGGGCTTGATGTTGTGGTGGTGGGGCTTGAAGTTGTGCTGGGAGTTGAGGTTGTCTTGGGGCTTGCTGTTGAGGGGGTTGCTGACGTGGTGGTGGGGCTTGAGGTTGTGGTGATGGGGCTTGAGGTTGTGGTGGTGGGGCTTGAAGTTGTGCTGGGAGTTGAGGATGGGGTGGTGGGGCTTGAGGTTGTGGTGGTTGGGCTTGATGTTGTGGTGGTGGGGCTTGAAGTTGTGCTGGGAGCTGAGGATGGGGTGCTGTGAGTTGAGGATGGGGTGGTGGGCCTTGATGTTGTGGTGGTGGGACTTGAGGTTGTGGTGGTGGGACTTGAGGTTGTGGTGGTGGGACTTGAGGTTGTGGTGGTGGGGCTTGAGGTTGTGCTGGGAGTTGAGGATGGGGTGGTGGGGCTTGAGGTTGTGGTGGTGGGGCTTGATGTTGTGGTGGTGGGGCTTGAAGTTGTGCTGGGAGTTGAGGATTGGGTGGTGGGGCTTGAGGTTGTGGTGGTGGGGCTTGATGTTGTGGTGGTGGGGCTTGAAGTTGTGCTGGGAGTTGAGGATGGGGTGGTGGGACTTGAGGATGGGGTGGTGGGCCTTGATGTTGTGGTGGTGGGACTTGAGGTTGTGGTGGTGGGACTTGAGGTTGTGGTGGTGGGGCTTGAAGTTGTGCTGGGAGTTGAGGATGGGGTGGTGGGGCTTGATGTTGTGGTGGTGGGACTTGAGGTTGTGGTGGTGGGACTTGAGGTTGTGGTTGAGGGACTTGAGGTTGTGGTGCCTGACCTGGTGGTGGGGCTGGTTGTTGTGGTGGTGGGGCTTGATGTTATGGTGGTGGGGCTTGAAGTTGTGCTGGGAGCTGAGGATGGGGTGCTGTGAGTTGAGGATGGGGTGGTGGGCCTTGATGTTGTGGTGGTGGGACTTGAGGTTGTGGTGGTGGGACTTGAGGTTGTGGTGGTGGGACTTGAGGTTGTGGTGGTGGGGCTTGAGGTTGTGCTGGGAGTTGAGGATGGGGTGGTGGGGCTTGAGGTTGTGGTGGTGGGGCTTGATGTTGTGCTGGGAGTTGAGGATTGGGTGGTGGGGCTTGAGGTTTTGGTGGTGGGGCTTGATGTTGTGGTGGTGGGGCTTGAAGTTGTGCTGGGAGTTGAGGATGGGGTGGTGGGACTTGAGGATGGGGTGGTGGGCCTTGATGTTGTGGTGGTGGGACTTGAGCTTGTGGTGGTGGGACTTGAGGTTGTGGTGGAGGGAATTGAGATTGTGGTGGAGGGACCTGAGGTTGTGGTGGTGGGGCTTGATGTTGTGGTGGTGGGGCTTGAAGTTGTGCTGGGAGTTGAGGATGGGGTGGTGGGGCTTGAGGTTGTGGTGGTGGGGCTTGATGTTGTGGTGGTGGGGCTTGAAGTTGTTCTGGGAGTTGAGGATGGGGTGGTGGGGCTTGAGGTTGCGGTGGTGGGGCTTGAAGTTGTGCTGGGAGTTGAGGATGGGGTGCTGGGAGTTGAGGATGGTGTGGTGGGGCTTGATGTTGTGGTGGTGGGACTTGAGGTTGTGGTGGTGGGACTTGAGGTTGTGGTTGAGGGACTTGAGGTTGTGGTGGCGCCTGACGTGGTGGTGGGGCTGGTTGTTGTGGTGGTGGGGCTTGAAATTGTGCTGGGAGTTGAGGATGGGGTGCTGGGAGTTGAGGATGGGGTGGTGGGGCTTGAGGTTGTGGTGGTGGGGCTTGAAGTTGTGCTGGGAGTTGAGGATGGGGTGCTGGGAGTTGAGGATGGGGTGGTGGGCCTTGATGTTGTGGTGGTGGGACTTGAGGTTGTGGTGGTGGGACTTGATGTTGTAGTGCTTTTTTCTTGTGAATCGCCAGAAGAATCCTCCTCTGAACTTGATTTTGTGTGGCTTGACATTTTAGTGGGACTTCTGGTTGTGATTTTGGGGCTTGGTGTTGTGACAGGGGGGCTTTGTGTTGTGGTGGTGGGACTTGAGGTTGTGGTGGTGGGACTTGAGGTTGTGGTGGCGCCTGACGTGGTGTTGGGGCTTGAGGTTGTGGTGGTGTGGCTTGATGTTGTGGTGCTGGGGCTTGATGTTGTGGTGGTGGGGCTTGAAGTTGTGCTGGGAGTTGAGGATGGGGTGCTGGGAGTTGAGGATGGGGTGGTGGTCCTTGAAGTTGTGATGGTGGGACTTGAGGTTGTGGTGGTGGGACTTGAGGTTGTGGTGGAGGGAATTGAGATTGTGGTGGAGGGACTTGAGGTTGTGGTGGCGCCTGACGTGGTGGTGGGGCTTGAGGTTGTGGTGGTGTGGCTTGATGTTGTGGTGGTGGGGCTTGACGTTGTGCTCGGAGTTGAGGATGGGGTGCTGGGAGTTGAGGATGGGGTGGTGGGCCTTGATGTTGTGGTGGTGGGACTTGAGGTTGTGGTTGAGGGACTTGAGGTTGTGGTGGCGCCTGACGTGGTGGTGGGGCTGGTTGTTGTGGTGGTGGTGGGGCTTGATGTTGTGGTGGTGGGGCTTGAAGTTGTGGTGATGGGGCTTGAGGTTGTGGTGGGACTTGAGGTTGTGGTGGCGCCTGACGTGGTGGTGGGTCTTGAGGTTGTGGTGGTGGGGCTTGATGTTGTGGTGGTGGGGCTTGAAGTTGTGCTGGGAGTTGAGGTTGTCTTGGGGCTTGCTGTTGAGGGGGTTGCTGACGTGGTGGTGGGGCTTGAGGTTGTGGTGATGGGGCTTGAGGTTGTGGTGGTGGGGCTTGAAGTTGTGCTGGGAGTTGAGGATGGGGTGGTGGGGCTTGAGGTTGTGGTGGTTGGGCTTGATGTTGTGGTGGTGGGGCTTGAAGTTGTGCTGGGAGCTGAGGATGGGGTGCTGTGAGTTGAGGATGGGGTGGTGGGCCTTGATGTTGTGGTGGTGGGACTTGAGGTTGTGGTGGTGGGACTTGAGGTTGTGGTGGTGGGACTTGAGGTTGTGGTGGTGGGGCTTGAGGTTGTGCTGGGAGTTGAGGATGGGGTGGTGGGGCTTGAGGTTGTGGTGGTGGGGCTTGATGTTGTGGTGGTGGGGCTTGAAGTTGTGCTGGGAGTTGAGGATTGGGTGGTGGGGCTTGAGGTTGTGGTGGTGGGGCTTGATGTTGTGGTGGTGGGGCTTGAAGTTGTGCTGGGAGTTGAGGATGGGGTGGTGGGACTTGAGGATGGGGTGGTGGGCCTTGATGTTGTGGTGGTGGGACTTGAGGTTGTGGTGGTGGGACTTGAGGTTGTGGTGGTGGGGCTTGAAGTTGTGCTGGGAGTTGAGGATGGGGTGGTGGGGCTTGATGTTGTGGTGGTGGGACTTGAGGTTGTGGTGGTGGGACTTGAGGTTGTGGTTGAGGGACTTGAGGTTGTGGTGGCGCCTGACCTGGTGGTGGGGCTGGTTGTTGTGGTGGTGGGGCTTGATGTTATGGTGGTGGGGCTTGAAGTTGTGCTGGGAGCTGAGGATGGGGTGCTGTGAGTTGAGGATGGGGTGGTGGGCCTTGATGTTGTGGTGGTGGGACTTGAGGTTGTGGTGGTGGGACTTGAGGTTGTGGTGGTGGGACTTGAGGTTGTGGTGGTGGGGCTTGAGGTTGTGCTGGGAGTTGAGGATGGGGTGGTGGGGCTTGAGGTTGTGGTGGTGGGGCTTGATGTTGTGCTGGGAGTTGAGGATTGGGTGGTGGGGCTTGAGGTTTTGGTGGTGGGGCTTGATGTTGTGGTGGTGGGGCTTGAAGTTGTGCTGGGAGTTGAGGATGGGGTGGTGGGACTTGAGGATGGGGTGGTGGGCCTTGATGTTGTGGTGGTGGGACTTGAGCTTGTGGTGGTGGGACTTGAGGTTGTGGTGGAGGGAATTGAGATTGTGGTGGAGGGACCTGAGGTTGTGGTGGTGGGGCTTGATGTTGTGGTGGTGGGGCTTGAAGTTGTGCTGGGAGTTGAGGATGGGGTGGTGGGGCTTGAGGTTGTGGTGGTGGGGCTTGATGTTGTGGTGGTGGGGCTTGAAGTTGTTCTGGGAGTTGAGGATGGGGTGGTGGGGCTTGAGGTTGCGGTGGTGGGGCTTGAAGTTGTGCTGGGAGTTGAGGATGGGGTGCTGGGAGTTGAGGATGGTGTGGTGGGGCTTGATGTTGTGGTGGTGGGACTTGAGGTTGTGGTGGTGGGACTTGAGGTTGTGGTTGAGGGACTTGAGGTTGTGGTGGCGCCTGACGTGGTGGTGGGGCTGGTTGTTGTGGTGGTGGGGCTTGAAATTGTGCTGGGAGTTGAGGATGGGGTGCTGGGAGTTGAGGATGGGGTGGTGGGGCTTGAGGTTGTGGTGGTGGGGCTTGAAGTTGTGCTGGGAGTTGAGGATGGGGTGCTGGGAGTTGAGGATGGGGTGGTGGGCCTTGATGTTGTGGTGGTGGGACTTGAGGTTGTGGTGGTGGGACTTGATGTTGTAGTGCTTTTTTCTTGTGAATCGCCAGAAGAATCCTCCTCTGAACTTGATTTTGTGTGGCTTGACATTTTAGTGGGACTTCTGGTTGTGATTTTGGGGCTTGGTGTTGTGACAGGGGGGCTTTGTGTTGTGGTGGTGGGACTTGAGGTTGTGGTGGTGGGACTTGAGGTTGTGGTGGCGCCTGACGTGGTGGTGGGGCTTGAGGTTGTGGTGGTGTGGCTTGATGTTGTGGTGCTGGGGCTTGATGTTGTGGTGGTGGGGCTTGAAGTTGTGCTGGGAGTTGAGGATGGGGTGCTGGGAGTTGAGGATGGGGTGGTGGTCCTTGAAGTTGTGATGGTGGGACTTGAGGTTGTGGTGGTGGGACTTGAGGTTGTGGTGGAGGGAATTGAGATTGTGGTGGAGGGACTTGAGGTTGTGGTGGCGCCTGACGTGGTGGTGGGGCTTGAGGTTGTGGTGGTGTGGCTTGATGTTGTGGTGGTGGGGCTTGACGTTGTGCTCGGAGTTGAGGATGGGGTGCTGGGAGTTGAGGATGGGGTGGTGGGCCTTGATGTTGTGGTGGTGGGACTTGAGGTTGTGGTGGTGGGACTTGAGGTTGTGGTGGAGGGAATTGAGATTGTGGTGGCGCTTGACGTGGTGGTGGGGCTTGAGGTTGTGGTGGTGGGGCTTGAAGTTGTGCTGGGAGTTGAGGATGGGGTGGTGGGAGTTGATGTTGTGGTGTTGGGACTTGAGGTTGTGGTGGAGGGAATTGAGATTGTGGTGGAGGGACTTGAGGTTGTGGTGGCGCTTGACGTGGTGGTGGGGCTTGAGGTTGTGGTGGTGTGGCTTGATGTTGTGGTGCTGGGGCTTGATGTTGTGGTGGTGGGGCTTGAAGTTGTGCTGGGAGTTGAGGATGGGGTGCTGGGAGTTGAGGATGGGGTGGTGGTCCTTGAAGTTGTGGTGGTGGGACTTGAGGTTGTGGTGGTGGGACTTGAGGTTGTGGTGGAGGGAATTGAGATTGTGGTGGATGGACTTGAGGTTGTGGTGGCGCCTGACGTGGTGGTGGGGCTTGAGGTTGTGGTGGTGTGGCTTGATGTTGTGGTGGTGGGGCTTGACGTTGTGCTCGGAGTTGAGGATGGGGTGCTGGGAGTTGAGGATGGGGTTGTGGGCCTTGATGTTGTGGTGGTGGGACTTGAGGTTGTGGTGGTGGGACTTGAGGTTGTGGTGGAGGGAATTGAGATTGTGGTGGCGCTTGACGTGGTGGTGGGGCTTGAGGTTGTGGTGGTGGGGCTTGAAGTTGTGCTGGGAGCTGAGGATGGGGTGCCGGGAGTTGAGGTTGTGGTGGTGGGGCTTGATGTTGTGGTGGTGGGACTTGAGGTTGTGGTGGTGGGACTTGAGGTTGTGGGGGAGGGACTTGAGGTTGTGGGGGCGCTTGACGTGGTGGTGGGGCTTGAGGTTGTGGTGGTGTGGCTTGATGTTGTGGTGGTGTGGCTTGATGTTGTGGTGGTGGGGCTTGACGTTGTGCTCGGAGTTGAGGATGGGGTGCTGGGAGTTGAGGATGGGGTGGTGGGCCTTGATGTTGTGGTGGTGGGACTTGAGGTTGTGGTGGTGGGACTTGAGGTTGTGGTGGAGGGAATTGAGATTGTGGTGGCGCTTGACGTGGTGGTGGGGCTTGAGGTTGTGGTGGTGGGGCTTGAAGTTGTGCTGGGAGCTGAGGATGGGGTGCCGGGAGTTGAGGTTGTGGTGGTGGGGCTTGATGTTGTGGTGGTGGGGCTTGAAGTTGTGCTGGGAGTTGAGGATGGGGTGCTAGGAGTTGAGGAAGGGGTGCTTGGAGTTGATGTTGTGGTGGTGGGACTTGAGGTTGTGGTGGTGGGACTTGAGGTTGTGGTGGTGGGACTTGAAGTTGTGCTGGGAGTTGAGGATGGGGTGGTGGGACTTGAGGTTGTGGTGGTGGGACTTGAGGTTGTGGTTGAGGGACTTGAGGTTGTGGTGGCGCCTGACGTGGTGGTGGGGCTGGTTGTTGTGGTGGTGGGGCTTGATGTTGTGGTGGGACTTGAGGTTGTCCTGGGGCTTGCTGTTGAGGGGGTTGCTGACGTGGTGGTGGGGCTTGAGGTTGTGGTGATGGGGCTTGAGGTTGTGGTGGTGGGGCTTGAAGTTGTGCTGGGAGCTGAGGATGGGGTGGTGGGGCTTAAGGTTGTGGTGGTGGGGCTTGAAGTTGTGCTGGGAGTTGAGGATGGGGTGCTGGGAGTTGAGGTTGTGGTGGTGGGACTTGAGGTTGTGGTGGTGGGACTTGAGGTTGTGGTGGAGGGACTTGAGGTTGTGGTGGAGGGACTTGAAGTTGTGCTGGGAGTTGAGGATGGGGTGGTGGGGCTTGAGGTTGTGGTGGTGGGGCTTGAAGTTGTGCTGGGAGTTGAGGATGGGGTGCTGGGAGTTGAGGATGGGGTGGTGGGCCTTGATGTTGTGGTGGTGGGACTTGAGGTTGTGGTGGTGGGACTTGAGGTTGTAGTGCTTTTTTCTTGTGAATCGCCAGAAGAATCCTCCTCTGAACTTGATTTTGTGTGGCTTGACATTTTGGTGGGACTTCGTGTTGTGATTTTGGGGCTTGGTGTTGTGACAGGGGGGCTTTGTGTTGTGGTGGTGGGACTCGAGGTTGTGGTGGTGGGACTTGAGGTTGTGGTGGCGCCTGACGTGGTAGTGGGGCTGGATGTTGTGGTGGTGGGGCTTGATGTTGTGTAGGGACTTGAGGTTGTTGTTGGGCTTGCTGTTGAGGGGGGTACTGACGTGGTGGTGGGGCTTGAGGTTGTGGTGGTGGGGCTTGAAATTGTGCTGGGAGTTGAGGATGGGGTGCTGGGAGTTGAGGATGGTGTGGTGGGAGTTGAGGATGGTGTGGTGGGGCTTGATGTTGTGGTGGTGGGACTTGAGGTTGTTGTGGTGGGACTTGAGGTTGTGGTTGAGGGACTTGAGGTTGTGGTGGCGCCTGACGTGGTGGTGGGGCTGGTTGTTGTGGTGGGACTTGAGGTTGTCCTGGGGCTTGCTGTTGAGGGGGTTGCTGACGTGGTGGTGGGGCTTGAGGTTGTGGTGATGGGGCTTGAGGTTGTGGTGGTGGGGCTTGAAGTTGTGCTGGGAGCTGAGGATGGGGTGGTGGGGCTTGAGGTTGTGGTGGTGGGGCTATATGTTGTGGTGGTGGGGCTTGAAGTTGTGCTGGGAGTTGAGGATGGGGTGCTGGGAGTTGAGGATGGGGTGGTGGGCCTTGATGTTGTGGTGGTGGGACTTGAGGTTGTGGTGGTGGGACTCGAGGTTGTGGTGGTGGGACTTGAGGTTGTGGTGGCGCCTGACGTGGTAGTGGGGCTGGATGTTGTGGTGGTGGGGCTTGATGTTGTGTAGGGACTTGAGGTTGTTGTTGGGCTTGCTGTTGAGGGGGGTACTGACGTGGTGGTGGGGCTTGAGGTTGTGGTGGTGGGGCTTGAAATTGTGCTGGGAGTTGAGGATGGGGTGCTGGGAGTTGAGGATGGTGTGGTGGGAGTTGAGGATGGTGTGGTGGGGCTTGATGTTGTGGTGGTGGGACTTGAGGTTGTTGTGGTGGGACTTGAGGTTGTGGTTGAGGGACTTGAGGTTGTGGTGGCGCCTGACGTGGTGGTGGGGCTGGTTGTTGTGGTGGGACTTGAGGTTGTCCTGGGGCTTGCTGTTGAGGGGGTTGCTGACGTGGTGGTGGGGCTTGAGGTTGTCGTGGTGTGGCTTGATGTTGTGGTGGTGGGGCTTGATGTTGTGGTAGTGGGGCTTGAAGTTGTGCTAGGAGTTGAGGATGGGGTGCTGGGAGTTGAGGATGGGGTGGTGGTCCTTGAAGTTGTGGCGGTGGGACTTGAGGTTGTGGTGGTGGGAATTGAGGTTGTGGTGGTGGGAATTGAGGTTGTGGTGGAGGGACTTGAGGTTGTGGTGGCGCCTGACGTGGTGGTGGGGCTTGAGGTTGTGGTGGTGTGGCTTGATGTTGTGGTGGTGGGGCTTGAGGTTGTGGTGGTGGGGCTTGAGGTTGTGGTGGTGGGGCTTGAAATTGTGCTGGGAGTTGAGGATGGGGTGCTGGGAGTTGAGGATGTGGTGGTGGGACTTGAGGTTGTGGAGGAGGGAATTGAGGTTGTGGTGGCGCTTGACGTGGTGGTGGGGCTTGAGGTTGTGGTGGTGTGGCTTGATGTTGTGGTGGTGGGGCTTGATGTTGTGGTAGTGGGGCTTGAAGTTGTGCTGGGAGTTGAGGATGGGGTGCTGGGAGTTGAGGATGGGGTGGTGGTCCTTGATGTTGTGGTGGTGGGGCTTGACGTTGTGCTCGGAGTTGAGGATTGGGTGCTGGGAGTTGAGGATGGGGTGCTGGGAGTTGAGGATGGGGTTGTGGGGCTTGATGTTGTGGTGGTGGGACTTGAGGTTGTGGTGGTGGGACTTGAGGTTGTGGTTGAGGGACTTGAGGTTGTGGTTGAGGGACTTGAGGTTGTGGTGGCGCCTGACGTGGTGGTGGGGCTGGTTGTTGTGGTGGTGGGGCTTGATGTTGTGGTGGTGGGGCTTGAGGTTGTCCTGGGGCTTGCTGTTGAGGGGGTTGCTGACGTGGTGGTGGGGCTTGAAGTTGTGCTGGGAGCTGAGGATGGGGTGGTGGGGCTTGAGGTTGTGGTGGTGGGGCTTGATGTTGTGGTGGTGGGGCTTGAAGTTGTGCTGGGAGTTGAGGATGAGGTGGTGGGAGTTGAGGATGAGGTGGTGGGCCTTGATGTTGTGGTGGTGGGACTTGAGGTTGTGGTGGTGGGACTTGAGGTTGTGGTGGTGGGACTTGAGGTTGTGGTGATGGGACTTGAGGTTGTGGTGGCACCTGCCGTGGCGGTGGGACTTGAGGTTGCGGTGGAGTGGCTTGAAGCTGTGGGACTTGAGGTTGTGATGGGGCTTGATGTGGTGTTGGGGCCTGACGTCGTGTTGGGGCTTGATGTTGAGGTGGGCCTTGTCGTTGGACTTTTGGTGGTAGTGGGGCTTGAGGTTGTGGTGGGGCTTATCATTGAGGTGATTAACTCCTTATAACAATGACCTTGGTGAAATAGAGGAAGGTACTAACATGATTAACTGAATAGCATGTGAAATAAAATATGGTAACATGACAGCAATGAGAGCAAAAAAACATAAAAGAAAGGGGTTCACTTTTCAACTCACATCTGGAATGTTTATCCTCTGCACTTGCTTGTTCTTGCCTTGATGAGTCCTTATGAGATTGATCTAGGTAAAATAGATTAGTATTATTTCAATAGATTTTCTAATCATTTGAAATATGACATGGCATCTTTAAGTCACACAGAGAAACTACGAGTTAAATTTGAAAAAAATAAAAGGAGCTCTGTTAGTCACCACTGTCATCACCAGAACATGTTTTGTCTTTACTGAACGGACACTTATTAGTATGACCTTGGTTTAAATAGATTATTGTGATTAAAGTCCATTCTTTATGTCATGTCAAATATAGTATGGCAATATGGCATCGTTACAACACGGAGAGGAACAGAGGAGGAAAAATAAAAGTTACTCACTTTTGGCATTGTCTTTAGCATTCGCTTTGTGTTTCTTGGATGGATGCTTATGAATATGACCTTTATAAAACAGATCATTGTGATTAAGATTTATTCTGTACTATTGAATGAAACACAACATGGAAACCTGAAGACACAGAGAGGAACAGATAAGAAAATGAAACTCACGTCTGGTGTTATCTTTAGCACTTGTTTTGCCGTCCTTGGATGAAACCTTATGAGATTGACCTAAGAGTGAAATAGATTGTTGTGATACATTTTTTAAAATGTGAAATACAACATGTCAACCTTAAGAATCAGTAAAGAATGTAAAAAATCCATTGCACCAATTTTGTCATCCCTGGGTAAATTCTTATAAAAGCGATCTGTGTGAAACAGATTGTTTGAACTAAACTTTTTTTGCATTTTATGTGAAATGAATCGAAAATAATGTAGATCAATGTAATTTTTAACTCCCTTCCGGCAACAGGACATATAAAGTTTGGTTTGATTTTTGAGATGGGCCTTGGGGAAATAGATTTGGGTCTTTAAATCTGCATTTCATGTGATATTTAACATGGCATCCTTAAAATGCAGAGAAAACAGAAGGAACTATGAACAAAAACCCTGAGCTCTGTTACTCACCACTGTCAGTGTCATCAGCAGAACTCGTTTTGTCTTCACTGGATTGACCTTGGTGAAAAATATTATAGTAACTAAACTTTTTTCTGCATTTCGAAACAGATTTGTGTCTTTAAATCTGCATTTCATGTGGTACAGTATATAACATGGCAACATGGCATCCCTAAAATGCAGAGAGAAACAGGAGGGACTTTGAACAAAAAGCCAGAGCTCTGTTACTCACCACTGTCAGTGTCATCGGCAGAACTCGATTTGTCTTCACTGTATTGACCTTGGTGAAAAACATCATTATAATTCAACATTTTTCTGCATTTCGAAACAGATTTTTATCATTAAATCTGCATTTCATGTGATATTTCACATGGCATCCTTAAAATGCAGAGAAAACAGAAGGAACTATGAACAAAAAGCCAGAGCTCTGTTACTCACCACTGTCAGTGTCATCAGCAGAACTCGTTTCGTCTTCACTGGATTGACCTTGGTGAAAAATATTATTGTGACTAAATTTTTCTGCATTTTGAAATAGATTTGTGTCATTAAATCTGTATTTCATGTGATATATAACTTGACAACATGGCATCCTTAAAATGCAGAGACGAACAGGAAAGACTATGAACAAAAAGCCGGAGCTCTGTTAACTTAACATGAGGAGACAGAAAGAATAGTCTGCTTAAACTAATACCGCACAAACATTATATGTTTTCGTGTTTTTATTGAACACAACATGTAAACATTCATAGTGCAGGGTGGAAAAAGTATGTGAACCTTTGGGTTTAATAACTGGTTGACCCTCCTTTGGCAGCAATAACCTCAACCAAACGTTTCCTATAGTTGCAGATCAGACCTGCACAACGGTCAGGAGAAATTTTGGACCATTCCTCTTTACAAAAGTGTTTCAGTTCAGCAATATTCTTGGGATGTCTGGTGTGAATCGCTCTCTTGAGGTCATGCCACAGCATCTCAATCGGGTTGAGGTCAGGACTCTGACTGGGCCACTCCAGAAGGCGTATTTTCTTCTGTTGAAGCCATTCTGTTGTTGATTTACTTCTATGCTTTGGGTCGTTGTCCTGTTGCATCGTCCATCCTCTGTTAAGCTTCAGTTGGTGGACAGATGGTCTTAAGTTCTCCTGCAAAATGTCTTGATAAACTTTGGAATTCATTTTTCCATCGATGACAGTAATCCGTCCAGGGCCTGAGGCAGCAAAGCAGCCCCAAACCATGATGCCCCCTCCACCATATTTCCCAGTTGGGATGAGGTTTTGATGTTGGTGTGCTGTGCCTTTTGTTCTCCACACATAGCGTTGTGTGTTCTTTCCAAACAACTCAATTTTGGTTTCATCTGTCCAGAGAATGTTTTGCCAGTAGTGCTGTGGAACATCCAGGTGCTCTTTTGCAAACTTCTAACGTGCTGCAATGTTTTTTTTGGACAGCAGTGGCTTCCTCCGTGGTGTCCTCCCATGAAGTCCATTCTTGTTTAATGTTTTCCTTATTGTAGATTTGTCAACAAAAATGTTAGCATGTGCCAGAGATTTCTGTAAGTGTTTAGCTGACACTCTAGGATTCTTCTTCACCTCATTGAGCATTCTGCGCTGTGCTCTCGCAGTCATCTTTACAGGACGACCACGCCTAGGGAGTGTAGCAACAGTGCTGAACTTTCTCCATTTGTAGACAATCTGTCTTACCGTGGACACATGGACATCAAGGCTTTTAGATATACTTTTGTAGCCCTTTCCAGCTTTATGTAAGCCAACAATTCATGATCGTAGTTCTTCTGAGAGCTCTTTTGTGCGAGGCATGGTTCACATCAGACAACGCTTCTTCAGAACAGCAAACTCATAACTGGTGTGTGTTTTTTTTTGGACAGGCCAGCTTCAATCAACACATCCAATCTCATCACATTGATTGGACCCCAGGTTGGCTGACTCCTGGCTCCAATTAGCTCTTGGAGAAGTTATTAGCCTAGGGTTTCACATACTTTTTCCACCCTGCACTATGATTGTTTACATGTTGTGTTCAATAAAAACATGAAAACATATAATGTTTGTGCGGTATTAGTTTAAGCAGACTGTGTTTCTCTATTGTTGTGACTTAGATGAAGATCAGAACACATTTTATGACCAATTTATGAAGAAATCCAAGTAAGCCCAAAGGGTTCACATACTTTTTCTTTCAACTGTATATGAAAGAAATGCTAAGGTCTGTAACTTACCACTGTCAACTTCAATTATTTTGTCTATTGCCGAGTCCTCTTGAGACTGCTTGGGCGGCAACATGTTTTTCACAATCCTTCCATCACTCACACTGGCCACCACTAGGACTAGATTTAAAACTAGTAACATCTTAACTGAGAGGACTCTCCTCATTTCTCTTTGTTTTTGTGTATCTGTGGCTATTGAGAGTGGGAAAAATAGAATATAGAAAAGCCAAAGACACGGTAAACTTAAAGTGAACAAAGAAATAATTCAGGCAAAAATATAACAAGTTAATTTACACATCACCTTTTCCATTAAAGAGCGAAGCATATCACTACCAGTTTGTTAAGGACAATCAGAGAAGTGAAATGGAAATGTTTGTTCACAATTTTTCATGCACATACTGAGATTGATAAAAAAAAATTATGAAACTGAACTTAGCGTAAATATGTGAACACTGTAGAAACACACTTTGGGTGTGAAATCTATGCAAAGTTTATATACACAGGCCCCCAGATCTCTATGTGGAAAATACAGTGTGTCATAAGACTCTTTCAAAATACAAAAATCTCACCTAACTCATCTTTTCTACACTATATGGCAAAGACTACGGTATCTACATTGATACCCTGCCGAAACCATCACAGAAATTTTAACGATTTGCATTAATACCATTATGATCGCTTTCCTGTAGACAAGGTCATAGGTTCGATCCCAAGGGATTGCATGAACTTAGAAACAAAAATGTATAGGATAATGCAATGCAAGTCGCTTTGGATAAAAGCATCTGCCAAATGGATAAATGTAAATGTAAGTAGCTTTTTCATTAGTATTCCAATTCCGATTAAAAACAATACAATTCCTATTATAACCATTAAATCCTTTTGAAATAATAATACATTTTCTATTGGGTTTTGTGCAGGGTTCTATTGTTTATTTTTCAGCAGGCATATTATCTTAAAAACAATTATTTGTGATGGACAGTTCATGCTCCCTGAACCACATTTTCACAATTTACGTTTTAATTTAAGCCCAATAAATCTTGCCATTCTCATCCATGGATAACCATATGCCATAAAGGATGAAAAATTATCTTTCTGCATAATGTCAACCTGACCAATGAATCAAAGCATCTCTAAATCCTAAGCGTTTCTCTTTTGACCTTGAGACCTACACTTAAAAGTGTCTTTTTTTGTGGCCCCTTAACTAGTTAGGGTTAAAAATACAGCTGCCAGCTGAAATATATATTGTAATACATATAACTACAATATGATCCAGTTGGAGACCTCATGTTCATGTGAATTCAAGAAGCGACTTCATTTTGGGTCATTTACAGTATATCGCTCCTGTTCTTTGGAAATCTGTTACCTCCGATTTTTTTGGTCATAAATCATTATTTTTATTTATGCTTAATGTTTTTCACTGGGTTTTGCAAATATCTGACCAATAAAAAGTATTAAAATGTGCCTATCAATAGCATTTAATATAGTGTTTTTTCCATTTCCTGAAAAACTGAAAGGTTTCAGAAGGATAGCAACAATATATGAAGAATTTTGTTCTAAAACTCTTTTTTATTATGTTATCGAGTTTATGTTATGTTATATTGTGTATTATTTTAGTTATTATGGCCGAAATCAAAACAAACAAACTGCAGTTAATAAAAAAACATGATAAAAAACGGTGTTCTCTCATTTTGCAACCAAACTCTTCATATTATATCTATATAGTATGTGTGTACAACAGACTCAACCACATCTACCCTCAGAATATCTGTTATTCCATTCCATGCGTTTTTTGGTGATACTAGGTTTCAGTCCAACAGTGACGATATTTACAATATAGCGCAGCCACAACCACATCAACCATCACTATATACACAATATACCACAACCATTAATAACATTCTCAATATGTGCATACGAAAATGTGTCTTCACAGACTTTGCACTAGACTCAATATTTGAGAAAGACAACAGTAAATATTGTACAACAAATACAATTTTCCTTTAAGCCTTGGCATTCATTTCCATTAGTAATCTTAAATCAGAAGCTGGACCTGAACTGATGCTTTTATACTTCGAATAAAACCATTTTATAACCACTTAATTCAATTCAGTTAAATATTTTTTCTACTAACAATATAAATTACAACATAATATTTTGTAGAAATATACATACTTAGTGTACCACAATGATGAACAAGGCCTATCTAATTCAAACAGATGGAAGAACATATGAATGAAGAGTCTTACCAGATGTGCAGTTGTTTGAGAAACAGTAGTGCTTTACTGTCCTGTATCCTGCGAACCATAAGTTTTATATTCCTTACAGTCACCACCTGCTGATGCATCTGTGCTATAGGTTCAACCCACCATTGTTATTCTGTACCAGTCAGAGGAGAATACACTCTTTCTGTAAAATTTTGGTACCTCCCAATAGTCTTAAGTAAGGCAGTCATTTCTGTACAGCAATATAATGAAGCTTGGCAAAAAAAACAGGTTTTATGGCATAAATTACACTTAACTTTGCTTGCACGACCATTTCAAAAGAGGCATCCACACAGTGACATTTCAAAGAGTCCGTCTTCATCACTTGTATAACAGGAGATAGAATTTTATGTAAGGCATTGAATGCATCTGAATTTTTTAGGCCAAAATATCCAAAAACCGGTGTACATCGAAGAAAAACAGCAGGTAAACTATCACTATTTACAAGCAGATAAATGATGTACATGAACACACAACACTTTTCAAATCGCTTATTAAATACAGCGACGGCTATTTCAACTGAAACAATGTTTCAAAATGTATCTTACGAAAACCCAGTGACGTACATTAAAAAAGACTATAATTATGAGTAATGAATGGAATTATAGGTGGGGTTTGGGTGGTGAAACAGTAGCAATTATGCTGACAGGAGTGGGGTAAGTATCTTGATTGACAGGAACTGATGAACGTTGAACAAACTCCTCCTGAGCTTTTGGGGAAAACTTGCACATCCACTCTATAAAAGTGAATGATACAGTGACCAAATATCCATCCACCCGACCGGCAACGTTTGTATACTTTTACCAAAAAGAAAATGAAAACCACAAGATTGGATTCTGTTTTTGTAGATTTTTCAAATGGGTAAATATTGAACAGAGTTAAACCGATGTTGTACATAAAATATTCAAATCATTTGAATTTTTTTATAATTTTAGAAACTCAGAAAGCAGCCCTGGGTTAGTAAAGCTCACCCAGATACCACAGGTACATCTGCAATAGGTCTGCTAAAGATCCGGAAAACATCTGACGAGTAAAAACATCTGATAAACATCAAAGGCAGTTTGACCTATATTCTTAATGGATGTCTTCATCTTCTGGATGTCTATATGACATCTGACTGCAGGCATCTCGGATATGTCTCGCAGATGTCAAGGCAGACATCAGATAGACGTATCCCAGATATATCATATGGCTTATTAAGGTCACATCTTAACAAGCAACATTATTTGATGATTGACCAGAAGATGTAATTGACTAAGGATATGTTGTATGAGTGATGCTTGCTTTAACAAAAAATACTAAAATCAAATACTACACTTTAACTTTATCGATATAGACAATTCCACACCTCCTTAGTATGCAGAGGGATCCGAATCAGAATTGCAAACCTTATAATAAAGCTTTATCGTTGCTCTTTTAAGAAGTCACATCTTCTATAACAACTTGTCATTCTTCTCTCTAAAATGGCTTTAGCATGCATTATGTTTGTTACTGAAGCAATATGGGGAGGATCCTTCTGTGATGTCACTGAAAGTGCATCAAGTAAAATTGTAAAGTTGGCTGCGATATATCTGGTTCGTAACTTGCGTGTAGCAATAAAACAATCTGAGATCACGTCATGAAATATTGAGTTAAAAAATGCTACCCAGTTTCACAGCAATGGTTTATTATCCATTGTTGTGATGTGCTGTATCTTTATAACCTGTTGAATTGCAGGCCAAAATCCAGCATAAAGGACTTTTAATTTATGGCAACGGATTATTAATGTGGGTGTTGCTACTAAACATCAAAATACAAAGGTGACAACACAGTGCAGTTGATAAACCTCTCAATGTCCTATCTGATTATTTTAAGAAAATGTCTCTTTATGATTTGAGAAAATTCTATGTACAGCTCTGACCTGTATGTCAACACTCTCATACATGGTTTTTTTGAGTTCATATCCACAGAACTGGATTTTCAGAGCTGTGAAAGAATATGTTTGGAGGGCACGCATAAATAAAACTTCAAACAGGCGCATAACATTCATTTCTGCAAATGATCCCCCATGCTGTAGGCTACAAATGACATCACCATTATTGGCTGCTGTAAGAACCTTTGACTTTGGCTCACATCTATTCAACAGGCCATAACTGTTTATTGCACGCAATAAAAAAACGACACAGAGCGAACACGTAAATACACAAGGAATCGTTCTTTTCCTTCCAGGTTTCATAAAACGGGCTGCGTTGTTAAAGCCAGTGAAATATGAAAAAAACGACCTTAATCGTATTTATTTTAGCCTGCCTGCATGTTCAAAGCTCATGGAGTGCTGTCGGTAAGTTAAATTTAATTACAAAAATGAAAGAGACCTAAATCTATATGTGACATAAATGTTGTCTTGTTTATCAAAACAAGTATCTACGTGTAGAGAATGGGTCACATGAATCATTTAAATCAAAGACTAAACCAGAACAAGCACAAATTGCAGATCAATACTATGTGAAAAACAGGCTGGGTCTACTCTGGATTAAAGTCTCGGTTTAGAAGAAGCTGACACTCCAGTGTAGCAAATACATTCCTGTGTGTTCATTAAGAGGGAGTTGTCTTACTTCTTTCACAGCATTAATTACTTTTTCTAAGAACCAGAGCTATATTCAAATAGTTTCTTGGAGTTTTGATGTAAGGCTTGGAATGCTCATGGGGTTCTGATGAAGTGACACTAGTGTTGAATCATGTCTCCAAACCATGTAAACCTGCTTACAGGAAGCTTTCATTTTTGGCGTAATGGGAACTATTGTTAGTTGACCTCATTTTTAGACCTCTTCCATATTGTTGACATAGTAAAGAAAGAAAATTATGACTTGTATAACTATGGAAAAACAATTTTCAATATATTGAAATTTGTGTGTAAAAGTAGAAGACCTTATCTGTTTTTCTGTAACCAATTATGTGTTTTATAGGCACAACAGAGATCAATTGTCAACGTGGAAGTGACATCACTGTAGGGAGCGTCCAGGAGGGATATGAGGGTGAGATAACGTTTAAGAAAAGAAAATGAAATGAAAATTACATTAATACATTTTTTTCTCTGGATGTTATAATAATAGTGCTATAGTTACTATTATTAATTATAATTGCATTAATAAAGATAATCTTTTATAATAAAATGTTATGTAATAATGATCATAATTCATGTATTATTATCATTATTATTTTATAATAAAATATTATTATTACTAAATAATGAAAGATTAATATTTAATAAAATTATATCACCATTTAAAAAAAAACTTAAAACACCGTTTTTGTAGCACGTTTCCTCATATCTTGATATTTCTTCAGAAAATGAATGTTCCAGAATGCAAACATTTGTCTTTCTGTCCTACAGGAGACATAGAGATTATTAGCAATATCCAACCTGATGATCGTGTAGTTCTGGAGTTTCATTATTTTCCCATTGGTGTGACATTCCTGACACTGGTTTACGCTGATGGAGACACTAATGCTATTGTACGCACCAACAAACCATTGGATGCTGAAGTGCTATCAGAGGTTTGTTTTTCCCATAATTACTAACCTTGTACCATACATTTACACTGAAACACACATACTGTGACACTTTTTTCCCCAAACAGGCTGCACTTTAGTGTCAAATACTTAAATAATAAATGGGAACTTGGATGCAGTAAAATGACTGAATGTTTGATGTTATATGAATCAATATAAAATTAATACAGAATGAAGTTATAAGACTTCAACATTCTCATCACTTTTATTTTAACATTTGATCGGTTTGATTTCATCTATGTATATTGCCAGAATAACTCCATTTTTGCTTTTAAACTTTATTTCAATAATCGGCAAACTTTTTGGTGAAAGAAAAGAAAGAAATGACAATTCTTTTTTTTAAATATTGTCAAAAAATGTTGTCCCTTATCCAAGAAAAGTGTCATATCGTGTTTCCACTGCTTGTTCTTTCAGTCAGGAGGAAATCTGTATTATTCCATCACCTGCACAAACACAAACCCGGCGGTAATATATAATAAAATCATTCAGTAACATCTGACCAAAAACAAATAAATGAAACATAAACTTAAACCTTCCCTATGAAATAAATGTTTTGCATTTCAGATGAAAAACACACGAACACTAATAGTTGGGGATGTTAATGACAATGCTCCCATCTTCCAAAGCAAAACATACAGTGCCATAGTTTCAGAGGTGAGCTCAGTGTCTCAAATTTACAGGATCAGCTGCTAGAATTCTCATCACTACGTAAACCGTTGTATTTGTGTTATAGACGCAGGCAGTGGGCTCATATGTGCTTAACGTGCAAGCTGCAGATGCAGACGTCTCTCCAAGTAACAACATACTTCAATATTCTATAGTGGTGAGTCAAGTCTGAAGTCTTTTTTGACAATAAAGATATGTAATGAAACATGAAGGAAAACTGGATTGTTTATGAATCCGTCAATATCGTCATTTTAATCCACAACACTTCTTCCCACAGCCTTCAGCGCCAGATGAGTTTGAGTTGGGAAATGATGGGAACATTAGGTTAAAAAAACATTTGAACTTCAACGTCGCTGAAAGCCACATCTTCACTGTGGAAGCCAAAGTAAAGATCTACAGCTTGGCTGCTTTTCCACTTTATCAAAAATCTCAAAAATGACTCTCCAGTCTACTTAAAATGTTTGTTTGCAGGATCCAGATGGACTCAATGACACAGCAAGAGTTACAATAACAGTTATGGATTACGACAACCTAAACCCATATTTCCATCAAAGCCTTTACAAAGCATCCATAGAGGAAAATCAGGTAAGTCACTTTCAATTACAAGAATAATACGTAAAAAAGCATTTATGGCCAAACATATTTTCTCTCCACGATTAGGTTGGGATCTTCTCAGTGGTCACTCCTGAGGCCATTAAAGCACAAGATGGAGACAAAGGCATCAACGAGCCTGTAGTTTACAGCATAACAGCAGGTACTCTTTATACTGTACATAACATGTACTGATGTTATTCATTGTCATCAGAACATACATAATACAGTTTTGTCTAAATACAGTCTTACCTAAATTTGAGTATTTCAATAGATGTAGATACAATAGATACAATAAACATCTCTACCGTGAAATCTTTCAATGACTTATTAAGGATCAGTTTTTAATAAAACAAATATTTTCACACTTCTGTTTCAGTCCATCCAAATAAATATCAGCCCCACTTCGCAATCGACCAAATCACTGGGGTCATCTCTGTGACAACAGCCCTTGACAGAGAGGAAATAGATCAGATAACTGTCTACCTACAGGTATCAGACGTTATTTAAGCCACACATGAGTTAAAACAGGAAATTATTCTCTTTAATGAAAGACAAAAATTTTGTTCTCTAATCCTTATCATTCCCTTTTTAAACAGGCAACTCAGCAGGACGATACCAGTAAGACTGCTAACACTGTGCTATATGTCACTATAGTGGATGTGGATGATAACCCACCAAAATTTGAGCAGGACCAGTACACGGCCACTATTTCAGAAAATTCTCCACTCGACCAAGTTGTGTTTCAGACTAGAGTCACCGATCTAGACATGGTACTTTCAAGTCCTGTAAACAGACATACAAGAAATATATTTCAAAAGATATTCAAATGATTAAAAAAATATAACAATTATACTTTACGTAAAGATAAATTAAGCCCATTTTTAAAGATGCATTACATTTACATTTAGTCATCTAGCAGACGCTTTTATTCAAAGCGATTTACAAAGAGTTAAGGGAGCAACAAACTATTATTTAAAATACTTTTGGGGGTGGATTTTGGGCTTAGCAAACACACTTTTGTGTGAAATCACACTTAAACGATATTTATAACAATATTTCGATAAAAATCTAAAAATGTTTACATCACACCAGGGAGGGTTTGTAGGAACATTCAGGATTATTCCGGACTCCGTCCCTTTTTCAGTCGGTTCTGATGGAATTGTTCGGGTGAAGAATTCTGTGGAGCTAGACAGAGAGAACACACCCAACTTTAGTTTTCAAGTAAGTGAAACCAAAGATCAAAATTTATGGTACAGTTGAACTCGGGTTTAATTGTTGTTGGAAAGTTGTCTTATTGTGTTTTAGCCAATGATTTAAAGAAATAGTTGCAAAAAAATGAAAATTCTACCATCATTTCATTTAAGTGTATAAATGAAATAAAATTGGTAATTTTCAGTTCTGGGACAACAAATTAAATGGTAGTCAACGGTGCCCCAAAAATGGTTTGTTTTCCTAAATTCTTCAAAGTATCTCATTATGTGTTCAACAAAAAAATATTTTATCCCCTTATGGTAGTGATGTCCCAGAATGGAAAATTGCTAACAACAAAATGTGCACAGGTTTGAAACAACCTGAGGGTGAGTGAATGATGTCAGAATTTTAATTTTTGGGTGAACTGTCTCTTTAAGAGCTATCAGTCTTTACCTATTTTAAGTAGATAGGACTTGAATGACTGAAATAGCAGCTCAAAGGCATTGAAAATATAGCCATTGAATGTGAAAACATCCCTTAAAGAACTACGGTTTAACTTTAAGACTCCCATCTTAGTCCAATCGCATTAGCCGTAAACTAATTTGAACACTACCATAGTAATCTCGCATTTTCCTTCCAAAAATTAAAGGTTGAAGCACAAGACGATCCTCCGTCCAGCAACACAGCAACAGCCGAAGTGAACGTTATTCTCATGGATGAGAATGACAACAGTCCACGGTTTACATCGGCCAAGTACGAGGGCAAAGTTTACAGCAATCAGACCACAGGAATGCCGGTTGTCAAGGTGACGGAGATCTGTTTTTGTTCGAGTCATCTTATCGATACTTGAGTACATTTCTGAAGATTGTGGAACTGTGATTACATCACACAAACTAAAAACGATATCATATATTTTCACAGGTGGAGGCAGCAGACCTGGATGAAGGTCCAAATGGGGAAATCAGTTATGCCATTGAGTTTGGAAATGAAGAAGGTTATTTTAGCATCGATGGGAACACTGGGGAGATTACACTGCTTAATACGATTCCTCTGATGGAAAACAAAATCCTTCAGTTTGCGCTGTATGTGACTGCAAAAGATGGTATGTTGTCCTTTCATGGTGAAAATAGATTTGTCAGTATTACACAACATTTTTATTATTATTTATTGACCATCATGTGGTTGTCACGACTACCTGGCTCACAGTAGCAATGACATAAGGGAGACCACACCGTTTGTAAAGATAAACCAAAAGTAATTTATTAAACATTAAATTATACGATGTAATTATAATTTAAATCATTACATGTATAAAAGTCAGTAAATGAGAAGCACAAGAAAACAAATCAAAAGTGTAGTGCAGATCAGTAAAATGTATAGACTATGTGTAATGCACAAACGACAAAAAAGAATAGGATGGTGCTACTGCCAGCCTGACGGCCAGAGCAAAGCAGAAGCGCAGGCAGAGCAACCGGAGCCCAGAGCAACTGGCAGGAGAGGATTTTAAACAGTTCCACCAATCAGCTGCCACCAGATGGACCGGAAACAGACAGCTCCCCCTTCAGCCTGGGAGGAGAGAGTCGGCCCAAACACTTTCTGTTCAATGGTGGAGTGAGCACACCCAGCACGGCAAAGGCGGGCGTGATATGGTTCAAAATCGGTTTATGACTCTTTCTTACGTGCAACACAAAATATATTTTGAGAAATTGTGTTTATACTATGGGGTCTAGGGTTTTTTTTCCAACGTTCTTCAAAAGATCTTTAGTGTTCTTCATAAGAAAGTTATATCCAGTTTGGATAGATGTGAGCAATGCTAAAATAATATTTATGTTTGGGTGAATTTCACACCTTTAGATGGTGTAATAACCAGATCGACTTCTGCTCTGGTGGATATCAAGGCACCTGGAGATTCCCATCCACAGTTCCTTCAGAAGACGTACCAGGGTCAGGTAGAGGAAGAGCAGTCAGGAGTAGATATTGTGAAGGTACATGGCCTTACAGCTCAAAGACTGGGCTCAGATGATTTGAAAATTAGACTAATCTAACCTGCCCTTTTTCATGTACAGATTGACTTCCTATCCATCGACCCGATCGTTCCTGTGACGTTAACGGTCGAAAGCGAAGCCGACAAGTTCTTCATAGACCAGAATACAGGTGTTCTGTCAACCAAAGTCAAACTCGACTATGAGCTGAAGAGTAGCTACACTGTTCAGATGTCCATAACGGATGGAACCAACCGGGACGAGGCATCTGTTCAGGTCGATGTCCTGGACATCAATGACAACAGTCCAGCGTTTGTACTTAACCCTGCAGGGGCTACAATACCAGAAGATCTCACGGTGGGAGACAACGTAACATCCGTCCAGGCCAGGGATGCCGATTCGGATCTGAATGGTGAAGTGTGGTACACTCTTCTAGGAGGAGCCGGGAGGTTTAGTATTGACGAGGAAACAGGAGTGATAACTGTGGGGGCTCCTCTCGACCGAGAGGACAAGGATGAGTACAACTTGGAGATCACCGCCCGAGATCAAGGTCGCCCGTCACGTTCCACCACCATCCCTTTGGACATCTCGATAACCGACATCAACGACAATGCTCCCATATTTTCCAAGCAACAATACGAGGTCACGGTGTCAGAGCATGCGATGGTAGGAACAGATGTGCTCAACGTAACAGCGGTTGACAAAGACGAGGGTTCGAACGCAGTGGTGACCTATCACATCGTCAGACAAGAGCCGCCTTCCACACCACCCATCTTTAGCATAGACGCTGTGACCGGTTCCGTTCATCTTGCTGAAAAGCTGGACTACAGCAGAGTGAAGAGGTTTACTCTTCAGGTGGAGGGACGAGATGGAGGAAGTCCAGTTCTCACAGGAAGTGCTGTCGTCATCGTGTGGGTGGAAGACGTGAACGATAAGGTGCCTGAGTTTAGTATGGAGCAGTACAATGTGGCTGTCTATGAAAATCTGCCAAGCGGAGCCGCTCTGGTGTCCCTGGAGGTTACAGATCAGGATGAGGTAAGAGACCTTGTGTTTGATTTCAGAAAGCTTTAAAGCACCAACATTTTGTACCATTTGGTTCGTTTATCTTTCCACTCAGGGTGGGTTTTCGAAAGGCTACTTTATCCTGGATAGTGATACCTTTGTTATCAACGCTCAAGGCGTAATACTGCTCAGGACTAATGTCACCCTGGATAGAGAAACTAAGGACAATTACATACTACAGGTACAAAACAACATTCAAAAACATGTGAAAAACGTTAAAAAATAACATTTTTAAAATGCTGAATTTTCTCTTTTAGACAGTAGCAGTAGACCAGCCTGTGGACGGTCAGAGCGCCACAGCTCAGGTCAACATCACTGTTCTCGACGTCAATGACAACAACCCAGAATTCTTGGCTCTCCCAGAGCTTATTGAGATCCGGGAGGGTGCGTACACGTCCTCTTCACCCGGAGCGGTGTGCATGATCTCAGCAGCAGACTCGGACATTGGAGACAACGGGCGGGTCACCATATCCACTTCCTCTCACAGCGACCTGTTTAAATTTAAAGAGGTGGGAAAACATTTGGCAGGCAATTTTGTTTATAAACATGATATTGACATGTATTGAAGCATACTAGATAATATACACACACCTTTTACTCTTCAATTTGTGAAAAAAAAATTCTGCTCCAGGATGGGACTCTGCTGGCTGTCAGCGAACTTGATCGGGAGAAAGAGGACGTGTACGATTTGGTCATCGTTGCTATGGATTATGGGATTCCACAGAGAAATGTAGTGATTTCCTTTTCTTTGTACTAGTACATGGCATGATGTCAATGTGTATGCATTAGATTTATTTTTCTGTGCATGAGGTAAAACATACTTACTGTAGTTTTCTAGTTCAAATATAATCTCAAATCAAGATACATTTACTTCAGAAATAAACAACCTAGATATTAAGACATTAAGGCTTGATGTAAGCTTAAAACAAGAAAAAATATCTGCCAATTGGGTAGTTAAATTTTTGGTTTGTTTTTAGTTTGTTTTAAATATAAACCCAATTCATTTTGATTGATTAATTATTTATTTTCCAGAATACTAGTATTGTTGCTCAAGTAAATGTATATTTATTTAAGATTCCTTATATATTTGAAAGTCAGAAATGCATTGTCCTCATTGTATTTCATGTAATTGGTCTCTGTTAAGACCAGCTAGCCTCACTGTGTGTGAAATTACGTGTTTGTGTAGCCAATGTCTACACTATATGTCTTTTTTTGGTCATCAGAACATCACCACGCTGAGGGTCAGTATCACAGATATCAATGACAACGCTCCTGTCTTCAGCTCTAAAACCTACAGCAAAAGTATTCTAGTTAAAGACACCAAAATTGGAGACCTGCTGTTGACGCTCTACGCAACAGATAGAGATGCTGGAAATAACTCGCTCCTGACATACAGGTATACACAAGATATATATACACATTGATGCCTGATTAGATGTAGGCCACTCTACGTAGGTCATCCGCCATATTGGAACCCTCCGAGCCAATCCATGAACACTTGAGAGCAAGCTGACTTTGCATCTGCAACCATGTTTATACGTTTTTTCTGACTATGAAATGTTACATGCGGTTGGTTAGATCTAAACATTATAAATGCTAAAATTCCACAAGACGAATGTGGAATGTGTTAGCTAACATGACATAAAAGTTTACCAGAATTAAAACCACGAGCAACCTTTCATGTGTTCCATATAGAAACAAAAGGTTGGTCCATTTTTAGAAAGCTCTGCAGTTTTCACAATCAGAGGCTGTGCAATGTTGTGGCATTTTGATAAACTGTGAGTGACATCAGCAACCTAAATGTGGGCCGTTCCAAAAGGGCGGACGCATCTGTAAAAGATCAAATGAGGCATCTATGTATATGTATCTATGCTTCGGTCCTGATCACAAAACTTTATGAAAACAAAAAATAAGGGGAAACTCATGTTTCATAGTTTCTCTGAAGACACCTATGTGGTCTCTCTGGATGCTGAGACGGGAGACGTCACTTTGACGTCCGACCTCAGTGACCTCACAGAAGACACGCTGCTCAACCTTACGGCTAAAGTGACGGACCACGGAATGCCATCGAAATCTGCCACAGGTTTTATTTATTTGCAGATCACCATTTATGTAACCAATAGTTGTTAGCATCCATAACCAGGCGCTTTGAATTTAAATGAGGTCACAGGCAGTCTTTTCTAGGCAAACACTTTCTGTGTAATAAGATTACTAGAACTTAACATTTGCATTCTGCAGGTAGCCGAACCTGTTTACCAGAAAATACTTTTTAAGACTGTGTGCCAGAACTTTTGGCATGCGCCATAAAGAAAATACGCAAAATCAATTACTGTTTAGTTTTGTTTTCATTCTTTACATTCTTTTCACTTCAGCTGACGTTTTGATCGACATCAGATTGGTGTCACTCACGGAGGGCATGGCCTTTGCGAGCTCCTACAACTTCTCCATTAAGGAGAATGAACCTGTGGCCACAAAAGTGGGCACGGTCAAAGCATCAACAGGAAGTTCACAGGATACGGTAAGCTACAGCATCAGGTCGCACGTGGATGTCTTCTCTGTGGATGCCGATGGAACCATCAAAGCTCTCCGAGCGCTGGACAAAGAGAAAGAGGAGTGGTACATTCTCACTGTGGAAGCTACAGACTCCAGAACTCCCCCGAATACAGCGGAGACCATGGTATAATTCCCACATACAATTCTGTCATCAAAGATTGAATTTTAAGCTCAAAGATAGGCCAGAAACAAACAACGTATGTGCACAAACACAGACACAAGTCAAATTTTTTGAGGTTATTTAACTACACTTACAGTAACTAGTGAAAATGCCGGCAATAAGCATGTCAACGAAACCCGCTCAGCAAGATTAGCAGCAAAAAGTGATCTGTCACGAGGGATGGATTACTGACCGTGCTAATGATGCTCGTCCCCAGGGGCCCATGACTACCATAAACCCGAGGGGGCCCTGGGCTTCAAGGTCGTGCCATCCAGTTTGGTACATGGTGGCACATAAATGAAAACAAATGTTTATCCATGTTTAATATATGGGTTCCATAGCCCATACAAGGTCTCTGTGGATACCCTGTAAAAAATTAAATGATCAACAAACCATGCCAACATATGTTTTTACGTTGCTTCAACTTATTAAATTAATTAAAAAATAACTTAATTTTCTGAATCTTTTGCTTGAAAATGTGAATTTTACAGACTTGTGTCAAAGGGGCATTTTTTATATACGTGATGCATTAAATACGTGTATATTTGACAGCTAATTAAAGACTAATTAATTTTTGCGCTTTCTGCTTATGCTGTATTTTGTTTTCAATGGTGTGTGCGATTTCACACGGAAGAAAAATGTATACCGAAAGCAATATCGTATATAAGGGAAACTACTCGACTTATGCAAATAAAACTAATTTCAGCACCAGTTTAAAATGGGTAATTAAGAAATGGTGGAAACATGTCTTTATCATAATGTATTCTCTTGAAAGGCTTTATTGTCATATGTGTGTTGAATATTAATCATGTTTGCGGCACAGTAAAGTGTCATAAATCATCTCGAAACCTGACACTCAAGATTTAGTGCCACACTTCACTTAAATTACGACTTAGCTCAAAACTGCTCTTCAAAGTTGGTTTTAAAGCAGTTAAGATTTTTTTTCTCTGAAGTCAATTAGCAGCGTTCTTGTTAGTAGTTCTCAGAAGCTTGATAAATACAGGCCCTGATGTCCAGATGACATCTTACTGACATAGACTACCTGTGCTATCAGGGCTAGGACAAGCAATAAGCAAAGTTTAACTCATTTTTTCGTCATTCTAAGGCTGTGAGGATTTTTGGGTCATCTGAAATGCAATAATGTGAAGTTGCATAGTTAAATGCACAGGTAGAAACATATTTGCATAAAGAATGGATCAGTGCTCATCCGAACTAACATTTCACTTTCTATCTTCAGGTCCGTGTTCAGGTGGAGAATGTGAACGAATCGCCTGAGTTTACCGCTGAGAAATACGAAGCAGAAATATTCAGCATCTACCCGTACAAATTTCCCATAGTGAAAGTCCAGGTAAGATCGTCCGGCACATGCCTTGTTAAAGGAATAGTTTGTCCAAAAATAAAAATGATGTCACCATTTATTCACCCTCATGTCATTGCAAACCTGAATGACTTTCTTCTGTGAAAAAAACGAGAGAATATATTCTAAGAAATCTCTAGGTGGTTTTGTGTCCAAACAATGGAAGTCAAACACATATTTTATGTTACGCAGAAGAAAAAAGTCATATAGGTTTGAAGTGACACGAGTTGAAATAAACAATGAGAGAATTTTTATTTTGGGGTGAACTGTCCCTTTAAGGAGAGACAGTGAGAAACGATGAAGATTAAAACATTTGGGCCTGTTTTCATTAAAAATCATATAGAGCTGCTGCTAGTGACAAAATTCTTAGAAATTTGGTCGTTTTTCCTTCATATTACAGAAAGAAATAAGATCCTAGAAAAGAAAAAAGTAATTCATAAAGCATCTTAACCCTTGAAAAGGCTCCTAGGACTTTTAAAAGACTTAGCAGCAGAGAAAATGGACAAAAAATGAAAAGAGAGAAGAAATGAGTTACAACGCAAGAAATTTTCATTTTACTTTTAAGATTCATCTTATTTTTTGAAATAGTTTTTTGTGCGTTTAACTTTTGTTTATCTTTGTTTTGGTTTTCTTGTATAGCTGCTTTGATGCAATGCAAATTGTAAAAGCACTATAATATAAAATTACATTGAATAGAATCGAATGACAATGAGTTAATAAGACACAACACATTAGATCGTGCAGGGTTCATATTTGTGAACGATCCAATACGAGACACGCTAAAATCTCCAAGACAGCGCAAAAATGCCATAGCGCCAGAAATAGACGAAATCATACATTAACATATTAAGCAACTGGACAAATGCAGCTATGTAGCAGAGATGATTCGGTTCTGTCACAACCTTCAATAGTGATCACACAAACAATTACAGCGCTTACATAAACTTATTGACTGTTTATTTTCTATCAAATATGTTGACATTAACAGCATGGTAAATAAAAAAACAAATAAAGAATATATATATATATATATACAGTATATATAGATATACAGTGCGTGCGAGTGGGAACGATAAAAACGTAAAAAAGACCATTTCAAACTAATGACCCTATACTTAAAAGAGCTATTTTTTTTCTTTTTCTCGGGCAACCAATCAATCACAGTCTTTAAAAGAATGTGTCAAACATAAGAGGGTCAGCCCCACCTCCTCATTAAGATACAAGTTTTTGTCCTTTCCTTGCTCAGAGTTGCTCTCAGATTGGTCCTGAATCGTTCTTAAGCCAAATTCTCCTACGCAGAAGTTTTTAAGCGAAATTATATTGGCCCTGAAATAATTGTGGTTGTATGTTCATCAGGCGTCTGACCCTGATGTAGGAGAGAGTTCGGAGCTGCAGTACGTCCTGTTGAAGCCCACCACACTTATGGATGTGGACCATCTCACTGGTCAACTGTATGTGCTGGATGCATCTAGTTTTGGAGGCTCTCAGGTCACCTGTGAAGTTAAAGCCACAGATAAACACGGACTTTCAATAACAACAACTGTACAGGTGAGCAGAGAAATGGTAAAATGTTAAAAAATTGACAAAAAACATTACAACAAAGTATGGAAACCGCACATGCATGCTACCATTAAAAATCTGTCAATTACTTTAGCAAATATGAATTGAAATGTTATTTCTAGGACAAAAAATTATAAATTAACGGACTTACAGTGGAAGTCTATGGGGCAAGATATTTTAAAGCTTTTTAGACAACACTTTATGTGATTTTGTGCTAATTTCATGATAATTCACTCAACAACATGTCACACAAGCCGTCCACGTGTTTATATCTCCGGTCGAAACAAAACATTGAAGCTTATGATGAAAGCTTTCCAGGGTTCTTATCCATATACTGGACTTCGACGGATGGGGGTGTTGGTTAAGGTCCGAATTTCAGTTTTATCGCAGCTTCAAAAAGTCTCTAAACGACACCAGCCAATGAATAAGGGTGTTGTCTAGCGAAACGGTTGATCGTTTTACAAGAAAACGGTAAATAATATACTTTTTAAACATAAATATATGACTTTCACTGCCTCGGAGTGCCTCCATGTCGTTCATGACTTCACGTAGTCCATAATCATGTTGGAGGCTCAAAAGCTTTAATTTGTTTTCGACAGAAGAAATAAACACACATGTATGACATGCATATGAGTTAATTATCTCGAAATTTTCATTTTAAAGTGAACTACTACTTTAGCATGGGACTAGTGTGGCAAATTGCTTACGAACCTTAATTGCGTTTAATTCGTCTGTGTAAGATTTATCAAGTTTTAGAATGTACGAATGAAAATAGAAAATGGATACAAAAGGTTTGAGAAGCTTCTACTGTGCTCATATTACCAAATTCTTACTTTGGGATCTGCCAACATGTATTTAATAAAAAAGACTTGAAATGTATTTAACTCACATTACTGTGCTTGACAACCTCAGGTCAACATTAAAGAGACGGCAACTATCAGCGTCATGGTGATCTCTCTTAACCAACCCGTCTTTACTGTGGAGAAAAAACTTCTAGAGATTCAAGAGTGAGTATATCTGTTCAAAATACAATACAAAACATATTTCTGTTTGGTGTCTGCTCTTCTGGATGTGTTTGTAATGTTTGTACCTGATAAACATTATACCATGTTTTGGCTCAGATCTCTGCAGAAAGCTCTAGGCTGGACTGTGAAGATCCTCAGTGTAGCAGCTGAGAGTCAAAATCAGATCCTCAGAGAATCGACCAGCAAAACATTCATCAGCTTTATCGCCATGGACAGCAGTGGCGCCGTCATTCCTGCCAAGGAGGTCAAAGAGTAAGACGAATTAGTATCAGCAATTTTCTTTAAAGGTTAAACCTATACTGTATGTGAATTAACGTTTTGTATTTACAGTAAACCTAGATAGCACATGTGCGTCTGTAAAACATCTGCTGTGTAAAAACATCTCATAAACGTCTTCGAAAGAGCTGTTTTACATGCAGTACATTCTAAATCATAAACATCTAAAAGACATCTTCTAGATGTTTAATTGAAATCTAACAGCAGATGTCTCCGAGACGATCTCCAGGAGATATCTTCCAGACGTACCTTTGCAGAAAAGTGTATAGCACTGAAAATATATGACTCTCTCTGTGATTTTTTTCTTTAGGATGATTTGTTATTTTTGCATGATGTATGGAGCGAAAGTATACCATGTAGAACAAGGCCAGTTTGTGAAGTGTGAATGATTGGTTGTGGTTACAATAGTTACAACATTACGGTTTTAAAACATAAACCTGGTAATCTTCGCTTAATATTATACAAGGAGAACAGGAAGGCATGTCATGTAAAACGTGAAGCGCATATTTTTATAGACCTTCCCAGAATTCCACCCACATAAATTATGATTCTAATTGTAATGCACACAACACAAGAGGAAAAATGAAATACCTGACAAATCGGCTTCCGAAGAATGGTTACTCAGACATGTTGTGTTGACTCATGCAGGATGTTACTCAAGGAACAGGCCGCTGTTACAGCAGAACTGGAGAAGGTGTTTGGTTCTAGCCTCGACATCGAGCTGGAGGAAGGTTCCGGAAACTCTGGAGATTCGGGTGAAGCTGCCGTAATTGCCCTCGGTGTTACCCTGGCGGTCTTTGTAGTGGCTTTTGTAGTGCTGATGACCGTCTATGTGGTTAAGTAAGTTACAACAGTACAACAGTGTTCTATAGCAGGGGCTACAATGAATGTGTTTTCCCCCATATTTCCATCAACAAATATATTAGGTGGGTCTTCAGATTTCAAGGTGAAAGACAAATTTGTTGCTTTGGTGTTGTAAAGCATTTCTCAAAAATTGGTTACTGCACCTTTAACATGAATACAAAATAGCTTACGTCATTAATAGCAATTGACGACTGATTAGGCGGTCACAAAATCAGATTTTCACTAAACAATCATTTTGTTGATATCTATCGAAGTAAATTATGCTATCAGCCAAATGTGTCTAATTCATTTTGTTTTCTATTTTCGGAGAAAACCAGCTATTGTCGCAATTTTTTCTTTATTATGAGTAGTATTAACACAACACCAATAATTACTGCTTATAATCACGATTATGGTTTCTTTTGGTCAGCAAGGCTGTTACATTTATAATCTAATCACTTGAGATCAATCTGTCATATACAGGTATTTTTTGATTGTTTAAATATAGTTTATATATATATATATATAAACTATATCTAACATACTTATCATTATCTTACCTATCCTCAATGTACAATATGGGGGGGTCAGTTAATTAAATTGGTTTACAGGGGGGGCTCGACCATGAAAAGGTTGAGAACCACTATTTTAGAGAAACTGTTATATAATGGACATTATTTTTTTGCTTAAGGTTTAGAAAAACAAACAAGGATACAGATTCAGAGAAAGAGAGCTTCAATATAGACAAACACAGCCCATTCAAACACAGATCCAGCATAGCTGAAAACTGTAACTACGATGAGTGAGTGAAAGAATTATTACATGCAAACAGTTCATTTGTCTAATTTGTTTTAAAAATGTGTTTTTTAAACAAAGTGAACATGTTCCTTTTTAATTACAGAAACCCAGAAGTTGTCAAAACAAAAGAGGTAAAAAACTAAATGAGCTTGCTGTAATGACTAAAACTAAGAATAAACTTAAGTAAAATAATAACAATATCAATATTTATAATAACTTGTTTTGAAAAATTCATCTTTCAATGACTGGATATCTTGTTTTCCAGGAGCAGAATAGTCGCCGGTCGGATTCTGAGAAAGAAGAAGAGAATGACGATGATGACAGAAATGAAAGCAGCGTCTCCTCCTTCTAAAAAGATCAAGCTTGTTAACATCTGTCAATAACACAATAGACATCATGATCTTGTGTCTTAAACATGAATCACATCTTTGTTTCTACATTTTTCCAACCTGTGTGTAATTCAACTACCTTATTCTTTGTTTTGCTGCCTGAAAAGCATTTTGTAATCAACTGAAATATTTTGCACTTTAACTGGATCAACTGTTCTTGTGCGGCGAAACATACAATGTTTAATTTGTGTTTTTGAAGACGTAAAAAGTCTTGTGAAAAATTTCATGTAACTTTATAAAAAATAAACAACTTTGTATGCACATCTCACAGGTCAGATCGTGGCTTTCAAGTTTCCATATAATATTTATTAAAATCAGTGTAGCGACAGTGTGTTTAGAATAATATATTGCCATACTAATAAAATGATTTAGTAGTATGGTAGTTCGCTAGACAAAAATCTAGAATGCAAATTTAGTTTCGCAAGTAGTAAGGTTGCGCTGATTGACCAATGCTAAGTAGAAATGTGTGGAAGTTTTTAACAAAAGACTCTGTATCCCACAATTCAAGGGCTTTTAATGTTAATAAAATAATTAATAAAAATTAAATATACGCCTAAATATTATTTGGAAACTTTAAATTAGAAATGTTTCCTGTAACGTAAATTCAAGTTTAAGTTGAGGCACTAAAATTATTAACAGAAAAAATATAAGAAAAAAAACATATTTAGCAACATTAAAATAAATACATATGCAGGGCTCTAGACTAACTTTTTGCACTGGTTGCACTGGTGCGCCTTACTTTGTTTCTTGGGTGCACCAGCACAAAAGTTAGGTGCACCCAAATTTTTGACCGCATCGCATTTAACATTAACCTGCTTTTACCAGTTCACTTTTGTTTAATGTCCATATAGGCAAAATTTACTTGTAAATGTTTATCTTACAAACTCTTCAACATTAAGTTCTTTATTTTATTCTTAACTTACTGAAAAAGTGTTTGTGCTTAAAGTGCTTCAGTGAAGTGAAATTTAAACTTAAAAGATCTCAAGATAAATGGACCAGGACTTGAAGGCTCCGTGTCAGAGCATTGCTTATGATTTTCGGACGGATAAGCCCTTAATTTAACATTATTCACGAAAAAGTTGTGAATTGTTCTTTTCATCCTCTCTCATTATCCCCTTCTACATTCACTCTGTTTAACTAACAGCATTAGTCTCCTCACCTCTGTGTCTCACTGCAGCACACGCATTTTCAAACGTACACATCAGAGGTTGCGCTAGAGTTTTTCATTTTGACTGACATGCTCGTAAAAAATCCGTCATAATAAGTTATTACCCGTCACTATGGTTCAAGGTGGCGTTAGGTGGTAATTTGTATGTTCGTGACGTCATCACGCTGTACTGGCGTCTCGGAACTTGTTGTATTGTAATACAACCGAATGCCCAATAAAGCCGATACATTTTTTGATACCATATTCAAGCTCTTTCCAAATCACTTTTTATTTTGCTCATATCTTGTGTATGTAACAAAAGTTATGGCTGATGTCGGCTCGCTGTGATTTTTAGGAACGGAATTAAATCGTGTTAAAAGTTCAGTGATGAGATTAAAAGCACAACAGTCCAGTATCACAAGTGAAAGTCACTTTCCAGTGGTGAGAGACTTACTCTATTAACAATTTATTTAAAAAAATCCTAGTGTTGGAAGTCTATAAAATACTGTACAAACCGTTTGAATAAAACGTAAGTAATGAAAATGGTGCAGCACACACTTAAAGAACGAGAGCTCTGCCATTATCATTACACAAGGAAACTAACAAACATTACGGACAACAACTAATAAGCAGTGAAGCAAGATTTACGTTGTTTATCATGTGCATGTCTGTTTTTTTATCCTCCCTTGTATGTTTTGGGATCGAGGGGTGATAACTCCTAATGCTGCACACTGGGAGCTCTGTCAACTCACCAAAACATTGTGTAAAAAAACTTTGCGTAACATAGTTTACACAGGACAGGAGGGAAATGTGCAGTGATACTCCTTCATTCTTCATGTTATGTGGTTTACTTTGATAGGTGAACTGTCTTTCCCGCGTCCCAGCGCGACATCCGACGGGTTTCCCCAGATCGCATCATATGTCTAGTCAGTAACAATGACAGATGAAAACACGCAGGTCACTTCGCGAGCATATCACGCTGAAGGGAAACGGGGATTTACAAATTCAGGTTTTTCTGTCACGGGTAAAAAATCCGTCAATGACAGAGCATTTTCAGTTAACGCGACCTCTGGTACACACACATGCAGGAATATCTGGACCACAGCCAATCAGAGGGGGGTCCGCCCTTCACTATCATTGATTGGTTTGTTATTGAATCACAGGAAGACTTTCAGAGTTGCGGAGACTTTTTTCCCCTCGAACGGCTGATCGCACCGGTGCGACCTCTGATAATTTTAAGTCGCACCATTGAAAAATAAGGTCGCATGTGCGACCAAATTAGTCGCACTCTAGAGCCCTGATATGCTAAAAATAAAAAAATCAAGAAATCTAAAAATCCGAAAGTAAAAGCTATTTCAAATAATTATTTCGTATAAATTCTTAATACTTGATCAGCTCCTATAACCAAATGAATACGAAATGATTTTCATGATAGCTGCACACTAAGAACTTAAAACTTGAATTTAAGTAGCAGGCAACATTTCTAATTTAGTTTCAGTTGAGGCACTAAAATTATTAACAGAAAAAAATAAATAAAAAACTTATTTAGCAATATTAGAAATAAATAAAACTAAAATGATCAAGAATTCTAAAAATGCAAAAGCTATTTCAAATAATTATTTCTTATAACTTATTATTACTTCTTGTTACTTATTACAATTATGACTTTTAACGACAACGGCACTTTATGCAATGGTACAAAAAGAATAGTAGTTCTATAATAGTAGTGCTGTCCCTAAAAAATTAATGTAAGCTAGTACACAATTTCACACACAGCCGTGAAGCTTTGGAATCCTTCACACTTGGCAGAGTTACACTCAAAACACTGCTATAGAAGAAATCAGCCAACAGCCTGCTTTTGACTCCGTTCATAATTAAATCATATTAAAATTTTATTAAGTTATATCCTATATTAAAATAAATCAAAACAGAAAGAAACTCAAATACATAGAACGCAAGAATGACATCCAATAGATTATGGAATGTATTTTGGTAAATAAAATAGAGCTCCAACTGTTCCAGCAAATGTGCAATATCCAGGCCAGAAATGTTCTCTGCCTGAACAAAAAAGCACCTTAAGTTTCTATATACACAACATAGGTATATATACAGTACAAGAGATTTACATATACAGTATACAGCGCTCCTTTGGATATATACTGTATACATATATCTTACAGAAATATATATATATATATAAATATATATATATATATATATATATATATATATATATATTTTACCATCTCATTTACAAAGCCAGGCAACATTTAGAAGATTCTTTACAGAATCAATGTTTTTGTGGTTCTTTCTTCGTTTCAATGCACAAGTAAACATAGTTTTTTATTCACCACAGAGAAAAAAACGTCTGCGAGTACAAAACTGGCACAGAAGACGATCAATAATACACGTGAATAAAATCGCAAATTAAATTATGCACTGACGGGACTAAAACGTTGTAAACCTTTTCCCTGTTTCACTGCAGCTTCAAAAACAAACCACTTCAAAAACGGAAAAAAATGTTTAAAAGAAAAAAATGCCCTTGGCGCTATTTGAGTTAAGTTACCGTGCTAACCAAAGGGCAAAAATAACCTGTCTCAAATTTTTCTTAAAACAAAGAAAATAGAGGAAACACCAAAATGACATCACAAAGCTGAGGGGCGCGCCCCACCTTTCCCACCATTCAACAGTTTGGCAACCACGCCGATAGTGGACTCGACAGTGCGACAAAGCGTTTCCAAAGCATCCTGCTGCTGCACTGCGGAATTAAACGTTCCCTGTGAGAGGGCGTGTCCGCATCCTCCCGACTCCGCCTCCTGGAGTGAACAGCCTCGCCCCTCAGCACCATCCTGAAGGCTGGAGAGCAGCAGCGCAGATTCAGCGGAAGAGGAGGGGAGTTCCTCTCTTTCGGGTTCTCCTTCTTGCTCTTGCGTCTCCTTCCTTCTACCTTCCTCCTCCTCTTCCTCTCTTCGCTGTGGCTGATGTTCACCTGTCCGACTAAACGCTTCGGGAAGAGAGGACGACGAAGACGACGAAGAGGACGACGATGACGAAGAAACGTCCATTTTTTTCTCCTCCAGGGAGGCGCTGTCAGGAGAGGGTGGCTCGTTTTCCGTTCCCGGGTCGATGAGGGAGGAGTCTCGGGTCTCTGTGTCTGAAGTGCTGGTCGGAGTTAGCGCCTCGCCCGGCTCCGCCTTCTGCTCCGAGCAGGGAACCAATGAAGAAGAGGTCGAAGGAGGGCAAACGACGCCACTGCCGCCGCCATCTGCTGGACGATCGTCGGCACTGCTGCTAACCCTCCTCCGCTTAACAGGGGTGACACCCTCTTCCTCCACTGAGAGAGAGAAAACATAATGCAGCAATAAGCGACAAGCGGTGATTTTAAGATATCTTGAGCAACGCGAGACCAATTCACCTTTGACTTTTCGTTCCTTTGCCTCAATCTCTAACGTGGCTCGATGCTGCAGACACAGTTTGCATTTGGACAGCAGCTCCTGTAACGCCGGACCCAAAGCCGGGTCTAACTGCTGAGGAGTGTAAACCGAGAGAATCAACACCAGCGCTCGCAGGTCCTGTGATAGACAGAAACAGAGAGAGACGAAGACAGATGAGTTGCGTTCAAAGGCTCGTACGAGGACTAAAGAGGTCACAGTACTGACTGCATTGAGGAGGCCGCTGGTCTTGCCGAGTTCTGCTCTCTGATTGGTCAGTTCAGGCTGCAGGCTGTGGTATTCGTTCAGAAGGTTGGTCACCAACACGTTGATGAGATTGGAACAGCTTTGGCCTGATAACACTTGGACCTGCACCTGCACACCGAAACGTGAGGTTAAGTTTGTCAATGTCGTAAAAGTTGAGTTTGTCTGACACGTACAGTGCGTGTGTGTTTACCTTGTGTAAGAAGCAAGTGAGGAAGGAGTAGGCGACATTGTTGTTGAGGAAAGACCTCTCGTCCATCAGGATGCATTTCATGTACTCTCCGAAAGCTGGATCTTCACACAACAGCTTCACACAGGACTGCGCCATCGCACACTGACAAACAGGAGACAAAAGTGAAGACTTAATAAGTGTGTGTACATCCTGAATGTTTTAAAGCATCAGGGATAAGGGAAGCATATTTTGCTCGACAATTTTTAAAACAGTTTAATAAACCAGTCAAACTGGAATCAGAGCGGCATTACCTGAAAACTCTTTGACAATTTTCGAAATTGATTAATACTGACATAGTTATAATAATTTAAATATTTTCCGCTGCTATGACTAATAAGGTAAGACGGACAGCTCTTGTCACAGACGTGCTTGTAAAATTAGTCCAACTGTTAGTGTTAGAGCTGATTCGATACAATTTGAACAAAATATAAAAACTGACATTCGAATAACTTTTCTATTTCTAGATTGATAAATTTCCGACATTTTATTATAGAAGGTTCAATTACAGCTTCCGTATGCAATTGAATTAAAACTGAATTTGACGTTCATAAAAAAGCTAAATTCAAAAAAGTAATTAAGGAAGCTTTAACCATATTAGGGCAATTCCAGCATCAAAACTTCTTTTTATTCTAAGCAAATTCTAAGTTAAAGACAACTAAAGTCTTACAAATCTTAATTATTAGTTTTGCATGATTTAAAAAAGGTAAAAAAAGTCCCTTTGTGTATATGAACATGTGTGTGCATATGATTAAGAGATAAAGAGAGATCAGGGAGTTTCATTCACCTCTCCTACATCCATTGCGACACCTACATTATGCAATAGGACGTGGATTTTCTCTGATGTTCTCAACATTGCTGTTTGCCAATTTTGTTGATGTCAATGTCACCATATCAACGGTAACTAACTGCTTAACATGGAAACAATGAAGGTGACTTCTGATCGGGTGTGTATTTCACACCCTAAGTCAGTAGCAAATGTACTGCCAATCGCTATTGTAACTATTGTGACAAATCAATCGCTTCCAAGAACGTTCACTTTCTGCTGCTAAATGTATTCACTTACAAAAAGCATGAGGCATAGTGTGTCATACAGCAGGGTTTATTTGCATGCAGTGAATTATAGCAAACAACTGTAAAAATTTTCGCAGCGAAACAGTTGTTTTTAAACAATAATAGTCGCTGGAGTCAAGGAGGTAACAATGTTCCTAATTGCGATTCTCAAACATTTCTAGAAAAGTTCTTAAATATTCTTTTAATAACATATTTATTTTTCGTGAAAATAAAATGAGACATGCTTTATAAATGATTATACTCGCCTGCTCGTAAGGCCAACAGTATATTTATTTTTCCAAGAAACTTTATTTGTGTAACAAGCGTCTCGCATTCTTGTGTATATATATTTATATATCTTGCCGTGTGTTAAACAGCATTCACAATCGTACATTAGCAAACATGTTAGCTAGCAAATAATATTCTATTTATGCTATTTAATACTTTAGTTAACTGGAGAGAGAGAAATTTACCTGAGATTGCGCAAGTTCTGTCCACAGTTTTGGAAAGAGAGCCAGGTGCAGAGGAAGTCCTTCATAAGCTATCAACACACCTGTAGACAAGAACATAATGGATACGGTCAGCATATATTTGCGACTTCGTGCATGAAACTTGTACGAGAACAATTTCGTACAGAAGTAGCCCTTAAAACACAATAACTTTATGGAAAGAACTCTTACTGAGTTTGATTAGCGTCTCTGTGAATTTCTCGCAGTTGATTGCGACTCTACAGAGCAGGTGAATAAACTGATGGTATGACAGGAAGTAGTCCAACAACATCCTGTCGTACACCTCGTCCTTGCCCTAGAGGAAACGCAAAGACACTCAGATCTGTTATCAAACACACGAACCAAAGCTCATATACACCTTGGTTCTATTTCTCACACGCACCTTGCTGGTTTCCACCATGGAGGGCAGCAGGCACATGTTGAGCTCGGGTCGAGGAGGTCGGATGTTGTTCTTTCCTCCCATCAGTTTGATGTTTTCTCTACAGGGCAGATACGGCCCAAATGACACTATCGACACACAAAGTGTTTCACAACAGAAAATTACACAGTACAGCAAGAAAATAGTAAACCTGTCACGATCATGCCTACAGGTTGATAGGGGTGGTTGTCATGGAGCTGCTATGGTGTTCTGAGTGGTTGGCCCAAAACTAAAACTACCATACACTGCGACCGCCTGGATGTACCCGAAGGCCTGATTTTGTGACGATGATGGATGTGTATGGGTAGTGGTTTTACTCACTGGGAATGTTGCTGTGGTGATATGTGCAGTGGTTGTGCTGCAGGAAGGGTACTAGCGTGTGCAGGAAGTCATGAGGACTCAAGAGGACCAGCTCCTTCAGAACATCTGAGGACGAGAACAGCCACACCTCAAAATCACATTCACTTAATGGCTTTATTTAAAGATACAAACGACCAGAAACTCTGTCATCATTTACTCATTTTCATGTCATTCCAAACCTGCATGACTTTCTTTCTTCTGCAGAACTCAAAAGAAGATTTATTTTGAAGAACATTGGTAACCAAACAACTCTGACCCACATTGACTACCATTGAATATATACACACACCCGGACATTACTCAAAATGTGCTCTGCAGAAAAAATGAGTCATGTACAAGTTTTCAATAAGACAAACTACGTAGGCTGTAAGTGACCACTACCTAGCGTTATAACTTGAAAGGGCGTGTAAGCTTACAAAAAACACTTGACAAGGCTAAAGGCGTGTAACATTGATCCCAGAAAAAAAAAATGACTTGATCTGTTCTAGTTCTTAGAAAGAAACAATGTATCACAAGAACACAATTCATTCTTCAGTAAGAAATAAAAACTCCCTGTGTGATTCAGCAAGGAATGCATTTATAACATTGAATAAGTGCCAAGAAATGAACGGCACGATACATAGCACTGACTTCATTTACATGAACATCACTAATTAAGTTCTTATTACGTTCTCGGTAAGTCTATTTCAAGCATTTGAATACTTTTTTCAATATTACGTACATTTCACAACTACAAAATAGATTTCATGCAAAACCAACTTTTGAGTGCTATACAAAATATGTCAGTGACTCATATTACATGAATTAATTTTATAATATTGTGCTTATCACGCTTATCATATATTAGACGTAATATTTAGTACTTACGTAAAAAAGGCAAAAAAATAGAATGATGTGTCTTAAACATAAAACTATAAACCACACACGTAACGTTTTTACCATATTCTCCTGATAAGAATAATGTAAACATAATGACAAAGAACATGCAGGATAGATGCACCTGACAGGTTTCTCATAGAATTAGCAAACTTAATTGTAAAATGGATAAAAAATTGGCAGCCAATGACACTATTAAACACACAAATAAAACATATTACATTGACTTCTAAAGCCCCTTTCTGTAACACATATTCAATATTTAACAATGTATTTTATGCCTTGGAATAATCTAGATTGTCTTTTCCTCAGTAATATAAAATTGAATGCAATTATTCCCATTCATTAATTGGTACAGTTTGGAATATTAATAGTATTCCTTTGGATGTAACCCTATTAAGTTTTTAGTTTTGTGGTGCTATTGTACATTTATTTCAATACACAGAAGTCACACTTCTATGTATACGACTGCAGGAGACTCACCCAGACAGGCGTTGCGCAGTTCAGGAGGACTATAGGAGTTTAGCAGCGTTAGCAGTTTATGAGCAAAATCGATTCTCTCCTGCCATTGGATCAAAGCCTGCTTCACATCTACAAAGGGAAAACAATGTTTAATCGAATAAAAAATTACAAAACCAGCTATGTTGCCAGATGCCACTGAAGAATGTGACATCTTTATTACTACTCTATGCGGTTCGAAAGGAGTGGAGACAAAAAATTCAGACTAAATAGGTCACCAGTGCACAGGATGACAAAAATGTGTTTCTTGGTTTGGAGTGTGTAGTGCATTATGGGTGTTACCTTTGCGCTGCAAGTAGGGTCGCGTGGCCTTTAAAACAGAGAGAAAGATGGAGAGCAGCTCCACGAGGTCACCTGTCACATGACAAGCTGTGGCCTCATGGTACATCATGTGCAGAGTGTTGAACGACTGCGGACACAAGATATATATAAAACTTACAATCTATTTTAAATCAAATATTTAAAGTATAAACAAACAGCCGGTATGAATACCTCTGTCATGAGAATCAGTCCTCGGTTAAAAACCACCAGTAACCGGTCCTCATCGTTCTCCAACAATATACGGAAGGCACTGAGAGAGAGAGATTCAGTTTCAGAAATCGTGTAATGAAAATGATGTCCTTTTTTGGGGGAATAAGAATCACAGATGAATCGAGCATCACCAAGCATGGCTGTGCGAGTACCTGATGAGCGTAGTCCAACAGGAACGGCCATCCAGACAGCGCAGGTAACAGCTGATTGTGGTCTTCTTAAACTGCTTGACATCCTCCAGCTCTTCCTCTCCCATGTCAGGCCTCTGAGCCACAAACAGCTGCATGAGGTTAAACAGCTCCTCCACCGCCTGCACAAAGACACAGAGCCTTCACATTCGCACTTAGAAGACCTATACGTTTATCAATTTCATTGGAGATTTGCTGTTTTTTGAGACGGAAGGTTGTGCTCACCCCAGGGTACTGGCTTGCGTGAGGCGTGAGGTTTTTAAACGCCCATTGGATGTTCTGGTGGGACGCCAGCTGGCGGGTGAAGGCGGGCGACTGCTCGCAGCACATGCGCAAGATGGCGTAGTACGCCGGAAGCATGCCGCGGTTGAATAGCACCACCTCCTGATCGTCGTGATCGGCCAGGATGTAGTTGAAGGCGATGTTTTTGGTGACGACGGGGTTCTGGACAATAAGCCGCACGTTATCGCTGCAGTCCATGCAGACATTATACCAGAAGGACAGAAGGGCCTGTTTGTTGTGGTTCGTGGCGATCGCCGGCTCTGACAACTTGGGCTGTGGTGTGAACGAATAAAATGAGAAAAGCAAGAATAAAATGTCAAGATAAAAAGAATTCAAACGTGTAAAATTATTCCTATACAATATACAAATAGATTTTTCAAAATGTCTCTTAGTCTGTTCTGAGATACCTGGAAGAGGTTCCACAGGTCCATGAAGTAACTGGAGAACATGAGCTTCTCTGTCTTGGAGATGAGACAGTAGGTCATGAAGCTGAAATACTGGACCAGTTTGGTGGTGCCGTGCACCGGCACGTCCACGTAGAGTTTGGCGCGGGCGAGCAGACCCAGCAGCAGGTTGTACACCTGATGCAGAACGACCGTCGTGTCGGGACTCAGCGGAAGGTCACGGGTCGGGATGTGAAGAGAACGCGTGGAGCGGAACATCTGACGGAAAGAGTTACTCGGGATGAGGGACACCAGAAGATACGCCGCAGCTGAAACGCATTACATTAGAAACAATAAAAATATATCCTACAATACAGAAGAACCTGACAAAGTAAATCAATAAGGCTTTTGAAACAGTGGTTCAAATAAAGGTTTTTGTGTTAAGCACATTTTAAGGTCACTTAGATATCTTTAAAAGTTATTGCTTTGCATAACAAAATATTTCTATTCATGTGTCAATCAAGCATAACATTTTATGAAATCCCGTTTGCTCGACTGGAATACAATAATAAAGATATTGTTTGAGATAAAAGCTGCAACCCTTTGTGCTGCTTCTAAGCGTCAAAAAGCAAACAGAAGTGACACTTTGGGTTGTCAGAAGTTAGTGGAACATAAACATTTGTTTACATAAATTGTCAATTTCATACATTTCATGATATTATGACATTTTAATGCTCCTTAAGGCTCAAATACACTAAATAGACTTTTGCTCAGATTTTCAATCTGGACATGTTGCAGAAAGGCTGTCCCAGTCTTAGATTTGATCAGTTACTGTGTTTCTATCTGAAACTTTTCAAGTGTATCATGTCTAATAAAAAAAAATCTGTTAATATTTTAAAAGTCTTGTAGTGTATTCCAGCCATTATAAGGCATCCCAATACTTTTGGGCCCATGTTATGTTGTTTTTTCCATATGGTGTGTAAAAGCTCACAGGTTCGGACACGCGGGTAGTTGTGAGCCAGCAGAAATCTCTCCACCCAGTTCTCCATGTTTTGCAGAACCCAGCTGTGAGCCAGCTTATTACGGGGAGTCTGAACCGCCAACCAGTCCAGACACTGAGATGGGTTATACTCTATAACCTGAGACAGAGAAGGAGATCAGACACGGCAGCATACAGAATCAACCTGTGTTGCAAATGCACCACATGTTTCAATCAAAGCAACGAAAGAAAAAGCAACCGTTAAACCTGTTTGATGAGAAACTAAAACTAGTGACATCTGAGGCCGGGGGAGGCAAGATGTTCTTGAATACTAGATCACTTCCATTTAGAATGAAAAGTCCCGTGTTCATGGTATGTAGCAACGCTTTGCCATTTCAAATACAATTTTACTGTGTGGATTTCCCGGGGAATTAATAGTTTTCTTTTAATTTCACGTGACTAGATTTGTTTAAAACGCTTTTTGGTCGATTTACCTCCCAGATCCTCTGCAGGATGTAGGAGGCAAACGAAGGCATTCCAGGAGGACCGGCCGCAAACTCCATCAACATCGTCAACAGTTTGAAGAAGGGATTCGCTGCCTGAGAGACAAACACAATAATGATGTAAAGTTGTGTTCGTTGATAGTAAAATGTGTGAGCGTGTGCGTGTTAGTGTTGTACTCACCTCTGGTGTCAGTTTGGCTATGGAGGTGAACAGCATTGACACGATCTAAACCAGAGAAACACACAAATCGTGAGGATTTACACAAGAGTGAGAATTATTTTTTCTCGATGTAGAAATGTATTAAAATTCAATTCCTAATACTGTGATCTTAAAGAGATAGCTCACCTAAAAATGAAAATTCATTCATCATTCATGTCATTTCAAACCTGTAAGACTTTTTTCCTTCCGCAGAACACAAAAGAGGATATTTTGAAGGACGCTGGTATCCAAACAACATTGTCCCCATTGACTTTCACTGTACCGCTGAGACATTCCTCAAATCTCTTCTTCTGGTTTATACGGAATAAATAATCGTATACAGGTTTTGAACGACATGAGGGTGAATAAATTATGGCACATTTAAAATTTTTGGGTGAAATTTCCCTTTAATACACAACTTGACATTGTCTTGTCAGTAGCCTTTGAACGCATGTATTCATGTGCAAGATTCTCACGTGTTCTGCCAGGCGGTTGTTGTATCTACAGAGGCTGAATATGAGGTTGCACGTCTGTCTGATGTTGATACTGTCCCTGATGTGCTGAAACAGGAAGGGGAAACCTTTTCCTCCAGTCAGGGCAGCCATGTCACTCTGAGACAAGGTCAAGTGTCTGTAGATAAACAAAGCATTGATGCGGACATTCAATTCAATTCATTTATATATTTTCACAATGTGCATTGTTCCAATCAGCTTTACAGGAATAAATCAGAAAAAACAAAAAAACACAGAAAGGTAAGACACAGCACAAGTGCATGGGGTGTTTATAGAACAAGCAAGATCATTCTTATAAATAAATAATCTATAAATAAATAGATGCAGTCTCCTGGTTATCAAGCCAACACTGCCCTGCTGTGGCGAGGAACCCAAACTCCAATGATGAATAATGGAGGAAAAAAAAACCCTTGGGACAAACCAGGCTCACCCGGGAGTGCCAGATCCTCCTCTCACACAATAAAACCCCACAGAATTAATACAGATGGGCAAATCAAATAAAAAGTTATAAATCATGAATAAACCGTATGTTCACCTCTCAGATCTGGACTGCTCAACCAGCAGAGCTATGAGGGCGATCATCTTCTCCAGAGCGGCCGGACGGTACTTCTCCTCCGCCAGCGATAGGATGTCCTCCTCTTCATCTTCCTCACCCTCCTCTTCTTCAGATAACACCTCCACCTGAGGCTGAGAGATAGAGAGAGAATGATGGCACTGATGATGTCATTGCTGGGGATGAGGGAAGATCTTCGCTGGCCAAATACTCACATTTTCAGGTCCTTTAGTGCCCATGTAGAAATGCACCATTATAGAAATGGCTTGCAAAGACAACAGGAACTGGCTCTGCGTGAAGAAAGAAACATTGTATTGTTTTAAAATCCACTCTAAATGATTTATGCACTCACGAGTCATGTTAAAACTTTTTGTAATCAGGCTAGCGATACACAGATGAAATGATGGCTACCTCCTCTTCGCCCATTTTGGCGAACTCGTAGAGGAAGGCAAAATACTCCGTGAGATGTTTGCTGTGAGGCTTCACTCCGTGTTCCATGATCGACAGCAGCGTTTTGACGAATCGCGTCACGCAGGAACGACTGCCGATGTCCTCCACCGGCCCGTCCATGTCATCAGACCTTAAGACCAAAACAACAGACATAAGAAAAAACAACATTTATTAAGAATAATAAATTTCTGTTCATTAAAAATAGCTAAATATTAATAAAAAAATTTACGGAAATTAGAAATGTTGTCTTAACAATAAATTCAAATAAGTTTAAGAGGCACTAAAATGATTAGCAGATAAAAATGTACTAATAGTAACATAACACAACATTGAAACCTTTAAAGCAATATAAAAAAAAAAAAACGCTTTTGAATGATAAAAGCACATTAACTACATTGCTAAAGCCCAACAAGAAAACAATGGGGTTGAAACAACATTATTCTTGGTTCACTGTTAATAATGTCTGCTTTATAATAAACAGAAAGTGTGCATCACACACCCGTCCTCCATGCCTGGCTGCAGGTACAGGTGAGCGTGGACCGGCCTCAGTCTCTGAATCACATGGATACACAACCTCTGGAACATCTAAAACATCACAGCAGACAACATCAATCATTGTGTCTCTATTCAACAGGAGATCAAGGTTATTCAAACGCAAAATTGGAAAGTACTAAGCAACGCAACGCTCACCTGCCGGACAATCTGATTGGGGCACTTGATGAGAATCTGCATGGGCCACCAGTTGTCATCTGCCATCTGATCCAAAAACCACTGCAGACATCATCACACACACACACACACAGATACACAAATTACAAAAATTACTAAAGAGCTCTTTGTATTTCAGAAGAGGTCGGTGAGAAACTAGATTCTCAAGGTAAAATTTTGCAGGGAAACAGGAAGCTGGATGAAAAGGGTTTTACCTCGCAAGCAGCTTGACTGTTGTTGAACTGTTTGGTCAAAAGTTCGATCCACTGCAGCATTGTGGGCTGAAAGACAAAAAGGATGATTGACATTTTGATTATATTATTATTCTTGATTTTTTATTATTCATATTTTTTGATCATCATAAAATGTTATGATTTAAATTACATTTAAGGAATTAAGTAAATCATTTCTCTGTATCCCCTGGAAAATCATTGCTGGCATTTGTAAGCAAGAACATAATTGTCTCACCTTTTCTTTGGAGTGAATAAACGTTTCCAGAACAAATGATGTGCTGAGCTGTGAGACAAAAGGAAAACTAATGTGAACCTCAGTGTTTCCAATAGACTCTGGTCGTTCTCAAAGGTCTTTCAGGGGAAATGATGGTTGTCATAGCGATCTTCAGAGATGAAATGAATGAAGCAGACTCACCTTAGCAGTCATGAGGGAAATGGATTTAGGGTCCGGTAAAGTGCTGGGAATACTGCTGCACAGCTGCCACATGAAACTACAAATGAACACAACAAACAAATGTTGTCAAAGATACCAAATATATTCTTAAGCATTTGCTGTAATGTTATTTAAATACAGCTGCGGAAAAACAAAGACACTGTAACAGAAACCATTTTTCAAATTCAAATTTCGAATAAAATATTGTTTCTAGTCTTTATTCAGACCTCAAATACTGCAAAGAAAAGGTCCATAATCACTTTTAAGCAACACAACAGTAATATTTGTAAAGTTATTTTGGAAAAGTTCAAACTAAATTATGCGATAACATCATTTTTATTGTTTGTTGTCATGCTGCCAGTCTTTCACAGTGCTGTTGGTTGCCTTTATGCCACTCTTTTGAGGTTAGATTTTGTTGAAATTCAACAGACACTGAACAGGAATGGCTACGATACATCTAGAAATGCTAAGTGAATGAACATTTGGAATGGTCTCCTAATGTTTTCCGTGGCTGTATTCTCTTCGATCGAGATTCATAATTCAGTGTTCTCTCACCCAAAGTATGTGTGTTCGAAGATGTTCTTGTCTTGAAGGAACTGCATGTTGTCGTGCCAGATCCACTATGAGAAAGAGAGATGCCAACCGTTACATTCTCATACTAACAGACATGCGCTGTGCCTTTTTAGGTGATCATTTACAGAAACGTGCATTTGTACCTCCAGAAGGTCGGGAGAGACATCAAAGTTAAAGTCTTTCCCGTTTTCCTCCTCCACCTCCACTCTCTTATAGAACAGCATGTAGGCACTGTGGGTCTACGGAGAGCAAGAATCACACGTTATGACATTCTGAGATTATTCTGAGAGAAAAATGTGAAGGAAATCTATCACAAACCTTTTCAAAGGAGAAATCCATAAACTTATCGGTGACAGAGTCGTACGTTTTGGTCTGAAACACAAATTACACATTTTTCAATATCAAACACAACTGCAGAAAAAATATTTTGGATGGACTCGTGCATAGAAAATAGGGCTGACAAACGATTAATTGCATCCAGAAGCTAACAACGTGTGTACATAATTTATGAATGTGTACTGTGCATATTATTTTTGTATTTATTAAAGTGCTGTCAATCGATTAAAAAAATTTATCTGATTAATCACACATTTTCTGTGATTAATCACGATTAATCGCACATTAAAATCATATTTTAAAATACACTTTTACATTTGAATAATTTCACATTTAATCTTCAAATTGATGTAGGAACAACATATTTCTTTAACAGCGTCATTTTTTGAATGAAAGCAAACATTCTGATATTAGTACTGTAACTGATGTCTCTATTAAATTGAGTTTTTTAACATTAATTATAGACATTCAACAATATAATTTAGAGTTATCATGTAGGAAATATACAGACATTAAGGAAGTTCTCAAACACTTTACAGTCTTTAATGCTAAATTATAAATTAAATGCTAAACGTTTAAGAACATGGCTCCTTTAAGAGCTGTCTCAGATCTGTCCGTCACCGCACTTCCATTTTCACAACTCTTTGCATTCATTTAAGATTTTATTTACACTTTGAAGTCTTTGCTTTAGAAAATGCTAGACAAAACGGGCTTTCTGACATAATCTTGTGTGGTTTTATCCATTCAAGCACGAAAGAGAATTTAACACGGATACATACTGTCATTTCGCCACCGAAACACTCTGAGGCCAACTGCGCCGAATCGAACGGTTTCACCTCAGCGTCATTAAACAGGTACCTACAAAAGAATGACATTATCACTTAACTGACTTTTAAATGTATTTGATGCAGTCATTAATAATCAACAACTTATGCATCTTTGTTTGTATGCAGAAGAGAGTAAATAATCACCATTTGTTATTGCGGTAAGCATGCGGGTTCACAATGTCTCTGATGAAACTGTAATAATGGCCACCATCTGCCGTTCCCGTGTGCACCGTCACTCCGATAAGGTCATACTCGTAGCTCTCAGCTGGCTTCGCATCGCTTTCTTCACGGAAACCTGAAAATTTGGTCATGATTAATTGGATAGAATAGACAATGCGATATGACTTTGACCACAAAAACTCGACCCTGGAGTACCTTCCTTCCTGTCGCCCTTGGCCATGAGGAAGTCCTCGGTGTAGAGCGTCATGTCGAGTCTCAGAGGGAACGAAAAGTGTGTGTTGACTTTTTCTTTCATCATGGTGACCATGTTGAATGTGTAACGCATGGTGTTGAAGCTCAATATACGGGGAAGCTTTTTAAAACATGCCCTGTGAGAAAAAGAGAGTGAATGAAAAAACAAATGATTTTTTAAAACGCAGAATTTGCTGATTTTAGCAGAATGTAAAGGACATTGAGAACTGTCGCATAAGACAAAGCCTTCGGTCAAGGCCCGCCCATGAGGCCATATGACTGACAGGTCAAGCAACCAGTCACGTTTGGTTGTATGCTACGTCATGTTTAGAGCAGAAATTGTTCCCACAGTAACAGTTCATTCACAAATGTCTCGGAAGTTAACAGCAACGATGTTTTTTGTGTTTATGCCATGAACCTCGCATACTTTTAAGAATTAAGTCGATCGTAATGAATTCCTATTGCAAGCAATGTAAACACAACAGCTTACGTGTTGTTTCCAGGCAGACCGTTAAAGAACGAGTAAAATTCAACCTATGATATGACGACTTTGAACAAGCTGAGGTGTCAACGGTCCATGGTGTCTGAGGCTGAGGCTAATCGCATCCAGAATAAGTTTGTGTTTACGTAATAGTTGTCTGTGTTTATAAACACAAACCCATACATGTCAATAATTGTTTATATATGTATATATATATATCATTTAAATTATATATAAATAAATATACATGAAAATATTTAAAAAATATATACATGTGTGTGCACGTGTATGTGTTTATAAATACATAATAAATATGCACAGTACACAGACATATATTACATAAACACAAATGGATGGGTTTAATGGTGATTAATGGCATAACAGCCCTAAAAAAGTATCGATAGGAGTGTAAAAGCGCACTAGACTGAATAAGATTTGTTTTCTAAGAAAAGGACAGAATTTGCGCTTTGGATGGAAAAAGCAGCTCGTACAACTAAATTCAAGAAGAACAACTAACTGTTGTACAGGTGTGAGGCGTCAAATATACCATACCTTTTCTCAGCGCGTACTTTCTTTCCACACTGAGAGCAGGTGTACATGTTATCACCCTCCAATGTGTCTTTAATGGTGACCTCATCCAGAGACTCCTAAAGAGAGAGAGTAAAATAGAAAGAGATTTGAAGGTTTGGTCTAAAATCAGATACAAGGGATGTCCCGAGCCCAAACACATAAAATGTAAAGACAGACGGAAAAAATAACTTGGATTGGGGGCACACAAAAAAAACTGCATATCTGTAGACACGAGGCAAGAAAACACAACAAACTGAGTAGTTTGGTAGTGAATGAGTTTCAAGAAGCACTGACATCATTTCATTCATAAACATGAGTAAGAGCAGTTCATCTTAATTGCTACATGTTTATGTAATATAAAGTTTTACGTCAATGTCACTACGTTGTAACATATTCAACATCAATTCATAATTCATTTTTTCTATGAATAACGCACGAGTCACACAGACTGATGTATAACCTGTGTGTCAGGTGACTAAAAAGTCTAATTACTCAAATGAGTGTACAACATTTTCGATTACACAACAGCCAATAGAAATCATGACTCTTCAGGGGCCATTGTTTTTTTTACACTCGATGACATCACACATATCATAACAGACTTTAAATGCCGATTGGATACAGAGTAGTCTGAAATCTTTTTATCATCAACATCCCAACAAGTCTTTCAAATAGGGCTGTCATGATTATTAAACAATCGTCTCATCGCGATTGTTTGACCTCGACGGGATGATTTCAGACTAGTGATGCGCGGGTCAGGGCGGGTAATTAAATACAAAATAAAAAAACTTATGTTGCGTGCAATTCCCTATACCCTATATTAAATATTTGGGAATATATATATTTTCATATATTCAATTAGGTTCTTTGATAAGGTTACAATATGTAGGCCTATGTCTTGCGTTATGTCCCAAAAGCGAACACCTCACGAAAGCGCCAAGCAGCTCCCGCCTCCAGTCACAACAAAACAAACAGAGAAATAAAAGTGAAGATGGAAGACGAGGTGTGGGAAAAATTAAGGTCGGGAATTTACATCATTAAAAGAAAAGAAGGTCAAGCTGCTAAATCTAATGTTTGGGACCGGTTCTCAGAAATAGTTGCAGCAGGAGACAACAGCAGTATCTGCTACATGATGTGCAAGTTTCTATGGCTCATAAGCGTATGTTGTTGCCAGTTTACAGGGCGATGTAATCTAACAGAGGTTTCCAAGAAGATGTTTTCATTTACATTGCAATGCCTAGTATGTCTATTTAATAGTCGTGGGTGAGGGGCGGGTTAGATACAGTGGTGAGGTGTAATAATTTCAAATAATTTCATAAAAGCGTGACAAAAAAAACCTGACACGTGCATCACTATTTCAGATCATCGCAATTATTGCACATCTGTATAGAAGACACAAGAGAGAGCTGTAGTGACTGCATATTTTAGTGTATATATTGTGACTTAAGTGTGGAAATACTGGTCAAATGTACCACCACAACACCCATCACTCACTTACTTAAAAAACTAAAAAAAACGACAATTTGATATTATTTAATCTAACCTCAGTGTGAAAACCAGCCTACCAAAACATTTTATAAAAAGCCCTAAAACAGAAAATTAACCCTCATAATCGCAATGAAGCATTAGACAATTAATCATCAGCCAAATTTCATAATCGTGACAGCCCGATTTTTAGACTAAATAATTTTAAGTCGAGACATTCTTTTAATAAGAATTATATTGTGTAGTCCGAGCCCAAGATTCACCATTAATGAAGTCGTCAAAACCAAAATTTGTATATATTTTGTGAAATCTGTTAGTTAAATAAGTCACAATTTCAAAAATAAACCTATTAAGAGAAATGTTTGCTAGAGAAAAAAACACTTAAAAACTTTGCACATAGAGTCCAAACTTTTCATATGCGTTCATATTTGGCGGTCGATTGTACGGTGTTTCTAGATTGTTAAAACGCCACTCAAGATGATTGCTGCGGATGTGAAAAACGCAAAAAATCGAACGCAGCCCAAATTCTTCTATGATGTTCAACAATATCGGAGGTGGAGTGTAAATGTGATTGGCACAATGTGAGGTCGTATTTATTTTATAACGTGCGGAAATTTCAGTCGCTAATTTCGGGCTCAATGTGCAATGGCTTTTAGGCTTTGTGTGCTCGGTAGAAAAACTCACATAGATGTTCTTCATATCGGCCACTTGACATCTCACTGTGTAAAACTCCTCAGCCGTCTGACTCACATGATCACAGTCCTGCGAAGACACGGACACAAATAAACCAATCCGTTTCAAATCTATTTATTACACGCTCCATAGTCCTGAGGAGGGTTTGTGTCTATGAGGTTATATAAATACTTTTCTTTTTATATAAGCCTGTTTAATACGGCAGGTTTTTACCAGTGAAACCACGTTGTTGGTGATGACGCCTCCAAACAGTGTTTTGACTGTGTTTTTCTGAAACAAACATACATACATACATTAGTCTGGTTTGACTGCTGGATTTCACTGATACACAAAGCTGCTCGAGACAGACGGGAGTCGTACCAGGTCCTGAGACATCTCTTCTATCTTGGTGATGAGATCTGTGAAGAACTCTGTCATGTCTTTCTGTTCTCCTGTGTTCAGCGGCTGTTTGTCCATGGTGTAGGTCTTACAGAACGGACGAGGGTTGTACGCTTTCCTCTCGCTTTCCTGTGTGCACAAACATATATGCAGGAGTTAGTGTTTAGTGTTGTGTGTCAAACAAAAATACATTGATGTTTATAAAAACAGTTTGCATGTGAATGCAGCCAAAACCTACCATGAGATAAGTAAACATTTTCTGCAGCTCCAGCAGCGTGGTCTTATGCTTTATATCCTCTGAATACTAAATACACAAAAACATCATTACTAGGCACCTATCCAACCAAATCTCAAATCAATTGATGTAACACAAAAATCATGAGTGTTGTACTGACTTTGGCAGTAAAGACCGCCTGTCTGGCTTCTGGGATCATATAGAGTTGTTGGATGGTAGATGCCAGGTAACAGGTGGCGCCCAGGTTGGTAAGTCCCACGAAGCGACACTCGGCCCTGACATCATCGTGTGGCCAGTAATCCCACTTATACGGAGCGTGAGACGCTGCAAAAACAAGCACGTAGCTCAAAAACACTGAAAGATGGCGTGTTTATTAGGTCATCGATTTGTTTGGGACGTCCGGTCGCTCACCCTGCATGTGTTGAGACATGACCCAGTTATGCAGCAGCCTGTAGTTCTCCACCGAGCCCTTCACCACCTCCACGAGCAAGTCGTACGCTGCGGCGCGGGCGGCCGGACTCTTGCATTTGGGCTGCTGTCGGTCCTTCAGGCTGGGCAAAAGGAAGAGCAGGTCGTACGTGTCCCTCAGGAACTCCTGCCCCTCCCGTGAGAACTTAAATGGAGGCTTGTGCTTCAGGACGCTGGTGGCCAGCCGCAGGAGACCCGTGAGACCGTCGTCCTCAATGGCCCCGTCCTGCTGGTCCAAAATCTCACGACTGCGGTGGAAAGCAGGCACCAGTAAGAGACGAACCTCTCTGGACTAATTGATTCTGATTGGTCGGTCATAGCGGTGTGCGGGTTTGTTACCTGCGGATGCAGTCAGCGAGGTGTCTAGCCAGCGCGTCTAGGTCCAGCAGGGTGCTCTGACTGGCGTCTTTCACGTGGATGTTGTCGATGAGTTTACAGAGCAGCCAGAAGTATTCTTTACAGCCCGTGCGGAACATCGCCTCCTCTTCAAAGTCCTCCACCTACACCAGAAACGCACACATTAATACACATTTGCATAATGTGTGTGTGAGTACTGGGAAATTCTAGAGTTACAGATGTGACATTTTCAGTCAAAACTTGAAATATTCCATTTTCTATTGTAAAAGAGGGTAAAATTCATGCTTTATGGATGTGACCGAGATGACACACTTTCTGTGAATTAAAATACACAAACCAGAAGCAATAATACTCAACAAATGGAGAAGGGATGGCTCTTCATTGACAATACAAAAGTTATTTAAAGGGATACTTCACCTAAAAATGAAAATTCTGCCATCATTTACTCACCTGCAAGTTGTTCCAAATGTGTACACGTTTCTTTTTTCCGATGAACACAGAGAAAGATATTTGGAAGAATGCTTATAACCAAACAGAGTTTGCCCCCCATTGACTCCCATAGTAGGAACAAATTACTTTATCATTTTATTTGTTCTGTTAAACACATTTCAACATTTTGAAGAATGTAGGACGGCAAACAGATCTGGGGCACTTTTGACTCATCATATTTTTTAATACTATGGTAGTCAATGGGGGGCAAAATCTGTCTGGTTTTAAGCATTCTTCCAAATATCTTTCTCTGTGTTCATCAGAAAAAAGAAATTGACATGTAACAACTCGAAGGTGAATAAACGATGACGGAATTTTCATTTTTGGGTAACTATCCCTTTAATTTTCATATATATATTTTATATCTTGATATTTGCATGAAATTGTCCTACTCACTCCGAGCGGTTTAAGGGCTTGAGCGTCTGGTAAGAATTTCAGCAGCGTAGATGCAGCGAGAAGTAGGAAGGATCTGTTGATGGTTTCTCCGCCCTCGAGTCCGGACAGAGAGAGCTTATATAGACCGCTGCACGCCTCCTGACGTACCGCCGTCTAAAAACACACAGAACACACTTCATGAAACTCTATGGAGAGCAGACGGAACAAGGAGAAAACCATCAAAGGTGCTTGACGATACCCACAATCACACTGCGTCTTGTTCCTTTAGCAGAAGTAACGTTATTGTGTCGTACCTCAGGTATGAGAAGCGTGAGTTTCTTCAGCCAGTCGTGTAGATGTTCACTGTCTGCCAGGCTGGACTTAACCAAAGAGCTGCAGTGAGCCCAACTAACCAGCAGCCACATTGAGTAATGAGTCACTGCAGAAACACACAAACACACTCATCAATACCGTTATCAAAGATCCAAAAGTTTTGTCTTTTCAACAAAAAACCTCAAGCAAAAGCGACCAATGATGTGCTTACCCTCGTGTCTGGACCTGTGATCCGATTGGGCCTTGAGAACCCTGTGTGCCAGATTGTCATACGTGTACGCCATGTTAATGAGCCTCTGGATGAGGTTGGTGCCTTGAACGAGACTCAGAAACACCTGAGAGAAATCACAAAATAAGCTACAGAGTACACATACGTATATAGAAAAGCTTGATGTCTGCTTTGGTCGCAAACCTCTGTAAGACGGGGTATGTGCAGGTTCTTGCCATGATCCACGGCGGTTTTGCGAGACTTCCCGGGCCACGCCCTCTTCCTTTGTGTGTCCGTGAGACCGGACCAGGAGAAGACGTCGTGATACGCCAAGTCCAGATCGGCCGGGTCCACAGCAAACTGACAGATCAGCTTCAGAAGACACGCAAGACAGTCCAACAACCACTTCAGAGAAAGAAAAGTTTTCCAATATTTAGTGTTTATTCGGCTCGTTTTTATTAATGTAATGCAAAAAAAAGTCAAAAATCAATTGTTTTAAAGTATCTGTATATAATTTTATAGTATTTTATGTGTTTACAACATAATTCACAAATGTACTTTATCATTTAAATATGTGAATTTTATTTTGAACATTTTTCATCAGTGTAACTTAAATTCATAGGTAAATCGTACTCAATTACGATAGACATCATTTATTTTTTTATTTTGGCATCAAACATTAACCATTGGTAAAGATTTCTGCCGGAAACACTCACAACAGTCCAGAATTCCTGTTCTTTCGGCTCTAAGATCCCGGAGCTAAAAATCTCCAGCAGAAGCTGAAGACCTCCAGATGACACAAACTAGAAAAGAAACACAGGAGGAATCATTCAGATATCGGTCAAGAACATCATGTGACACCTGGTCAGACGTGAGGCGTTTGTACCTTGCAGCTCCACGTGTTCTTGCTGTTCTCGATCTGTTCCTCGCTGGAGTCATCCGAGTCTGGATACAGATCACTGTAACTTCCCTGAAACACACACGTGCAAACATTCTGCTTTAAACATGTTTAAGTTGCGATCGTAATGCTGGATGATGGTGCAAGTGTGTAAGTACCGTGGACTCGCGGTGAATCCTGCGGTTTGGTTTGCCAAGAGCCTCAATGATTTCTAGAGCATAAAGCAGCTTATGTGCGCTCTTGATTCTCAGAAGATCCTTCCAGCACAAACCGTCAGATCCCTGCAAAACAAAACATCATATTCTTAAGTAAACATAATGGGCCTGTCAAATAAGTATGACTTATCAATTAATCGTGATTAATCACAATAAATCGATTCCAAAATATTTAAATATGTTGTACCTTGTTTATGTTTCTATAATATATGTGTGCATGTGTATATTACGTTTATATAAATGCACCTACATGTGTATAAAACAAATATTTTCATGAATTTATATACATTATATGTATAAATATGTGTATCATATATTTATATTTATGTTTGTGTTTTCATTTAAATATACATGCCAAACACACATATATATTATATAAACACTAACATTTATTTTGGAATTGATTCCAAAATAAGTAAGTAGGTAGTCGCTTGTTTGTGTTTATATAATATGCGTGTATACTAAATACACGCGCATATTACAAATAATTACATACATTTATATTTAAATAGATTATATTTTGTATGCCTGTATATATTGAAAAAATATGTGTATTATATATTTATATGTATGTTTGTGTAATCATATATACATATAAACATTAAACAAACTACAACATACTAAAAACACATATATATTATATCAACACAAACATTTATTTTGGAACCGAACACCCCTACAACACATATTTCACATCATATTTTGTATTAAGATAATGTTGTCACTTTACTGACCGCTTCATCCGAGATGTTCTGGAAGGCCTGGAGCATGCTGGGACACGTAGGCAGCAGCATGAGCAGCTCCCAAACGCGACGAGATAGGTTCTCAGCATGGAGGTGAAGCTCCTCGCAGCGAACGCTCTGCAAAAGAACAAACACAGTGAATATATGAAACATTCCTAGACTCTGATCTATATCTGAAACGACTGTGGAATTCTCTGGATCAAACCGGTTAAGCTGTACCTCAGTGCTGTGCTGGGGTCTGTCCGGTCCTGGCGGTTTGAAGCAGGCCAGCATCTCCAGCAGGTCGAAGAGCGTGGTGAGATGTGGCTCCTGCAGGAGAAGCAACATTGGGATGTGCTCCTTCTGAGGCGGCGGCAAACACGAGGCCGGCAGCTGAACCCCCTCTCCCTTCCTCTCTCTCCGAGGAGCGCCCAGAGACACGAACACCATCTGACGTAACATAAAGCGTAAACATCTTAAATAACGTTTTACGGCCAATTTTGTTCTCATTATACTAGTTCGAGCCATGATATGTTTACTAAACATAATAGTTTAAAGGTTACCTGCATGTCTTTAAAGCCGAGCTCATGAAGGGTCTTCTCATCGTAGTCAGTGGTCAGCTCGTGTCCAGATGAGATCATGCGCACCGGACCCATCAGCCCTCCTGTACACAAACACACAAAAAAGTCAAGAGCAGTTTGGTTTGACCAATCACAAGGGCCAGCTGACCAATCAGACCTGGGAAATCCTGTTGACGGCTGGTTTGGCCGAACTCCTGCAGCTGCGCCTGTTGGCTTAGCTGATCCTTCTGAAGGTTCTCGTACCAGTGAGTGACCTCTGCCCTCAGATCAGCCACCTGATCGCTTGGGTACATCTCGATGGTCATCTGCACGCACAACAGACTCATCATCATGAGTGAACATAATATCTCATTACAGAAGTTAACAGAGCGTTACAAAGTGATCAATAACGTGATCTGTAATCGGTCGTGCCGATGATGTCGTTCTCACCTTGTCTGGCAGTCCCGCGGGCTGACAAACGATTCGGAGCGGGAGAGACTGTTTATCGCTGAGAGCTTTCAAATGACTGCTGATGCCCGTCCCCTCGATCTGCCACTGCCTCAAATGATACGCAAACCTGCAGACACACGCGGATTAGATCTGAGCAGACCGACACTTCGTTTTTTCACTAATGTGTATTGTCGTGTTTCTGGACCTTAACTGATTCAGAAAAAGAAACCCACACAGTGTGTGTTCATACCTGCGTCTGAATGCCTCCAGGTGTGTTTTGAGGAGCAATAGTCCTCTCTCAATGATAGTGAGGCTGGAATGAGCATCTTTCTCCAGGTTAGCAGATGCCATCATCAAACTCTCCATGCACTTACTGATAAACTCCTGCTCCTTTTCTAGACCTGTTTTACCTACACGCACAAAAATAAACAATCACAAGTCTTGACGGAGAACAATCTGGCTGTTTAACTGTAAATGTGTCTCGTCTACGGAGAAAGTTTAAATAACAAAAAATTTTCAGACAAATTGGGACGCGTTACAGTAATGAGAAAAAGCAAAAAAAAACATAAATAAATCATTCCTGCGCTAAATTTGTGCCTCGCGCAAGGTAGAGTTAAGTTTATTATGTTTTCTGTGATACCAAATTATGTTTCATAATAAAAAAAATAAAAAAAATGACTGCCATGATGTTTCAGTGGTTTCGTGAGAATGACAAATTTAGCATAGAGAGAGATGTTTTCTAACCGCTGATGTAATAAGAGTTGATATACTGGATGGCAGCTCGGCTGATGTCGGCGGACTGAGCCCTCAATGCGATTCCCCAGAGCTGATCCATACCACACAACTACAGACACACGGACAGTAACAGAACAATCAAGAGACCGATATAACAGTGAACAATGGGATTTGCACCATCCAACCTTAAGAAAACAAACTAACGCTGTGAAAGATGGGGTAAATTGATCCAACCTCGCAGTTGGAGCTGCTGTCGTAAGCGCTGGTGGCCAGTCGAGCCAGATTACACAGATGCTGAAACAAATTGAGTCCCGTCATGCTGATGGTCTCGGGCTTCAGCTGAGGCATCTGAGACAGATAGAGAGAGAAGGACGTGATGAGAGATTCATTCTCACGACACACAGCAGAAGAGGTGCAGAAGTGTTCAGACCTTCTCCAGGAACAGATGTTTGTAGGTCTCCATGCCCATGGCGTGCTGGTCTTTACTGCGGACCTGATTTAAAAACCAGTGCAAGGCGTCGTCGTAACACTCAGAGTCCTCAACTAAACAGTGCCAGAGGATATCCACCTGCTCCAGACTCAATCCTGACACACACAAACAGAAAAAAGGGCGGTGAATGATAATGATCCAAAACATTCACCAATTTCAACTTGAGTTGAATATTCCTTCCATAAAACAGAATGTTGCGACTCACTGAAGTGGTCAGGTGATCCGAGCGTAGAGAACACACAGGTGAGAAACTGAAGACGCACCTGCACCTCTGCACTGTGACTGTACCTGTGACACACACGTGAGACTGATGTCAACACTCGATGCAGACAAACTGCCGGACACACACACCCTCACAGACATTCAAACACACTTACAGAGCGAATTTGTGGCGTTGCTCTCTCACTTCCTGGATATAGTGTAACAGATTATCGAAGAAAAGCTTCATCATGTGAAGTTCCTTCTCCGCCCACCTGCAGCACATCATCAACACCATCATCATCATCAGTTTTCCGCAACATCAGCGAATACTGTAAATTATTTCCCCTGCAGCTCACAAGTGGTCTGTGTTATTGTTACATTAAGGATTAAAACTTAACAAGATCCGTATGTGTTTCAGAGAATTATAAAATCCAACAAAAACCATACAGGCCAAACAATCAGTCCTAAAAAAACTCTCAGTTGTGGGCAGAGTTTACTAACATGGTTATCCAATGAGTGTCGTAGCTGGAGCCAAACTGCTGAAAGGTTCCGAAGAGCTTTGGCAGCAAACGCAGGGACACCACCACAGACCTGAGGACCACACACAAACACAATCAAACTACAGGACCTGAGAGAGACCCAAACCTTGCTCATCTGCAATCCTGTGACTTCACGCGCGACCCTGTGAGGGACTCACCGGTGGTTGGCGAGGTTCTCCAGACATCCCTCGATGAAACGCATGCGGATCTGACGGTCAGTAAACCAGCAGACAAGAGAACACAGCAGCTTCTCGGCTTCATTGATCAAGCCCTCTGATAGGTGGATCTAATTGCCACGGTAACAAGACAGAGACCAATTTACCATTTAAAACTATGGCAAACATAAAAACGCTGTCGGTATTTCAAGAGTTCAACGTACCGCATTGTCGTCCTGGACCAGGTCCCACAGGAGAGTGTTTCCTTTTTTGCAGACATTGTCCAAGTTGATGTCGGTCACCGCGTGGGTGGAATACTGATGCTTGTGCACCGCTGGACCTAAAGACGTTTATAAAATCATCCAGCTAATACATCACATGACTTTCATTTCATTTAAATTAACTGCACATTTCTAGGATTTTTTATGAATTTGATGAATAACGCACACAAAAACTACGACCAATCTGCAAGAAAAAGTGCCAGTGACGAACTAGACAAAGAAATCTTGCAAGATTCATGGTGATCTTCAAACAAATAGAAACCAAAGAGTAAATTCGAAGAAGTTGAAAGAAAGAAGTAATAACTTAGAAGGTAGAAATGTACATTTAAACAAAGATAAAGCAAATGAATTATATATATATATATATATATATATATATATATATATATATATATATATGTGTATATTTGATCCTACAGCACCTTATTTACTGAAGAACTGATTTGTGTATCTGTGTTCAATTTGGCTGCCTATGTGTGCAACCATTTTATGTCCTCAAAATAGAATTTGTTAGCTTCTTTAGGTAAAAATAAGTATTATATTTAGTTTCGTTTAATTTTAGAATTTAAAATAATTGATGTGTTTCTGATAATATATGCTAGTAGTGTAAGGCTAATACAACGTATTAAGCCATACATTTATCTATGCACTGGATTCCCTTCAAAAAAACTAGTTAGTTGAAACAATGAGGTTGATAAAAAAATGAATGAAAGAGTAAACTAAGAAGTTAAAACAAAGTTGAAAGTATTTAAAAAAGAAACAATGAAAAAAGAAGATAAAATGAACACCTTAAAACAAGGATAAAACAAAACAAAGTTAGCACTGACAAATTACAAAATTCAAGAACAAAACATAAAACTAGGATGCGGAATCTAGGAAATAAATAAAATAAAGTTGAAAATCTAGGAAGTTGAATCTCAGTTGTAAAAACAGAAGCTGAAAGAACAACAAATAAACAAAGTTGAAATTATCAAGTTAAAAACTTGAAACAAAAGAAAAATAACTAAAAAAACTAAAACAAGGAAGTTGAAACTAGGAAGCTCAAACAAAAAAGTTTAACATAAAACAGACAGATAATGAAGTTGAATAACTTATAACAAGGTAAAAAACGTAAAACTAGAATGGGGAAACTATGAGATAAAAATCTAGAAACCAGAAGGTTTCAAACAAAGCTGGAAAAAGAGCCGAAAAAACACCACATTGAAGCTGACAACGATCAAGTTAAAGAAAACTAGCAGCTTTAACAAAGTTGAGAAAAGAAGTTGAACCAGTACATTGAAACAATGAAGTTGAAATGAAATTAAAAGAAAAACGAAACAAGTCAGTTGAAACACTACCATATGGATGAAGTTGCAAGCAAAGCCCAATATGAGCACTTTTAAGCAGACAGAAGCTGTACTTGTTCACACCCCAGAAACCATCCTAACAACGCCCCAGCAACAAATGTGTATTTACCTTGCACCAGATGTTCGTGGTATATGGAGGCCAGGTTGGGCAGGTGCTGCTGCAGGTGTGAGCTGAGCTCCGCGTGTGAATTGATCTGAACCAGCTCTTCCTCGCACCCAGATTCCTCGCCGTCGAAATCCGCCATGTTCTTCTCTGACTTGGCGCTGACCTGGGAACTGCTACAGCTTACGTCATCTGCGCTCAGCATGTCCTCCACCATATGACTGTAGGGAGAGAGTGACAATGTTGGTTTTGTGAGCACGATGCAAAAAACATGTACGTCGTATTAGAGAGCCGGTCTCACCCATCATGCTGGTGGTGATGATGGTGGTGATGATGGTGATGATGCTGTGGGCTTATGAAACGTCTACAGTTGAAGAGTTCATTGCTCATGGCCTCTGTAAGGAAGTCCGACGCTCGAGGCAAACAGGGAGGCTCCTGGGAGACACCCATCTCCTGCTGTGGCTGCTGAGGATTCTGGGAATGTGAAGAAGGATCGGCCTGCTCTCCGGACGTCCCCTCCAGGCACATGGACGAAGAGGAGCAGGGTTCTAGAATTCGTAGAGAAGAGGACGATGTGGCTATCATGGCAGCAGCCGCCTCTGGGGTGAATGGGATAGACTTGGGTTTGGAAAGTCCGGGACCCGACACCATGCCAGGCGGAATTCCAGGTCGTTCCGGAGGACCCTGGACCTCTCCGAGAGCTTCTCCGGCTTTGCGTTTGCGTAGCTCCGACGTGGGAGCCTCTCTGGAATCTCGGGTTTCTTTCTGGGGGCTGCCTTCAGAAGCGACGATGGGTCTGTCATCGTCATCATCGTCATCGTCGTCTTCATCATCCTCGTCATCATCTTCCTCTTCTTCGTCTTCCTCTTCTTTCAGTGCCTCGCTGTCGGCCATGTCGTCGGAGTGCAGCTCGCTCCCAGGGCTGCCTGCTGATTGGCTGGCTCTGCTAGATCCGGCCTCGTTACTGGACGCTTCGCTGCGGCCGCTGCTGCTGCCCTCCTCTCCGCTGTTGACCGTCTCATCCGAGCTGCCCTGTAGGGACTCCTGCAATACGGCAGATGGCACAACACCACATCAAATGATGAACATTGCTGACACTTTTTTTGAAACCTGGCTTTACTGCTCAGCTTTACCTCAGTGTCTGACAGCCTTTGCTGTCCACGTTTACCGCTGCTCATGATTGGCTCGTCCATCTCCATGTCACTTCCTCCGCTGTGATGCGTGTCGCTGTTGTCACTGCTCTCTGGGCTTCCAGCAGGAGAACCTGAATCGAAAATGTGTAAACGTAATAAAGTAAAATGCATAAAGTAAAATGCACACCAGAGCAGTTACTTTAAATAGGTTTTTAGCATAAGGTTTAAATAATCATATTTTTGCTCTTTGCGAAATAATCACAAATAAAACACAAATTCTGATCATTATGAGGTTATTAAACTATACGACACATAAACGCTTTAGATCTTTCGTCCTTACATGAAGTCCTTATTTAATTTGTTGCAACTGGGCAATTCCAGCATTATGTGAACGTGACATTTTTGGTTGCGGACATGACATAAGAATGCTCAGAGAATGAAATGGTTACGATTATTTTGAACTATCTGTTTATATTTTACTGAACCCTTGTTGATAGAGTCTAAACATAAAAAATTGTCAGTCTATGAAAGAAAGGGGAATAAACATGCGTGACAAAAAAAGGATGCGTTTTTTGGGAGACGATAAACTTGGTAGTATTTCTGAAAAAAAAAATGCACAATCCTGAAGCAATAATACCCAATGAAAGGAAAAGGGATGCCTCTTAATAGAACATAAAACAGTAACTTCATAATCTTTATAATGTGTCCATTTGTTAGGAATATGTAGCGTTATGGATGTACCAATCCCTAAAATGGCTTTTACCTGACTATGAAAAATCATGCACTACAAATAAAACAAATGCTTTACAAATTTGAGGAGATCTCACATGGGTATTTGAACCACCAAATGTTAAAATCTGTGCTGTTACCATAGTAAAAACCTTATGTTTTTAAAGCACAAAATGGCACACAATATTTCTGTATCTAAATTTGTAAAGTATTACATCAGATGTACTTAAGTCAAGGGTTTTATTCCCAGCAAACAACCATGAAATGTAAAGCACCGTATGTATACATCTTAAGTAACTTTGGATCAAATCTGCTATAGGTGGGAGAAACAATCGATTCACAATAAATATCGATTCAATCTAGGGGTGGGAATCGTCTGGTCCCTCACGATTCGATTCAGAATAGATTCTTAGGGTCACGATTTGATTTAGAATCGATTCTTGACGTACTAATTAGCTTACAGAAAACGCATTGTACTCAGAGTCACACTAGTGTTGGCACTTTCGCTTCTAGTCTTTGAACTGTCGCATTTTGTATTTTAATACAACTGAGTGCCCAATAAAACCATTCTCATTGACTTTTTCTGTTGTCAGACATTAAAACAAGTGTATAATAGTAAATAAACAAAATCTATTAGTGCCAAATGTTAAACGGCAGTCACTTTCACAAATTGACACATCCTCTGACAAAATCATCATACACATAAGAGAGGTGATTTTGCCAATATTTCGCTGTGCATATTTATAGAAGTCTCAAGTCTAAACAGTGACAGGTTTTGGGAAACGCTATATTGCAATCATTAGCCAGGTTTCCATTACAGAGCACAGCAAAATTTAAGCAATGTTTTCTAAATTTCGATTGAAAACAATATCACAGAATGACTGCCTTTCCATTAAATGATGATATGCGATTAAAGTGTATTTTGATTCTTCTCGCGATAAGTTATTCTGGCCGTACTTCTTCTTTGTACGTTTTATGGCAGGTTGCAAACAAACTTGAGTGCATAGTGGAACCTACTGTAATGAAAGAGTGAAGAGAAATGTCCTTATATATTTTCATATTATCTCACTGCTCCTAATAAATCTTCATACTGCACTCACTAGTTTTCCTGCATTTGAGCCATCATGTAAGATATTACTTAATGTGAATTCCTTACATCCTATCTTTCCAAATGTTCTGCCAAAATGTACCGCAAATGGTCATGTGACTTTTTTATACCCCACGTGACTTGTAAATATGACAAAAAGTAGCCATGTTCCCACAAAATGCGCAAATTTAAATAGCGCATTGAAAATACACCCAATGGAAACACGTTAATTTCGCGAAAACTCCCTTCTATCGCAAAAAAGGCTCAAATTCGTATGAAGTGCTTTTTCAGGCAATACGATAAAGGGATATTTCGTCGTACTTACAATTACTGTTATGTACTTGTTTTGATGTCTATAAGCATAATAGGTCAATGAGAATGGCTTTTCTGAGCACTCAGTTGTATTAAATTTCAATATGTGTCAGATCTAAGAGTAGAAGCCAAAGTACCAACATAAGTCTGACTCTGAGCGCAAAAGTTACGCGATGACATCTCAAATCTTAAATATGCTAACTAGTACATAAAAAATTTAATCATGACCCTACGAATCGATTCTGAATCGAACAAACAATTCCCACCTCTAAAATCTGCTAAATGCATGACACAAAAATATTTGAGGAAACCGTAACAAAAATATTTGTGCAACAAAATAGGAAAATTTCACATTCCCACTCACCTTTCTTGTTGCCCATGGGAATGTTGGTGTTGAGCAGGGAGGCGAAGGAGCTTTGTTTGGACAGCTGAGTTTTGGCTGCCAGGGCGTTATTCCACAAGGCCTTGATCAACATGGACGCCAAATACAGCGTCTGCACACGCACAACCAATGAAACACAATTTAGTTAAATAAATAGAAGTTTTATATAGCCATTAAGTATAATTTGGCTGTTTTGCATTAAGATTGCTGTGCTTATAAGATGAAAAATGCTGAATGTAAAACAGGTTTGGCATGACTGAAATGACAGCGAGTCATACCTGTTCCGTGTGCGCACTGGGGTGTAAGCTGGACACCAGACTGAGCACGTGTCGCAGGGGAACCGGGTCCAGATTTTTTATCAGTGAGGGAAAAAGATCATGGATGTAGCGACTGCAGTGCTTCAGCTAAAGAAACGGAGACAGAGAATGACAAAGAGAGAGGGAATTTAGTGCACACTGAAATAAATGAATACAGCCACGGAAAAAATAAACAGACCATTTTAAAATAATGTTAAGTTTTTCTGAATTTACCATTAACAGGTATGTGCTTACGTAAAATTATCATTTTGGTTTCATTCTGTGAACTACTAACAATATTTCTCCCAAATTTCATTTAAAAATGTTTTTTTATTTTGCATTTATTTGAAGAAAACAAAAACTGGAGAAACTGTTGAACATAACCGAAAAGATGCTCTGTATTTTTTTTCAGACCTCAATTACAGTCAAGAAAACAAGTTCATATTCACTTCTAAGCAATACAACAGTAATACTTGCATTTAGGAAAAGTTCACAATTTTTTTTTGTGATAACCTGGACTGTTATCACAGTTTTCATGCGTGGTGTCATGCTGTCAGCCTTTCACATTGCAGTCGAATGACTTTATGTCACTAATGAGGTTTGATTTTGATGAAATTCTAATTGTGACTGGAACAGCCACAATGCATCTATTAATGCTGATTGAATGAAAATTGCAATGTTTTCTTAATTTGTCCAACGGCTGTATATCACATTCACATAGTTTCAGTGTCATCATTGAAATAAAATTCTTCATTTGCATTTCTTTAAATTTTGGGTAATGTAAGTAATGTGACAGTATGGTAATCTAAACAGATCGTGCATGAGCGTGTGTACCTGAGCGGCCGCCCAAATACAGTCTACATGTTGAGTGCTCAACCGGCCCTCTGCGGCCAGGAAGTTCAGGATAACTTGGCACTGTTTAATGATCTACAGAGAAAAACAACACGCACACAACTAATAAATCTCTGCTCAGTCAGTACACAGAAATAAATGTTCAACCAAAGAAACTTGATGCTTGGCAAAACTCACAGCCAATAGGTTGAGCTGTTCACCTTCAGAAAGGTGTAAATCTGACCTATCAAGTCTAAACAAGCCACATGATTAGAAACAAGTGAAAGAACAAACTCACCTCGATGTGCAAATTTGGTCCAAATATGTGCTCGACAACATTGTTGTTGATAAGCCAGTCGGCGAGTTCCTTTGCTATTGACCTGAGGAAACAAGCAGGTCGTTGGCTAATTCAGTTTTCTATAACTCAAAAGGCCTAACAGCTAGAGAACACACTTACGTCTCTGTGTCAGACACCAGCGACTCGTTGTTACACACGTCGTTGAAGGTGTGCAGCTGATTCTGCAGAAACACATAACATTCAATGAAGACACTTGAGAAACACTGAGAGTAAGTCATCCTGAATGTGCAGGAGTGTCTCGAACCGTGATCTGGCTGAGTCCGGCGAGTCTCATGGTGAGCGTCGGACTCATGAAGTATTTGAAAGCCAGATCCAAACTCTCCCTGTCGAAACACAGCGCGCTGTCCAATGGTTCCTTCACCGTGCTCCACATCAGATCGGCCATATTCCTCGCTGCGCTTTGACGCAACTCCTGATCTGACAACTTACACAGATATCTACAGAGAGAGAGAGAGAGAGAGAGAGAGAGAGAGGGGAAGAATAACGTCAATCTTACTTTCTCCTTACTGGGTTTTGTTCACCTGACTGAAGTCCTGCGTGATGTGACTCATATATAGAGTCACAGCTGGAGCATTCGGCCAGGTCTGAAACACACACATTATGAACACCAGAAGGACTAACAATAATATATTGGAAAGTTTGCCATTCCACGTTTACTTCTGAAGGTTTACAGTGTAAGAAAGAAAGATGACCACTCTTTCTTCTGTGGAACACGAAAGAACAGATTTTGAGAAATGTCTCTGTGGTTTTGTGTTCATTTAACCATGTTTGTTGCTTATCATCATTTTACAAAATATCTTCTTTTGGGTTCTGCAGAAGAAAGAACATCATACAGGCTTGGAATGACATGACGATGAATAAATCATGAAAATGATAAAGATCAAATGAAAGCAAGATAATTCATGATGTTGTCTGTATCATAAAAAAAGAAAACTGCTGGCTTCTCAAATCCTGTCTGGCTCGAGTCACGTGACCCGTATTCTCAGCGCTCCCCCGCCGGCCGTCTGGCGCCCCACAAGGTCATGTGAGGAGAGCCGTGGCCTTTGTTGCTATGGTGAGGGATGCTCTACCTAGCAACTCAGCGGTGAGCAGATTTCTTAGAGCAGCTCATTTCTGTTCTGACGGTCGTTGGTTTATTACTCTCATTGGGGCAGTCGGGCGATAGATTCGACTGAACAGACCAATTCAATATGGTTTTAAAAAATTCATGAATGAACGGGGTGAAATGCAAGGACAGAGAACACTGATCAGATATCAGCTGCGTAAGATCGTAGCAATGATGATGATGCATTCTTTTCTTTGCTCATCATAATAATATGTTCTGACTTTATCCATCAGGATTCACCATAGTAAAAAAAGGAAAAAATTCTGGACACTTAGGACGAGTTATGTTACCTGATAACATAAGTGCGAAAAGGGATGATGTGCTGCATCACAGCCGGAATGTGCAACCATATTCTGATCTGTAACAAAACACAAAAACACATTTACTTGAGCGTTACGGGCTGCAGGCCTGACATGCACTAATCCGATTGGCTCCAAGTGTCACAATTACAGGTGCTACAGGTATAACATGGACAAGGTGAACTTGATTGGCTTCTGATCTGCCATACTGCTCTCTGATTGGCTGGTGTAGATGTTATTGCTGCCGTTGACTCACGTTAGAGACGATGGTGATAAAGGCATGTGCGATGGGGAACGGGAGAGTATCTGGAGCACCAAACTCGAAACAGTCTTTCATCAAAGAGAGGCCGTGCTTCCCACAAAACATACACACATATCGCAGCAGGTGCAGAGGGACCTCCACATCCTGAAACACACGTCATGAAATTTATATAAAAAAATACATCCAAAAGAAATGTAGGAACTGAGTTTCATGAACAGCCAGAAGAGATGTCGTCTCGGACACATTTGATTTGAACAGTAGCAGAAGAAGAAACCAACAAGTTTAAACCATAATATAATGTTGGGTCAAGACTGTCGACTAGTCGGTTGGTGGACGATTGGCTTGATCCATTCTTGTTATGTGTATTAAACATGACACTTCAATAGTCAATGAATTTTAGTAAGTATAGTAAACATATTCAATAGTAAATGAAATAGAACGAAGCTGAAAAAAAACTGAACGTTTTTTTTATGGTTATAGCACCCTCTAGCAACTAGATTTACAAATGAAATGTATTCTGGGCTTTTTAGATATTGCGTCACAATTTGGCTTATGTTTGTCCAAAGATCTACGGAATGATAGAAGTGTATTTAAATGAATTTAATATCAAACTTGTATTGCAGAGTCTAAGTTGTGTGTGTCTGAAGAGAAAGAGAGCGAGAGAGAAACCAGGTTTCCATTACCCTTTAAAATACGGCAAATGGAAACACGTCGATTTTGCAAAAACTCCCTTGTATCGCAAAAAGTTCTCTCACACTTGTATGAGGTGATTTTTCAGGCAATACGATAAATGTATATATCGCTAAAACTGTAATGGAAACACTTTTTGTCATATTTAAAAGTCACGTGGCGTAAAAAAGTCATATGACCATTCATGGTATGTTTTGGCAGAACATTTTGAAAGATATGATGTAAAGAATTCACAATAGGGAATATGTTATATGATGGCTAAAAAGCAGGAAAACGGGTGAGTATAGTATGGAGATTTATTAGGAACTGTGAGGTAATATGAAAATATATGAGAAAATATTGTTTTTATCAGTGAGAGAGAGTGAGAGAGACTTCTTACATTCATATCACAGAAAGAGCCGAGAATATTGCTCTCTTGTGCCGAGATATCCTGCAGACAAAAAATAAATCGAAGCATATTAAAAACAGTGACCCAAATTACAACTGCACAACCAGCGGTGTCAACTACATGAAAAAATACTAAAATAATTGAAAAATAATGAAGCCCTGAGAATCACATCCTGAATAAAAGTGTGAGTTTGCATATGTCTGTGCACTGTGCATATTTATTTTGTGCTTATAACAACTTAAACATACTTGTAAATAACTAGGAAGAATATAATATAATAAACAAATATATATATATATATAGTTAAAGTTACACATAAATATTTACATAGAAATATTTCCTAAATTAGCCCTGTATGTGATCATAATACTAAATTAATATGCACAGTGAACAGACATATGCAAACTCAAACTTTTATTCTTGATGCAATTAATTTTTGGACAGCCCTTATGCATAATAACTGAGTATCATCTACACATGACATGAGTTGGCGTGATATTCATTTCATGTTTATTAAAGTGTGTTTATTGCAACAATCCCTGGGAAGTTTGTACAACATTACCCAAAATTCATGTCAAGTATATACCATCTTACCATCCCTTACCAAAGTCTGTAGTATATTGCCTACAATCCTGTAGAAGGATCCCCAAGAATTTTGACTTTTACTACATTCAAGTCCTCTGGAAAATTCCTACTTAGAAATTCGGAAGTTATAATTACTACAAAATGTACAAAGCAAGTTTAGTCTCAATAAAATGAACTCGCTGACCAACATTTTCACCTCTAATGCGACAAAACATTCTCACACAATCAGAGATTTTTTTTGTCTGATAAACTGACTCATGCAATTCTATACTAAATAAGATATTTCCAATCAAGGTTTTCCAAAGTTTTGTGTGTATTACCTCTATAGTGGGATGTGTGTTGTGTTTGTAGGCTGTGTACAGGGGGAACTGAATCTGAAAGATCTTGGCAGCACACAGCAGCAGTTTCTCCTGTTCTTCCGTGCTCCAGGACAGAAAAAGGTCCATGCTGCTCTCGTTCCCGCTCTCGTCCGACGTGGGCTCACCGGGCCGTGGTAGGGGGTCCGTTTTGACTCCCTGCTTTTGGTTCTGCTCTACCTCCTCCGTTCCTGCATCCTCCTCAGCTGAGTCCCTTTCCACATTCAAAGGCTCATCCTCGCCAGGCGACGGCTGTGGTTGGGCGGAGCTCCATTCGGATCCAGCTCCCTCAGTCTTACTGTTGCCATGGCTACTACGTAGACGGTCCCTAAGGTTGGTCACTTGAGCAATAACCAGGTGAATGAGGGCATAGACGAGCTGGTTGAACACCTCGAGGTGTTTGTATTCTTTGAAACAGCACAGACACTGCCTGCAAGCGAACACACAGAGAATCAATGGGCGGGATTATCGTACTGAAGCATGTACATGTGAAGAGTTGCTGATTTCTCAGCATACACAAAGCATGTCATAATACATCAACAAGTTAATGTCAGAGAACATCAAGGTCTAAAAGAACTGTGAAAAGACAAAATATGTGTCAGAATGGAGTGGACGGCGTATTAATGAATTCATGGATACATGAGCAAATGGATGCCTGCTTGCATGCATGCATTCATGCTTTCACCCATTGCACAAATGGAGGGAAGCCTGGGTTAATAGATGCATGGAAGGATGCGGGTGTTAATAGATGCATGGGATAATAGATTCATGAAGGGATGCATGGGTTAATAGATTCATGAAGGGATACATGGGATAGTAGATGCATGGAAGGATGCATGGGTTAATAGATGCAATGATGGATGCATGGGTTAATAGTTTCATGAAGGGATGCATGGTATAATAGATGCATGGAGGGGTGCATGGGTTAATAGATGCAATGATGGATGCATGGGTTAATAGATGCAAGGAGTGGTGCATGGGTTAATAGATGCAATGATGGATGCATGGGTTAATAGATGCAATGATGGATGCATGGTATAATAGATGCATGGAGGGATGCATGGGTTAATAGATGCAAGGAGGGGTGCATGGGTTAATAGATGCAATGATGGATGCATGGGTTAATAGACTCAAGGAGGTGTGCATGGGGTCAATACATGCATGGGGTTAAAAGATGTATGGTGAAGAGATGCATGGGTTTATAGATCCATGGAGGGATGCATTGGTTAATAGATGCAATGATGGATGCATGGGTTAATAGATGCAAGAAGGGATGCATGGGGTCAATACATGCATGGAGGGATGCATGGGGTTAAAATATGTATGGTGAAGAGATGCATGGGTTTATAGATGCATGGAGGGATTCATTGGTTAATAAATGCATGGAGGGGTGCAGGTGTTAATACATGCATGGGTTAATAGATGCAAGGAGGGATGCATGGGTTAAGAGATGCATGATTAAGAGGTGCATGGAGGGATGCATTGGTTAATAGATGCATGGAGGGATGCATGGGTTAATAGATGCATGGAGGGAAGCAGGAATGACTAAAAAATGAATGAAGAGAGTAAATAAATGTCAAATAAAATGACCTCTGTGTCCATGTGCTGATGTAGGTGAATACTCTTAAGGCATGTTCTTTCTTCAGCTGCAGGCCATCTGAGCTGTCTGAATCAGAGACTGAGAAAGAGAGTGAAAGAGAGAGAGAGAGACCGTTAATAAACCTACTACAAGACCGGGAGGCAGTCTGAGGTCAGTATGCCTTTAAAGAACCAGAGTTGAGACACTGAGCTCACGCAGTACACAATGCACACATTGTTACACATCTGAAACATACTGAACAACAAAACAGTTTATTCTTATGCGGAAGAGTGAAATTATGTGAAGAATATGTGACTTGCTGCTTGACTGTGCCAAAACAAGCCCAGAGTGTTGCTATGGAGTTTCGAGTGTGTTTTGTAGCTATGCAGTCGTTAGGGTGTTCTGGGGGGTTTCCTGCTGGACTCAAAAGAGATCATCCTCTAAATCTACAGTATCAGTTTGTGAGTGTGCAGGATATTATTATCCTAATTAGTATTATTATCCTAGATAGTATTGTCTTATCATTCAACATGTGAAAACCATGAGTCTTTATCCTTTGAAACGGCACAAAACTAGGATGCATTGAAGCATTATTCACATCTGGGTGCACGGCCATTAGCACGTGACGTTTAATACCTAGCATAAAAGCTATAGCTCACTAGAAAATGAAAATTCTCTGAAAATCTCATGCCATCCTTAATGTATATGACTTCCTTTCTTTAGCTAAATACCAACTTTTTACACCTATTGGAGCCAAAACAAGCACAGAACCAAAACATGTGACTACATGTCACATGATGTTTCAGAAAAACAGACACAAAACAATTGTGACTAGATGTTATATTTTAGCATTTAGCATTCAGATGTGTTTGATTTGGTTTTAATTTAGCTAAATTAGCTCAAAATATTGGATTTGAGAACTGTACGTGACATCTTTTTTAATGAATAAACTGTTCAACTGGAGAAAGTAAGTCTATAGATCTGGCATGAGGATGAGAAAATAAAAGAATTGTTCACCCAAAGAAGAAAATTATTTTAAGTGTTTGTTCAAACCATAAACAACAAGTCAAGTGATGTTTTCTCTAGCAATTGCCACCGAAGATCAGCCAAAGATACACAGCTAGAAAAACTACAACATTTTGAGAAACATTGGGGGGAAAATAACACCAATTTCTCAAGTCTTATAACCAAATCCAGTATGTCCACACTGCAGGAGATCTCCGACCAAGAGGGATCATTATGAAATAGGGGTGTGACGAGATACTTATCCCACGAGACTGAGTTCACGAGACAAGAATTTTTGATGAAATATATATTTTATGATGATATATAATATAAATATATGATGGAAAATAGTCTTTTATTCACCTTAAAAACACAAAATGCAAAAAAGCAAGCATTATAAAATCAATTTTATTATTTACTGCATAATATTAGGCAGTAATAAACAATATGTAAATGTAAAATGTTTTGTCACAAACTCAACTGACAGGCCGTGATTGAACAAAAATGATGCTTTGTTTTCATAACAGGTGCAGCTTTTAGTAAAGAGTTCTGTTTTTTTTCTCTATATGCTTTTTACAAAGTGCTGTGTTGGCAGAGGTGGCGATCATATCACACTCTCATTCCTCCACTAACTGAACCCTCATAGCCTTCACAGGGCTCTAGACTAACTTTTTGCACTGGTTGCACTGGTGCGCCTTACTTTTTTTCTTGGGTGCACAAGCACAAAAGTTAGGTGCACCCAAATTTTTGACCGCATGGCATTTAACATTAACCTGCTTTTACCAGTTCACTTTTGTTTAATGTCCATATAGGCAAAATTTACTTGTAAATGTTTATCTTACAAACTCTTCAAAATTAAGTTCTTTATTTTATTCTTAACTTACTGAAAAAGTGTTTGTGCTTAAAGTGCTTCAGTGAAGTGAAATTTAAACTAGAAAGATCTCAAGATAAATGGACCAGGGCTTGAAGGCTCCGTGTCAGAGCATTGCTTATGATTTTCGGACGCATTAGGCATTAATTTAACATTATTCACGAAAAAGTTGTGAATTGTTCTTTTCATCATCTCTCATTATCCCCTTCCACATTCACTCTGTTTAACTGATGGCATTAGGCTCGTCACCTCTGTGTCTCACTGCAGCACACGCATTTTCAAACGTACACACCAGAGGTTGCGCTAGAGTTTTTCATTTTGACTGATGGGCTCGAAAAAAATCCGTCATTATCTATTATTACCCATCACTATGGTTCAAGGTGGCGTTAGGAGGTCATTTGTATGTTCGTGACGTCATCACGCTGTACTGGCGTCTCGGAACTTGTTATATTGTAATACAACCGAATGCCCAATAAACCGTTACAGTTTTTGATACCATATTCAAGCCCTTTGCAAAATACTTTTTATTTTGCTCATATCTTGTGTATGTAACAAAAGTCATGGCTGATGTCGGCTGAAGCGCTGTGATGTTCAGGAACGGAATTTGGAGTAAATCGTGTTTAAAGTTCAGTGATGAGATTAAAAGCACAACAGTCCAGTATCACAAGTAAAAGTCACTTTCCAGTGGTGAGAGACTTACTCTAATAACAATTTATTTAAAAAAAGCCTAGTGTTGAAGTCTATAAAAATACTGTACAAAACCGTTTGAATAAAATATAAGTAATGAAAATGTTGCAGTGCACACTTAAAGAACGAGAGCTCTGCCATTATCACTACAACTCCTGGTGCTGCAAACCGGGAGCTCTGTTAACTCAGCGGAGTCAGTGCGACATCCGACGGGTTTTCCCAGATCGCATAACATATGTCTAGTCAGTAACAAAGACGGGTGAAAACACGCAGGTCGCTTCGCGAGCATATAAGGCTGAAGGGAAACGGGGATTTACAAATTGCCCTCATTGAAATCCGCCAAAATGACGGACGGCCTTCAGGTTTTTCCGTCACGGTTAAAAAATCCGTCAATGACAGAGAATTTTCAGTTAACGCGACCTCTGGTACACACACGTGCAGGAATATCTGGACCACAGCCAATCAGAGGGGGGTCCGCCCTTCACTATCATTGATTGGTTTAGACCACGATATGGGTCTAATGTGTGTCTGTTATTGAATCACAGGAAGACTTTCAGAGTTGCGGAGACTTTTTTTCCCCTCGAACGGCTGGTCGCACCGGTGCGACCTCTGATAATTTTAAGTCGCACCATTGAAAAATAAGGTTGCATGTGCGACCAAATTAGTCGCACTCTAGAGCCCTGCTTCAGAGGAACAATAAAACTACATAAACACATCAAGTTTTATGCTAACATTACCCATATGTAAGATACAGATGATCCATTTTTGAAGTTTGCCTGTGAATGTATTTAAAATAACGGAGTGAGAAGTGAAGTGAAAGTGACCTATTTGTCAGGGTATGGTGACCCATAAACAAAATGTGACCTCTGCGTTTAACCCATCCAGAGAGTAGTGAACACATGCACAGGAAGTTGTGGACACACGTAGACTCGGAGCATGGGGCAGCGCCCGGGGAGCAAGTAGGGGTAAGTTGCCATGCTCAAGGGCACCTCAGTTGATACCCGCCAGCCCTGGGAATCGAACCAGCAAACTTTTGTCACAAGTACGATACTCTAACCATTAGGCCACGACTGCTGCCAGCGTGATCTGCCGTAAACCATGGGAATTCCAAGGGGTCCGCTTATTACTGTTTACTCAAAGGCAATTTTTGGGTAAAACTGTAAAACGTGGGTACAGAAATATTTCAACCAATGTTCCGTTTAAGATGCACACGTGCACGGCCGGGTAAACTTAACATGCTTGCGAACAAAACATCCATTCAGTAGGTGTGTGTAAATTTTTTTGAGCGATTTATTTAAAGTCAAGGTCTGATATATGTTAGACAAATCAGCATAAAGGGAGCGCTAACATGCCTACCTTCTTCTGGTCTCTGCAACTATTCTATGAAGTGAACAGAGCTAGAGCATTGACCCGACAAACCTTTAGCCCTACTTCCGGTTTGTACACATCACGCTGTGAAACAGGTCTATTATTGATGTCGATATTAAGGATTTTTTCGATTATCAACATCGGTCATTTTAAAAGCTGATTTGCCAATAAAGTAATTTAATTTTGAAATGTGCTATTTGGATCTGATTCAGCCAAGGATTTTTGTGAAAGCCGTCAGTAAACGTCACATTAGTAATGCCCGCCCACCGCCCATCTAATTTGTTGCGCGTCACAAGTCCGGCCAATCAAGGGAGGCTAAAGGCACTGGGAGGATTGGACTTCGAACTGAAAGCATTTGCTAGTTCAAGCTGCTTCAGTGATGCTAAACTCTGACACATGCTAAACTCGTGTTGAAGTCGTTCAAACGTACAAAAACGTAAAACAAACGTAAATTCCATTCAACCTGATTGCTTGTCTTATGTTTAAACTGTGGTCATTTCACCTAGCTCAAATGACATTCAACAAGACTTCTACTTGTTTTAATAAATCAAAAATATTTTTTTTTTATAAATCAACCAATATATGTGATATGTATCTGATTGATTTCTTTACTAACACAAAAACATGCAAATACATATACATCTTTAGAGTAGAATTAACTCATAAGATTTTTTACTTTTTTTTTTAAGTTGCAGCTAAAGCCAACCCACTTCTTTTAATACTACAGACCCAAGATAAAGACAATTTATTTTACATTTCAGAAAAAGTAAATAAAGCAATGTTAGTTTCATAAACAGAAACAGACAACAATAAAGTTGAAGTATTTTATTGTTATCTTAGACGTTTGTGAAATAATAATATAAATGAAAAAGGTAAATTAAGTGACATGTTTAGTTATATTTTATTATTTGTACATCTTTTAAGTCACAGAGTTTTTCAATTTAAGAGTTCTTTGGGCAAGAGAAGATTCTGTAATTGAATGCAGCTTGGAGAACTGCATTTAGGGAAATTGTAATGTATTGAAAATAAACACAATGTGCATTGAAGAAAAGTAATATGGTTTATATATAGTAAACTGTCAATTATAGTCTGTTGACAGAAAATCAGAATCGACAAAAATCGATATCGGCAGGTTTCACCTGTTATAAAATCGGAAACCGGAATCAGCTTAGAAAATTGCTGTCGGAGCATCTCTAGTTATTTTCACAACTTATTATGCATAAATGTTCAGACACACATGCCCGCCTTGGCGCGTATACACGTAAGCATAGTCGGTTGTCTTCAGTGATTGTCTTCAGATCTGTGTAATAGGTCTTTTTCCTTCATGTCTTAACGCGCAGCCACATTTTTTTTGTATTACTTCGGAGAAAGACTTAAATACGCAAGTAATTTTGTTCATAAAATAAGACTAATTCATGATTAGAAACTGTGACTAGTCTACTTGTATTTGTGTGTACTCATAACGTACAGAATGTTTTGCTTTTGTAAAACAATGACAATATACAGGCTGTGCATCAGCCGTCTCTCCCCTCGTGCATCTTTCTGAAACACGTCATTAAAACAGATTTATAACTCTGCGAATACTCATCATAGAAACTTAAAGCATATGTCTAAAAAAAGCTTGAAGTGTCTACTTTTAAATGATCCAATTTATATTTTCGGATTATATACTATGTATGAAAGTAAAGACAGGTGCAGTTTCTCCATGGTTTTACAATAGTAACTATGTATAGTTTTTGGGCAAAGTTTTGTCAGAGCTCTTGTTATTCCTAATTTTTTTACACCTGACATATGTATCGGTTCAAAATATGGGTTATTGGTCTACTTGGCCTGTAATGATCGATATAGGCCCTGAAAAAAGCATATCGGTCAACCTAAACATTAGACTATCTTTACTATCAGTATAAGGTATAAGGGGGTCCCTGCTTCATGCATCTCTCATCTAAGGGGTCCTTGCCCAGAAAAACGTTCTCCACATGACCAACCCTCTCCTATCCACAGAGCACAGTTAATCGTTTCCACGGCAACAGGGGAGTAACAAAACCCGGGAAAACTACCTTGGGGTTGTAAAGTTCAATCGAGCAGCTGGCTAGCCTTGACCTACATGAGATTTTCTTCTCTTTCTTCACTGCCTGCCTCTCTTTCTTTCTTCTTTTATGGAGCTTTCCTGTCTTTTTCTCTTGTTTCCACATAGTTGTACAGTAACAACCCCGGGCATTGTGCTCAGAGCGGACTGAAGAAAAGTTTGATGGCGCTATGATAAGAGGATCTGTTATCAAAGCAGTTACTCCAAACTTGACACCAAAAAGCCCAAAAATCCTCAACGTCTTACGTTACCAAACCAAAAAGATTTTTTCAAACTGCAAACTGAATTTTCATACCATTCATTTACCCTTGTGTTGTGTAAACTAGTATGAGTTTCTTTTATTAAAATAAAAGTAAAAAATACAAGTTTCATACATTTTACATTACATTACATTTAATCATATATTCAAAGCAACTTAAACGTTTAACATTTTTTGTCAAAGAGCTCACAGTAAGTGCAGTACGCAAAGCCGTACGAAATGACAGGTCTGATATACTATTTACACATGAGCATATTCAAACCAAACAACAAAAATAGTTCAAACAATAAATGAGCTTTTAAAGCGTTTCATTATGATTCATGTTTTTTATGTCTGGGACAAAAACTGGTGGAGTGACTTTCTGGCTGTGTTTGGCCAACCAGAAAATACATCAAAGTAAGAATATAGGGATAAACAGACAACGGCTTACAAAGCGTACAGGTTTTCAAACACTTCACAATATTTAGTCCTCTCCAGAACACACGGCACACTGTGTCATATTAACACTTCACATAAACTCACAACAAAATTAAAGGTTAAGCCCTACCACCTATCGCCATACACAATTAAAGAGCACAGCTGTCTGGGGGGGTCAAAGGTTAAGCTGAATATGCACATATGGGGCTGCCACTCACTACGGGATCGCAGACACAAGCCAAAAACACACAAAAACAAAATAAAACCATTCACAGGAACCAGAAGAAATCACACGGCTAGACATCAGGTATTCTGGATTAGTCCTTTTAATAAAACCTAGATCAAGATCACATTTATATTCAAAAACAAAGATTTCATGCAATGTGTGTATTTGCTTGGATGTTCAAATATGTCTTCTTATTTAAAGGAATGTACAGACAGTCACTTACTATATCAGACATCATTATATATCAGGTATTGGTATACTATTCACAGCCATGAGATGTCAAAATAGTTGCTAGGATATCACAATGGGAATGACCCAATTAAAGGAATACGGAACACATTGAAAAACTCGTAAAAGTTGACAGTCATGTAGGGACAAGGTAGTTGTTCTTACTAGGGAAGGATGATATATATCGCGATTAACACTTATTATACATGTCTAAATCGATTCCGAATTCGATTCTGTGTTTTATGCACAGCTCTTCAACTAACTAATGCTCTCTGATCTGTAGGAAGTACTGCTCGATCTAAAATCACTACGAGATTGAGTCGCTTTAATGTGCATTTGAAAATGCAACACTCGTCAAACATCTTCATTATAAATATACTTTATTATCATGAAAACACCTCAGAAGGTTTGAAGAACAGCGATAGAATATGACCAGAGGTGGAAAGTAAGGAATTACATTTACTCGCGTTACTGTATTGTTTAGGTTTTTGTGTACTTGTACTTTTCTAAGTAGCTTTTAAAATCTGCAATTTGACTTGATTTAAGTACAGGGCTCCAGACTGTGACTAAATGGTCACATTTTGAGACCAGTGTTCGAGACAGCACGAGCATTACAAGTACACGCGCATGTGCGACCTGCAAATTTGGAATTTCTTCTAGTTGTTATTTCATATGGAAAGACGAGTAGAATGCGAGCCCACCACCACACAATAAAACCTCTAGTTATACATCATTTACTAGAGGTTCTGACAAAAAACGGTTCATTAATGTGTCTGCACCACATTTACGCAGTGTGTATGGAACTGAACCATTTCTGCTTTAATGACATATTTAAACGTGCATCATATGTCTCTCTCTTATTTAAGTGTGGGGCAAGAAAGTCACATGAAAATTTTCTTGCCATTTCAGGCGTTTTGGAAAGACTCACCAGCCCGCCCGTAAAAATGACGGTGTTGCCAGATTATATTGTTGAAAAGAACATCATACAATGACAAGCCCAAAAAAACCTACAAATTGACTCATGTAATGAGGCAAAAAAACACTACACGCAACTGTTCACTTTCTTTACTCTATAATGTATCTGCAGCTTTATAAGAAAAGACTAAACAACAAATTCGAAGCTCATAAAAATATGTAAACATGACAACACCACGAGAGCGCGCTGAGAAGCTCTGATAATAAACAAAACACTGCGTCTCTGTCTGTATATTAGTAAAATTGCCTAACTTAACCAGTCTTTGGCTGAAAACAGCAGATACGTATCAAACGGATTTAACTCTTGGGATTCATGTTTCTTGTACACTGCAAACAACTACAAATACGTTGGCATGGTAACGACCGGTTTACAACTGTCAATCATCACATTTACTCTCATTCCATGCAAACGTGGAACCCTGCGTGGAACAATTTATACGTTTATATTTTTCAATACTGAAACTTAGCAGTGTGCACCATTGATAATTAATTAATGAGGCTTAAAATCTTTTTTAAAGCACACAATTTTGCTTCTGAAGAAAATTTATATTGATTTAAGATTTGTATAGTAAATTTTTCTCCTAAATGCTTCTGTGATATTTCTGCAAAGCAAGATTTTTTTTTTGTTGCAGTGCACTTGTAACACGTTTATCACAACAGGTCACATGAGCACACTGGGAAATCTCAGAAGAACACAGGCAAGTTTCTCTCTGGAGTTGCTTAAGCAGTTTAAATTCAAAACCACAGGATCAATCCCATAGAAATCTGTGGATTCATTTTTGTAATTCATGTCAAATCATAACACCATATCTAAGGATTCATTTTAATAGTGATATTTAATGTCAGATCAGTTTAGCACTTTGACTTTTAAAAATGAAAGTACATTTACATTTATGCATTTGGCCCAAGCTTTTTTCCAAGCATTGCATTATACTTTGTAAATTTTTAAGGAGGCATGAATTAAAATCACAATTTTAACCCGAGTTTTTGTTATATAAGAGGGAATCGTATTCAAGCGAACTATAAGTGTTAGAACTGAAAACGCCCTCGTTACTGAGATTTTATCTGTTACTGACACCAGGCCCAGTGAACGCCAGGTTCTAGAATACACCCATCTATGACAGGTGGAACACCGCTCCACAGAAAAATATCAACAACTACTGTTCTAACCCCGCCCAATGGTTCGCACATGACAATTCTGAAGTAACACATGTGGCGCGGAACCAGATAGAGCAAGCAAGCAATAAACAAACATGCCGTTAAAGATAGCTAAGTATCGTGCCAGCCCTGGTTGTGGAAGAGAACAGTCGATGCATAACTTTCTTTCGGATTCCCACATTAGTAATGCTGTAGGAGTGTGACGAGACACTTACTCCATGAGACGAGAGGAGACACGCGATTGGGTTCACGAGAACGAGACGAGATTTTTACACTATCTTTAAGAAACCCTCAACGATGAAATAAGAAATGATGAAAAAAGTAATTTATTCAACTGCACTTGACTGTGGAAGAGATGCAAAGCCATTAAGAGTTGTTTGTCCTTTTATGTGCGCGGGAGACTTGACAGATAAAGAAAGTGAAAGCAAACAGTGAATTGTAGTAATGCACTCACGCTGTATGTGTGTAAACCTGTCAATGACAACCTGAACTGTGCGGGAAACAAACATCAGTGACCCGTACAGTTGACTAATCACACACACACAGTCTACACTGGTGGGCACAATATTTCATGCGCAAATTCTTGTTGAAAAGTATACTGTCTTGAAAACTGGTCGCAAAATGCAATTTTATAATTGTTTTAATTTTTTGGCAGATGGCCATCTAGCAAACTGGTATAACCCCGCCCCCAGATGTCATCGTCTATCATGATGTTTCACTGTAGGCATGATTTAATGCGATTTATGAAGTGGTTGGGTGATCTTCAATGCTAATTTCACCCTCACGCTCCTTCATGCTGACATCACAACTCACAAGACTACTTTTCACCTCGACGAGAAATCTCGTCGGGTTTTAATCTCCTCGCACCCCTATAATGCGGGGATAAAGTTTATTTTTAAAGACGTTCCAGCTTGTATGGGAAAAACATGGATCGCTTGCTTGCTTCATTTCTCCGAGGATTCCTTCATGAACAAGGATGAGATCGACGCTGGATATGTGGAATAACTAAAATTAAAAAGCAGTGCCGTGTCGTCAATAATGGATCCGATAGAAATGGCGCCGCAATCATATGTGAGTAAAACATTTTTTTACCATGCGTCACTATTGCTTTGTTAGAGATCGCTTGATGTGCACGGAGCTCTTTTCGCACGAGATTCGTATTACCTGGGGACCTTGAGTCATTTGTATTAATTGCAGAGGTTGTCTTTGATCTTAAGCCCGTGAGAATCATCATTTCTGTGATTTGGTGGGCTCATATATCATCGTTCAAGGTTTTATCCACCGTTTGCGAATAATGGAGGCTGTTTTAAAGTATTTTGGTTTTATTTCAGTTGCTGGGTGACATCCATAAATTACCGGCAGTCTCCCGCTTGTTTATTTATCATAGATCTATCGTACCATTTGAGACCCCTGATCGCGGTGATCGTTGGGCCCGGTTCGGGATCACTGGTCTCAAATGCTGACAGGTACGGTCATACATCATTAAACACCAAACAACTATAAAAGAAATGAATAAATGAGTCAGTAAATTTGAGTAAAATCATCCCTTGCAAATTCGTCACATGAAATACTGATGTAGGGAGGTCGTTTATTAATCACAGGAGGTCTCCAGATAATACTAATGCCGTGCGAAAACAGTGAATGGTGCTAATGTGTAACCTGACGTTACGTCTCGAACCAAATTCACAGAAGGCTCCAACTACACAAACTGCTATTCAATCAAAGCAGTGGGCGTTTACTTATAAAGTCTTCAATGCGGCACGCCCATTTAAACTGAGCGTTTGCAGAGCTGGCCTCAAAACCTGTGTAGAAAATAGCCTACTACTTATTGATTTTGATGTTTTTTTTATATAAAAATCGCACGAACATCATAACTAGACCTCATATGACAGTATAAAACAATAAACAAGGCAGGTTCATGAGACCTTTAATGTACACCAATTTGTGAAACATAGGTTATAATAATAATGACTTTAATAACCATTTCGGCAGAAACAACAAACAAATGTAATGGGGCGCAAACTTCCGATATACCTCCTCAAAGAATGAGTAACTGTTGTCTTCAGCTATTTTAATTTAATTAAATACAATTAAATAATCATATAAAAATCATATTAAAATAAATTAAATATAAATTAAATTGCCATTTGCCAGACAGATAACAAAACAGACCAGAACGGGCAAGGCAAGTGCGTCCGATGTAGCTTATGCCTCTCTATCGCCATCTCAGCTGGAAACCAAAAATTGCAGTTTACTTTACGTTTTTACGTTTAAACCACCATGTCCTGCTAAATCTGACCACATAGCACAATTGATAACCATTATTATAAGCCTAGTGTTGCGATTCATGGTAAGGAAATGGAGACATTGTTTAACACTGACGTTTTACTGATCTGCTATAACAAATATATTATTACAACACAAAAGCATTACCATGTTTAGGTGGAAATTACCATGATAATGTCCTGTTATGTTTTTTTTCCTAATCAACATATCAAGAACCACACTGCACTGATAAAAACAGTTTATAACAACACAACTATTCGATCACTGACTGCATTAACATGCCAAGCCATTCAAAGAAATCTCATCAATCCGCATGAGACGAGACGAAACCAGACAACACAACACACACTCCAACCAACAAAGCACAAACACACACGTACACAAATACAGGCTGATTCCTGCAGACAGACATCACCAGGCCAAATATATTAAAACCACACAAAATCTCACTCTCTGATCACCGTAGAGCTCAGAAAAGAGAAATAAATCGCAATTGTGGATCGTCTTGTGTACGCAAATGTCGATCCGACTGTATTATGAAGGATGACAATGTCACAACTCTTCTCCTCAGGCTAATGCTAAGGCTAATGTCAGGTGAACTTCCCATCAGCCTCCACACATACCGAACCAAACTGCAGGTCAACACACAATTGTCGGTGTTTTTGGTGTCTCGTGCATAACAAAAAGCAGATCGTGTGTCATATTTGACGATGTAATGTTAACGTATGTAGGGACGCGGCTAACACGTTTAACTAACGTTAGCTATGAATTCATTATAACACAATAAACACACATTCGATGACACTCGCATGGAGTTAAACGTCTCTTTCAAGCACGTAACGTTATGTTGACAATTAGTGCGACGTGGATCATAATATTAACGTTACGTTACACATAACCATCAGCGCTGATGCGAGGCATAGAGCCGCATGTTCGGACAGTCATGCTAACAACTTGAGCTGCAAACAACTCAAACAACACAACAAAAACACACAAAAAGCAAGCAAACAAACAACAAAAGGCCGATGACTTACTCTCATTGAGCACCTCCAGCAGCTCGGCGCAGTTCTCACACATGGTTCATAAAGGCGGAAAGTGTGATCAGATCATGGGAGAAATAAAAATGTTGCCTGTTTTCCCTTTTTAGGGGGGTTTAAGGCCCGACGAAATGCTTGATGACGGCCCGTTTTGATGAGACAACACAACCAGGGTGGTTTAGGCTCGTGCGAGCGGGACTGTTTGCCGAAATGTCGAGGGCGAAGACAGTAAATGTGAGGCACTGAAAGAAACGGAGACTCAATCTCCGAGCAGAGCGTTACTGTGCAGACTAGCACATACGGCAGCCATGATGAACTAGGACGGGAGTTACACTTCGGTCATTTCCGTCGGGTCATTTCGGAAACCTTCGTATATTTTCGGATATGCTCGCTAACCGCTATGTCTTTTTGTTGACCCGTTCGGCTTTTCCGGACACCTCTGAGGAAGAGTGGGAGGAGCAGGCGTTTGTTAAACATCGGTAGTTTCCGTCACGGCTTCTTCAAGCCTGTTCGGCTTTCTGTCGGAAATCTCGCGGTGTTTCGAAGGCAAGCACGTGGACGCTAAATGCGTCTTAATTTTGACATTTGCACAGGTTAAAATAATCCCATTTGTCGAACCTAAACGCTTAGACATAAGTAATGGGCCTAGACATGTCATAGGCAAAAAAATATCTCACTTTATTCCCAAAATATGTAAGCAGACTTGAGGCAAGAAGCAATATCCTTATATAAACTTCCCTTTTCTTTTGCCCTGGGGTCTTATGAAATTACCCTGTTGATATACACCTTAATACCAGTGCATTTATGGATAGATAAATTAGATAATCTTGTAAATTTAATAATCCTTAAATTAGACCCTCAGAAGACCAAATATAATGTCTGCTTATTCATCTGACAAATGATCTTTCATTATCCAGACATTTTGCTTAAATTCCCTGACAAATTCATGATTTCCATGACCACGAGACCCCGCTTTAAACATTAAATCAAAGCTGCAAATTCTAATTGAATAACGAAAAACACAAAATTAATGCAAAAAGGTTCAATTGTATATTTACAGAAATATACAGTCCTTAGATTGTGCACAATTAACAAGGTTCTTAAGTTAAATGAGTCCTATATGACAGATTAAAAAAAAACAACGCTTTGTAAAAATAACCAACTTTGTTTCCATAGTACTAATACACTTTACAAATAGGACGTGAACAGACCCTTCTGTTAGGCAAAAAAAATATTTTATAGCACAAACTCTCACAAATACTGCAAACTGAAGAAGAAAAATATACACACACACAACAAACTCCCCCGACCAGAACAGAACAGAAGAGCATTATCACCACTCATCCTAAAGCATCACATTCATTTGCTGTAGAACATACAAACCATGTGGCCGCACAGCTTAGCAAGCCCCTATCTGAGAACATCTCTGTCTACCTGTGCAACAACTGTCTGTCCTCATGTATATTACATATTCACAGATAGATGGAAAAAGTCAAGAGCAACGGCGAAAACATTAAAACTTTTGATTTGCTTAAACCAAACACCAAACAGAAAAAGGAATAATTGATATACAAGTTACACAGTAAGGGTTCCTTCTATATAAAACATGGTTATGTAAAACCAAGGGGTGGCGACTGAGTGGGAGGAGTCATGGCGTGGGGCAGGGCTAATAAGCGACAATATTGGCATTGATTTGTTCGACAAACATCCATCCATTTTGGTTCATCTTCTTTGTTTTCCTCATTGAACCTCTTTACAGAAGCTTTTTTTTCTTTCAAGAGTGTAAAACTGTACAGGCGCTCATTCGCACATCTCCTCCGGAATCTCGTGGGGGTTGAGGATTCCGGGAACGGACATTTGAAGTTTGTGCTTCTCCTCCTGGGCTTGACGCAAAGCCGTCTCCCTCTCCTCCAGAAAGAGATCTGCGGAGTCCTCACCCGCAAACTCCTGAAATCAAACAACATGGTGGTGAGCGATGGCGGCTTTTTGACACCATGTAAAACTATGTTTAATGTTGTCTGTAGTGTCAGTCTGAATAGATCGCATAAGAAATGCAGTCTGGATAGATATAGAATCTTAATGAGCTGGTTATATCTGTAGCTGATTATGTGCTAATCTTCGTCACTGAAGGAGGAAGTGATGTACCTTGATCTGAACCAGGAAGTCCCTGAGATGTTCTTTAAACGCAGGAATGTCCTGATTTAAGCTGAAGAGACCCGTGACAAACACCTTCACCTGGGCGCTGAAAATAAACCACACATCAACACGACAGCCACACCGGCGTTGTACCAGCAAAACACTCACGTGATGTTCTATAGGAGCTTACTCTTGTAGATGTGGGAAGGCCGTCTTGAGAAGGTTGGCCACATACTCCTGCACATACACTTGGTTGTTGACGTTAGTGCTAGCGTTCAGCGCTACACTTATTTTACCCTCCTCCACCAAGTTGAACATGTAGGCGAGGATGGAGGCATGCATCGTCAAACCTGTCCATCACAAACCATTCACATTAATTCCACATTAAACAAACTAATGAATACTTGTGTGAATTTCACTATAACATGAGCTGGTTACAAACAAATCTTAATCATCATAATACAAATTTGACCCCTGGCTAACTTCAGGGTGAGACACACTTGTGAAATTCATCCAGGTTTCTATCTAACGGATGGGTGCCTTTTATTATAAATTTTCAGTTTGTCCAAATTCCACAGTGTATGTGTCACTCTGTATAGAGACTGACCAGCCGTGTGAGATGTATCCGTGACAACCGACAAGATGTGCTGCAGGATGTCACAGAAGTACGTCTGATAGAAGCTTTGAGCGGCCGTTTCTTCCTGTGTGATGTTCTGCAGCAGAGTGAACAGAATCTGAAGGCCTGGACAAACAAATGTACACACAATGAGCATTTTCATTCATGCTGTACATGAATAAAGGTACAAATGTAAGGCCAGAAACGTAGTCTACGCAAACCAAATGCAGACAAAAACAATTTGCCCAAGGAGTTCCATTACAACAAGTGTGTATTGGTATAGGTGATGTTTAGAACCAAACTGTAAACCTTCGGCCCACCTGTGTCGGCAACATTTCTCATGGTGTGTTTGAAGGCCCAGATAATAGAATCCAGAACCAGTTTGAACTGTGCAGGAGGGATAGACAGGTACGCAGGGAAGCACTGGGAAGTGACGGCCTGGAGCAGGTAGAAGAAATGTGTCCTGTGCTCAGGGTACTCCTCAAAGTTCTGAGAGAGAGAAAAACACATCAAAATCAATACCACAAACCAGTCACAGCGACCCATATCAAATGATTGACACTTTCATTTGCAACTTTCATCAGTGATAAGGAGTGAAACAGGACTAATGTCTAACCTTGTTGATCATGTCAAGGGTGCACTCAAACACGGCATCGAAGATCTTGGGAATCTCTGCTGTTATATGACTTCCGAGCTTGTTGACGATGGTTGCCATGGTGCTGAGCACCTCTGGTTCCCGGGCAGCCGGAACGTTCCTTTGGTAGTCAATGAGAACTGCCTCCAGCAAAGGAGGAACAAAGTTCTCTCCAACCTAAGAAAACAAAGAAACGCTAAGTATTGCAATACACAGCTGCCAAAACATTATCACTTGGAAGAACCTGCTTTAGGATCAGCACAACTAACCATCTGAGGATCATTGGAACGACTGACCCATCCTGAGATAAGTTTCAGAGTTTCTCTCTTCACAGTTCGCATACTTCTGATGAGTGGCTGCTTAGTCACCATTTCGCCTGTGGCCGAAAACCCAAATAGAAATGATTGAAGCCTTATTTTGCCAGACGTAGCGTTATGTGCGTCATGTGATGTGTATCTCACCATTTGTCTGGACAGCAGATGATATGTTCTCACTCAGGCACTTGTAGACGTTGAGCATGTCCAGATAAATGCGGCCCAGCTGCAGGACAAAAGGGTGACCCACAGCCTTACACGCTCTCACGTTGGTCTTCAGGATGCTGCCCAGCTGGCGCACGGTCTCTGCGTCCTTAAGAATGTCCACGTTCTGAGGGAACAATGACATCATGTGCTTTGAGTTCAGATGTTATCAATCTAAGCAGTCTTGTTTAACACGAAGAAAAAACACTCCAACTTTTTTGGTTGGCGACATCATACCTATCTACTGTTATTGGTGACCCTCACCCTCTCTGTCTACAAAGGACATTAAGCATAACCCAGATCAGAAAAAAACGCTCATAGTGCTCACCTTGGTAGCCTGCTGAATGATGCTGTCCCACACCTGGTTGGGGAGGAGCATGTATTTCTCAATCAGCTGCTCCTGCACGGTCTGGTCTGTCTGCGCTCCGATCATATAGCCCACGGCCTCGTAGAACGTGTGTACCTGCTGCGGCTGCAGGTCGCAGATGATGGTGTTGATATTGTTGAGGATCTCATCGATGAAGGGCATCACCTCGCCCACCTGCACTTGCACGAAATGCCTCCTGCACTTCTGGGCGATCTTGATGAACGTGTCACATGCCATGTCCTGCACACCATCGTGGGTCTCTGAAAAAGGGGACACTTTCCATTTAGAATAGCATGCATCAAAAGCAAAAATGTTGTCCTATAAACATGTACAAATTTGTAGTTTTTTATCTAACTGTTTATTTAAGCGGCAGTTAACGCCCCGGGCCCTTGCACGTCCCTGAAACGCACATTTAACAGAACAAAGTCCCAATCATTCCTCACCGTGCATGAATTCAAAGAGCTTGTTAACAACAGTTTTGAGGAACTTCCAGTGAGCCCTTAGGAATCGTGGGTACTGGCCAACGATGTACATGATGTTTGAGGCAATGATTGCCTTGTTGTCTTTTCCTCTTTTCTGTTCGCACAGACCCAGCAGATCCTGAGGTAGTTACAAACATGCTGATTAGATGTGCAAGAGTTGAAACGGAGGAAGCAAAGTTGTAGTTAAGTCAACCACCAGAAAAAGAAGAGCTTCAAGACATGTTAGGCCTTTTCATATATTGTGTACAAGAGAAACAATAGATTTACATCGAGCACAAACATTTTAACAATAGACTTCAAAAAACACTTTAATTTATCATTGTTCATCTGTAAACAGTGAGTAAAAACCTTAATGACTGTGACAAGGAATCTCTTCTCATCTTCCTCATGCATGGCACCACTGATGGAGCCGATGGCCCAGCACAGCATGTTCAGGTTCCTCCAGGACCACTCGGTACCGTTCACCTGATTATGGAGTTTCTCTGTCATGATCCTCTCCGTATCGGCATAGTCCAGATGAGTCAAATAAACTGGGAAAAAACAGAACTATTTAACATCTCAAATATCTCAAGACAACAATGTGCGGAATTGAAGCCCATGGTAATTACCCAGAGTCTCTCTCATGTTCTTGTAGAGGTTGATGGAGTCTGTGTCTTTCATGAACTCTCTCACCACCTCACCCTGGTCATTCTCCACCACCAAAACCTCTTCGGGTTTGGCCATGCGACTCACCATAAGCAGACGTACCTAAGACACATCAAACACATACCCACAATCAGATGGATAGACCGACAGAAAATCTGTGCCCACAGAAATCTAAACACAACTGACCTTGGAGAGCACGGGCAGGTACAGGTGTCTGCGGGGCGGCACGTCGAAGTGTTGACTAGTGGAGAGGAGTGGAGAGGTTGATGTGGAGAAGGGGCTCTCTCTGTAGAGCTCCGCAGCCAGGTGGTTCCAATACTCCAGACAGATCTTGAAGATTTCAGTCTCTTCCACCTCTGACACCAGTAACATGTAATGTAGAGACTGCACATACAGACGTCACATTATTACACGTGTCAACATCTTTCTACAGCACACTGTGTGCTGTGCTACCATATCTCCATAATTTTTTATGAAATTGTCTGTGTGTTTGTACCTCCATGAGCGACTCTCTGAGGTTCAACCTCTTCTCTATCAGTTGTCCGTGCTCTTTGAGGAAGGTGCAGAGAAACAGACTGAGGTTCTGGATGAAGTTTTGCTCATCGTCTTTTCCATTTGCGTACGCCAGACGGATATTTGTGTTTAGTGGCAGCATCTGTTGGTTACAATTAATGCTTAATAAACAGCTTTCTCAAGACCAATCAATTACCCGCTAATCTTTTTCAGTATCAATCTTTTCCTAAGATACAATAAAAATCAAAAAATTATAAAGGGAGAATAATAACTAGATTTTTTAATAAAATGATTCAAAAAGTCCTTCAATCACAGTTTGCATGCACCTGTTTGAGTTGCGTCATGGTGAGAGTAAACAGGTTGACAAACTGCTCCTCGTACTGACTGACACTGACCCCTGCGATCTCAGTCAGACATTTCAAAGTCACGTTCCTGAACATCGGGACATTCAAAAACTGAGGGAGAGAGAGAAAACATTTTGTTCCTATTTTTTCAACAGATCTAGATTTTTAATGAATCAATTATATTTGTAAGAGCACCAGCTTGGAAGCAAAGCTTTGAGCGGTACACGAAAACATCCGGCAGTCCAAATAATCAATAAGCTTTTTCTCATGCAATTGAAAGCTGAACCAATGCGAGTAAAACCTGGTCTTTTCACATGATGTATGAGTTAAAGTACACAACAATTTGAGAAACAAAAAGGACTAAATGTCAAGTCACTTTGTAGGCCGGCAATAAAATAATGATATTCTTAATGACAGGACACTTCCATTAGTCTTTGTTATTTTTGTTACCTTGTACACTAGGGTGCTGATAAGTTTTGTCTCAAATATGTAGCCTAACGGAATCCAGTTTAGGAAACGAAGAAGAGTCTCCAGCGTGGCATGGACAAGAGGGGCATTCTGGGAATTCTCCTGGTGAACACAACATGACATTACAGGTGTTACAAATGTTCAAAGGGTGGCAGATTTGGGGTGTTAAGTGTGTGTCTGTTTGAAACGTACCATAACAAACTGACAGAGCTGAAATATTTGGGAAAATTCACTGCACATGCTGAAAGAGAAAGAGAGGGAATTTAATATTAAATCTGAATGAGGCAAACACAAACGTTTAAATGTTTAAAAGTAGTCCTTCGATTACAAACAGATGTTAGCAACAAGTGTAATTCGTGTCTTTTAAGGGGTCATATGTACCTGTCCTTCAGGTGTTTGGCTTTGACCTGAGTCATCTGTCCACTGGAAAAGTCAAACACCTCCTCACTGAGGAGTTTCAGGATGATCATGTTGTTCTGACAAAGACTCTCACTGGTGCGACTCGCTCCCACAATGTCACTGATGAACGTGGGCCAGTGCTTCGGCCATTCTTGCTTCAGGATCTGAACAAACGCATTGCAAAATGACAAATATTTCTTGGCTCTTCAGGACAACCACCTCTTGTTTACAAGTAAAAAAGTGGCAAAGGTAATCTGTTGCTCACCTGTACCAGGATCATGTTCAGCTTTGCTATGTAAACTCCTTCCTTCTGCAAGTGAATATGCAAGTCAGTATTGATCCATTTATATAAAAAAAACTGTATGAATTCATCAGGGAGCCATGATCAGATACCAGAATGTTGTTTGATCCATCACAGTTTAATTTTACAGAAACAGTGTTGTAATGCAAAACATATTTATGAATTTTAAACATTAAGTGTTCTCAAGAAAGAATGTTGTCTGGTTTACGATTTTATCTTACCTCTACACTGTTAGGATCAGAGGACGTTTTAATAATCAGTCCCACAACATACTTCTTAATTCCTGCGGACAGAAAACTATTAGTTATTTGTGCACAATTACTTTATTAAATAGATTTTAAAAGGTTCAAAAGTTGCAAATTTGTTGGATTAGTTTTCTTTGAATGATTCCTAAAATCATGTAGCTTGTCCCTCACCGTCACATTGATTCCGTGGAAGAACTTTCCAGCGTGTTTTGATCACAGTCTCAAGTATCTGAAGAGCGTAATACTGCAAAGCAATCAGCAATTACATTAAAATCAAGAGATTAAAACAGCTTAATGTTGCAAAATACATTATCCATTTACTTAACGCATTTAGTCTGTTTAGAAAATTACACACCAATGCTCACATACCTTTGTTTTCATGTTCTGGGAGAACTCCAATATGGTGTCAACTCTGGTCCAGGCATCTGGGTGATCCTTCAGATTGGTGAGGACTTCTTGTGCCAGTCGTTGCTGGAAACAGAAACTTTTGATGCACCCGTTCATGAATGCCATTATAAATTTTGTTTGTACACAAGCAAACTCTTACCTGAGATCCGACATCATAGTACATGGAGTTGACGACATTGTCCAGCAGGTTGATGTCCAACTTCTGACTGAAATCTAGCAGCTGTCGAGCTGTGTGATCTGCCAACATGGTCATGTCTGCCGGCATAGAGCTGTAGAAGGGGGTTGATGGGAGAAAAACATCAATAACACCAACTCAAATATTAACAATGACACTTAGACATTTTAAATAACACATTATGTGTTTAACCATGTGATCACTAGTAAGAAAGTTAAATACTGTATGCATAAGTTTACAAATGTTGTAAACTCAATGCTCACATTGAGTACTTGCTTGCTGAACTCACTGTACAACTGTTTGCATTTTTCAATTGCTTTTTCCAGATATTAAACATAACACTTTAACTCGTAAAAAACTGAGCATGTAAATACATTTTAATCAATAAATATTGACAACACACATCAAACTTGTCTAGCAACCGATTCACATGAAGATGAGTGTAGCAGTTACAGTTACGGCGAGCCGTGAGGGACCAAATGCGTTTTCGTTCCTGGTTGCCAGCAGCAGTGTGTCAGCAAACTAGCACTTCATTCAACTCACTTATCGTACTGAATAATAATTACACGAGATAATCATTACACTCATTCTGAATGCACACCCTTTCGACTTACCTGTTTTAAGCAATACTCCTTATTTCGCCGAAACAAAAGCGAAACTAAGCGGGTTTAGAAATTGGGGTAACGTTAATGGTATAATGTCCTGGAAACGCGCGCCGCATCAAACACAATAAGGTAGACAAAGATAACTAAACGAGTCTGATTTAATTCATTTTACACAGCACAAGTGTGTAAAACTATTCAAAACCAAATACGTATCCAGCAAGTTCACTTTAACAGCTAGCTAGCGTGTTAGCTCCCTACCTAACGCACACTAAAGAGGAGAGCACTCAATGTATGAAAACACCCTCAAATTCAGGATTTGTGTCGTTATTTTAATGATTCTCTGCAGTCATTCAATCCGAGTCCTTTTTCAGTCAATAGCCCGTGCTGTTCATATGTCTATATAATCGTCCACAACTCGCTTCAACTGCTCCTTCCGTTTCATAAGCACCTTCTAAACCAATCTTTAGTTTATTATCAGTTAATCGTTTGTCTCGTGCAGAAAAACGTTGTTTATAAAGCAGATATCTGCGAGAGCTTTGTGACCCAGCTCTTCTCTAGTCTCATGCATCACACGCAAGACCGGTTGAAACCGGTTCAGACTGGCATATTCCATCTCGGTTTAGTTTTCAGGCCGTAGCGCCGCGTAAAATTCGGACTGAGGAAACGCCCCCTGTGTCAGCTGGTTGGCTGGAGAGCGCGACGCGTGCGTTTCTCTCGTATGCGATTGGGTGCAGGTGCCGTCAGTCAGGATTGACCCCTCCCAGAGCGTCGTTCGCCCTCGGTTTCATGTACGAGGCGGGTTTTTTCTTCACAGCATGATGTGGGCTGGACCGCGTGGAGGATGGAAAATTACTGAGATGTTGCCTGTGATGTACAAACAGTAACTGACCGTGGTGTGTATTTTTAGGTTCTGGCGGGTTTAAAACGTTTTAATATGTTTATATTAATGACTAAATACTTAAGGCATTGGAACTTTAATATTAGGTTTATTCATCACATTATATTGTTACTTTCATACAACACAGACATTAAATTAATAATAATATACTAATTATTATTATTAGAATACTAATACTAAATACTTTAATGCAGTTTAAAAATATCAAAATACTAAAACATTATGTTATTTGTCACTAAAATAATGATATAGGAATATCCTTTCTTGTGCAAATTTTTTTTTTCTGTTGACATTGGGAATAAAATGTGACCTTGACCGGATTTTGGCAGATTTAGTGACTGTTTGTTCAATTTAAAATATATCAAACATATTTGGTTTAAACAAATTACACATTTCAGAAAAAATACCATTCCTCACCAGAGGGGGCACTAACAAGACTTACAACATACATTCATTTCTCATAATCAATTTTCTGATCCTCTGTTTCTGTTCATCAACTAACAGACCGATACTTCCTGATCTGCTTCTGTTGCTATGGTGACTTGTCAATCTCACTGCCCCTGCTGCTTTGGCTGCGCTTCCTGATGATGTCATCATCCTTATTGTCATCTTCTTCAAAATCCAACTCATCATCAAAGGAGCGTCCTTCATCACCCTCCTTTTCCTCATCACTGTCCTGATATTCATTTGGTTTATAATCTTCATGTTGGTTCATGTGGTCTTCCTCCATTTCATGGTCATATTCCTCATAATCATCAAGGTAATCGTCAAGATGACAATGCTGCAGGCTTACGAATTCCTTGTATTCCTCGTTTCTGTTTTCATTATGGATGAAAGCAGTTTAAAACGAGTACAGAAACTCACAGATACAGTCATATACATAATTCAAGGAATAAGTTGTTTTTTATATTGATATCAGGATAATATAATGTATAAATGCTTTGAGCGGCAACAACATAAACAGACGTTATGTGGCCCAAACTTAACTTACAGTAGACCTCTCCAAAGAATCATTAACTGTTGAGAAGCTTTAATTTAAAAAAATTATTATATAATAAAATATCAATTTATTTTATTTTTTACAAAATTACTATTATATAATATAATATAAATTAAATGTAAAAAAAAATATATTATAACCAAACACAGACCGGAAGGTAACTTAACTCCGATAAAGCGGTCTATAGCATACCTGATTGTGGGAGGAGCCTGGCCGTCTGAAAAGGCGGGGCTCGGAGTTCCCTGGCCGTTTTTCAACCGTTTAGGAACATTTCTGTTGACAAACGACTCATTCAGACCACATCCATGCAACGTGTCAGAATAAAGTTTTTCTGCTGCCCTCTTAGCATTCATCTGGGATACAAAAAGAGAAAGACAAAGGTGACATCTTTTTAATCATTTGTAGTGGAGCTGCTCAGTATTCACAAAAAGTTTTATAATTGTAACATTACAGAGCAAACAGAATAAATGCTAAAAGCTGAATGGGAGAGACAGGTCACCTGGGCCACCTGCTCCAGCAGCAAAGGTCTTCCTTTCACTCGTTTCTGAATACCTCTCATCTCTTCCTGGTACTCACGACGTCTCTGGATTTCTTGTTTCCTGTTCCCATGTTAAGATATTCGATGCATTACATCTGACATGGCTTGTTTATAACCATTGTTATGTAGTGAACTCATTTTACATTGGGTCTGCTCTATTCTTGAGTCCTATACATCTGCTAAATGACTAAATGTAAGTTGGGGTGAAGTTACTGACTTCCCAAATAATTTGTAGCTCATTCTAGACTCATCAGTCAAAATATAAGACCACCAAAGGCTAACTAGGTATATTGTTGTCATCAACACACACACACGGATGCATTTTATCATTATGAATGCTGCAAATGTTACCTGAACTCTTTGAGTTTAGACTGGCATGTCTGAGCCAGGGCGACATGTGGGTCATTTGCCTGGGCCCGCTTTGAGATCACTTTTTGTAGTTTCTTCTCCCTTTGTTTTTGCGTCTCCCTCCATTTTTCCTCCTCGTCCTCCGCCTTCTTTCTCTTATCTATAACTTTTCTACCCAAAGGGGTAAAGAGCTGTTGTCTGAATCTTTCAAAAATGGACGCCAGTAGGATGACGTTAAGGTAAGCCAGCAGGGAGAGGGTTTGGGCTTCTGGGAGTGCACAGTGGACTGCCTTCAAATCTTTCTGAAATGAGTGTTTTAACAAAGCTAAAGTACTTTTACACTACTTCAATGCCACCCGTCTAAATCTGGAAGGTTTAACTAAGTATTAATCATACTTAACCACATGACCATCGTTTTTCTGTTAGGAGTTAAATTGTTGACATGAACTTTCCATGGACATGAAGGCAGCACAAAGATCATCTGCAATCTAACACAAACACAACTACCGCAAGACATCAGGGTTTCCACGCAAGTATTTTTAATGTTGGATTCATGAGGTAGTAACGGGAGAGGCACTGGAAGGGAAAGTTAAGGTCTGATTGCACAAACTTTGTAATCCATAATAATGTGCGAACAGATGACTTCACTTGGAAAGGTCTGGCAGGGTAAAGCTTTAAAGCAAGATTGGGGGACAAATATTAATCTGGGCTTTTGGCCTCACGGTTACCTCACAGCTTCTTGCCGTTTCTTGGCTGCATCAGTGATCTTAGCAGGCAAGTATTCCTGACTTCCAGACACCGAAGAGCAAAGCGATGATGAGGGAGTCATGGGGTACAAGGCAGGTGTGCTCACAAACGGCCAACGTGTCGGTCTCTGGCTTTGCTTCTCTACCTCGATATCAGCCATGATGCGTTCCTTGTGTGAGGCGATAGTTGATGTACGCAATTTAAAGGGTTCGCACGCAGTCAAGGGTCGTACGTCTCTTCGGTTCTCCAGCTGCTTCTGAAATTTTCTGTAACTGGCATCAAAGTCTGGAACGTTTGTGTTGATCTTGGGTCGGTGAACTTGCTTGTCATTCTGGGCGGCTTGCTGTGCTTGTCTCTCGCTAATGCGCTGAGCAAGCATGCTAGGGGGCATGGATGCACTGTCAAGTAGCTCCCTCGCCCGCATCTGCATCTTTATTGCGCGATAGAGCTCCTCTTCTTTCTGCATATCACCCAATGCGGCCTCCTTCACCGCCCGTGGAACAGGTTTGGCCTTGAACGGGCATTTCCTCCTCTCCTCTTCCTCCTTATCCTGTATGAGCATTTGTTCACGAAGCTTGGCCTCTTTCTGCTCCTTTTTCAGCCGCTCACGCTCCGAGAAGCTGAAAGGTCTTTGAGCGGCATGGAGACGTTTCGCTTCCGTCGTTCGATAAAGCCGCCTGCGCTCCTCGTCCCGCTCATGCAGCTCCTCGTAAAGCGGAAGGCGCACATGCGCGGGCACTGGGCTGGCACGGAACTTGCGCTGACATTCTGTGAGCTCCTCCAGCTGGCACCTTAGGTCTGCATTTTCACGTTCAATCTCAGAACGTGGCTTTATGCGTTCTTTTCGCCGGTCTACCTCACGAAGGGTCACCTGGAAAGGTTTGGGAACCGTGACTCTTGGTTGCCAGCCGTCATCTCTTGCTTGCTTGCGCTTTTTACGTGGAGCTTTGACCTTGGCGTTGGCCTGGGTGTCATCAGGCAGGCTCTGGAGTGAGGATGAAAACGGGTGCTGCTGGGGTGGAGAACGTTTTTTTACTCTGAAGTCCTGCCACATGTTCTTGATTTGCTCGTTGGGGGAAAAGAGGAACCCTTTCTCTGTGTTGTAGTTGTTTCGGTCTCCTTGGCCGTCGTCAGCTATGTGCTCCTCAACATAGGTGTCAGACAGGTCCGAATTGCGCCGCAGCTCCAGAGCAGACTGAGCTTTTTTCAGACTACCTGCTAACATTCCTTGTTGTGAACTGTATAAAACACAAAAATCTACAGTCAAACGGCTGCGATAAACATACTATGATGTAAACAAAATCAATGTACATGAACTTACTAGTTGGTTTGAGCATAGTTCTTCGCGGGGGTCACCTCGTTGAGCTCCAGTTTCTTGCGATACATATGTTCGAGTTCAGCCATCGTGTGAAGATGAGCTCTCTTCAGCTCCTCTAGTTTATAATAGTACTCTTGGTTGGAGAAGTACAACTGCCTGATGTCAATGTTATCGCCCGTCAGACGGTTACTGCCTTTGGTGGGAGAGTCATGATCCACCAGGTCAGATCCTGAGTCATATTCCATCTATTAAAAATAAACAATAGGAAATGTAAACATGATTAAGTTTGATATTTTGTCAAAGAAATGTGTCCAAAATATTGATATGATATAAACACCACTGCAAATATCTTGGGCACTTTATATTTAGGATGCCCGGAAGAGTCTTCTATTGTTTCAGAATAGTTAGAGTTCTATTTAATCTAATGACCAAAATATTTGATACTAAATAGTTGTCCCATTCCACATGAATGTAGGATATTGTTAGACATGTATTTGATCACGAGTAAAATTCTCTTATATAATTCTGCCTATACATAGTAGTTGTGTAATATAAGGAGTGTGTTTGTGTCTGCATGTGTGTGTGTGTGTGTGTGTGTGTGTGTGCGTGCGTAAACTGTTAATCTGCAGGTCTGAGAGCTTTAGGAGCAGATGGCAGATTGTGTTATTCATTCAGATGAAGATTCTCACCGTTCTTCAAAGCGACAACATTTTACACACATATATTCTTTATAAGGAGGACACAACAAAGGCAAAGCAAACATTTCCCTGAAGAAAGGTTCTGCTAACTTTTGGCAAAACTAACTTCAATTTTGTTGGCTTAGGTACAGCTACAAACAAGTTACCCGTAAGGGCTACATTGAAAAATTCTGTACATCCATAATACAAAATTTGTATAATAAGAACAATTATTTTATTTCTAACAATTTGTTATGAAATGATTAATGATATAACGATTCTAAGAATTTTGGCCCCAGACAACCATGATTATAACATAGCTTTCAATGTAGAAGCCATATTCCAAAATGTGAGTATTATGTTTGTGGTTAATACTTCAAAATTAGGATAATTGGCCTATTAAAAATTGTAAGAACAATTCTTTAAGGCGGGTTATTCTTTCCACATCCGTGTTATCCGTTGTTTTATGTAAAACACATAAAACAACAAATGCATAAATTTACAGGAACCTACTGACTCTTCATATACAATATTTTTCATTTTTTCACATGTTTATGTTTCAAATGCATATTGGCAGACGCTTTTATCCAAAGCTACATCACAGTTCATTCAGTAAATGTTCACGGAGCTTTCTGCAATTGTTATAGTGCAAAATTACAAACAATCTTGAACATCAACTACAAATGGAGTTTATAAACTTTCTCCGCTTTGACATGACGTTACCTCTTTGACATTGTGGCGGTTGTCGGTGAATCCGGCGCCGGCGCACGGCAGTGTTCGCTCTCTTTCATACAGAGCTAACGGGACTTTAGTATGCGGGTCTACCGGCGTCTTCAGACAGGACGTTACCAGCAAATTAGCGCGGTGACACTTTTCCATATCTGCTTCTTTCCTTCCCACTCATACATAGCATTGAATTTATAAGCGCCCGCCAGGTGCGAGTCTCCTTGACGACCGCATAGCGTCCAAACGCTGAAGTGACGTTGCAAATGGGGGCGCGCGCACGTAAATAAAAGTCACCACAACAGGTACAAATATTGCCAATAATGGAGAATGTGAAAACTAATACCTAACTTTTTTATTAATTTCACAACATACATTTGTCCCTCTAATTTTGGATCGAGGGAAAAGACACCATCAAATGAACAAATCGTAGTTAATTGTTAACAATTTAGTTAAATATAAGAAATAAGATAAGTTATATATGAAAGTGTATATTATAAAAGCACAAATGGCAAAACTCATAGTAGTTTGACTTTTTGAAGTATAATTAATGTTTTTCGTGAAGCACCTTTTTTAAATTTCGGACACTTTGCTGGAACATTAAATGAATATAAAAACAATCCTTTATTTACTCGTGGGTCAAAACTTGGCAATAAAAAAATAAAAAAGATACAGCAACGGCCGGAAGTGGGGCAAATCTCGCCATATGATTGGCTAACGTTTACACTTAGCCCAACCCTAAACCTAACCTTACAATAATAAACAAATATTAATCGACTGTTTTCAGCATGACAACAATTGTAGGTAGCGGTAAATTGCCTTGCTCAAGGGCACCTCGCCGGTACTGGGAGTCGAATCGGCAACCTTCTGGTCATGAATCAGACTTTTACCATTAGGCCACGACACCAATTGAAGTGCACACGCCCCTTGGATGTAGCTGCATACCCTCTAGTCAAAACCATTTACTAGTTTATTGATAAACTATTTAAAATAAACGCTGCTTTATTTCATGAAAAAATAGGCATTGTCATTTTACTTTAGCAGCAAAGAAAATTGACATGACAATTTCCATATTAATTTTTAGGGGTGGTTTTCCGGACATGGATTATCCTAAACCAGGACTAGGATTTAGTTAAATTGGGATATTTAAGTCTTTTTTCTAAAACATACTTTACATAGAAACATTACTGGTGTGCATCTTGAGAAAAAACAATTGCACTGATATATATTAAGATATGCCAGTGCAAGTTGTTTTCAATCAAGACACTGCTTACATTTAAGTTAGTCTTAGACTAGACTTCGTGATACTTAATAATTCTGTCATCATTTACTCACCTTCGAGTTGTTCCAAATGTGTATACATTTCTTTGTTCTGATGAAACCAAAGAAAGATATTTGGAATAATGCTTATAACCAAACAGATCTCAACCCCCATTGACTCCCATCCCACACGCTATAATCTCAAAGAGAGCAGAAATGCCATTGCACCAGAAATACAAGGAATCAATACATTAACAGATTTAGCAACTGGAGAAATGCAGCAGAGATTATATACTTCTACCATGACCTTTTATAGTGATCACACAAACAATTACAACGCTTACCTTAACTTATTGTGTCACTGTTCATTTTCTATCAAATACGTTGACATTGACAGCATGGTAAATAAAAAATAAATATATATTGTGTGTTCCCGAGTACAGTAAAACAGGCATAAAATGTGCAATTTTTAACTAATGACCTTATACTTAGAAGTGCTCTATTTTCCTTCTTGGCCGACCTACCAATCACAATCTTTACGAGTGTCATTCACAGCAACAGGGTTGCACTCAGATTAGTCTGGAATCTTTTTTAAACTAAGACTCCTACGTTGAAGTTTTTAAGATAAATTAAGAGCTTTCTTAGAGGATTCTTAGAAGCTTTAAGAATACAGGCCCTGATGTTCATATCCCGCTAAGAATTCACAGTCTGTGATTGGATAAAGGTGATCAGCTAATAAGATTACAGCTACTGACCTACATTACTGCCAAGCAATGACAATCGGCAGTTTAATCATTTATTAAACCTTGTACAGTATCTAAACAAAACAAACCACAAAAAAAGCAAATGTTATCGCGTCAAAAACATGTTTTATTAAATTACTTAAGGTAACAGCTAAAGAAAGCGACATTTTCTTAGCGGGGTGCTATCACGACGCCCTTCAGTAATGACATTCATGCAAACTTTATCGGGTATTCACCTGTAAAACAAACAAAAAAGGTCATTAATGATGACATCAAGATTAAAAGCAGAATGATATTTAGCGAAAAAACGTGAACTAAAATCTACAAAACTCAAATTGAGATTTCGGATTCTTTTCAGAGATTACTTACAAGATCATCAATCTTGAGGATGCTGCGGACCGTTTCTGTGGCGAGGGTGAGGGCACTGATGGACACCAGCAGAGGTTGAACGACCAGCTCTTCAAGGATGTTAGAGATCCCACCCTATGTGAAATACACGTTAGACACACACTGAAAAACTATGCCTGCAATGACACTTTTCTTTCAGTGATAGGCATTACTGAGCTGGTTTAATGCATCACCTTGCGGACGTTAATCCCGGCTGTTTTCTCTCCTTGTGCGTGCCTGTTACGCAGTTCTGTTACTGTGGAGATGGGATTAAGACCAGCATTCTCTGCCAGCGTAGAGGGGATGACCTCGAGGGCATCGGCGTATGCGCGCACGCAGTACGCCTCCATGCCAGCCAGAGAACGGGAGTATTCTGCCAACCTCAGCGCCATCTCGATTTCTGGTGCTCCACCGCCAGCGATCAATGCTCTGCAGGGGGACAGGAGAATCGGTAAGCATGTCATTCTGCTCAAGCAAAAATCTAAAAAGTTACTGTCAAGGAAACCACTATGCTTTTAAAGGTGTCAGTGTTCTCACAAGAGCTACTAACATCCATGTTGGAAAGCTTAATCTTTTATACCTCTTCTTGACAAGGCAGCGGATGACGCAGAGGGCATCGTGGATGGATCGCTCGGCCTCCTCGATAACCAGCTTGTTGGATCCGCGGACCACAATGCTGACAGTCTTTCCAGGATTAGCACAACCTGTGATCTGCAGGAAAAACACAAACCAACATCATGAATCAGTTTCATGAATCAATTAGGATTAAAACCCGTCTACTAAAAACAATTCAAAGATTAAAGATGTTCTCGGATCATTGCGCTTACCTTCACCAGTTTGCCTGAGCCATCCAGGCTGATCTCTTCCACCAGCTCAGCTGAACCCATCATCTCTGGGGTGAAGTGGTCAATATGCGCAATGGGTTTGGTGCCAATAGTCTAAAAGCCGAAAAAGACAAAACATATCTTAATTCATTTAATATTTAGATATATTTTGCTAGATTTCTTTTAATAGCAATAGTAATGATGGACATATGAAGTCGCTTTATATTTTATTACACACGCAGACAAGAACCCTTTTTGACTGGATATACGACAGGTGATGAAACATATAAATCATGTAATTGTCTTTCGTGTACCTTGCAGATGAATTCAATCTCCTCCCTCTCAATGTCTTTCAACACCATGATCTTCATTTTATTGAGAAAGTGAATGGCCAGATCACTCAGAGCATCTCTGTCAAACACATTCACAACCATCATGAGAACATGTCTCAAACATCACGTCACTTTGAGATCAGTGTATGTTGTGTTTCCCATCTGTGGCAGTGTGATGGAGGTCTGTTGATATCATACCTCAGGATGGATTTTTGGATGAGAAGCACATTGCAGCCGGCTTTCTTAATCTGTTTGATCAGGTTGAGGATGTAAGCTCTCTCCTCACGCAACACGCGGTCCATCTGAGCATAGTCTGACACCACAATCTGGTTGTCCATCTGTCCACAAACACGCCAACGTCACACAAACCCCAAAAAACAATGACTTCGAGCATTACATTAGAACATATCGGAAAATATTACAGCAAATAGCTGTAGAAGAGTAAACACTAATTTATCTCTTTTGAAATTTTGATTACTAAAAAGTACGTACATCAGTTTTGGGAGGGGAGAGACAGAATTGAATGAGGCCGATTTTGGCTTTCTCCACACGGGACACTCCAGTGTTCACCACCCTCTGAGTCAACACCAGACCATCCACCAGCTCACAGTCATCAACGGTCCCTCTGTAAATACATACACACTTGTTGAATGTAAAGATTTAGCGATGAGAAATGTTTTACTCCTCTGTTCAAAAAATTAACAATAATCAGATGCATGTAGAAAAAGGGACAGTTTAGCAAAAAAATGGAAATTTCATCATTTATTCACCCTTGTGACAGAAAAGCCTGTTGTTAAAGAGATAGTTCATCCAAATATGAAAATTCTGTTTTCATTTACTTACACTCAGGTTGTTTCAAACCTGTATAAATGTATTTGTTTCAATGCACACATAGAAAGATATTTGTAAGCAATTTTCAGTTCGGTGACATTATCCACTACTATAGTAGGAAAAAAAGAATTGAAGAATTTAGGAAAACAAAGTGTTCTGGGGCACCCTTGACTACCATTTCATTCTTCCTACTATGGTAGTCAATGATGTCCCGGAAATCTGAAAATTACTAACATTATTCCAAATATCTTTCTTCGTGATTATACAGGTATGAAATTATACAAGCATGAGTAAATGATCCAGGGCTCTAGACTAACTCTTGAGAGATATGGCAGTGGTGCTACCAGTTGGTAGCATCAGCCCTTAATTTGATAGCACCAGAATCGTGGGCTGAGGTAAGAAAAAAGAATCAGTAAAACTTCATTGAAATTTAATACATTACTAAAATCAATTAGAAATTCATATAAATCATTGTCTATGATTGAATTATTTTACTGTATTGTATATGTGAACTCTCAACAATTTACCACATTTAAAGCACATCTTTCTTTATTTGTTGTGAACAACTCCTATAAGAAAACACAATTCCTTTAATATTAGTGAGTGTTTTTGGGCCCGTCCTTTGTTGTTTGATGAACATTTTAAACTGAGTTCTTTATTATGATGCTGTCCCTATAAGAGCATGCGCAATATACTGGAAAACACATGCATTTTGTTTCCCAACTGTTTGGGCACGAAGCTGAATACTTTACAAGACAAGTGTTTTAGAGTAAGGTCGCCTAAAGGAGAACACCGTTTAGTATTTTGTGCTCTGACTCTCTGGGCACACGCATATCTCAAACAACCCGTGAGACCTGACGGCTTATAGTGATTATTCTATACGAAAGCTGCTTTGATACACGTTTGGCTTAATTATTATTAGTATTTAGCGTGATGTATAACATTTTTTAAGCCTTGCAGTATTGTTAGAGAGCTTTGTACAATAGTTCAGTGCTTAAAGTTTAAACACATGTTTCCTGCATTAGCTTCACATGTATACAATACTCGCAACACATTTCGTTATGTTTGCTGTTTACTACCTTAGCCGGGGAAATTCTTGTATTGTGCATATTTATTGCAGTTTTCAGTTTGGGAGTCGCAACGGTGAGACCATAAAGAAAAACTTGCCGTACTGTCAGGAAAACACTTAGTCACAGTCTAGAGCCCTGTTATGACAGAATTTAGATTTTTGCATGAACTTTTTCTTTAATGATTCTGTCAAGTTATTTATGTGTAGGGCTGTCACGATAAACCGACAACAAATATCAGATAATTTATGCACAGCTTTTGAGTGAAGTACAGGAAAATGCTGCTGCATCTGAAAGCACACTGCAGAAGAAGACCATTACACAATCTAGTTTATAGGAAATACAGCCCTATTTATGTGCGCTTTCAATTGTACAATGTTGACTCTAGTTTCGCTTCCCTTATATTATCAATCCAGAGGCAGTGTATCTCACCCAAGCTTCTTCACAATTTTGATGTCGTGGAGGTCGACGCCGGTTGCGGTGGCAGGGTCGATGACCCTCATGACAGCATCCACGCTCATTGGAGCGAGGAGGCTGGAGTTCTGGGACACCACCTTAGAGCACAGAGAGGTAGTGGCGCTGTTCAGAAGAGTCTCCCTGTCACTCAGCTCTACCGGCTGACTGATGGACGTGAGGATCTCCACCCCTTTATCAACCGCCTTCTGGAAAGACTCGGAAATGATGGTGGGATGGATTCCTGTCAGGAAAAACACACCGGCTCAATTCAACATGAGTCTTCTGTTCCTTTTGATGATGACACATTTTTGAAATAAACTTTCCCGTGCCATTTATTAAACACCCGTGTTTATTAAAAACAGATTTGATTTAAACGTTACCTTTCTGCAGCAGTTTAGCACAGGCATCCAGAAGAGCACCAGCGATCACGACCACCGATGTGGTGCCATCGCCAGCCTCTATGTCCTGAGCTTTAGACAGCTCCACCATCTACAGAACACACAGAAACGTCACTAAAGTAAAGCGAACATCTTCACTAGCCTGTATATTGTTCTCTATTCCATGACTCACCATCTTTGCCGCAGGATGCAGCACCTGCATCTGTTTAAGGATCGTGGCTCCATCATTAGTGATCGTAACATCTCCCTTCCCATCCTGAATCTGCAAAGACAACAAACGTCCATTCAAAGATCCGCACACAACACTGGCTCACAACTTCAATGTCAGAAGCTGAGCTTTAAATCAGTGTGTGTGGAGAAAACTCTACCATTTTATCCATGCCTTTAGGGCCCAGACTCGTTCTGATGGCATCAGCGACAGCTGTCAATCAAAAGAAGGTTAAGTCGTCACATGGGTGCCACGCCCATAACATTACCATGCACACCATTTATTTGCATTAGTCAACACTAGACATCATCTACTGCACAGATCTTTTAATAGAAATTATAACTTTGCAAACCGGCAACAAGTTTTATATAGTATGGATGTATGACATTACATGTAAATTAATATCAAATTAGCACTATTGGACAGAAATTCAAAATAGGTGCATTATTATAATTAAACAGATTAATTCTATAATAACGATTTCCTACCCATACAACGATATACATATTTTAATGACGTACATTCTTCTACACATATTTTAAGGACTTTTTCCTGCTTAATTTCCTGTATAATATTTTACTGTTCATGTACATACATAAATGTGGAATGCATGTGAATTTCATTATTCATTCAGTGTGCACTAGGGAAACATGGACAAATGACATGACACCTAATAACGCGACAAAACAGTCCAACATTAGGAAGTGAGCATGACAAAGCACAATAATCCCATTTATTATTAGTACGGCGAGTATTTTATTTAAACAAAAATATGCAGAATTTGTCACTTTCACAGCCACATCATGCAGGCACATGAGAGTCGGTGTTTCACAAACTCGTGACTGATATAAATCCGTGGCTCACCTTTCCCCGCACTGATGTTGCTGAAGCGAATCTGGGCGGGTTTGTCCCGGTCCACATACGCGCTTCCTTTGTTTCTAGATATATTTCTAATGGCCGCCTCAGGCATGTTTAAAATACTTATGATATTGTATTATCAGGGTATCAAGAAAGGGGATGAACGTTCCCCGGTCTCTCTAAACCAACTCTGGTGTTCGGATGGGTTCAGATGAAGTTCGGCTCCGAGATCCTCAGCAGAACAGAACCTTCTAGATCCACCGGTCGCGACGGTAGCAGAAAAAGGACCACGAGTGCTGCGACTGCGCGTCAGGATGACGTCAGGCGGCGTCTCAAAATATGCCTGCCTGACAGATGCGACAAAAATAGGTTGTTGTAGGGTTGTGTGCAGTGTTATTTTGCTTAGTATATATTTCCTCGCATGCGTTAGAATAATTTGTACTTGTCAATATTTTTATAAAGTATAATTGTGAGCTCTGTTTATAAACACGTGCCAGTGCATGCGCGATAGAAGCCGGGTGCGTTTCTCTTGAGGATTTAACGTGATCCAGTATAGGTAGGACTTTGGATATTGAATTTAATAGACTAGCTTTGATTTTTCAATGTGTTTGATTACTTTCTTAAACATTAGCATGCTAACGAAAAATGTAGTGGACATATACCACATTTTTACACTGTTTTTGTACATGTATCATGTTGGAGTGGTTCTTTAATCATGGACCTGGACCTCTACACCCGGAACCCCCTGGCAACGTCCGAACAGCCTCCCTAATCACCATAGCAACAATGTGATGAATCCTCAATAAAATATAAGTATTGTCTCTTATTTTGCAGCATGCTTTCCCTCAAAGAGAAAGATCGGCCAATCATAAGAAAGCTGTTGGCTGCCGGCTGCTGTGCGAGATGCGTGTTGCGGTTCTGCTGTATGGGAACCAGCTCCTCCTACAAACAATCCTATGAGGTCACTGTCCAACTCACATTTATACACTGACATATCATCTGCCTCTCATAAATGTAACATTTTGTCAATGTTTCGCATTACTGTGCATTTTTCACTTTAGGATATACACAAAGAGCTTCTCGCGTTCATCAGAGAAGAAAACAGCCAGCAATCCCATGATGCCTCAGGTCATACAGACGACCCTCCAAACAAGCGCATGAAGGTGGAAGACGCTATCAGCACGGACGATTCGGTCACATCAGAAGAACCTAAAACTGACTTGGATATTTGCCCGGTCTGTCTTGGGGTACTGCAGGACTTCTGCGATCAAACTTTTGTTAAGCAGGTATGAGTTGATGCTTGATGTATTGAAATCCACTTTCAACGCTGTCCAACATCTCATCTGCTTCGATGCGTTTACATTTTGTACGCAGGTGTCAGACGCTGTGAAAAAAGAACAGTACGTGCTTGAAAGTCTCGTGCTGACCGTTTCTCTGCCCGCTCAGCTGTCTGTCAGAGAGGTGAGCACAACCTTCCACATCTACCTGATGAATAAATTGATTTTTCTAAAGAAACATCTTCCGAAAAATCTCTCGTTGTCTTTCTCCAGCAGTCTTGCTGGTTGCATGTCAAGCAGGAAGTCAGGTATGTGAGATAAATGAACATTGCGCATTCCCCACATAAGCGACAATCTAGAAACTTCAATTTGAGGTAGAGTACTATTCAGTGATGTTGTGTTCTCAGGGATAAGAGCATGTGTTTGGGGAAAGATGATGTCATTCAGGTGAAAGACGCATTCAAGTGGGCCATACAGGGAAAGATCGGTCAGGAACTGGGAGCTGCTGTGCTGGCCAACGTAAGTTCCTGTCTTTCTGAAGGTCAAGCAAAGAAAAAATCACTTACTTTTCCACCATTTGTACCTTATTTACGGACCACGTTTTTCATTTGTTTGTTGTTTCATGAATTGTCTAATTCGCTGTCTATAGAGTCAGTTTGAAGTGGGTGTTGGGTTTGCACACCCGCAAACTGAAGGGGACTGTCATTTCTTGTAAGTATTTTAGAAACTAGATCAAGAAGATAGATCTTGTTGAAGAGATAGTTCGACCAATTGGTGGTTTTGGGTCCGCACAAGGGAAGTCAAATATCGTCTTGGTGTTCTGCAGAAGAAAGTAATTTATGTTTAGAATGAGATCTAATGATACAATTATTTAAATAAATACACGAACAAGAATCCCAAAACCGATTGTTTATATAGTTTCCCGTGCATTGTTTCGCATGATGTCCTGTGGTTTCTTGCTAGATTAAACGCAGTTGTGATCCTCTCTATTTTGCAGGGCGACCACTTGTCCGGACTGTTTCAAACCCACTAAAAACAAAGCGGTATGAACTGTGTAATGGACAAACTCTTATTTCGATGTCTCATCATGTTGGTTTTTGAGGAATTTTGGAGATAAAAAAACTCTCCTCTTTCTTCTGCTGCCTCAGTCCGTCTTCACCAGGATGGCGGTGGTCAAGGCTTTGGAGAAGATCTCTGATGAGAACTTCAAAAGGTAAGTTTTGAACACACGCGCCAGATGCGCCAGTTTTGAGTCGTGACACTAAATAAGATTATACATTTATAACAATTCTTTATCTGCAGGCATTACCCATGTCCACCGAAGAAACCAAGCTCTAAATGTACAGCCCTGGAAACCACATGTCTACATACATCTGTCTTTACAGCAGGTAACAACAGTTACATTTATTTTACACTTGCAACACCAACAAAGATGAAATGACAGCAGATGTTTCTGTTTGTCTGCAGGTCGGTATAATAAGTATTCTCGGGAACTTCCTCAGACGCCGTGGGTGATCGACGGAGAGAGACGAATGGATGGATCTGTGGAGGAACTCATTGCGGCTCCTCTGTTGTCCTCATTCAGAGCTGATGGTGTGTCAGAAGATTCTGTTGTCGTATCTGATCTCATCATTTGACTTTATGTCGTTTAATTATCAGTTTTGTGCATCTCTGTTCCATTCAGGTTTTAACTTCTCATCATCAGGACGAGAGGATGTGGACGTGAGAACTCTGGGAACCGGTAAAGCGTTCTCATAGCCGCATGCATATCCACGTTATTTCTTAAAAAAGTTTTTTAACTGAGGTATATAATTGATTTTCAGGTCGGCCATTCGCTGTGGAGTTACTGAACCCTCATCGAGTGAAGTTTAACAAAACTGAGATCAAGCAACTCCAGGAGGTAAAAACATTTGTATTAATTGACTTTATAAATTTCATTAATTAACTTTTTTTTTCCTGTTTTGCAGACGATCAATCAATCATCTGACAAAATCCGAGTAAGAGACCTGCAGATCGTCACGAGGTGAGTGTGTTTCCATTTTATACACATGAAGGTTTAGGTCAAAGATAACTCACAAACTGGACTTTCTGTGGGTGGGTGTTTTGTAGGGAATCAATGAGTCGCATGAAAGAGGGTGAAGAAGAAAAGACAAAGTCCTACAGCGCCCTCATCTGGACAGAGAAAGCCGTTTCCAACACTGACCTAGAATTTCTTGGAAACATCAAGGTCTCACTTTCTACACCCTTGAATGTTTGTGAAGTGCGAGAGTTCAGGTTCTAATCATCTGTGTTTGTGTAGAATCTGAAGATCGCTCAGAAGACGCCATTGAGAGTTCTTCATCGCCGGCCGCTGGCGGTCCGACAGAGAGTGATACACTCCATAAGCACCACCTACCTGGACACACACCACTTCACCTTAAAGCTCTGTACACAGGCCGGGACGTATCCTTAAATTATTATTTTTTTACTGAAAGAACAAACAGCATATCGATTTATTTCACAATTGAGTTTTTTTAACATTCACAGTGTTACTCCGAAAATGCTTAATAAGCTGAAAACAAATAAGGTGATGTAAACGTGTAAAACGGTTTTCTTTCATCGGGGAAAGCTCAAAAACGGCTTATGCAAAACCTGCTTGGCAGAGGTATTTTTTTGCCCATTACTCCGAATTCGCGATGTATATGTAAACATGTAAACGCCTTTGAGTTTTCACTCAGTCTTGTTTATGTTTTGACAGTGCAATAGTAAAAGTCCCAAACGGACGTTAAAGTAAAATAACGCATAAAAGTCCACTCTCGAATCATTCAGTTGATATAGAAACGGCAAAAGGAAAACTATTGATCCATTTGCAGGTACTACAGACACGAGAAGAGATAAAAAAATACAGATTCTGACCGATTTCCCATAGCAATTTTAATTACTATTCGGACTATCGATGGTGACGTCACTGAACGCAAGAAACCTGGCAAGTCTCATATTTCTTTGTAAACGTGGTTTTCTGCTTAGCCGGCTATTTTGCTCCACCATATTTAAGTGGCTAGAAATTGCTCTTTGCTTGTGAATTACTTTTATTATGATTTAAAAGATCATTATAAATTATGACAAATGTTGAAGAAATGAAAACACAACATTTACCTTAACCAAGTGTGTAGTTACATTAAAGAGTTTGTGCACGGAGACTTTGGTCGCACCAAACCCAATCTCTGTGACCTCATGAAGACTGACGCTGATATTCTCGAGCTGGATGTGGAGGTGAGTTCATGGTTTCAGAATGAGTTGTGGTAGCGCTGCATGTTAACTATAATTTCCACTATATATATATATATATAAATAAATTCCTTTCTCTTCTGTTGCAGTCTGTGGATATTGACTGGCCTCCTGCAATTCCAGATTGACATCTGTGACATCTTTAATCGAGGTTGATGAAGAAAATGATCATTGACCTTAAAGCCTATTTGTATTGTAGATAGGTTTATTATGTTATTGTATGTCAGGATCAAATATTATTTGTTATAGTTCAGTTTATTAATTAATGTTGTTGCATTAACTATTGTAGATCAATAATAAAACGACATAATTTTGTTGTAGTTTGTTATTTTTCATTCTTCTCTTTTATAAATTAGCGTAAGACTTAATTATTCAGAGGAAGGAAAGCTGACATCACAAAATATTATAAAATGAACCAATTTTATGTGTAATATGCAATATAAAAGTGGTATTACTCATATTTCTTTTAAGGAAACATTTTAAAATTTAAATCAAACCAGTAAATATAGGTAGGCTATTTGTTACGCTTTTTCTAACAGAATGGTTACTTTATAACACAAGTACATAAAGAAAATTGAGTTCGAATGTAAAAAAGACCACATAGAAACGTCATGAAATTTCAACATTTTAATTTAACTTAAAATAAATACTACCAAATGGCAATGCAAGTCCTCTACGGGCCACTTGCGCTAATGTTTTGGTATGAAAACAAAACCGCCAACGACTAAAGGAAAGTTATAAAAAATAATGAGGGGAGAGAGAATGAGATAAACACGGTCGACACCGTCCTTCATCCCGACATACGAAAATAAATACAACTCAATTACATCTATAGTACAAAAATACGCTGAAACAAAAAGAAAACTCGGCCATTCGAACAACATTAAAAAACTGAGGAGTTGCTGTTATCCAGACCAAATACGTCACAGCGAAAAAATAACAATTGAAACGTTAACGTACAATCACACATGCGTACTCGGAATGACCAACCGCAACAAATACCGTCAGTTTCCGAAACGTTCACTGGACCAGGTACACACAGGATGGGCACAATTAACTCATCGCCATGGAAACAAACATCCGTATAATAAACGTCATCCAATTAATTTGTTTCAATTCGCAGTTTTTTTATTTTATTTTAGCCAACCGATAATTCACATCTGCAGTCACACACAATAACTGTCACGCGGCCTTTGTCTCGGGCAGTGACACGTGACAAACAGACGTTGCATATGTACATCACACGGTGGGCCCGGGGTCTTTCACACTGATATTGCATGGCTCAGTTTCACATATCATGAGTTTGTGATCTGATTTCAAACGCACACGTCACGCATACGATTTCCACAGCTATGGAGACGGCGTCAAAGCAAAAATAAACGTCAGAATAATGGTAAAAGAGATAGAGAGGTTTGTATTTACATCTTCTGGAATAGTCCAACGTGAATCTTAACTCTTTGTGTTGAAAAGTGAGGGTCAGTGGTTGATTCATCTCTCTCTGTGCTGGTGAGAGAGATAACATACCTGTTGCTCTGTACAGTAAAGGTGAAACGTCACCCAAAATGTCTGACACATTGTCCCCAGAGGCGATTTCTCAGGTTAAGGAAGTTCTCTAGCTGTTTAAGCTTATCAGAGGTAATCAGTTAAAGGGACAATGCACTCAAAAATAAAAAAAATCATCATTTATTCACCATCACATCTGACTATTTTGAGAAATGTCTCAATAATTTTGATTCTGTACAATGGAAGTCAGTGTTGTTTGGTTACCAACGTTGTTATCTTCATGAAACAAAGTCATAAAGGTTTCTCATGACGTGAGGTTGAGTAAATTAATGACTTTTCATTTTGGGGTGAACTGTCCCTTTAAGGACAATATGTTCAATACAATATTTGGGTGCGTTTCACCCAGCGGTGAGTTGATTTGAGTGAATCTCACCAAAATGTATCCGTATCACATTTCACCCCGATGTTAAAACGTATAATGAAAATAATATTGTAGGACCAATCCTTTTTTTTACATTTTATGACTTTTTTATTCAATTACAGTACGCCTTAGAAACATTTAGTTATATTTTTGTATTACAATACTTGTTGTATTTAAATAGTTTCTACTGTATCACAATAAATACTGATATACGAGTTATTTAACTCTGTATAAGTCATTACATGATGCATAAATAGGCTACCTTACCATTTTATTGAATCTATATATTTTCGCGACATTTGAAGAAATGCGCTTAATTTGTTAAAAAAAATACATCAGTACGGTACACAAAATTGTATAGTTTATGCAAAATGTACTTGTAACTCTGGGGTGAAATGTGAGTCGACATTTTTATGAGATTCCCTCATGTTGTGAATTGCCTGAGAGATTATACAGTAACGGCAGCTGTTTGTAATATTGTGTATCTGCAAAGTAAACCTTCATATCAGAGCGCGAGGATAAAACAAACGCAAATATTAACACTGGCGTCCTGCGAAACACTTTTTCACGCTTTTACCGAAAAGCACGGAAAAGGAACGAGTGTGTGCGTGTTAAATAGAAAACAAAATTTGTGAGCCTCGCCGGAGCAGAACTAGCCCTGCTTCTAACTACATGTCCGACCGCCCATCCATCCGTCTGTCGGGCAGATGAGATCCACACACATAAGGCAACATTTTTGGTTTGTTCCCCATAACGCCTCTTTTTAAACAAGTGCAAAAAATAAAAAGTAAAAGGTCATCGACAATACTGATCATGTTCCCCCAAAAACACTGTCCATGGTCTGTAAACAACAAGCAGAAAGTGTACAAGACTCGTGGGTTGACTTGCGTAAGTCTCACCCAACTGTGCAAAACCCCTTAAAGTCCCACATCAACAAAGAAACAAACAGAAAGCAACAAAAATTGATTCCCTATGTCTATCAGTAATTGATCGGAGGGGGAATGAGGGGGGAGGCTCTTTCTAGCATGGCTACGCGGGTTTCCTCAAACGACAAATGACATCACTCCCGCCCGCTGGCTGAATAAGAGAACTGTGGGAAATGTGGTCTCCGTTCCTCCGAGTCCATTCCGTCCTCATCATCTGCAGAAGAAGAGATAAACACGTTATATTATCAGCAGACTGATAGAAGTTTTTATTGGCAGCACCAATAAAATGTACTTTACAGGAGGAGCGATAAGCGGCAGACAGATTTTCACAACCATACAGTGAAGAAACAAGCGTCTATTGCATTGTGTTTGGCTGGGAGCTGAATGGAACTTCCTCTTCCTTTGCCACGGGGAAACAGTCTCCAGGAAAAGATAGAGAGAGAGGAAGAGGAAACAGCGTACTCACACTTCTCTGGAGGAGTGATGGTGATGGTCTGTGCCGTGAACTCCTCGTCAAAATATCTGGTGTCGGTTTCGGACGACACCTGGGGCATAAAGGGAGGAACCAGCTGACCAGAGAGAGAAAAACAGAGAATATTACATAATCACATTCCATTTTTAGCACATAAACATGAATGTACAAATAAATGCATACAAATGTGGTACAAATGGTTACAATTATAGAAACATATATTTATTAAAGGGATAGTTCAACCAAAGATGAAAATTCTGTCATCATTTACTCACCCTCATGTAGTTTCATAGCTGTATACATTTATTTGTTCTGTCTGATATAACTGTCATCAAAATATCAACAGATCAAAAATAAACAATACAAGTTTTTGTCTAATATGGTAGTGGATAATGTCCCAGAACTGAAAATTGCTAACATTCTTCCAAATATCTGTTGAGTCCAACAGAACAGAGAAATTCATGCAGGTTTAAAACAACTTGAGGGTGAGTAAACGATGGCAGAACTTTCATTTTTGGATGAACTGTCCATTTAATGTACACATTAGTTAGTTTTACATATTATATTACAGCTTACAAAAACATTTTTGGGGAAATGACTTGCAGAGATTAACTGTTCACCACAAAACTAGTAATGTGTTTTTACCTTTTTGTCATAGACATCTTGCCAGTCCAGCGCAGTGAAGAAACTGTGTCTCATGATTTCTTTAGCATCATCCGGGCCGCCTCCAAGTCTTCCGAAAACAAATACATTTTACTATTCATCAGGTCTCACATTACAAACAAAAGGATTTAATGTATTTCGATCTGTAATTTACTCACCCCCTTTGAAATAATGGCAGAACTATTACTCTGAAGTTTTTAATAACATACCCCCCAAAAAACTCAAAACCTCTCATAGTGGATGCCACAAACAAATATGCACTGACCTCTTATTGGGGTCTTTGATGAGTAATCCGGAGAGTAATGACTTGGCGTCCGAAGAGAGGGTTCTGGGAAATTTGATCTCCTCCATCAAAATCAGCTCAAAGAGCTTCTCATGGTCCTGATGAAAGAGATACGAGCATAAACAGCTCATCAAAACAAAACAAATCTACTCTTTGCAACACACACACGAAAAATAAACAAAACATTGTATCAACAATATGACTGTGTTGTCATACCTGATTATAAAAGGGAAGGCGTCCACACATCATCTCATACATAACAACACCCAGACCCCACCAGTCCACTGCTCTCCCATAATCATTGTCCTCCAACACCTGATCAATAATCACTCATATTACTTTTCAATACCTATAAATTATCAAACATTAGTCACATTCTTTTCCAATATCAAATCAATCAGCAGTCATAATTTATCAATACCTGTTCAATAATCGATCAGTCACGTTATTCCTCAATACAGGATCAATTATAAAATCTTTAAAAAAATGATCAATAATAAGTCATATTACTCTCTCAAAACCTGATCAATAATCCATTAGTCATTCTTTTTCTAATACTGATAAATTATTTTGTCCAATTTTAAATTAATATTCAGTCATTTCACCTTATCAATAATCAATCAGTCGCATTATTCCTCAAAATCTGATCAATCATCAGTCACGTTAACTTTCAAAATATGATAAATAATCAGTCATATTTTACGCTCTCAAAACCTGATTAATATTCGATTAGTCATTATTTTATAATCCTGGTAATAATAACAATCCAGAACAATAATTCAATAAGTCATAATGCTCTTCGAAATCTGATCAATAATCAGTCATAATATTTTTTAAAACCTGATCAATAATCAACTAGTCATTATTTTTCTAATACTTATTAATATTTAGTCATATTATTTTCCAATATCAAAAGAATAAGCATTTGTATCATATTCGTATTTCAATAGTTGATCAACAAACAATCAGTCACATTATTTTTCAATACCTCATAAATAAATCTAATTATTTTTCAAATCCTTAATTTGAATAATAATAATCTCTTTCTTTCTCTAAAATCAAATCAATAGGCAGTTATGTTACTCTCTAAAACCCTGATCAACATTCAACCAGTCACATTATTCTTCAAAATCTTATCGATAGTAGGTCATATTATTTTCCAATATTAAATCAGTAAGCAGTCATACTATTTTGTAATACCTGTTAAATATTCAGTCGGTCACATTATTTCTTTAAAGCTGATCAATAGGTAGCCATATTGTTCTTTAAATACTTAATAATTTAACAAACATGCATATTATTAATTAAAATCTGATCAAAAATATGTCTTATTTCTCAATTCTCAATTTCTATTCAGTAATAAATCAGTCAAATTACTTTCTGATATCGGACCGAAATTCGATGTTATCCTCCAAAACATCATTAATAACAAACAGTCACCATGTCTTCATGTTGAATTATTAAAGTCCAGTGATGTAATAGCTCAAATCACGAGGTGGAAGTATGACTCAAATGATCAGGCTGTGATGTGACATCACACAGATATGATGACATCACCAAGTTACGAGTCAGCACGGTTACAACATCTATTTCCAATACCACCCTTTGATATTATTAAACTGAACACTCTTCTTTAATGTCAATAATTCTGGTTTAGAAATAATGACAGCAGGTACGTTTCTATTTATACCATAAGCCGGTCAGTCACATCTAGACACCTGCGGCTTGTGTCTATTTTTATACAAATGTTAAAAAGGTGGTCTTGTGGTCTTGTTCCTGCTAAACTCTTCCATTTTAAATATGATAAGATTAAAAAAGTATAAACAAAATGTAATTCACTCTTGATTTACATTAAAACAACACATCACTATCCCATACACCAAACTGTAGAAGTGCTGTGTTCTTCTGTACCTCAGGTGCCAGATACTCCGGGGTCCCGCAGAATGTTTTCATAGTGGCGGCGTCCGTGATGCCTTCCTTACACAAACCAAAATCTGTGATCTTTATATGGCCGTCCTTATCCAGCATGAGGTTCTCCAGCTGAAAAACACAGTTTTGATGCGTTATGAACACATTATACGGCTAATGAGATTTCAGAGTGAAAATGTTCAATATCAATACGTGTGTTTTGTTTACCTTCAGGTCACGGTAAACTATTTTTGCGGAATGCAAGTAATCTAACGCAGAAACGATCTCAGCGCCGTAGAACCGGGTTCTATCCTCCGAAAACACACGCTCTCTTGACAGATGAAAAAATAGCTGCAAGAACAAGTTCAAAGGAAATTAGGAAAAAGTTTGAAAGCTGGAAAGGAAAAACTACGAAAGTTAATTCGAAGTTTAGGACGGGAGCAGATATTTACCTCTCCTCCATTTACATATTCCATAACGAAACATAATCGATCTTTCGTCTGAAACGAATACTTCAGTGACTGTGAAAAACAGAATAAATAACATTTATTATGTACGACTAGAACATTTAAAACGTGTGATGAAAGATCACTCACAGTTAAAAATGGATGTCTAGTGTTTTTCAGAACTCGACTCTCTGTCAGTGTGTGAGCCACTTCGTCCTGAAAGAGAGAAAACAAGGACGGTTTTAGGTATCAAAAAGCTTTAACTTCTCTGTAAAGTCTGTTATATTAAGCGGCAGGTCTCGCACCTTAGCAATAATGACCTCCTTTTTCAAAATCTTCATCGCATAATACGTTCCGCTCGCTTTCTCCCGCACCAGAATCACCTTCCCGAACGTTCCTTTACCCAGTAACTTCAGATAGTCAAAGTCACTCATTGTCTGTTGATGGCAATATCACAGTGAGCAGAAGGTTTATCAAAGCATCTACTTCTCTATGTTATGAAAGATCTACCTTTCGTTTGTGATGACTGGTCGACGTGTCCATCTCTTCCTCATTGACGTTTTCAATCTGCGAGATGGGGCTACACAAGATTCCCTCCTCTTCCTGTTTGGCGAGCTTGTCCGCCACCATCTGAATGGCCTCGACCCACTCGTCCCTTGTTACCGAGACAAAAAGCACATTCATGACCACTATTAAATCTATGTCAAAATACTATTTTTTTATGTTTTATCAATACTGCTAACACAAAACCTGAAAAACACCACCACAAAAATGGCTTGCATGCTCAAAACGTTAAAAACAAGAACTGATTTTGCATTCAATATACACCCACCTCTCGTCAGGCGTGTCCACATGGAACGTGCGCTCGATCACAGTGGTCCACTGCAGGCACCTGATGATAAAGGTGTTGGGCTTCGGTCTCTCTGTCTTCATCAGCTGACACTCTGAGAAAAATAAAGACAATGAAAGAGAAAGAGTAAGAAAGATGATACAGTAAATAAAATATGAAAGAATTCAGATGTTTGGCTTAATAAATGTAAACAAAAGAGGATACTTTCAAGTATGTGTGAAACCAATCAGTTCTGGGGCACTATTGACTACCATAGTATATTTTTCTACTATGGTACTACTATGGTAGTCAGTAGTGCCCCAGTAGTGGTTGCATTCTTCCAAATATCTTTCTTTGTGTTCAGAAGAACAACAAACTGTACTCCGGTTTGGAACAACCTGAAGGTGAATAGTCAATGGTGGCCAAGAACTGTTTGGTTACAAGCGTTCTTTCAAACATCTTTCACTGTGTTCATCAGGACATTGAAATTCATAAAGATCTGGAACAACGCGAGGGTGAGTAAATGATGACAGAATTTTTCCTTTTTTGAGTAAACTGTCCCTTTAAAACTCTTTCGTCAATCATTACTTGATAACTTGATCAGTCTGCCCAGTATTTTTAACATAAACTTGAATGATAACAACGGCATCAAGTAAACATGAACAAGTACGTAGCAAGTATGCAGCTAGTATGAATCCAAGTGTTTACATTTTAATCACCCCACTTAATAGTATTTATCATTGAATAATATAGGCAGTTTGAGACTAATATGTGTCGTCCGGTAAGCAATATATTTATTTTCTATATTTTGAACATTGCCATAGAGATGCATGTCTGCTGTCTTCACTGTGAATTATTTAGTCCGACTCATGTTGATGACATCACCAGCACACTGATGTTATTCCTAAATCTGTTTCTTCTGAGCTTAGTCTAAACTGGATAACAGAAAATGCACTTACTTACCAAGAATGTGACATCCATATAAAACAGTCAAGAAATGACAAATGTATCAAAGGTGTGGGATAATGTAAAAAACACTTACTGGCCACAGAGAAGTTGTTGAGAGGATACGCCAAATCTGCATCCTGCGGCTTTTCTTTATATCCGATAAACGATCCGTCCGTCTTTAACAGGAAGTACCGCGGCCTCCAGTTCTTAATGTATTCACCTGAAATGATCAAACAAGCCGAAATCAGAACATGCATAGGAACGCATGCACGTTTATTCAATATGCTATTTTTATTCAATAAAAACCGAACAAATTTTAGATATGTCTCAGGTCCCTTGTTCAAAAAAGCTTTATCTCTTCCACAACCAAACAAACGTATACATTGATTTCTTATGCAATAAGATATTCTTGTTTCTCACCTCTTTTCTGAACCCAACCCTCTTTCACTACGTTCTGGTCATTCATGTTGGCTCTGAGGTCAGAGTTCAAAGGTCAGGGGTGAAAGAGTCCAGAGCTCTACTTCCCGCTTGTTGTTCTGTCCTCGTCTCTAGCTCGTCTCACTCTGTTCTCCTCGCCTCTCACTTTCTCTGCTACGTTGTGATGTAATGTCTCAGCCTCTCTTCACTTTCACTCTCTCGGGACCTTTCAAACACTCCAGTGGTGAGTCAGCCTGAAAGAAAACAACAAACACACACACACACATGGATCATTCCCTTCCGCTTCTCCCCCTCCGCCACACAAACACTTCCATGAGAAATAAAGTCATTGTTTGGAGTGGGGAAACATTTCCCACCCCTTCCGGTGGCCCTTCTCTTCCTCCCTCACACTGGATGCTGCATGTGACAGCACGGCCTGGAGACAACAAAGCCGTTTCGCTGGGCCTCTTCTAAGGAATCTGAGGCATTCCATCTTTGGAATTGAGCTCAGAACCGTGTAATCAAATAAAGACGCATCTCAAAATCAACCCTTGAACGCTAGAATCGATCTTAACGTTTCAACATCAATCGTATTATCCCAGAAGCAATCCTAGAAGCTTAAAAGAATCAGCCTTGACATTTTAAACTCAATCACAGAACACCATAAGAAATCCTAGAAAGAGAATAAAATATATCCGAATATTAGAACCTGGCCATTTAGCACTTTAGAATTAACACTGGAACCTCAGCTCAGATGTATCTTTTGAATCACATTAAAATTAATAATCTTTAAAAAATGGTAGCGTTAAGCATGGAAATCATTTTTGAATAAAACCATAGAACCATAAAATCAAGGTTGAAATCATATTGGAAACATCCATAGAAGAATCTACTATGGATTCATCTTAGAATCAAGCTCAGGGATCATTGCAGAATCAACAAAAGAATCATATATAATTCCCTTAAGAATTATCTCATCAAGTGCCAGACTCATTGTAGAATCAACGAAATAATTTTTACAATCACAACCAACCATCCATGAGTCAAACACGAAACACTGAATCAAGTTCAGGAATCACTGCAGAATTAACAACAGAATCATATAAACAACTTACAATTTATCTTAAAATCAAGATCACAAATTGCTTCAGCATCATAAAATCAAGACATTCAACTGTATATATTTTATTTCTATAACCGTACAATCGTGAAGAGCTGCTAAACTGTACTTCACTGTTCTCTAAACAATGACAATAAAGTTCTATTGTATTCTAATCAACTTTTAAATCATCCTACAACCAAGATCAGGAATCATTGCAGAATCACCAATTGAATCACAAAATCAACTTTTGAATCATCTCAGAATCAAGCTACAGAATCATTGAATTTTTTTAATCAGCAAATTTGAAATCATATTACAATCAAATCTTGAAAAACTTTGAAACACGTTCAGGAATCGCCGGAGTGTCGACAACAGAAACAACATTTAAATCATTTTAGAATTACGCTTAGGAATCACTATAGAATCAACAAAAGAAACCACGCAATCAACTTCTGAATTCAATTTTTGTAATCATTATATAATAAATAAAATAATATATTAATATAACCAGGTTTCAAATCACCTTATAATCCACCATCCAAACGTTCAACTCTCTTAGAATCAATATCGCAAATAATTTCAGAATCAACAATAGTGTAAACAAAAGAATCATATACATATTTTGAATTCTCTTAGATTTCGCCGAAGAAGACTATCAGTCTTAAAACGTTAGATTCGTCCTTGTTCATTTACAATTTAAAATAAAGAATATACAATTTAAAGTATTGTAAATCCAGATTAATAAAGTCATAAAAAATAAATAAATATGAGGGATAAAATCATTCCCAGCATCACACACTGCATACCATCCAAACAAACGTTTATCAGGAAAATAAAACCATGTAATCTTTAAATATTGTGAAATTGTTTTGGGGATAAGCTACAGTCACTGTCAGATGTTGCTATTGTCATTGTGGCACCCCCCAAAATGAAGTGTGTCTGTGTAAACAACCTCAACCCAATACATCAACACACGCGCACGCTTGGCCTATCCTGTGAAACGCATCAGTTACATGCTCGTGTTATGCATTTGATAAAAATAACCGCTGAGGTTAAAAATAACGAGACGTCTAGAAAAACGCAAGCCATCTCAGCCAATGTCAACAAAAACAATGGCGGACACGGTTGGGCATCCCTGCGCCCCGACATCTCCACGATCACACGCACGCACGCACGCACGCACACAATGATCTGTCAGCAATTAACAGGACCAGTCAGTTCACAATAAACACACAATGAAACGGCGGCTTTTGTGTCCAAGGGCGTGAGGTGTCATATCCAGCCGCTGTTATATAATTCATCCCCATTATAAGAAATACAACACAGCGGACTGAAAGCAGATCGGGCTCGTACAAAAACAACAAACGTGCATACACACGGAGAGCGTGCATGCGAAATACGGCTGTACTGTGACAATACAAACACATGCATTCTGGCTGGAGGATGCGAGTTGCGTGCGCTCTCCATTTGCGCACGGAATGCGTAAAATGGTGGTCGCGCATCAATAACATGCTTGTGTTTATTATGTCTTAATAATGTAACAAGCCCACAATCGAAGCCCTTAAATATCCAGCAGCATCACGAGCAAGGCCGAGTGGCAGCATCTCCCCCCGCCCGCCAGCCAGTGATGCTCCAGCGCGGATGCTCGGCCTTGCCCGTGATGCTGCCGAGCAGAAGCGACACCGCGATGTAGGAAAAATAAACAACACGAACCTGGCAGACGATCCGCCAGACGGTGGGATCGGTTCCACGCGCGCCCGGTATGAGACAAACTCAAACCGCACGCAGATGCTGCCGTTGCTTCCACCGCCGCCGGTCGGTTCATGAGGAAAACGGAGGCACGCGCGCCCGCGATGTGGCCATCGTGTTCGTCCGCTCGCCGTTACTGCTGCGTTACCCCGGCGAACCGAATGACCCTGAATGAATGGTGTAACCCGATGCAGAACGCGCGGTGACGGCGCACCCCGTCTCCAACACACGAATTTAGCCGAATCCCACTACTGCCAAGGCTCGCTTGTTAATATTCATGAGGCGAACTTCTCCAATGGACGGTTGCCGCACGACGTCGGCCGGGAGCTCATTAATATTCATGAACGAGAGCGCTTTCTCATTCAAACTTTCGAGAACGTCGCGTGAGCTTATTAATATTCATAACGCAGTCGTTGCGTCTATTGGACGGTTGTCACGCAGCGTCAGTTTGGTCAATCACTTTTAAATACATGAACCTTCGCCGTAGTAGGATTGGAAAAATCGTCTCCTGCTCCGGCCATTCAGAGGAGGAAACCTCTCGACGTCACACCGGAGCCCGTTTTAACCGGACGCTCCCCCTTCTTCGTCTCTTCCTGGCTTTGTCGCTTTTGTTGGACTCGCAACACTAGTATGCATGAATAAAAGATCATATATTATCTCCTTCACAAAGCAAAAAGAGACGTTTGATTATCATTCGGCTGTTTTATAATTACTAGATTTGGAGATGATGACAATATTACAATCACTGCTGCGACTATCCTGGGACAATGAGGGGACGCTTTGTCTAATGAATTTAATAAATGCGTCCCGTCCCAGACAATAGAAGTTGCACATAAGACACAAAAGAAAGTAAAAAAAATAACAACCATTGTAATGAAGTCAAAAGATTAGTCAGTGTTTTTCATAAACACGTACAGTGTACTGTACATCATCATATGCACGTGGAGTACATCGTTTATTGGGATTTCTATGAGAAAGTTAGATGTCTCCCTCTTGTGTCCGAAACTTAAAATGGACGATAACGTGAATATAAGAGTCAAGAACAGTGAACGTGGACTGTGGGTGCTGTATTGCAGAGAATCGCCCCATTTGATCTGTTTACTACATTACATTTATGCATTTATCCCAAGCGACTTACATAGCTTTATCCTATACATTTTACATAGGTATTTGCAATCCCCTGGGATTGGACCCACAACCTTGCGTTGTTAACGCAATGCCCTTACCACTGAGCTACAGGAAAGGAACATTCAAGTTTTCTCTGTTGCTTAATTCGGTACACTTCAAAACAACTTATTTAAACTAAAATATTCTTGATTAAACTAATATACCATATTGTTATGAAAACAAAAGGAAATTTTGGAAATAAACTATATGAGACTAGGATTTATAGGACTAGACAAGTGAAGAACAGACTGGGGGTTGAAGTAATTATAACAACTAGAAGTAGACTGCGGTTCAGTCTAATACCATAAGCCAGGGGTTTTCAACCGGTGGTCCGCGGCCCCCTGGTGGTCCGCGGCGGCATTGCATGTGGTCCGTGACATGCATTCCAGCCTACCTAATTCCACTATTAAAATCACTTTTTTTCCATAAGTTATTTTTCCAAACATGTCCAGAATATTTGCGCATTGGTGTGAATACTAAATTTAATGAAAATATTTAAAATAATTTGAGTTTGAGTTGAGATTCAAACTGACACAGGATAGGCTTGCTTTGCACCTATCAGGTCTATCTTATGCTTTGCTAACGTTGTGTTTTGCTTCCCCAACGTCATATACGTACATGTACGTCCATACCAGGGTCGCGGTTTTCCCGCACAATTGGGCTATTTTGAGAATGCAGTTGCGGGAAAAATTATGGAGCCGCGGGTTGCGAGTTTTTGGGCTTCTTTCATAATGTACTGCGGCCGCCAAAATGTTTATTTATATCCTAAGGATAAATGATAACTGATGCGTTTCTTATTGTGTATTCAAACTCCGAATGATTACCTGGCAACTCAAGGACCAGCCCGTTCTCAAAAGCGTGGAGAACGAGTCTGACAGACAGGTTACAGTACAGGGAGGAACGCGAGATCAGCTCAACCAAAGAGGAGAAATTAGCGGTGGTATTAGACACAGTGCATCCGAATGATGTTTTTACCAATGTTTCATCAGGTGAGTGTCACGTTACACAATGAAAGAAATCACTCATGATGAGTGTACAACACTTGATTCTCCCGCCGGCCAAATATCACGTTTGATCAGCGCTATACGTGGTCTATAACAAGCAAATCATTGACGTGCTTATACACATTATATATTATGCAGTAAATGTAACCATAATTATTTCTTAAGCAAGTTTCTGAATGTCTTATGAAGAGAAAACATGTTTCTTGTCCATTTGCGTGCGTGGCATTTGTGGGATATTTTTAAAGGGACACTCCACCCAAAAATGTAAATTCTGTTATGAATTACTCTAGTTGTACTCAACTTGTATACATTTATTTGTCCAGTTGAACACAAAGATATTTGGTAGAATGTTAGCTGCTGAAAACTCTTTGGCATCATTGACTACCATAGCAGGAAAAAAATTAATGGTAGTCAAACATGACCCAGAATTGTTTGCTTTCCTAAATATCCCAAAACGTATTTTGTGTTCAACAGAACAAAACGATATATACAATACGCAGGAAACCATTCAGATAAAAAAATATGGCAATAGAAACGTTTTTAGGGAGTTGTTAATTTTGATTCGACACAGGGAAAAAATTGGGCTAGTTTTCATTCCTTTTGGGCGGGTTTTGAGGGGTTATGGGCATATAATTAAATATTTCTTGGACCTGGCAACCCTGGTACATACACACACACACAATAGTGGGCCGCCGATTATTTGGTAGTCAGAATGGTGGTCCCTGGCACAGAACCAGTTGAAAACCCCTGCCATAAGCCAAAGAGTCTGATTCAGACCGAGGCGTTTAGCAACCCACACCCAGATCAAGACATTGAGAAATTGGACCCACACCCAGACAGAGGGCAGGTTTATGTGGTTTTGAGACTTTACAGTATAGTGATAGGTTTTTTTTGGCGGTAGCAGGGAAGTAATAGGACGTTAAACATTTTCCTTTTCCTGTTATTTGGATATTAACAACATTTATTCCTTGACAACAAAATATAATTTTTATAATTTCAAAATCAAGTTCTGTTTGAAGATGTGTTTGTGTTGCATTAGTTAATATATTGCTATGCTCGTCATTTATTAAACTGATATCCATGATGATGCTGATTTGATTTGATGACTGCAGCATCGATTGCAGGTCGTATCATTGTCACTGCATGCGGTACTTTCTGCCCTCCGTCCTGTTTCACATTACCTGCTCAGGTAACACACTCAGTCCATGAAAGTCTGTGTGAGTTTTAGCCACTCATAAAGCAAATGAATCTACGTGCTGACGGAAAGCAAACAGGTAAGACGGCGTGTTTTGTCTTTCAAATAAGTTTTAGTTTTATTTGCAGACCAGGCTTTGCATTTAATTTGGTTGTAAGTGACCTCTGTGTGACTCACTCTAACAACAAGACACAAACCAAGGAGAACCAGATGCTACAAAAAAAACTGCAACGTAAATAATGTTGCTATTTCTAGTAACATTTTTAAGAAACATTTATGTATTTTCTAACACTATGTTCTGTTGCAGAAGTGCAGTGAGAAATGGCTGGTTTAGGCGTTGCCTTGAGGTTGCATGAATTTAAAGAAACACAAGACAACAAATTGCATCTACCCAAACCCATGTATGTGTGACTTTCCATTTTAAAAACAAAAATCTTAATGAGTATTTTTCCCGTCAGATTGTGTGCAGGATTGACATTGGTCATTGTGTTTATCTGTGTTTATAGTTTTCGGCGTCAGGGTAGAGACGCACAAGGACTGTATCCAGGTCAGCTTGCAAGAGTTCACACCGTCAGCTCTCAGATGTACAGGTGAAAGAATGAAAGACACACATATTCACATGCTGGGGATTAAAACAATTATCTGCACCTTAAACTGTAGGGAGATACCCAGAGATAGGGATCGTTGCATTTTGGATGGCAATAGTTCATTCAACAATGTACCAAAGGATTTCCAAATATTTATAAAAGTTATACATTTTCAGATCAACGCAGAGATATTTGGAGTCTCACTCATGGCTGCTGGAATCGGGTACAAAGGAGAGTTACAAGGACTGTAGGGTGAGGAGACTCACCCTACAGTCTTTACTTCTGTCCAATCTGACCACAGACCCCAGATCAGCACAAATGACGCTCAACAAACCCAAGACGCCACTGAGCTCCTATCAGGTGGAGTTCAGCAGATGGAATTACCCTGAGGTCACAGTCACACCATCACAAACATTCGAGATAAATGCTTGTTAGACACACGTTGAGCTGAAAGAAGTTCGCAAAAAAGGTGTAAAGGTGTACGGTCTAATTGTTGAGGCATGTTGTTTTCCATAATCTGGTGGTGTTGTCATTGACTCGTGTACGCATATCTGATGGAGATATAGATTACGTTACGCATGCCAGCCACAGAATCACTTTACCTGTCCGTGTGCTTTTTCTGAACACAACAGGTGGCAAAACACATAAAAAAAGAAACACTGAAATATGAGAAACACGAGAACTGATTACATCATACCAACAAAAATGAATCACCCCAGCTATACATTTCCAAAATACAACCTTAACGCACAATGTATGCTTTGAAATTGCAAATCCTTTATGTAAACAATGACTACAGGTGTGCAAGACAGAAGAAACAATCACATTCCAAATACATCTTTGTTCTGCTCATACACTTAAAAAACAAAAAATGTGAACAGCTTTAACAGAGGACAAAAGATCACAGGTTGTCAGTGACAGCAGATCAATCACAGCTGATTTGTAAAACATGAGATCATCTGTTCAAGCCGCATAACTTTCCACTTTTACACAACTAGGAACTGCACACCATATATGTCAATCTGTGAGTTAATTGCATCTTTGCCTTTTAACTACACATGTCCTGTTATATTTTTATTTTAAATTAAGACTGTCAAACGATTAATCGCATCCAGAATAAAAGTTTGTGTTTACATAATATATCTCAGTGTACTGTGTTTATTCATTTTGTATCTATAAACAGATACGCATATGTGCACATATTTCGGAAACATTTACATGTATTTATATAAATGTACCAGTAATCTAAATGATCTATAATGTTTATTCATTTGAATGTATATTTTTTTCTTGAATATATGCGTGTATGTGTTTATAAATACTAAATTAATATGCACAATACACAGACATATATTATGTAAATACAAATGTTTATTCTGAATGCGATTAAGTGTCTTACAGTCTTAAAATAAATTATTATCATTATGTCATTATTTAAGAAATAGGTGAATCGGGCACATAATATTCCTATAATACATGTCAATTTCATGTGAGAACTATTACATGGTCCATTGTATTTGGATGAACTTTTTAAAGAATTCAAGGTGAAACTGCATTGAAATGCAATTGAAGTTCTTGGTTGTTAACTAAACAGACATCATTGTGGCGACAGACTGTTAAACAAACACGTTAAAGAAAGTTGAATGCTTGTTAAATAGTGCATGTATGTGATGTCTAAATGCCTGAGTCATGATGATGCGTCAGAATTGTAAAAATAAAATCTGAACTCTTTTTTCTTTCTGTAATCTGACACATCTGAACAATGTTTTTTTCTAAACACGTACGCATATGTTCACATATTTGTGAAACATTTACATGTTTTTATTTAAATTAACCAGTTGTTTAAATTATATATAGTGTTTATTAATTTTAATGTAAAAAAATCTTAAATACTGTATATGCATGTATGGGTATGTATTTATTAATTCAAAATGAATATGCACAGTGCACAGACAAATTGTATATTATGTTAACACAAACTTTTATTCCGAATGCGATTAAGTGTCTGACAGTCCTAACATAAATTCATCCAATTATTTACATACAGTCATTATTTAAGAAATGAATGGTGAATTAGGCACATAAGATTCCAATAATACAAAAAAATCATGTGAGAACTATTACATGATTCATTGTATTTGGATGAACTTTTTTAAAGAATAATTCAATGAAAAACAGAAGTCACAAGGTGAAACTGCATTGAAATGCAATTGAAGTTCTTGGTTGTTAACTAAACAGACATCATTGTGGCGACAGATTGTTAAACAAACACATTAAAGAAAGTTGAATGCTTGTAAAATAATGCATACATGTGATTTCTAAATGCCTGAGTCATGATGATGTGTCAGAAATGTGAAAAATAACTCAGATTCTACAAACCACTTTTACTTCCTGTAATATGACACATCTGAACAATGTTCTTTCCTTAACCATGTTGTCAAAGGGCTCCAATGTTCTTAAAACAATGTTAACTTCATAAGACCCCAGATCAGCACAAATGACGCTCAACAAACCCAAGACGCCACTGAGCTCCTATCAGGTGGAGTTCAGCAGATGGAATTACCCTGAGGTCACAGTCACTCCATCACAAACATTCGACATAAATGCTTGTTAGACACACGTTGAGCTGAAAGAAGTTCGCAAAAAAAGCCATTGTGTCAGCATTCAATCGTGGTACAATGGTCCTGTTGAGAAATCTTATAGTTTTAACTCTGTTGCATCGACACGTTTATTTATTCACTTAATTTATATTAATATTAATAAGCAGTTGAAAAGAAGTTTCAGTAATTTAACAAAAAGTAGCAATAAAATGTAAATATTATTTTGGTAACACTTTACAAGGTGCTATTTGTTTACAATTATTTAATGCTTTAGCTAAAATGAACAATAATAAAACAGCATTTAATAATATTAATTTGTGTTAATTTCAGCATTTACTAATACATTCTTAAAATCAAATGTTGTCACTATTAACATTAGTGAATGCGCCATGAATTAACATGAATAACTGTATTGACATGAACTAACATTAAAGATTATTAAATGCTGAAAAACGAAATTGTTCACTTTAAGCTAATGCATTTACTAATGTTAACTAATAGCACCTGACTGTTAAGTGTTACCAATGTTTTTCTATTGTACTGTAGTACAGACACAGTTTCTGGGTTTCTCAAACAGATAGTTTCAATAGCTTATCTTTCCTGAAGAACAGCACCAAACACATGCGTCTTCAATTACCATTGAAAGTGTGTGGGAGTCCGGCTAAAATGTCATTATGCTTGAGGAATCGGACCACAGGTGAACAAATCATCATGTTTGTTTGTATGTCTCAGAGAGTCTGGACTTTCCACAGAGGTGTGTTAGCAGTCTGCAAGGTGAATTAAAGGATTAGTTTTTAGAGAACAATAATCATTGTGTGCTTTATGCGTGCTCTCGTCTTACTACTCATACAAAAAACATTCAACGCAAAACCCTATACAATTTAAATTAATCAATAATACTGTATACTGTATATATAAATATATATTTTTGACAGTCGTTTTTAATTCAAATCTGAAGTCATTTGCAGATCACAAAAACATTAAGCTCCCTTTTGCATTTACGGAAATTAAAATATTTTAAATACAGTATTATAAATATTAAAGTCTTTATACATTGTCTACTCTAGGCAATGCAACCTTGTTGTTCTGTTACCCCATTAAAAAGTTTTTTGTAATTTGTCTTTACTAAATTAATTTTTTTGGTGTTTTTTTGCTCTCAAACGTTTCTCCTTACATTGCTCATCAATGGAGACATTAAGGAGATTTCATGGTCTCAGGAGACCCATCTGAGATTAAGGAGATGTAAATGTTAAGGGAAATTTGACCCTGGACAACAAAACCAGTCTTATGGGTCAATTTTTTGGAAATTGGATTTTTACATTATCAGAAAGCGGAATAAATAAGCTTTCCATTGATGTATGAGTTTCTAGCAATATCTGGCTGAGATAAAACCGTTTAAAACGCAGGACTATGAGAGTGCAAAAAAATCTAAATATTGAGAAAATTGCCTTTGAAGTTGTTAATCAACGGCACTGTGACAGGCCATCAACTCACAAAAATAAAGGTTTTATATATTTAGTGTAGGAAATTTACAAAAAATCTTCATGGAAAAGGAACTCTACTTAATATCCTAATGAATTTTGGCATAAAAGAAAAATCAATAATCTTGACCCATACAATGTATTTTTGTCTTTTACTAAAAATGTTCCCGTGCTACTTAAGAAGTTTCCTTGTGCTCCCCATTTAATATCACTGATGTCTACAGGAGAAATAACTGAGATAAAGAGATGTCATCTATGATTTTTCTTTCCTATGGGCAACAACAAAGATGAAAATGAAGTTACAACTCACAACATTGACAACATAATGGCACAAAGTTACAAGACGACAAAACAATAAACTGGCAAAACTAACCACATCGTGTGTTAAAGCCGCAGTGCATGCTAGGAACCTGACTTCAAATTAGCAACATTGCTCAATGTTTGTTCATACTTATGGATATATATAGTCATTCTAAGGTTTTCAGTATGTCGTTTTTTGTTGTCTTTGTAGTACATGGGTCAAACATATAAGCTATTTAAATGATACATAAACATAAAAAAGCCTTCTCACACTGTCAGCGTTTCAAAACACCATAGAAATGATGTGGAAAATTAATGGGCTTCATACAATAGTGTCTGAATAATATTACATCACAGACAACACACCATATATTGCAATGTTTGGAAAGAATGAGGGACTGCATGTTCTGTCTGTGCCGCATTTCAGTCATGCAGACATTATTGAACAGGTTTAGTGAGTTTTTTGATGACATCATGGCATCGATCATAACTATATAAACCCCTTGGTCACCCGTTCAACACACAGCGGATGGTGGAAGACGACATCTGCAGATAGCACAGTTACAGTTACAGGTATGCAACATTTACTTTGAATTTTTCATTTAGTGTATGTGTGAACTATGACTTTACGTGCCAATTATGCTTTGTTTCAATGAACTGCTTGTGTGGTATGTGCGATTTAGTAATTTGGGAATTGGGAAGTTAAAAACAAGGTGTCAGATTCCTGATCTGCAAAGCATTAAGAATAGATGTGAACATCAGGTTTCTCCCATTTTATGCAGTGCAACGTGGGTTAAACTGTTCATCTGGTTTGGTTCTCTAGATTTCTACATTGTGGATTTACTTACTGTCTATAATTTACAGATCAGAGAGAAAGATGCTGAAGATGTTGGGCGTGTTGGCTCTGGTTCTGCTGGTAGCCGGTATGAACGAGGGACGAATTGTGAGCAAATGTGACCTGAAAGCTCAGCTGGACGTGGCTTTTGGAGCAAATATGCCCGGAAACACGACTCAAGGCAAACCTGCAAATACGACCGGAAACGCGACTCAAGGCACACCTACAAATATGACCGGAAACCTGACTCAAAGTGGGCCTAGAAATATGACCGGAAACATGACAGGAGAGCTCATAGCCAGACGTGAGTGTAGTGTGTGGTGAATGTTGCTAATTACGTACTGAACTTAAAGTGTAAAGAGAAGTGTAAATAATTGAAGCCACACTGTCTAAAAGTCTTTCTGTATTTCAGTTGTCTGTGCGGTAGAACGTACGTCAAGGTTTAACACCAGCCTTGTTACCACAATCCAGTTACCAGCCCCTACCCAAAACTCTCCAAAACCAAATGGCCCACATCAAAAACCAGGAGAAAAACCAGATCGCCAACATCAAAAACCAGGAGAAAAACCAGGTGACTCACATGAGGGACGTCCAGGTGGAAAACCAGTAAACTCACATGGGGGACGTCAAGGTGGAAAACGAGGTGACTCAAATGAGGGACGTCCAGATCATAAATTGAGAGGAAAACGATCCCCTCCTCGGGCACCAGGACGAGGTCATGACAGGCCCCCTGCTGGTAGTTCAGGCATTTTACCTGGTACCACCATGAACCTGTACGGCATCTTTCAGCTGAGCGATCGTGTGGCGTGTGATTCTGGATCGAACCAGACGATGAACATCTGCCGCATGAACTGCAACGGTGAGTACCTAGAATTAAAATAAAAACAATTTTACGAAGATTAAAGATGAACTGGTTCTTATTAAAAGTCCTGTTCGTGAAATTTAGTGACATCTAGTGTTGAGGTTGCGTATTGCAAACAATGACTCACTACACCCCTCACTTTGAAGCACTATGGTGGCTGACACAGGGCTAAGATGATGGCATGTTTTCGCTTCTTTCTCAAAGGATATAACTTATTTACGCGCTCTGTAGAGCAGTTGGTCCTTTTAGGGCTACTGTAGAAACAAAATGGTGAATTCCATCTAAGAGGATAGAAATAGCTTATTCTTAGGCAATAAAAACAGAACGTTTCAGTATGTAAGGTCTTTATACACCTCTGAAGACATAGTTATGTTTATTATAATGCATTTCTGTCAATGGATCCTCCAAAAGATTACACGCCGGACTGAACTATTTCAGAACTAAAGAAATTAAACCTAAATTAAAAGAACTTCTCTTTTTTTCAAAAGCTCTCATTGATGATGACATCAGGGACGACATTGCCTGTCTGAAGACCCTGATGGGATTCATGAGCAATGTGTAAGTTTACAAAGCTTCTATTGTTATAAGGAAGGTACATTTCTGGCAATGTTTCTCAATTTGAAGTTGATTTAGATAAAAGGAGTTGTGAAGTGACGTGAGTGGAGGGTTCTGTAATGTCCTATGTTTTTTCTTACAGCACAATCACTTCTCCCCCCTCAACTCCTCGTCTCATAAAGTAAGTGAAAAAAATCAGCTTGCAACAATTGCCTATGAGTCAAAAATGGCTTTATAGGTTTTATGATAGAATAAGTGTGTTTATAGGAACATCTAGATAGTTTTTGAGTACACTTGTAACAACTCGATCAAGTTCGATCAAAGCTTAAACGTGCTAAATGGCATGGGACGCTGACTGTGTTTTGTCTCTTGCAGCATGGACGTAACGTTTGTGGAGGAGTGTCGCTCTGTGGTTCCCTCACAGTACTTTGCTGTGTGCGTCTAAAATATTCACAGCGTTCCCTACGATGATTTGATTCTGTCATTGTAATTAAACGCATTGCTGTAATAGATCACTTAGTCTACCAGTCGTTATTTTACTTTTAATACAGTGACTGAAAAGTGCTCTCACAATTACACCCATCATACAGAATGACATACCTTAACCTGACATAACATCAATAAAATAATTGTATCGCAGAAATCTCAGTTTCTTGTCTTATGCATTCTTTCAGATGTCCCTTCGTTTGTTTAAGGTTCTGTGTATGAAATTTAGCGACATCTAGAGGTGAGTTTTCGAATTGCAACCAACGGCTCACTCCACCCCTCCCTTTTGAAGCAATGTGGCACCTGAAACAGCACTTAGATGTTGTCACGTTAATGCTTCTTTCCTAGAGATAACATATTCAAGAAACACGCTCTGTAGGGCAAAAAATATATATTTTTGAGAATGCAAAAATTGAAGCATTTTCAGTTTTGGACCCCCTTCTCTGTTCTGAAAACTTATATTGTTTAAATATGAGTAACGTATTTGGCATTCTAATATACAGTTTTCGATACAAAAGTTGATTTTCCTAAAAGTCGACTCATTTTGAAGGTCACATCAAAAATACATAAAGAAACGTTTCATTAACCTTTAAAAGACATTGTAGGTACTATAACACAATAAAACCTCTAAAATGTGGTGGAAATTACTATATTTAAAAGATTTCAGAAAAAAGCACAAATGGATACTACTGGTGATGGACAGATTAAATGAGACAGTAAGAGTATAAAACGTGCCCATTTTCATAATGTAAGTAGAGTGAAATATGTAAAGAAGGGTGTGTGCAGATTTAATGTAGAACACTTAACATATAAAAACTGGCTGATTTAACTTTAGCTATGCAGAAATACATTTCTCTCTTCCCTGTTATCATGGGTTTGTTTGTCTCGTCGATGTTAAGAAATGCCAGAAGCAGGTCAGGCCAAATGTTTTACATAGATTTGTGTGTTCTTTGAATAAGCTCAAATGTACAGTGACACAGCGATTCTCTGCACCAAAATTGTAAAAATGTTTTTCCCGCGTGCTCGGACAAACTATTTAATGAAAAATGAAATTGCTGTTCACATTAAACATCTAAGAACATCTTAAATGAGCGCTTGAAATGCAATGATATATACTGTAAACCACTGAAACCAAATCCTGTTGCTGGCTATTCAAATGACTTTGTGTTGTGCAGAAAGTACTTACGTAATGTTTTGATCAGATTTTTTCCACCCTGCCCAGCAATACAAGATGAGTTCAATCTGATTTCACTATTTATTTATCTATTTGAATTTGAAATGTTGCCGATGTGCCGTTTGTGATTCTGCATTTAATCCTCGTCATTTAAAGCTCACGCAACAAAATTATGAACTTAAGAAAAGACAGTGTTCCATTTACAGCTGGAGAATTTTTATGAAAAGGGCAAAAAACCCAGAAGGTGTTATGACAAGCTTTAGCCGAATTTCTAATCTATTTCTATGATGTCATTCATCTTCCCAATGATGATGATGGGCTGGACCAATAGAAGAGGTGGAGGTGACTCCAACATATATAGGACACGTCAGAGAGCAGAAAGACAGAGGCTCGCTAGAAGACTGACAAACAAGCATCTTCTCAACAGAAACCCTGGTATGACATTGAATATATTGAATAATATTGAATATATAAAAGCAATGCATCTGCTTTTAATAAATTGTGTGGTGTTATTGTTTATGCTAATTTTTATTAATAGGTATTTTAATTATTTAGAATTGCATTTTTATTATATAATTGTACATGTTTAAGCTGTTCTTTATTAACGATTATAAGAAAAACTAATCTAGTTATTATTTTCGTTTTATCAGTGAAATAGGTTCACCATTTAGTTTGATATACATATTTTATTTTTACATTTGTATTTTGATTGGGTGTTATGTATATAGAGCTTCGGCCATATTCACTTCAATTGCATCTTCTTCCATAAAATGAGAAAACAGGGATTGACTTAATTGTGCCCCTAGATAATTTTTCATTGTGTTAACATTTTTGTGTCACATTTATAATGATTTAAACTAGAACTGGTGTCTTTGTGAACTAAACTTGAATTGTTCTTTGCTTGGTAATCATTTAGGACCACTGTACTTAGATGTCGTTATTGCTGGTTAGAATTTTTGTGTCTTCTCCAGATATCAAGAGTACAGAAATATGGAGAGTGTTCTCCCACTAAAGATGTTGGGAGTGTTGGCTCTGGTTCTGCTGGTGCCCAGTATGAATGAGGGACGGATTCTGAGTAAATGTGATCTGAAGGCTCAGCTGGAAGCCACTGCGTTTCAGGTGGTGCCAGACAACATGACTGTGGAAGATCTCATCGCCAAACGTGAGTAACTGTTCGTCCACTCCTTCAGCTCTCTGTAGTCTTTTCTATTTCTCTAGAATGTCACACGATGTGCTGATGAAAGACCGATCCCTTTCTTTTTCACTGTTTCTTTCTTTCAGTTGTCTGCAGGGCCAACACCTCAGGCTTCAACACCCATTTAGTTAAATTTATCACTAGAAAACATGACGATCCCGCATCTGAACAGGATTCTACCCAAGCTTCATTTCAGGCTCCAGCTCTAGCTCCACCCCCACCCCAGGTTCCACTTAATGATTCACTCCAGAATCAGCGTCAAGCTCCAACCCTGGGCCAGCCCCCAGTTCAATTCCAGAATCAGCCTCCACCTCCAACCCAGGGTCAGGTTCCAGTTCAATCCCAGAATCAGCCTCAAGGTCCACCCCGGGGTCAGCGTCCAGTTCAATCCCAGAATCAGCCTCAAGGTCCACCCCGGGGTCAGCGTCCAGTTCAATCCCAGAATCAGCCTCAAGGTCCACCCCGGGGTCAGCGTCCAGTTCAATCCCAGAATCAGCCTCAAGGTCCACCCCGGGGTCAGCGTCCAGTTCAATCCCAGGATCAGCCTCAAGCTCCACCCCGGGGTCAGCGTCCAGTTCAATTCCAGGATCAGCCTCAAGTTCCACCCCAGGGTCCACCTAAAGGCCCCCAGGAAAAGGACCGAAAGCGTCCTGCCGTCTGGCACCAGTACGGAGTGTTTCAGCTCAATGACAAGCTTGCCTGTGATTCTGAAGCTGTGCCATCCCTCAACCTTTGCCAGATGAACTGCTCTGGTGAGTTCAAATGTTATGATATTGGATACGACATTACCATTAATTTAAAGATCATTCAGGATTAACTACACTTATGGTTTTCTTTCTTTAATTGTGAATTTCTGCATTCTCCCATTTAGAAACGTGAATGAACTCTTTACCCAATCAAATGTTGTTGTTTTGTTTTTTCTAAAAGCTTTGGTTGATGATGACATCACCGATGACATCACCTGCCTCAAGACACTGATCAGCACTTTGTAAGTATACACTCACACAAACATTGATACACAAACACACACAGGGACATTGATTTCTGTATTTTCCCCTTTAACAGGAAAGCTGGCACCGTAGGGCAACTGTCTGACAGTACTCCATTGCCTCAGAAGTAAGTGTAAAACATCATTTGTATCTAAGATGTAAAGTAAGCAACAGACTAATGTTACTAACTAACTTACTAACTTACTAATCAACTAACTAACGTGTGTAATAGGCTGGATATGCTGTTGGTGAAGGAGTGTCGGGATGTTGTCGCCTCTCAGTACTTTGCTGAGTGTCGCTGAACATTCAACGTCCCAGCAGGCGGACTAGATTCGTCAAACTTAACGTCCCAATTTCACTTTTCTGATTTGTGAACTACAAAGACGTATGCACAGGTGGTCTAACATTATCTCACACTGTCACTTTGAAAGCCCAACAGTCTCATGATTTCAGTGGGAAGTTGCATTTTATTAAAATGGTTAGTGTCATTATGATGGTGGTGGGACCTGGATGCTTTTAATCAGACTCATAATAAACTTAACAGAGGGCTGTGTGCATCAAGCTATTTCATTTATTGGCGTAAAACTGTCTACATAGGCTAACTTCTACACCTATTTAATAAATAATAAATATGTGAGAGAACTGTTTCTTTGGTAACATACATTTGTATTTTTTCATGAAATATTTTAGCTTATCAACCTGGGTCATTTTCTTTTTAAAATCCATGTACCCTCATAATCTTCAATTAAAATCTAAAAATGCACTTCCGCCCAGAAATAACTATCCGATCTCAAATGATGTAAATTAAACAGTGAAGAATGCAAGCTACGCCCACTAATTTTCTCCTTTGAAATTCCTTTTTACTCAGAAGCCTGTCAGAATACGGAAGTAAAAACTATCACAACTTCCAGTTCACGGTGACTTTAAAGAGATTAACAGCATTTAAGAACACAATGTGTTTTAATAAAAAAAAACACACAACTGGAAAGCATGGGGGTCACTACTGATAACCAATAGAACAACAATAACAGTGCATTAATGATCATTAAATAATAAATCAAAGGAAACAAATTTATCCCTATGTCCAATATACATCAAATAAGAAATGTGTATAACTAAAAATGCTTTATTAGGGTCACAAATGGAGAAACAAATGATTGTTAATTTATTTAAAAAGCATACTCATTTATATGCATGCATTTACATTACATAAAGGCTATACTCGGTGTATATTGTTTGTTTACATGTTTAAACCATAGTCACTGCACATTCAAAATGTATATGCATACACTTGCACATACAATGTGTAAAATTTGACTTTTTGTACAATTTTAAAATTTTGACTTTGTGTTATTTTCCACATTTTCATGTCTTGGGCTGCATGTAGATTGTTGAGAGGGCTGAATATTTGTTAACAAATGTTAGGATTCACCGCATTACCACCATATAATATATTTATATAAAATAACATATAATATAAATAAGACTTTTGGTATTTTACAACAGCAGTAAAAACACATATTTGTCTTGCTCATTAACGGAAGAGGAATGAATACTTAGAGGCGGCGGGAGCTTGCTTGTGGCAGTTCACGTTGTAGGCGCAAGGTTATTGGCTGAATGAAATGTCAATCACATTAAAGATGATGGACTGACGAATCGGGTGAACCTTCACAAGACTCACTGATTCGCCAGAGTCCAACATGGGCTGAAGATTACAGCAAAGATGTAAGTTATGGAAGGGAAAAGTCAAATTGAAAGCCTCTTAGACGTAATCTTAGAAAGAACAAATTTACAGCGGTACATAAACGAGTAAAATCTTTAACAGAAACTACAAATAAACAACGCGTATAAAAGTTCAACATAAAATATAATTTATAAAATATACAATAATTTATCCTAAACTAGTCTGTGAATAGTTTGCTCAAGTCACTGTTCTTTGGTTGAAATCTCTGTTTGCTTTTACACTTCTGTGAAGTCTGCATAGTCTCGGAGAAACGGCCTCCATAAGTTTTTCCAAGTGTTTGTAAGTTACAGTCGTCCAAAGTTTTGCGATCGTACTACATCTATCACATGTGGACACTCTCATCTCGAAGCCCGGATAGCTCAGTCGGTAGAGCATCAGACTTTTAATCTGAGGGTCCAGGGTTCAAGTCCCTGTTCGGGCGGTTAAAGTTTTTCGATGAGAAAGCACCTCAAGCACATTATACAGGCAGTTAGCTTGGCAAGGAAAAATATACAAAAATAATATTAATTGTTCTTGACAAAAAACCTTTTAAGGTGTATAACGCTACGAAAATAAGTAAACAATTTCTGAAAACGGCCACGGTGGGACGGTATGTTTCGCGGAAACAGTCAAACTTTCATTACGAGTAAATTGAGTCAATAGCTATTCGGTTACAAATTATTTTAATTTCACATTTTTTATTTGAGACTGAAAAAGACCGATTGAGTGTAAAATGTTTATAAAACAGCTGTCCGTCACCGCCTGTCGTCACCACCTGTCATACTTTACTACGTACAGTAGGTGGCAGAAATAAGCCGTAATGCGATCAAAGTCTGCCAGAAGAAGAGGATGCTAGGCTAGTGGTGGAAGATTCTGGAACACTCCTGTTAGACGAGAGCGGACCTGTTTCACGGTAATTGAGCAAATACAATGACGTGATGTTCTTCTCATATTGCCATTTGTTCAATAGAAAAATACAACACAGCTTTTATTTACAATGAGCAACAATCAGGAGGTAGCGATGTAGTCAAATTGATAAAAAAATAGCTTCGGTCGAATTAAATCCAGCGGTGATGTTAGTTAATGCACGTCATTATGAGATGACGTGTGCTAGTTTTTTATACCTAACGTTTTTAATGGTATTTATTTAACCACAGTGTATCGATTATCTGCCTAGATTTACCTGTTTTGCGGCAACCATGGTGAAGGAGACCGGCTTTTACGACATGCTGGGTGTAAAGCCCAATGCCAGCCCTGAAGAGTTGAAGAAGGCTTATCGTAAACTGGCTTTGAAATATCACCCAGATAAAAATCCAACAGAGGGAGAGAGGGTAAGACTTCCACCTTCTAAACTCGTTCTCCATTCTTCACCTGGTGTCAGCAACACAAAGGTCATGGGTTTGAACCTCAGGGAACACCCACACGAAATGAATAGACTGTAGTGACTAAAAGCATCATGGCCGTATTTGACTCGTCCTATTCTCTATACCCAGTTCAAACAGATCTCGCAGGCGTACGAGGTTTTGTCTGATGCCAAAAAGAGGGAAGTGTACGACCGAGGGGGCGAGAAGGCCATAAAGGAGGGAGGAAACGGAGGGCCGAGTTTCGGCTCACCCTTGGACATTTTTGACATTTTCTTTGGAGGAGGGGGACGTATCCACCGGGAGCGGAGAGGTATGTCAACGTCTGTTTGATAGCTATGGGTGGAAAGCTTTGCATTAAGAATTAAACACACTCACATTAGTGAATCTACGTGTCTTGATGTTTGACAGGTAAAAATGTGGTGCATCAGTTGACAGTATCTTTGGAGGACCTTTATAACGGAGCCACCAGGAAACTTGCCGTACAGAAGAATATTATCTGTGACAAATGTGAAGGTATCATGTCTGATTAAATCATACATCAACATACATAACATTAATGTTTTATTTCTTTAAAGGGGTCATATGACACGGCTTAAATTAATATTATTGTTTGTTTTAGATGTAATGCAATGTGTATATTTTCCACATTGTTTGTATCTCCACTTTGCCCCACTCTGTAAAGCGAGGTGTGCTATGATTGGCCTGTTAACCTGTGCGCAGTGATTGGTGGAATACTGCAAGCGTGAGAGGGAAATGTAACGCCTCTTACCATATTTGGAACATCAGGTTCCAAAGCAATTGTACTTAGAAGTACGGCCACCTTACTTTCGTATACATTTGCGCGGTCTTAGTCAAATCATGCCACGAACTGACGTAGATTTGTGGGGATGTGGCTACACGAGGTGTTTCATGCAGGTCTGGGTGAGCATTCGCTTTTGATAGAATGCATCTTTCGTTCCGACACTTACATTTTTGCAATTTTACGTGTCTAATACAAGCATGGACAACTTATAACACACCAAAGACACAGCCATCAAGTATTCGTGCAATATGAGCCCTTTAACTGTTTTTTACCGGGTATGTTTTTGTAGGTCGTGGTGGGCGTAAGGGAGTGATTGAAGTGTGCCCCTCATGTCAGGGGGTGGGCGTACAGGTCAGATTACGTCACTTGGCACCTGGCATGGTACAGCAGATATCAACCGTCTGCGCCGGCTGTCAGGGGCAAGGGCAGCGTCTCGGACACCGCGATCGCTGTAAAGCCTGCGCCGGTCGCAAGATACTGCGACAGAAGAAGATTCTGGAGGTGCACATTGACAAAGGTAAAAAAAGATGATAAAATCAAAATCGATTTTGTTTCGGTAGCCGTTTGATGACTTAGAATGCACTTGGTGTTTCGTTGCAGGTATGAAAGATGGACAGAAGATAGTCTTTAATGGGGAGGGAGACCAAGAGCCTGGCCTTGATCCCGGTGACATCATCATTGTCTTAGACCAGAAAGAACATCCAGTGTTCACCAGGTGAGATCAGTTTAGATTGATAAATGGAGCTGTGTGTTATTTCATATATCATTTGCATTAATATAAGAATATTTGTAAAGCAATGAAGACAAATACATTTATAGAGCAGAAATGTATGATTGTTCAGAGTTCGAAAAACATTATTGTATCCAAGTTTAAGGGTGTTCACACTAACTTTGGTTCTTTTGGATCTTAAACGTCAGCTTTTATGACAAACATGAGGTGTGAGTTTTGGGTGTTTGGGAAATTTGTCTATATATGTATTATTTGTACAATAAAACACAAGGAATAGTTCTGTCATCATTTACTCACCCTGTTGTGATTTTAAACCCATGTCATTTTCGTTCTTCTGCAAAACACAAAAGGAGATATTTTGAAAAAATGTTGGTCCCCATTGACTCCTATTGTATGGAGACGAAACCAAGGTCAATGGGGACAGACAGTTTTCTGTAACAAACATTTTTCAAAATATCTTCTTTCGTGTTCTGCAAAAGAAAGAAAGTCAAGCAGGTTTGAAATGACAAGAGGGCGTGTGAATGAATAATGACAGAATTTTCATTTAAAGGTGAACTACACCTTTAAGTATTTTGAGGGACATCACTGTACCATCCTCAGCGTCCTGGTCAGGGCAGCACATTCTCATTTATTTCCCTGTTCCCTTCAATATTTAAAAAAAACATGTACACAAGGTATTTGAAAAACAGAATAGTTGTGTATTAAGAAATATGATGTCTAACATTCCTTTAATACAGAAAAGGAAAAGACCTAATCGTGAGCATGGAGCTACAGTTGGTCGAGTCATTGTGCGGATTTCAAAAACCACTCAAGACACTGGACAACAGGATTTTACTCATCACGTCCCATCCAGGTAAATGCTCCTACATACTGGTGTGAAAGCAGGTGTAACGTTATTGACAGGTGGTGAATCATGGGAAAGTGTTACCACAGTCTCGATCCACTGTTATTATTGCGCCCGGTGGGGCGAAAGGAAACAATAGCATGTCACACCGGCAGATGGCACACATTATGGTGTGTTGCCTTTTTCAAAAGCCTGCTGGGATCCTGATGAGCATTCATAGTGGCACATTGATACTTTACAGCAGCGTATATTCAGCAATTGAGCTTTGCTTTGGATTCAGCCCACGCTGTATGTGGTTGTTTTTAAACCAGTACCTCGCAGAATTATTGTAGTTTAGTGTTATTCATATTTTAAATTTGCTTTAATTTTTAGATTTTATGTTCATTATTAACATTTGTTGCATTGTTATTTAAGAAAAAAATATTGTTGGTTTTTCAGCAATTTTAAGGACAATATTTTATTTAATTTACAATAGAAAGAATCAAATTTTATTTTTGTAAACTAAAATAACCTTTAAGCTTCTTAGCTTTTGTTTTACACCTTTTAAACGAAAGCTCTTGAAAACAGCACGCAAGGGTTTGCTAACAACACAAACGTTCTTTTCTGCGTGTTAATAGGGGATCTGATCAAACCTGGAGACAAGAAATGTGTTCTGAACGAAGGGATGCCTACCTACCGCCGTCCATTTGAGAAAGGCAGACTCATCATTCTGTTTAATGTAAGTATTTATTTTTGTTTAAAATAATTTATTTTATTTTTTATATTGTCGTATTGGTTATCGTATTGTTCATCAAATCGTCAAACACTTTAAGGCTTCCACGATGCGTCTTGGTGTCTAATTTTTCAAATTGTAATCCCTAATTTTCACTCATATTGGTTTATAATAATAATAAAGCATACGCTGACTGTCTTCTTTAGGTTGTCTTCCCTGAAGAGAACTTCCTCCCGCCGAACAAACTGAAGGAGTTGGAGAGGTACCTGCCTGGAAAAGATGTGAACGCTGAGCCTGATAGCATGGATGACGACCTCTATATCTATGCTGACCTTGAAGACTGTGACCTAACCCACCAACGCCACCATTACCACTTGATAGAGGATGAAGACTTTCAGCCCACTGGAGGTGTACAGTGTCAAACCTCATAAAGATCACTTTTCTTAACTCTCACATACAACAGATGCCACCTCTTCAGCAACGAGATGATAAACTGGACCAAATGGAATCAAAATGTCATTGCCTCTCAACTACTTCTGTGCCTAGAATAAGTGCTAGCAGTGCAGAGCTCTTAGCTACGTTTACATGGACCCTTTTTTATTCTGAGTGAAATCTATTCCAAATGCGCTGCGTGAACGCTACACACAAGGAAGGACATTATAGGCAACTGTTTACCTACGCCATTTTTATTATCTGTTTTTATCATAAGGGCTACACCTTCCCTTTTATCCGGATCAGATAAAACAGATTTATTTTTTAATGCTTGGAATGAGCTATTGGTCTGATTGAAAACAAACCACTAGCGTCCATGTAAACGCAGCTACTGTTTGGAAATAACATCTCATCCAAATATTGAAGAAAAACTTTACACAAAGGAGATCTGTAAACGGACATTCAATGGATAGTTGACCCAAAAATTAATATTTCATTATTAACTCTCACATTGTTTCAAACCTGTATGAGGTTTTTCACTGGAGAGCACAGAAAATATTTTGGTAACATCATACAATAAGAGTTCATGCATTAGCTAACATACACTACCCATGAACAATACTTTAACTTTTTTGAACTACAGCATTTATTCATATTGAAAAATGGGAACAGATGAGAGTTAGTCCTCGTTCACTTACATTGGTTTTGTGTCCTTAAAAAAAGTCAATGGGGACCGATGGTTTTTGGTTACCGACGTTCAATATCCTCGTTTGTAAAGTGCAGAAGAAAGAAAATGACCTAGGTTTAAAAGGCTGAGTAAATGTTGACAAAATGTTCATTTTGAAGGTAAACAACATTAACAATGATTCATAAATGTTGAAAACTATATTTCTAATTGATGTTAAGGTATGCATGAACTGATGTTAACAAATACAACCCGGTTGTGAAGCATTACCAAGAGATTTTGAGGGTGAGCCAATATAACTTGTGATACTGGTGCCATCGCGTCCACGGAAACGTATTAAGCAAATAAAATGAAGAAATACAGATGTTAGAAGGTTGGGCCATAATGTCAGAAGATGTGGAATTATGTCCTTAGAAGGTCAAATTCTCATCATTGTTTGACAGAAACATTTCAGTCTTTGTTGTATTTTGCCAATTAATTGTGTGGTCATGATATGTATTAGTCTTGCTGTTTTTTTGCAAAATGTCGACAGTTGCTAAATGTTTTGAACTGATGAAAAGTAAAGGAAGCTTCTATCAGTGCTTTTAAAGTTAAAGGAAATACGTTTCAGATTGTGAAGTCTTCTGTTTAAAAGCCTTATTAGAAAGTGCTATTGGTTATTATTTAAACCACTTTTGTTAACCAAGATGTATTTTGTTTCAGCCTTCTACTTGGCCAAACATAAGCATTTAACGATAGACTTAAATGAATTTTAATCATGACTGAGACATAATTGCCAAGGATTATAAAAGCTTTCTCGTGTTGCCTTTAACAATTATAAGCCCATTTTAACCCCTGCCCTCCATCTGAGCTCACCAAACTCCTAATTTTCCTAACTCAAGCCACGGCCACTGTTTTTTCCTTTGTTTTACTTCGAAGTGTTACATTTGTCATAATTTCCAGTTCATGGGGACTTTAGAACATCTGCAGTTTTTTCCATCTCTGTCCTGGTCTGCATTTCAAGGACCTCTTTGGGGATTGCAAATGAATTTTTATGATATGGTTTAGTGTTCTTTTGTCAGCAGAAAAGCTTTTTATGATCTGTGTTGAAGAACAGTTATGTAACTTTGACATTTGTAGTTCTATTTATAAAATAAATGTAACAATGCCATTGAGTCATTTTTCTATATTGTGGATGGGCAATTGGACATACTGAGTTCACCCCAAAATAAAAATGCTGTCATTTATTTACCCTCCTGTCATTTCAAACCTGTCTGACTTACTTTCTTCTGCAGAACACAAAAGAAGATATGTTGTCGACAACCAAACATTTGACCCCATTGACATCCATTGTATGGACACTAAAACCACTGAGACATTTCTCAAAATATCTTCTTTTGTGACTCACGACACAAGACGTACAATTTTGCTGAAGATTTATTTCAGAAATCAAGCAATCGACACCAAAACCACACAAAGATTGTTGTGGATTATTCATGCTTGAAATTTCATTAAACAGCAGCAATATCAGCACATCATTTATCAATACTGTAGATCACTTAGATTTACAGTAAAGCAATCTGGTACCCTTAAAAGAAACCTTTTTAAAAAACAATCTGTACTTTTTTAGAATATATAAACCACACGGATTACTTCCATACAGTATATTGCAATAACTGCATATGTATCACTTGCATGCAGTACAAGTAGTACAAGACGTACTCGGCCAAGTGTTAAAACACACCGAACCAAAAACAAGGTTGTTCCACGTGAATTCTATACATATCAGAATTCTAAATGTACACAAGTACAAATATGAGTCTCAATACAATGTGTATGTGTCCATGACGTGCAAGGTCACATTCTGAGCAAGTACACACTGCCGTTGGTTAAAATCTCAGAAATCACATACCGTCACGTATATGAAGATGTACATCTCCAAGAATGGTCGACAAAGAAAACAGTTGTTAGCTTTAAAAGGCATAAATCTTGCATGCAGGTATCATCACAGAAAATACTACAAAGCCCTTAATGATAATAATAGATCAGTAAATTCATGCAGTTTTCAATGATGTACACTTCCAAAACTAACATCTGAATCTGATGATTTTTTGGTACAGGGGGCAAAGTTTCAATGAAATTGTCAATGTGTCGTTTCTTTTTCCTAAAACACAAGTCAAGGCTTTAAAGCTTTAAAAAGAAGACCAATTTCACGGCAGAGACATATGCCGGGGTACCACACATCCAGTTCATAGTATGAAGGAAGAAATCAGGGCTTCCAGAGTTTGAGCAGACCGTCGTCACTGTATGTGGCAATAAGATTTTGATGAGGGTGATGGGTTATGCCGATCACATCTTTTTCATGGACCTACGTGGGATGAACACAAATGTAAGAATTTATTGAATGTAACTGTGGGCATTTTAAGCTGTTTTTAAATTAAACAATTTTTTTTCTATATATGAAGAGTTCTTTGCGAAATTTTGTTCAAAAATCATATTTTTTATTGTGCAATTAATATCAGTCAAACTGCAGTTTTGATTAAGTAATAGTAACAAAAAATACAGCTAACACAATAAAACATGATAACATAATAGTTTCAAAACCCTTCATATACACATTATATTGTTTAGGGGAATATATCCCTAATACAATATGTGTACTGTATATACAGACTTATTAACATCTTGCATTTACCCCTAAACATACTTTTTATCTTAAAATATTAAAATCAATACAATAATAAGTTTAATATATTAAATAAACTGTTAAATATCAAAATAATATAAAATTATTGTTAAATAAATCAAAAAGCGTGAATTGAAAACAAAGTGAAGAAAACTCAAAACAACTAAACTTAAAGTCAAGCTAACCCTTGAAATAATGTTTTTCAGAAATATACTTCTCAAGAAAAAAACTTTTGAATGTGTACTCCAAAATCCGGTTGTGTTCTCAAGTACACCTACACTATACTAAAAAGTAAATATTTACAAACTAGAAGATAGGCCAATTTAGTCCCAAGTAGTAATAAAATAGTACACTTACAATATAAGAATACTAGTAGACAAGTATAAGCTAGTAGCTACTACATAAAGTATGCTTAAAATATATCTGAACTTTGCTTAAGTAAACTTATAAAATGAACTTGAAGTATACTTGTTTTTGTAGTCAGTTCTAGTCAAGCTATAATTTTGTTTTAAAAACTTTATCCTAAGAAAGGAAATGGAGCCTGCAAAATTGTGGCTCTATCAAACTTCGCCTAACTAAAGAACAGACTTTCAAGGTTGTGTATCTCACGTCGATGCAGCATGTGCTGTGCGGGCGGACCGTACCGTGAGGGTTCTCTCCAGTTTGCCAGTTATGGTGCTGAAGCAGTAAAGCACAAAGTCCTCTCCCACGCAATAGATCCACTCGCCAAGCGGAGACAACGTGCAGCAGACAAACTCTGCCCCCTCTCTCACCCCCGAACAGAAACTCCTCATCACCTGCGAGAGAAGGGGAGGGGGTGGCATGAGCATGCGCAGAAGAGGTTAAAGACACGCTCTGGAGAGAGCCATAAACACATGCGACTGAGTCATCAGGCGAGTACAGAATCGAGTGGGTGAGGCAGACATAATACATCATCTGACAGCTTTAATATGCTCGAAGTGCTTGGATTATATGTGTTAAGCAAACCTTGCAAGGCACTTTAGAGGATTTAACAAAGCCAATAATAGTACGGTGGTAATTATTATTAATATGTCTCACGTACATTATAGCAAGCAAATCAGGATTCACAGATGACGAAAATTACAACCCTTTGGGTTTTATAAAAATAGAATGAACCTTTAATTAGGTGTAATAATCATTGTAATGTATTACATTTTTAGTAGTCACGTTTTGTTTTTACCTGGCCCTGAATGTTCGTAACAACCACCGTGTTGGTTCTATTACACACCACAAAGTGATCCGGAGTTTTCGGGACGAGGATGACATTGTTTACCGTGATGTCCGTACCCTCGGGAATGGCGGGGGATTTAATCGTATGGGTGCAATCCATTGTCTTCATGCTCCAGATCTGATAAAAAAAGCCAGTAGAGATGATCTTTAGGTATAAAACGCACAATGTGTGGAAGGCCACAGGAAAAAAACGCTTACCTTCACCGTCCCGTCTGCTGATGCACTAATGACATGCTGACCGTCATGTGAGAAGATAACATCGTTTACGTGAGCCTTGTGGCCTCTAAACTCCTTCAGCATTTTTCCTGATTTCAAGCCATGTAGTCTGATCAAATAAATTCAGAAAAAGAAATGAATTCAATGAGAATTGCATTTTCTCATCCTCATGCAGTCCTGAACTGACTTTATGAGGGAATGACAACTGACACATAAATGATAAATGGTGTTTTACTAAACTAAGTTCGGGAGGAGCAGGAGCAGATAATTAACTCGGCTGGTCGGCTGTCAGCAATCACAACAATTAACCTATCACTTCAAAGAGAGAGAGAGAGTGTCTCTATAAATAGTCAAGACGTCTTACCTTCACTCTCTCTTCAGTCTCAAGCATTGGTATTTCCAATTACAGAATGTCAGAGAACGAAACAACCCAAATGGATAACTCCATCGAAGTTCCGGGTCCTTCGGCGTCCACAAACGACGGCCAGCCCAGCAGCGCACGCCGGGAAACGTCAAAACCCGCGGCTACTCCAAGAGGCCGTCGGCTTTCCCGCGCTTCCTCCTCTACCCCGAGACGCAGTGGCACACAGTCACCACCGCCTTCCAGGCAGGCATCGACGTCTCCAGCTTCCTCTTACGCGTCCATCCTCCCCGACCTCCCGCCTATCGAGATGTGGACGGTTGTAGGATTACGGCAAGCGCTAATCAAAGCAGACGTCCATTTTTCGCGCCGATTGAACAAAGCCGAACTATACGGCATGTACTCCTCCCTCCAGCCGGATTCCCGGAATGCGCGAACTGTCACCCAGACGAGGGCAACAGGAAAGCCGAGGCAAGTCCGCGATTCCCCGTATCTACGGCCGGGTCAGACTCCAACGAAGAGGGGCCTCAGGTCCGAAAACCGCCGGAGCGTTCCCTCTGCAAGCTTGGGCCGCGCCCCGGACGCCAGAACCGACCACCCGCAGTCTCTTCTCCGCTCAGCAGAGCTCCAGCACGCAGCACCATCAGGCAACATTCAAGCCCACCACACAACGAGCCGCCCCGGCAGCGCGAGCATGGCTCCGCAAGCGGCCCCAGCTCACCCACACATCCTCGCTCTCTCCTCCAATCCTTTTCCCAGCCAATGGCCTGCGGCCCCGCCTTCATTTTCCAGTGCGAGGCTGCCTCCACTGACGTCTCAGGCTCAGGTTTACGACTTCTCCGCCTTCCCTCAGGTCTCCGGCACAGTCAATGAGAACAGCGCAAGACCGGCCTCGCAAATAGTCCCAGCGGACGCCATCCCTTCGCTAATGGCTCTCCTTCAGACTCGCCCCTCCTTCACACTGGCATCAGCAGCACCGATGCCGGTCCCGCCCAACGCCCCGGCCCTGGAGCCGCCCCCAGTGACGGCAAACATTAAAGCTCAGATTCTGGCAGGTGCGGACGTAGACCTCTACACTCTCCTATCTCCACTCTCACCTCCGTCAACAGATCGCCAAATCACCTACGGCGATCTCTCTCTCACTCTTAAAAACACAACACACAGCAGTTCACGCACTTTAACATTTCCAGAATTCACTGTAGCCTTTTCTCGTTATTTAGAGATAATCAGCACGGCATTCCCTCATAGGAGGCGCGAGCTCACCGACTACCTCGCTATAGTCGCGGAGCTCGCGCTTTCTTACGGAGGAACCCATTTTTATACTTACCATCGTTTATTTTCTGCCAAATGTGCCATCCGCGTAGCTCAATGGAACCAGTGTCCTTACTGGGGGGCACTGGACACTGAGCTGCACAACCGAGTTTTTCTCGGGTGCAAGAATTTTTCATGCGCGGTCTGCAGATCCGTCGCCCACAACACCACTTCTTGCCCGTTGGTTCACTCATCTTCCCCATGCCCGGACTCACCTCGCACCAAATCCACAGGCTACGTCCCACGCTTCCCATCACACCCTGTCAATCCACCTCTGCCCGATTCCGATCGGCGACAGGCTTCAGGAGGTGAACCATGCAGAAAATTTAACACTGGCGCCTGCTCACGCCAGCGGTGCCGCTACCTGCACGTTTGCAGCTTCTGCGGTGGTGCGCACGCCTACATCGTGTGCCAAGTATACAAAGCTTCAAATAAAAACCGTAAACAGTATTTATCGACTCCAGTGAATGTTTCCAATTTGTCCATTGAACTATCTCTTCACCCCGACTCAAGCTTTACTGATTACGTTCTGTCCGGTCTCTCAAACGGCTTCAACCCTGGTATCGAGAGTCTACCGTCCGTAAGCCTAGTCTGCCCCAACCTGCAGTCCGCGCTTGCCGAACCCGAAACGGTCGATCTTCTAATCAAAAATGAAATCGACTCAAACTTCATGATCGGCCCCTTCGCCGCTCCCCCGTTTAAAACCTTCCGCATCAGCCCCATCGGCGTAGCTACAAGAAAATTCTCAGGTAAAAAACGACTCATTTTCGACCTGTCGTCCCCCCACAATTCCCCGTACCCAAGCATTAACAGCCTCATACCGCTAGAAGAGTTTTCCCTTCTATACCACGACATCGACCAAGCGATTAAACTCATCAAAACCGCCGGACGCGGCGCCTGGCTCGCTAAAGTCGACATCACCTCCGCTTTCAAAGTAATGCCCATCAACCCAGACTTTTGGCATCTGTTCGGCATTCACTGGCGAAATCAATACTATTTTTCCGTTCGCCTCACTTTCGGTTGCAGAAGCAGTCCAAAAATTTTCGACATGCTGTCAGAGGCAATCTGTTGGATTCTCTCTAACAACTACGCCATTCCATACCTCATTCACCTTCTCGACGATTTTCTAGTTATCTCACGTCCAGACTCAATCCCAGCCGCGCATCTCTCGATAGTCCAAATAGTCTTCGCCAAGCTCGGCATCCCACTAGCCCAAGAAAAAACTTCGGGTCCGAGCACATCAATCGAATTCCTGGGCATTAATCTGGACTCGCTGAATTTTCAGGCTTCCTTGCCCAAAGAAAAAATCGACAGATCAATTCTGATCGCTTCCACTCTCCTAAACAAACCCCATTGTTCCAAACGCGAATTATTATCCGTTCTCGGTCACCTCAATTTCGCGATGCGTATCATTCCCCAAGGAAGATCGTTCGTTTCGCACCTCCTCTCTCTCGCTTCCTCAGCTCACGCCCTAGAGGACCCAATAACCTTAACCAGCGCATGCCTCGACGAGCTCGGTTTATGGATTAAATTCCTAAATCAATGGAACGGCTTGTCCTTCTTTTACAAGGACATGCGCGATCTCCCCGTCGACATCCAATTGTTCACCGACGCCGCCCCCTCCGTTGGTTTCGGAGGATATTACCAAGGACGCTGGTTCGCCTCCACCTGGCCCCCGCAGCTCCTAGAACTACCTCAGTCACTATTGTCCTCAGCTTTATTCGAGCTGTACCCTCTCGTAGCTGCCGCATATTTATGGGGGAAGGAATGGTCCGCCTTAAGCATTACCGTTCATTGCGACAACGAAGCGACAGTGCACTGCATCAATAAAGGCCGTTCACATTCTTCCGCACTGATGCCTTTCCTTAGACGTCTCACATGGATATCGGCTAGCGATCAGTTTATCGTTTCGGCTAAGCATGTTCCCGGTTCTGCAAACCAAATAGCCGACGCTCTTTCCCGTTTTGCCTTCCAGAAATTCAGGCGGCTAGCACCAGAGGCGGACCCCCTCCCAACACCAGTACCTCCCTATTCGGAACTGATATTCCCGTAAATCACCCGCTAAGATCTCTTCTAGATTCTTCATTCAATTCCATCATCCAAGCCGTCTCATTCAGGACCCTTCAATCTTACCTTACCGCGTGGAGGAGTTTCAAGTCATTCCACCAAACATACAACATGCCTTTTCCCGAGTCTCTCTACTAACCATCACCTCTTTCATATCCTTCCTAAATATCAACAAAAAACCTGCAAGCCACCTCAATTAAAGGGTACCTTAGCGGAATCCAATTCTTCCACAAACTTATTTCTAACTCAACCTGCACAGCTATATCCAGTCCTCAAACCTCCATGCTCATCAAAGGAATTCAAAGATCTCAACCCGCCTCCCCGGACAAAAGACAACCCATAACCTTGGATATACTAACCAAATGCATTTCTACCCTCCGCAGAGGTTACCACTCCACGCCAACCACAGCATATCGGCAGCAACCGCCCCACACCGGCCTTCATCTCCATCCATGTTCTACAGCAGCAGACTTCACTCCCTTAGAGGCCAGCATCGCAGCTAGCGACCGCCCCATAAGGGCCCGTGCCTTCATCAATGTCTTGCAGCAGCGGACATCCTACAAACTTCACATAGAGGCCAGCATCGCAGCAAGCGACCGCCCCATAAGGGCCCGTGCCTTCATCAATGTCTTGCAGCAGCGGACATCCTACAAACTTCACATAGAGGCCAGCATCGCAGCAAGCGACCGCCCCATAAGGGCCCGAGCCTTCATCAATGTCTTGCAGCAGCGGACATCTTACACACAGAGGCCAGCATCGCAGCAGCGACCGCCCCTCAAGGGCCCGCGCCTCCATCCATCTTTTCTGCAGCAGCATACATCATACACATAGAGGCCAGCATCGCAGCAGCGACCGCCCCTCAAGGGCCCGCGCCTCCATCCATGTTTCTGCAGCAGCATACATCATTCACATAGAGGCCAGCATCGCAGCAAGCGACCGCCCCATAAGGGCCCGTGCCTTCATCAATGTCTTGCAGCAGCGGACATCCTACAAACTTCACATAGAGGCCAGCATCGCAGCAAGCGACCGCCCCATAAGGGCCCGAGCCTTCATCAATGTCTTGCAGCAGCGGACATCTTACACACAGAGGCCAGCATCGCAGCAGCGACCGCCCCTCAAGGGCCCGCGCCTCCATCCATCTTTTCTGCAGCACCATACATCATACACATAGAGGCCAGCATCGCAGCAAGCGACCGCCCCTCAAGGGCCCGTGCCTCGATCCATGTTTCCGCAGCAGACATCCTACACACAGAGGCCAGCATCGCAGCAAGCGACCGCCCCATAAGGGCCCGAGCCTTCATCAATGTCTTGCAGCAGCGGACATCTTACACACAGAGGCCAGCATCGCAGCAGCGACCGCCCCTCAAGGGCCCGCGCCTCCATCCATCTTTTCTGCAGCAGCATACATCATACACATAGAGGCCAGCATCGCAGCAAGCGACCGCCCCTCAAGGGCCCGTGCCTCGATCCATGTTTCCGCAGCAGCAGACATCCTACACACAGAGGCCAGCATCGCAGCAAGCGACCGCCCCATAAGGGCCCAAGCCTTCATCAATGTCTTGCAGCAGCGGACATCTTACATACAGAGGCCAGCATCGCAGCAGCGACCGCCCCTCAAGGGCCCGTGCCTCCATCCATGGTCTACAGCATTAGACATCATCCACTCAGAGGCCCGCATCGCGGCAGCAATCGCCCCACCAGGGCCCATGCCTCCATCTATTTTCTGCAGCAGCAGACATCCTACATTCAGAGGCCAGCGTCGCAGCAGCGACCGCCCCTCAAGGGCCCGTGCCTCCATCTACGTTCCTCAGCAGCAGACATCCTACATTCAGAGGCCAGCATCGCAGCAACGACCGCCCCTCAAGGGCCCGTGCCTCCATCCATGTTCTGCAGCAGCAAACATCACTCCCCTAGAGGCCAGCATCGCAGCAGCGACCGCCCCACAAGGGTCCGTGCCTCATCTACGCCATTCAGCAGCAATCACCATTAACTTAGAGGACAGCATCGCAGCAGCGACCGCCCACAAGGGCCCGTGCTTTCAGCTACGTCCTACAGCAGGAGACATCACTCCCTGAGAGGCCAGCATCGCAGCAGCGACCTCACAAGGCCCCGTGCATACATCTATTTTCTGCAGCAGCAGACATATTTCACTTAGAGCCCAGCATCGCAGCAGCAACCGCCCCTCAAGGGCCCGCGCCTATTTCCAGGTTCTTGCAGGAGCAGACATTACGACCTCAGAGGCCAGTACGGCAGCAGCGCCCACAAGGGCCAGTGCCTCCTTAGACGTTCCGTAGCATCGGACACCACTCCCTTAAAGGCCAAAACCACAGCAGTGACCTCCCCACAAGGCCCGCGCCTCCATTAATGTCCCGTAGCAGCAGACATCACTCTCTTACATCGCAGCAGAGACCGCCCCCCAAGGGCCCATGCCTCAATCTACATCCCTTGCTTCATTCATCCCTCCGATCAGCCGGCATCTTTCTCCAGGAAACCTCAAATTCCCTGCTTCAGTTACACCCGAAGTCTCTTCAAGACTCCACAAAATCAGCGTTCATACCAAGGCCGGGTCACCAGCAGCCAATACCAGCCTCGTTTTTGGGGGGGGGGGTGTGCGTATGCGGCTGCTGTCTTGCACCAGTTGCATCTCTTGGGGGGGAGTGTTCCGGGTTCAGGCTAATGCCGGATTCGGAGCCCTCACCCCGGACAGGGGGGAGTGCTCTGAGCTCGGAAGAATGAACGAGCTCGGAGCCCTCTCCCCGACAGCATGCCAAATACGCATACCTTCAAACTACTCTATTATCTGTGTAGGTGAACTCGTGAAATGGTGTTTTACTAAACTAAGTTCGGGAGGAGCAGGAGCAGATAATTAACTCGGCTGGTCGGCTGTCAGCAATCACAACAATTAACCTATCACTTCAAAGAGAGAGAGAGAGTGTCTCTATAAATAGTCAAGACGTCTTACCTTCACTCTCTCTTCAGTCTCAAGCATCCCACCACCACCCCGGCTCCTCACCTGGAGCCCCTCGTCTCCAGCAGGACACAAAAAGGGGGGGGGGAGTGTTCCGGGTTCAGGCTAATGCCGGATTCGGAGCCCTCACCCCGGACAGGGGGGAGTGCTCTGAGCTCGGAAGAATGAACGAGCTCGGAGCCCTCTCCCCGACAGCATGCCAAATACGCATACCTTCAAACTACTCTATTATCTGTGTAGGTGAACTCGTGAAACAACCCAAACAAAACAAAACCAACCTTGATTTTATGAAGGAATGACAAGTGACTCCTAAAATCTAGACAAAACAAAGCAAAATGAAACATGATTCAATAAATGAATGACCAATGTTAACTAAAAGCTAAGTTAAAACTAAACTTAAAACCAGAAATGGTTTTATGAGAGAATGAAAACTGGACTGAAATAAAAAGTAGACAAACAAACCAAAAAAAACATGATTCCACAATGACAACTAATAACTGAAAACCAGACAAAACCAAACAAACAAACATGATTTCATGAATGAATGTATACTAACAACCGAAGGCTAGACAAAACAAAAGGATATGCAAGGGGTAACTAAAACCAAAACCAAACCAAACATGATTTCATGACGGAATTGTGACATTTTGTCAAGCCTAGAACAAGCCTGTTGTGTCCGGTGCAGACACGTGTGACAGATAACTAAAAGCTAAACAAAACAAAGCAAAACATGATATCATGAGGGAATCGCGATGAATAACTAAAAGTTAAACAAAAACAAAACATGATTTCATAATGGAATAGTAACAGAAAACTAAAACTGAACAAAACATAATGAAACGAAACAAAACATGACTTCATGAGAGAAAGGTGATAGATAACAAAAAAAAAAGATTTCATAAGAGAATTGTGATGCATAACTAAAAACTTAACAAAAGCAAAACAAAACATTATTTCAGAAGGGAATAGTGACCGAAAACTAAAAGCAGCACAAAACGTAATGAACCTAAACAAAACATGATTTCATGAAGGCAAGGTGATAGATAACTAAAAACAAAATAAACATAACATGATTTCATCAGGGAATTGTGACAGAAAACTAAAAACTGAACAAAACGTAATGAAACGAAACAAAACATGATTTCATGAAGGCAAGGTGATAGATAACTAAAAACTAAACAAAAGCAAAACAAACCCAAACATAATTCTACGAAGAGATGAAACTCGACAACTAAAAAAACGAATATGACTTTGGGAAACAATCATCATAAATAAACCAATTTCTATGCATATATCATCCAGATCAAAATAGAAGCATAGAGACAAACAAGCAACACAACCTTTGCCTGTAACTAGCAACGTGCATCTTATACTTTGTTTCCCATGCGAATGAAACTCCACCCACACGCACTGAATACGCATATGAACCCAGCAGTGACGCCTAGCCGCAGAAATACTGCAGTCAGGACCGAGAGAGAGAGAGAGAGAGAGAGAGACTTTGGGTCTGGGCATGTGATTGAATATGCTTAATTTAAGCTTTAAAATAATAATCTTTGCTGTGCCATCTTTTAAAAAAATACACAGTATAAAGCACATACAAAAAACAAAACAACATCATCCTTAAAGCCACGCACGTGTCTGCCTCACACACTACAGCAAGCATAAATCCATTCTATTGCAAAAGGGGAGGGGCTGATGTTTATCAGTAAGGGGCCAATGGCATTGCCGCTTGATGTTTCAGCCCCTTCCCTTCTATTTTCAACTACGGGGCTGGAATGACAAAACGTCTGCCTCGGTCATGCCCTCTCTTTCCTGCCTGCATGGATAGCTGAGCACAAAACCGAAGCGTTATCGCTCTCTCTCTCAAGCACGTGGACAATCATGCTTCTTTCCGCCCACACAAGAGCCTAAAATTGACATCCAGCCGTAGAAGAGCTGCAGTCAGGCCTGACAGAGAGAGAAAGAGAGTCTGGGCACGTGATGGAATTTTTCTAATGATGCTTTGCACCCAGAGCACGATTTTAAATCTCCTCCTCCAATGTTGCTGTCGACAGTAAAGTCACGGCAAAACCGTTAACCGAGATGCTTGCGCACGACAGAAAAATAAGAGCACCAACCAAAAGAATTGATGTTCCAGCGTTGCGTAACTGAATGTGTTTTTGGGAATTCTAAGTTTAACATTATAAATATTTATTTGGGGGGATCAATGCTCTCTGCACAGAGGGGGCCTTACGAGAAAACTATGAGAACCACTTTCCTAGAGGGCCTGTCATACAAACGAGAGATGTTTAATAGCCGTTTGCACACAAAAGAAGATATTTTGAGAAATGTCTCAGCGGTTTTATGTCCATACAATGGAAGTCAATGGGGGTCAATGTTGTTTGTTTACCAACATTCTTTTGTGTTCTGAAGAAAAAAGAAAGGCATAGAGGTGTGAAATGACGAGGGGATTTATATTTTTGGGTGAAGAATCCCTTTAACAAACCTACAAAATAAAACTTTGATGCGAACAAAATGCTCAAGCTGCACAAGCCATGATCAAATTCAATATGAAAAGCAAGCGAATAGATATAAATTGTCTTTAAAAGCAGTGGAATGTTGTCAGATTTGCAAACAAAATGAGGCTTTGGGATACTTTACAAATGTAATAATATGTTAAACCTGATGATCTGGTCAAAGGAGGCACTGAGCAGTTGACTGCTGTCTTTGTTGAAGCAGACGCAGGTCACTGCCTTCCCGTGAGCTCGCTCGAACTTTCGCAGACACTGGCCGTTCAAAATCCTCCAAACCTGGAATAACAAAGAGCTCATATCAGATATGAGCAAGATTTTATCTATGGTGATTGTGTGAAGACCTAGCTGTTAATACTATAGTATGTGCGTCCGATGAAACCGTCTATAATATTTTCCTATTCAGAAGATCACATGATGCTTGTTCAACTGTGTGATTAAAAGCTATATTTTTAAGGGAATCGAGGGCTTTAATTAAGTTCAAATCCCTTGAGAATAAGGTCTCTTACAGTGTTGTTGAAATGCCGCAAACTAAACTGTTAAAAGGAATAATTACAATTATAAACAAACAGATACTGGAAATGATTGGAAACATACAAGACTTACAGTTGAAAGAAAAAGTATGTGAACCCTTTGGGCTTACTTGGATTTCTTCATAAATTGGTCATAAAATGTGTTCTGATCTTCATCTAAGTCACAACAATAGAGAAACACAGTCTGCTTGAACTAATACCGCACAAACATTATATGTTTTCATGTTTTTATTGAACACAACATGTAAACATTCATAGTGCAGTGTGGAAAAAGTATGTGTAACCCTAGGCTAATGACTTCTCCAAGAGCTAATTGGAGCCAGGAGTCAGCCAACCTGGGGTCCAATCAATGTGATGAGATTGGATGTGTTGATTGAAGCTGGCCTGTCCAATAAAAAACACACACCAGTTTTGAGTTTGCTGTTCTGAAGAAGCGTTGTCTGATGTGAACCATGCCTCGCACAAAAGAGCTCTCAGAAGAACTACGATCAAGAATTGTTGACTTACATAAAGCTGGAAAGGGCTACAAAAGAATATCTAAAAGCCTTGATGTCCATGTGTCCACGGTAAGACAGATTGTCTACAAACGGAGAAAGTTCAGCACTGTTGCTACACTCCCTAGGCGTGGTCGTCCTGTAAAGATGACTGCAAGAGCACAGCGCAGAATGCTCAATGAGGTGAAGAAGAATCCTAGAGCGTCAGCTAAACACTTACAGAAATCTCTGGCTCATGCTAACATTTTTGTCGACAAATCTACAATAAGGAAAACATTATTTGGACAGCCACTGCTGTCCAAAAAAAAACATTGCAGCACGTTTGAAGTTTGCAAAAGAGCACCTGGATGTTCCACAGCACTACTGGCAAAACATTCTGTGGACAGATGAAACCAAAGTTGAGTTGTTTGGAAAGAACACACAACGCTATGTGTGGAGAACAAAAGGCACAGCACACCAACATCAAAACCTCATCCCAACTGTGAAATATGGTGGAGGGGGCATCATGGTTTGGGGCTGCTTTGCTGCCTCAGGCCCTGGACGGATTACTGTCATCGATGGAAAAATGAATTCCAAAGTTTATCAAGACATTTTGCAGGAAAACTTAAGACCATCTGTCCGCCAACTGAAGCTTAACAGAGGATGGACGATGGAACAGGACAACGACCCAAAGCATAGAAGTAAATCAACAACAGAATGGCTTCAACAGAAGAAAATACGCCTTCTGGAGTGACCCAGTCAGAGTCCTGACCTCAACCCGATTGAGATGCTGTGGCATGACCTCAAGAGAGCGATTCACATCAGACATCCCAAGAATATTGCTGAAGTGAAACACTTTTGTAAAGAGGAATGGTCCAAAATTTCTCCTGACCGTTGTGCAGGTCTGATCTGCAACTATAGGAAACGTTTGGTTGAGGTTATTGCTGCCAAAGGAGGGTTAACCAGTTATTAAACCCAAAGGTTCACATACTTTTTCCACCCTGCACTATGAATGTTTACATGTTGTGTTCAATAAAAACATGAAAACATATAATGTTTGTGTGGTATTAGTTTAAGCAGACTGTGTTTCTCTATTGTTGTGACTTAGATGAAGATCAGAACACATTTTATGACCAATTTATGAAGAAATCCAAGTAAGCCCAAAGGGTTCACATACTTTTTCTTTCAACTGTATAAACTTGTATATTAATAATTTCTATACAAATATTTTATTACAGGGCTTGTTGGAATGCTTGATTCTGATTGGCCAGTTGCGACATTTGCAAGTTCGTTATAATAATATTTTTTTCTCATGTGGCAAGTGACCCTGTAATAAGCGGGATAATAAACAAGCAGCCGTCTGTTATCGCGAAATAACCCCTTCAGTCTGATACAAGATCATGTGATACTGATTACACTTTCGAGGCTTATTCTGCGATAACAACCGGCTGCCTGAACATTATCCTTTTCATAATAACTGAAGTAGCATTAATATCGTTATATAATATAATAATGTCTAGAACGTTAAATACAGAAAATAACACCGTTTATTATGAACTTGTTTGATAAAGCTTCCCTTTATAAAATTATTCAGATATATCGGCCAATAATCGTTATCGGTAGATAAACAAATTTTTCCGCACTTTCAACCGATATTTAAAACAGCCAACGATCAGGGCCGATATATCCTGTCAATAAAAAGAATACTGGAAAATGCAATGAAGTTGTGCTCTGTATATATAAAATGTTAAGAATAAGAATCTTTATTGTCATTGTACATCAGGTATAAAATGAAATTGCAATGCTCTCCGGCCTGTGCATAATAAATAAATATAAAATTGTTAAAACAATATATAAGAAATATATAAAAATATATGAAATAGAGACTACAGCTCACTCCTTATTGTACACATGTATTATAAGTTATAAGTTATAAATTCAGTGTCCTGATGGCCCAAGGAAAAAAAAGTTTTTCAGTCTTTTGGTCCTGCACTTAATGCACCTGTATCTTCTGCCAGAGGGCAGGAGGTTGAACAGGTGCTGACCTGGATCTGAGGAGTCGACAGTAATAGCCTTAGCTCTTCTGAGACACCGCATGCTGGCGATATGTTCCAATGAGGGTAGGCGACTGCCAGTGATGTATTGTGCCGTCCATATGACCCTCTGCAGGTTTTTCCGGTCCGCTACGTTGCAGTTGGCATAGCAGGCCGTGATACCATATGACAGAACACTCTCAATAGTGCTGCGATAAAAGGCCACAAACAATTTTTCTTCTAGGTGGTTTCTTCTAAGTATTCTTAGAAAGTGGAGTCGTTGGCGAGCCATTTTTACCACAGCAGAAGTGTTAGCAGACCAGGAGAGGTCGTCGGTTATGTGTGTACCAAGGAATTTATAAGATGAAACATGCTAAACACAATCCCAATTGATGTTCAGTGGATCTGGTTCCCCCTTGTTTTTCCTGAAGTCTATAACCATTTCTTTGGTTTTACTGGTATTAAGCAGTAGGTTATGTTCAGAGCACCAGTCAACCAGCCTGTTTACCTCGTCCCTGTATGCAGACTCATCCCCTCCGCTGATGAGACCGATGAGCGTAGTATCATCTGCAAACTTGATGATGGTATTTGAGGAGTGTATAGATGTACAGTCATACATATACAGGGAATACAGAATAGGGCTCAGCACACAGCCCTGGGGAGAGCCTGTGCTGAGAGACAGGGTAGGGGAGCAGGTGGTGCCTACCTTAACCGTTTGAGGGCTGTCTGTCAAGAAGTTCTCAATCGAGGCACAAATAGAAGGGGGGATAGCGATGGTGGTCAGTTTATCCACTAGGATATCAGGAACTGTGGTGTTAAATGCCGAGCTATAATCTATAAACAGCATCCTGACATAACTCCCTGGCTGCTCCAGGTGGCTAAGTGCTGTATGTAGAGCCATATTGATGGCATCCTCCGTCGATCTTTTTTCTCTGTATGCAAACTGATATGGATCTAGGTTTGTGGGAAGCCAGGCCTTGATGTGATTCAAAATTAGCCTCTCAAAGCATTTCATAACAACTGATGTTAAAGTGATAGGTCTTTAGTAATTTGGACACTTTGGAACCGAGGACTTTGGAACAGGTATGATGGTAGCTGACTTAAGGCACTGAGGGATGGTAGCCTGTTACAGTGAGAGATTGAACAGCCTAGTCAAAACTCCCACTAGCTGGTCGGCACAGGCAAAGAGTACTTTACCAAGTACCCCATCCGGACCTGCTGCTTTTTTTTTATTCACAATATTCAATTCCTCAGCCAGTGATACATCGGTGATGGTAGCGACAGGTGAGGGCCCTTTGTAGTTGGTAATGCTCTGTAGCCCCTGCCACACCATCCTTGAGTTGTTATTGACGAGATGTTCTTCCTTATAAAAAGGTCTACATTGTACAGTCATTACTTCTAAATCCGGTGTGCACTGTGAATGCATGATCCTGCTACTAGTTAAGCAACGTTACCAGTTTGATGTTCAATATTAATAGACATTATATAAAAGGATAACATTCAGAAAGTTAAGAAATATGGACTTAATCTTCAGAATCAGTATCAGCAGATATAACGCTGAATAATCGGTAGAGAAATTTTGTATGTGTACCCTTCATTTGCATCATTATATTTATAGGACTTTGCTATTCTCTTTTATTGAAAACTGAAGCTGTGCACTAACTTATAAGCACTTCCATAAAGATTGATTTATAGAGGATACCTGTAAATTTCCATCCTGAGCTCCAGCGGCGACCATGTCTGATTCGTGACTAACTGCCAGATACAGAACGGCCTCATCCATCATCATGAAATTGTCTTGGGCTTGGTATTTCAGATCCTTCTCGCACACAGACACAAAGGCAAACCATCACATTCAACACTATGTGTAAGATTTACGTATCATAAAAATCATTTTAAAAGGGTATAAATGATAAAAGAGTCTTCTTGGCTCATATAGAAGAAGGAATTGTGGGTACACTTTCATACTTTATGTCTCGTACTGTTTGAGAACAGGGCAAGATGTTTTTTTCGCTTCAACAAGGGGTGCGTTTCCCAAAAGCATCTTTAGCCAACTATGGTTGCAAGTTCTGTCGTTTCAGCATAGTTCAACAATTCAAGTGTTTCCCAAAACTCTTATTCCAACGATCAATCGCAAGCAGAATCGCAAAGTTAGAACTAGAGCTGTGGTTAGAAGATTAGTTCCTTATTATTATGACATGTAGACATACAACACATCATGCTTTTGAGCAAGGTAAGCAAGCAACATGCAGTGCATTCTATATCCATCATCCTAAATATACAAATTCAACTCTACATCTTTTAGTTTGTCAAGCAAATTGAAGCGTTGTTTTTTTTTTATTGCACCTGGGCCTACGTGCTCTAGGACCCAGGGGAATCCCTGGGCGGAGTTATGTAGAAGGAAACTTATGAATGAGTTAAATATCGCGAAATAAAACAATAGCAAGCAAAAATACAATAACAAAAATAGTTTTCAGATGCAGTGTACGTTATTTACAGCAATAATATGACATTAAATCAATCTATACGGATTAATTAGAAGACTGTTTTACTCAACCAACTATGTGAGGTCATCAATTATGTTGTTGAACCAATGTCGTTCCAACGACAGATGTGCGACAAAGTTACTATGTTTTGGGAAACAGTTGTGAGTAGCTAGTTAGTTTCTCAAATGATGCATCGTACCATGGTGGTTAACCAGCGAGTTATGTCGTTGTTCGGAAAACCCACCCCTAGTTACCCTCATGAATCTGAATCACAGCACACCCAGAACCCATCTCTGTCTGGATGTAGGCCCATTTATTAAGGCTAAATATCATGGAAAACACCTGGCTGCTGTTCATGCCTGCCAAAAACAACGCCTGCCAACTTCTTGTCATTCTTTAAGCATCTCATCCACAAAGAAAGCCTTTAAGTTTTTTCTTCTCGCACATGTACAGCACTGCTTGTTTAGGCGTAAACAGATAAGCGTGCTTGCTATCCTCTGATCAATAAATTCTTCTGATGTGATACACGTTCTGTTGCGAATATGCAAACGAGATGTCAGTTTATTTGGTCATATTTCTTCAATTCCGTTTGTGTTCATTTAAGACTTGTCTTAGACTTTGTGTTGACTGATGCTTTTTGTTCTCCCAAAAGTAAGATAAAAATACCAGACAAGCAGTTTAAGAAGTTTTACCTCAAATATTCAAGGTGTTTGAAATTTAGCGGCACCTAGTGGTCGGGTTGTGAATTGCAACCAACGGCTCACTTCAACCCTCCTTTTCACCGAACTAAGATGTCGTCACGTTTTCGCTTCTTTGCTAAAGGAGATAACATATTTACGAAACACGCTCTATGGAGCGGTTTAGGACTACTGTAGAAACAAAACGCCTCGTGTAACCACACCCCTAGAAATCTACGTCAGTTCGTGGTATGATTTGACTAAGACCGCACAAATGTATACGCAATTAAGGTGGGCATACCTGTCAGTAAAATTGCTTTAGAACCTGATGTTCCAAATATAGTAAGAGGCATTACATTTACGTCCCACACTCATCACTACGCACTAGTTAACTTGCCAATCATAGCACAACTCACTTTTCAGAGCGATGAGCTTTGTTAAAAATTACACGTACACGCCATACCTTGAATGCAGCCAGATCAGTAAGAAATACAATCAGATGTAGATGGAGCTTAAACATCTTTGTACTAATGGATTTCTTAAGAAGTATCGTTTACTCACCTTCCGAATTTTACCCGTGCTGAAGTTCCAGACCTCAATGAAACCATCAACAGATCCAGTGATCAGGTACTGTCCATCAGGGGAGAAGCGTGCACACTCGACGTGTGATTTCGGCCCAAACTGTATCACACACATACACACGTGTAAACAGATATCCAGGTCCCACGATATCTCTACACGCCTTTGCTTTGAGTCACTACTAGAAGCCAAACTTTTATTGACACTTTTCCAAATGTCACAGTGTGCAGGGTAGAATAAGACATGGAGACAATCCTCGGGTCACAAAAGCAATTAAATCGGCATATGCTGAGGTGTTCATGTAGGACATTATGATAAGCTGACTATTGATCCTAATGCAAATAGAGAAACTATAGCATCCACTTCTTAGGAGAGAATTTACACAAGATCCCAATGTTGTGTTTACAGAACCTTTATAAGGCGACTCAGCTGCGTCGGGAAGCGTTCTTCCTCCATGTCCTTCAATGCACCTTTGCCACGGAACAGTTCCAACGACATGCCTGGAGGTATAAGTCCCTGATGCTGCTGCCACTTTAAAGACTAAACGGAAGAGACAGATAAGGACAGACAGAGACGGCTGGTGTTCAGTGGCGTAAATTATCAAGAATATAATATCATTCATGAACTCTATAATTATGCAAATCCCATTGAATATTCTTACCAGCATTGCTAATGAGCCAAACTGCCTTAGCGTTTTGGTTTCCTGTAATCTGTAAAGAGCCCCTTCACATATACGACCCTATTCAGAGTAACACAAAGTCATATTTAATCACAATCTTTCATATAAATACTTGTAAAGTATAAACTGTAGGCAATGGGTTAAACGTAAAAAGCTAAAATATTATTAATTTGAGATAGATCAGTGGGAACAAACCTGGCCCAGCAGAGCCATGAGACGTGAGGGTGGCACCAAACAGACCTCTCCTGCAAAAGCTTGGGCGATAGCCTGTCTGCGCTTTTCTTTGCTACTGCCCGCTGGATACGCCTGACATCCAGTGATGAGAGAAAATACCTTATTATGTGAATACCCAGCTAACAAATATACGCTCTGAGAATACTGTTTTGCAAACATTTCCATTACGTTACAAAAATATTATGTCTTCACATTTTTCAATATTGCACTAAGAACGTAAGAAAAATATTTTTTGAGCATTTAGCAATAATAAATAGCTAATGTTGATGAACGTTACTCCAAGAACAGTTTGGATAACATTTAGAGAATGTTCCCCAGTTACTTGGTGACTATTTCACAATTATATTACACATTTAGTACCGTTATTGCCCCCAAAAAAATTCAACAAGAAAGGATTGATATAAATATCTAAAACTAAACTATAACACCGTGTCTAAACCAGATGCGGTGCGATGCGACATTACAAATTACAATTAGAACCTATTGTCATTTTAAATTGTCTCCACACTGGATGCGTCCGGTGAAGACAAGGTGTTAATCATTTAAAAAAAACATTTATGGTAATTTAAATCAAATACAATTTAAGCCGTAATATTATATACAAAAAAATTGGAAATGTTCTTTTAGCAATGATCTATATTGATGTGAAGACTCTAAAATTATAAATATGAAATAAAATAAATGAAAGATATGAAGGTTTATTTTTTAAATGATAATATGTCAAAACCACATAACAAAATTGCTTACAAATGTAACTAAAAATTTTGGAGATGTTCTCTTAGCTTTATCTATATTGATGTTAAGACACTAGAATTATAAAAACGACATAAAATAAATAAAAAAGATATATAACAAATAATAAAATGTCAAAACCACATAACAAAATTGCTAAAAAATGTAACAAAATGATTATAAAAATTAATACTCTAAAAACGGAATAGAACAACATTTAAAAAAAATATATAATAATAATAATAAATAATACTTCTCTATCACTCGCCATTTACGCCAATAATACTTGTGAAAACGCAGGGCAAAATTTCAATTTAAGTGCTTCCACAATAATCTTTTATAGTGTTTTAAATTATTTACATTGTTTGTATGACACTAACAATCTAGACAGTTACCTTCTCTGAGTCAAAGTAAGGTGTGTTGAGAAGAGTCTCCGTGTGCGAGTAGCGCTCAGGTTGTGTGTGCTTCAGCATGATCATGGGATCGGTTTGCTTCAGTAAACATTGGGCTGACCCTAGTTCTCCCAACTCGATCAATTCAAGTACAATCTACAAACACATCAACAAAACTGATGCTCAGTTCATCACAACAGGTGATCTTGAGTCAACTACATACCTGTTCATAGAGATCAATGAGCAGTGTGTCAGGAAGTTTCAGGTACTGGATCGAGAGAAGCACTATGTCCCAGTGCCCGTTGGTGATGTCCGAAATGAAGCTGTCGATGCTGTCCACAGTGTGCAGGGACACGGTCGTCTCCTCTTGAAGCATCGCCAGCGTCCGGTGCAAATTATTCTCCTTCAGATACTGCATGATCAAGCGAATGACGCTGTAAACGTGACACACGCAAATGAGTGAAATCAGTCCAAGAAAGCTTGGAGAAGAATGTCAAAAGTTATTAGGCTACATGTAATTTACGCGTATTCGCATGCGCAACGTAGCGATGTTTAATAAACACTTTATTATTTTCAGGATTTTTTTATTATTACGTTAAATAACGAAAAACTGTAGGCCTACTGAAGCTTTTGTGGTAATTGTAGTTTTAACTACAACCTACGTTGCATAATCATTGTTTCAAAGCATGTGCAATCCCCTGGGATCGAACCCACGACCATGCTCTTACCACTGCGTTACATGAAAGCTACAATAAAACAATTTTACTACAATGAAACCATGTAGTGATCTTCAATGGAAAATTGTGATAGCTGATTTTTTGTTAAATTATAGAATTTAAAGTTAATCAATGGTTAATTTTGAGGCTTTCATAGATGTAAATTTTGATAGATGTAGGATTTAAATGGAAACCCGCATGCTTGAGATGTTAATAATTCACCATGAACTTTTCATTGAAACACATCAATTGTAGCAATAACAGCTGATTTCTATGAAGTTAAAACACAATTAACGACATTAAACTACCAACACTACTGTACTTCTCGTAAAAACATTATAATCCACATGCATCATGTGCAACAGTAACGCATTTCTATTGTTGCGTCTGAAACACAAAAGCGTATAAAGAGTTGCGTTATTTCAGCAGTCAATGACTTACTCTGCAGATTGCACTTCAAGATCCATGACTGCGCGGACGTCGATGAAATCACCGTCTGGATGCGATGTGCCACATTCACCAGCGTTCTGTTGTGGTGGGCATCCGAAGCCACGTGACCGCCCAATACACGTGCCGTTGTATTTATTGCTCAGACGTGTGAAGGCACAGACACCTCTCGCAAATTGTTGCGTATTTTCGGGAGGACGGATAAATGGTGGAATTATAAGAAAATCCCGCAACGGTGACATCAGGTTAAGAGACAGTGAGGGGGTGCCCGGTGCTTCATTATGAACAGCAGCACAAAATGAAATAAAAATGATTCAGTTGGTGGGTGGAGGTGGGAATACAATGTGCACATGTATTGATACTCATTGAAACAAGTTATAACGTATTCGTCACCTACAAGCACTTGGTGATCTTATTTAACTGAAATCCCTTCATAAAACCGAGATGGGATATTATCTTTGGAAGAAAAATGCAAAACACATGGTGTTGCCCCCTTCTGGTTGCATTGAGGATTCATTTGGTTCTTTTATAAACATGTTTGTTTCATTGGGTTATATTTTCCTGTAATCTATTTACAAGCATGCATGATGAAAACTAAATCACTCTTATACATTCTCATTGGGATTAGATTATAAATGTAGTACATTAACATTAATAGTTTTGATCTATCGCAAAACAATTTTTTTTAAATTTGACTGGCTTCAAGTATTTGGATTAAGATTTGTACACTAATACAAGATCCTTCCTTGTGCCTTTGGAGTATGGAAACATTCCGCATCTACTTAAACCACAGTAAACAATAAAAAAAAGCTACTTTAAATAGAACAACACAAGCCAAAGAGTTAGTTAGGTTTAGAAAGCCTACCAGAACATTTTAGAAGGGTTTATTTTACAACAAATCATTTTAGGCCATTTATTCTTGACTTTTTATCTGTAGCTTTGTGGTTAATCTAGAAATCATTCTCGATCCTATATTAAATATTGCGTAGCGTATTTAAGAACCGGCAGGTTGAAATGAAGCAGTACCTGCTTTCACACATTGTTTAAATTTCTTCCAATTAAAAGCAAACTGCTTACGCGTTAGATGTTACCACCTTGCCCTTTCTGTACCGCATTAGATTTTTATACTAAAATGCATGAAAATAGGAAGACAACATAGAACGTTCATCCAAAACATTTCTTTTTATTTGTGAGGTACATGTCTCACTTCTGGCTAGACTCGGACTTAGATGTGGAGGCTCTCAGAGAGGACAGACGGCGTCTCTTAGCAATCTGTTCTTGACGTTTCTCTTTGGCCTCCTGCAAAACAGAAAGAACAACCATAAGCCCTCTGAATTACACAGCTCATGTGGCTTTATTACGTCTACTGACATCCAACCACACAACCACAGGTGGTTCTCTTCAAATTCACAGTTTTGGACTCGCTGCCATCTTGTTAAGCCAAACTCCACTAAACAACACTATGTTAATCAGATTTTCCACAACAGAAAAAACAGCTGTATACCTTCATCCTCTTGGCCAGCAGCTTGGCGTATTCTGCGGCCTCGTCCTTGTTCTTCAGTGTACGCTGCTTCTTCATAGCAATGCGTCTGCGCTTGTGCTGCAGCACACGTGGTGTTACCAGACGCTGAATCTTAGGGGCCTTGGTTCTGGGCTTCTTGCCTATCAGAGAAAAGCATTAAAACGTGGCTACAACCTTATGCTAGGGGTCTTGCAACCATGTTACTTTAGCATTTGTAACAGACAAAAGCTTGACCAAAACAAAGTTCGACGTAAACTCTAATACACTAATATTTGCAAAACGTTTGACAGAGCAATGCAGTACAACCAGCCACCATGAATACGATCTGATTGTTATCCGTTAGCCACTCCACTGTTGCTTTGGCACTACACTGTCCCCCCTTTGAAGCTACTGACCAGCAAAAAAGGGTCTGCTGGAGTGCCGCATTAAGTGATTTGCTTGCGTAACAAGGCTTTGCGATTTAATAAAAGCCTTTCTGTAAACATAATAGCACCTGCGACAGTAAATTGTACAATTCGTTGAAAAAGTAGACAAACCTTCTTTAGTGAGGGGTCTTCTGACCACATACTGTCTGACATCATCCTCCTTGGACAGGTTGAAAAGCTTGCGGATCTTGCTAGCCCTCTTGGGTCCCAGTCGACGAGGGACAGTGGTATCAGTCAGTCCAGGAATGTCCTTCTCACCTGAAGGAAACAAAGATCAGAGATTTTATTTGTCTATCAAACTGTAGTAAAACAATGATGGTATAAGGAAAGCTAAACTACAAAAATATAGTTTGACAGAGCAATGCAGTACAACCAGCAACTGTAATCGTGACCAGGTTGTTATCCGATAGCAGCTCCACTATTGCTTTGGCACGACACTGTCCCCCCTTTGGGGCTACCAACCAGCCGGAAAGGGTCTGCGGTTGTGCCTACATAAAACCAGGATGCCATTGCAAATAAAGGCAATTTACACTTACCCTTCCTGATGATGACCAAGTTAAGAACGCTGAGGTTGGCGTCCACGATGCAGCCACGGACAGACTTGCGTTTGCGCTCACCGGTACGACGAGGGCGGTAGCAGGAGTGTCCCTTGCTGAGGAGAAGACGCACACGGCCGTGGGTCAGCACACCCTGTTTCATTGGGAAGCCCTGTTTGTCATTGCCTCCGCTGATGCGCACATAATAGCCCTACAAAAGAGAACAACAAGATCGTATTTTGTCAGTTTCATGATACTTTCCCATAGTGAATCCAGCAAAGACTGCGAGGTAAGCAATACAGGTCTCAATGAGAAATATTTGAAGTCACAAAATAAACAAATAAAATGCAACTATTTAATGGTGCGGCCGATTAAGAGAACATTGTCAATAATTGTAGACTAAGGAGCGCGCATGAAAATCACTGAAAATCAAGAAACAAGTTAACCATAATGGCCTGTCATATTAAATTTAATGGGGGTTATGTAGTTAATGACTACATGGAGCCTGGACCTACTTGAAAATACGACCACATAACCCCAGTTCTATCTTCCCTTCACTGGTTAACCATTAAGCATCGTATCGACTTTAAAGTTATTTTAATTAATTATAAAGCCCTAAACGGTTTACACCTACCTACATAAAAGAGCCTATCTTATTACAAGCCATCACACTCTCCAAGACTCAAAACTCTGGACTTTTGATAACACCTAGAATAACTAAATCCAGGGGGTAGAGCTTTCTCATAGGTAGATATTTGAGTGTCAGACACACTCTACCAATTTAAATCTAGATAAAAGGTGCATATTTTCACCCAAGCATTCACTTAATGCATTATATGCTAAATAAATGAACAGCAGCTATGCTAATTATTTTCTTTTCCCCTCCTCCTACACCTCTGGATGCCCATGCCAAGGAATGGAGAGATAATGTCAGTAACAGATGAACGTCATATGTGACCCTGGCCAACAAAACCAGTCGTAAGTCGCACGGGTATATTTCTGACAAAAGCCAAAAATACATTGTTAGGGTCAAAATGATCAATTTTTATTTTATGCCAAAAATCGTTAGTATATTAAGTAAAGATCATGTTCCATGAAGATATTTTGTAAATTTCCTACCGTAAATATATCAAAACTTTATTTATGTGAGTCGATCCCTTAATATCGCGAACAAAAAATGGTCAGAAACATGCCTACAAACTTAACTCGCTGCTGTCCGCTCTATGATAACTACCCATTCAAGTTTGGTATCTATGTAAAGTTAAGAGATTCCGCTTTCAAGTTAATCTACTCTCTTCTATGTCATTACAAGGGTAAGCCAATAGAGAGTGTTAAAACAAACCTGTTTCCTCTTAGCAACGGCCTGCTATAGCGTCTCACGTGCGCAGCGTACACAATCCGTCATGATCGCGCTTCAAAACATGGATTCTGATGGAAGCGCGTTTGCTCAATCTAAACGCTAATGACAGCAATAATTTAACGAACCTAGTAAATGATTGTTTCGCAAATCATTGGGAAGATAATACAGAATGTCCAGAGACCGGCTTGACATAAGAGGATGCCCCGGAAGACGACGAATTCAATTAATGTTTAGATCGCTTCGACTCCGTGCCATGAAGGAATACAAAGTGTTCACTGCAGACTCAGAATTCGACCCGCTTGAGTGGGAAAATTCTTCAAAGTTCAGGTCAGTCAGTCACATACGTTCTTAAATGCCTTCTTTACAAAGTAGTGGTTTTCATGTTTGTCAAAGTTATGCCAATTTTGCTCTGACAAAATGTAAACAAAACATCATCTTAGCATGTTGGTCTGCCTCTGTTATTGATGATTCGTTGCCAGCTCAAGTGTAAAATTCAGGTGTAAAATTTTATATGTTCCTGGAAAATTAATTTTATGAAATTGTGTGTGTATAAAGTTTAAGCTGTGGTTAATCAATGGTGTAAGTTTCTTTATTTCCCATCATTAGTAATATGCGTTGCTAAGGACTACTTCTGGAAAACTTTAAAGGCGATTTTCTCAATATTTAGATTTTTCCCACTCTCAGAATCCAGAATTTTAAATGGTTATATCTCGGCCAAATAGTGTCCTATCATAACAAACTATATATCAATAGAAAGTGTATTTAGTCAGCTTTCATGTGATGTATAAATCTCAATTTTGAAAAATGTACCCATAAGACTGGTTTTGTCATCCAGGGTCACATATGCTCATCCCTAACAAGAGATTACAGCTGGACATCCTGTAAACCTACTTTGAAACAATCCACATTGTGAAAAGCGCTATACAAATAAAATTTAACTTGAGAAACACTGTAGTCGAAGTAAATTAAGACTTTGTACTGAAATGGTCCTTTAAAGTTCTTAACAACACATCATTCAGTACATGACTTACCTTCCACTCATCACCCAGGGAGTCTGCAGACACCTCTGTGGCCATACGCTTCTCATAGAAGATCCTCAGCTTGCGCTCATCGTCAACTTCTATTAGCTTTTGGCAGCCAGTGGCCGGGAACGAGATATTGAGCTGGTAGAAGAAGAAAAAAACATTTACTGCTGTGAAAGACAATGTCACATTTACTTTAAATATTGTAGCACGTTTCTATTAGCTTAGCAACCGCTAATGCTATAACACGGACGGTAGCTTGCCACTCCTTACCGATGTCCTTTAACGTGTCCTTACATTGTAAATACATTTTACAATATCAGTGGCTAAATACCCTCTACTTGCGACAGTTATAAACTCATGTAGTGAGTTCACGAAAGGTCTATAACGGGCGCCGCCATGTTGCGGCACTTACACGGCAGCACTCATTAAGTCAAGAAAATCAACGTCCATCCATCATATTTAACGGCCCTAACTCTCCTTACACGAAAACATCGTGTTGTTGTGAAAGCATTAAATGCAACTCTTTAGATATTTCGAGTACTTTGTATAGATTAAAGCTAAGAAAATCACTATTTCTGCCTGCCTACCTTCATTATGGAGGACTTTCTCGCTTGGAGTCCACCACCGAAAAGAGGCCGGATATCCGCCTCAAACTCTCACATAGGCGTCAAAGGTATCGCGAGATTACGTGTTGATCATGGACGCTGGCCTGTGATTCATGGATATTTGCGACCACAAAATATAAATATATTCTGAAATGCTTAGAATGGTTACAAAATGTAGACATTATAAATGTTATAAATTGCCAATATTTGGATACAAACGTGTCTGTGTCAAATGGTTACGTTACCTTTCACATCAAATCTAATATTATTTCAATTATAGGTTTGTCATGATTTTACGTTTTTTTTTTTTTAAGAAAAAAAGCGCAGCAATAGCTTATATATCGTTCAAGTTTTATTATTTTTATCAACGCATTTATTATGCTGTTTTATAATGAACAAATATTAAATATTTATTAATAAATATTAATAAATATTACAGACAACAGTTAATAAATAACACTGTAATTATTTGATTACATTTTCGTGGTTTTGGATTTGTGAACCTATCTGTATGTAGATTAAACTAGGCATATCAAAAATAATTTCAGATCTCATTTTATAAATCACATGACATTTAGAATAATGTGTCCCGTGTTCATGGTTAAGGAAGACATTTTTATGAACCGACTAATGATTTTGACAATGTAAGTTTACTTCTGCAAGAGCCTCCTACATGTAAACTCCGTTTTTAACTTTTTTTCACTTTCCTATGTGTTTTTTATTCAAAATGTTTCACTTAATATAGTTTTTATATCCAGGGTATCATTATGCAAATATTAAGACATCACAACAGGCTATTTTAAAGCTACTGTGTCAGACGTATTGTGGTATTACAGTGTAATATGATGCAAATGCGTTTCATGCAATCCCAACGATATTAACTCATTCAGACATTAATTTACGTATAATGCAAGTACACACAAAATGAAAGTACTTTATTTTTACTCTCATAAATGATGATAATCAAATAACAAATGTGATCATTTATCAGATTGAATGGTATAGTCAACGCGTGGGTCATCCAGCACTGGGCCATTGTGATGCGACTCGTGTTCTTCTCTTGTTTCGCAGCGACAGTCTTCTATCAAAGTAACGACTTTAATAACATCTGTGTTGTCCACGCATGTCAGTTTTACAGTCTTGGAAGCGATGATAACCGGTGAGCAAACAGCACAAGGAGAACTTCCTTCTTCCGTCATGGCGCATTTTCCGAAACAAACGTTGTTTTTTATCTCCAATGTCTCACAGTTTTCGTGGGAGATCCTCTGTGGAACAGAAACGTGTACATTTACTGTTTTATTATATCTGGGTAGCCCTCGGTGTCATACTTCAACAAACTACAAGAAACGTTTTTCAATTTGTGTGTGTATGGGTGGGCCATGGGTTCGAACCCCAGAGGACACGCATGTAAAAAAACTCTCACAAATGCAAAAAACATATTGAATGCAAAACTTTATTTGTTTTTACTATTAACTTAAGATAGGCTACTAAACGCACAGTTCTTACCTGAGAGTACGTAAGCGCGCGACACTTTTCCTGACGGACCTCGACGTTCCTGATGGGCAGGACGTATCTGTCAGATTTCCCACGGAACAAGAACGCATTCCAGAAACCCTTCGCGTTTCTGGAGGATGACTTGTGGGCTGAATTCACGACTGGATGGCTGATGTCATTGGCACCGGCACCGGCCTGCAAGATTGCGTGCGACGGTTCGTTTGCATTGTCTTGCGTTGGATTTCCCAACTTCTCCGCACTTCTATGATGTTCAATCGTGCTGCCTTCGTTTGAATCGGACAGTGAACTTTCACCAGATCCGCTTATGCTTGAATGAACTTGAAAGAAATGTCCGAATACCTGCATTTGTATGCATAAAATTAAAATGAAATGAACGGGAATCATGTTGTCCGTGCAGACGGAGAGAACGCAGATGAAATGCAGGTTTGGTGCAGGTAGCGTTTGCTCTAAAGGTGTGAAAACTTAACAAATGTTACAGACAACAGCTGTTGCGCAAATACATCAAAGAAGGAACATCAAACCTCTTTGGTCATTTGTTGTTGGTTTCTGGTCGTATGGTGTTTTAAACGTAAAATGTCCTTGTAGAACATATAGGGGAGGTTTACCAGACAGTTTAAACCAGACCTAGGCCTTAGTTAAATTAGGATATTTAAGTTGTTTTCAAAAACCTATTTTTGCAAAAACAACACTTATGTGCATCTTGAGAAAACACAATCACACTGATCTCTGAAAGATAAGCCTGTGTTAAATGTTTTCTATTGAAACACCTCCAAAATTTAAGTTAGTCTGTGACTAGGTTTATGCCCTGTCCTGGAAACTACCCCATATAGGGTTTATATCCCAGGGCATGTAATGCTTATGATAAAAATCCAAAACCCACCAGAGCTCACATGGCCTCTTGAGCTGAATTGAAAAAGACGAATGAAAATACATTTTACGATTCTAACTCATAACTTTGTCATATTTGGTACAGTAAAAAGTGGGAAGATGGGATAGAGGGCCAACAAACAATAAACCCAAAGACAATAAAATATTTAAAATGTTATAAAAGTGCAAAACTAAGCACTATTAAATAAAAATACACCATGGCAAAAGGTCAATTACATGATTGTTTTAATATCGCATCGAGGCTAAATTGGTAATTCTCAACACTGATTCAACATTAGATGATTTATCTTGGCTAGGTGAAAAAAACGATTTGTTATTAAAAATATTCTGAGTTTAATGTGATGACTTGATAGTAGTGTTAAAGTGTCAGCACTCTATCATGAAAAAATCTCCCATATTTTCATCTCATATGAAGTTTTAAGTTTGCTACGTTGTTTTGGTCAGTTTGTAAAAATGTTATATATTTATAAAAATTTAAATGCTTAAACTCAGTGAATGATTTCAGGCAGTACAGTGCATTCAGGCAAAGAAAATTACCTAATTTTGCCTGTTTACATGTTAACATCATAGCAGTGAGCGACAAATGTTTTAAATCATTCACTAGTCAGAACTTGTGTTGCGTGCAAGTGACGCAGCCTCCATTGGTTACGTCCCTGTGGCAGTGTGTGTAATCTTTGCTTGTCATTGTTCAACACCCAACATGAATGAAGACTGCTTCTAAAATGAATCAGATTGCACTTCATCATCAGGTGAAGTGTATACAGCATAGAGTATATCTACGCTTGTTAAGTACTCTATACTAAGTGAACAACTGTATCATTGTAACCATTATTTGTGACTTTATATGTCATTGATCGAGCAGTGGTTGGTGGCATTCGCTACAGTTGTTCTTATTATTTGTTATGTTGTCAGTCTCACGCATTGCAAAATAATCTCACAGTTGTCACCTAATTGTTATGAGATGTTGTGTGTGTGTCAGTTCTGACACGTTTGTTAGGTGAATAAAACTGAGAGTGAATAATAGAACTCTACACCTGTCCGACTGGTCGGATCGGCACAGGTGTGTGCACTGACTGTATGGCTGTGTGTTAGTTGGTATGTAGACACGCCTGTTTGCAGGAAGTCTCCATTGAGCAGCACTGAACACAGGCAAAAAAACAAACAGCTGGGAAGGAATAAGGACGAACCGGAGGTTAGTTTGAAATATCTGCGCAGGTAAATGTTCTCCTTTAAATTTGTTTATTATAATCATCTGTGTGAATGTGTTTATGCAAGATTGCTTTCTACATTTTGGTGCCATTAGTGTAAATGATCTGTGATTCTTGTTACTTTACTGCTATTTCACATTATTGAAGAATACAAATGTGGATATGTTCTACTAGAATGAATGTTTTTGGCTTTTACATAGTAGTATATTTAGCCTTTTGAATAATTTTTACTCTTCAAAAGCATATAAAGTGCATGGTTTAAGTGAGCTGGCTGCTCCTAGATCAGGTTTACAGATAGTTATAATGTGTAGCTGGTCTGACTTCATTCCACCATTTCGCTTACCAATGGAGAAGGATAACTGAAAATTATGACTCACCATTTTACACTAGTTCTTTTATACATTTAAAATATACTCACTTTTTAAATAAATAGGATATAGTCCATTTCTGTAATATTTAGAAATCAAAATATTACAGCTGGGTAGTGTTTATATGGCTGACGTGTTAATGTCTTTGGTTTAGGTGTAAGAATATTGACTGAACATATTACCATTCTGTCAAAAAGCGGTTCACTGACAAGGGTTTTTATGGCTGATGAGTGATTTGTGTAGTTGATGACCAATATTTGGCTGTAATTTACTGAGAGCACATTGAATGTACAACAGTTGAATTAAAATGATGATATTTACTTAAAATGCACAACAGTTGCGGCCAAAAGTGATGTCCAACTTTGAAAACGTCTCATCTTTGCTCTTTGTTTGAATACAAGATAAAAAATGTTTTAAAAACACTGTACGCATGTTCCATGTTTGGAGTGAATTTAAACTTAGCTTTGAGAAGAATTTATGGAGGCTTGGTAAAAATGACACGCAACACATGTGCAAAGCTTGAGTCAGGGAATGACTAGATAATACACAGACCAAAATTATAAGCGCTACACTTTTGTTTTTACCCTCATTTTTTCTATGTGCACAAAAGGCCTATTTCTATTAAGTATTGTTCACAAATCTGTCTTAATCTGTGTCAGTGAGCACTTCCCCTTTGCTGAGTTAATCCATCTACCTCACAGGTGTGGCATATCAAGATGCTTATTAGACCGCATGATTATTGCACAGGTGTGCCTTAGGCTGGCCAAAATAAAACGTCACTCTAAAATTGGCAGTTTCCTGTAATTAGGGGGTCCGGGGTGGTCCGAAAACCAGTCAGTATCTGGTGTGACCACTATTTGCCTCACGCAGTTCAACACATCTCCTTCGCATGGAGTTGATCAGGTTGTTGAATGTGGCCTGTGGAATGTTGGTCCACTCCTCTTCAATGGCTGTGCGAAATTGCTGGATATTGGCAGGAACTGGAACACACTGTCGTTTACAGAGCATCCTAAACATGCTCAATGGGTGACATGTCCGGTGAGTATGCTGGCCATGCAAGAAAGAACTGGGATGTTTCCAGCTTCCAGGAATTTTGTACAGATACATGATGACAAACTGCAGTCAGGTTGAGACCCAGATGAGGACAAGGAGCATGCAGATGAGCTTACGTGAGACTGTTTCTGACAGTTTATGATCAACCTGTTTGTTGCAGCAGCTGCCAATTGCACGCTCCCTCAAAACTTTCAACATCTGTGGCATTGTGCTCTGTGATAAAACTGCACATTTTAGGGAGGCCATTTATTGTGGCCAGCCTAGGCACACTTGTGCAATAATCATGCTGTCTAATCAGCATCTTGATATGCCACACCTGTGAGGTGAATGGATATTGGAGAGAAATAGGCCTTTGCGCACATAGAAGTCTTAGATCTTTGAGTTCAGCTCATGAAAAATGGGAGGGAAAAAAGTGTTGCATGTATTATTTAGGAAAATAACAGGAAAAAATAAATAACAAAATTGTAGTTGATGCATGCTCAATTTCATGCAATCTGTTTTTTTCTGAAGTGTATAGTTTTTTTGTCCATTTTCTACCATACACATCATGTTTATATGGTTTAATCTAACCTAAATGGGCTTTAAAAGCAACATCACTGTTCAAAAGTTTACGATTACTTTTTTATTCCTTATTAATATTTTTCTAGATTTAAGAATAAAAAAAATCAAAATCAAATCAATAATGTGACGATGAGAATTTTGACCAAAGAAAACAAAAAAAACAAAGCAGTGCTATATTGTAGAGTCTTCGAAGTAGCTAACATTTTCCTTGATTTGAAGAATTGGATTTTTTTTGTATTGAAGTAGAATGTTGGGCTGACTTTCCCTCCTTATTTAGTCCAAATAATCATATTTCAAAAAGTTTTTTTTTTCTGATGAAAGAAGTTAAGATGTTTTCGCCGTTCTATTTTGGTCTACAAAAATAATTTCAAGTATATAAGCAAAAGGGTTTACATCAGACGATTTTTCAGATCACAAAATACATTTCAGTCAACTGATCCTTAACTTCTTAGCGTTAGTGTATCTTAACCAGAATATGTGCAATATTAGTTGATGCTTATTCAGAATATTTTATTTGTCAACCTTTAAATCCACCTATAAAACTAATTCTCCTTCATTTTTTTTTTCTATATGCTAGACACACCATGTCCCTTCCTGCCGAATTCCTGTCCGAGGAGCAGCTGTCCTGCTCTATTTGCTTAGACATCTTCATCAATCCCGTCTCCACGCCCTGCGGCCACAGCTTCTGCCTCGTGTGCATCACCTCCTATTGGGAGGGTCAGAGCAAGACCTGCCTGTGTCCTCTATGCAAGGAGAACTTCCGCAAGCGTCCTGAGCTCCACATCAACCACACTCTAAAGGAAATCACCGAGCAGTTTAAACGCATGGCCGATACTTCCATGAGTCCTAGGAATGTGTCCGGAGACTCCCTGACAGCACAGTTCCCTCCGCCGAAGCTCGTGGGACAGTTCCCACCACAAGAGTTTTCCGAACAGCTGATGAAAGAGATGAAGAACCGCTTTCAAAGGTCGGCATCAAGCGAGCTTTTGCCATCTCACCAGCTGTCTGAGGCATCGAATGATGTTCCTTCTCCTCCTGGGATGATGAAAAGGTGTTATAGCGTGAGTGGCACTGATGGAGGGGGTTCAGGTGGACAACAGTGTCCCAAACATGGACAGTGTTTGGAACTGTTCTGCAAGACAGACCAGTTGTGCATTTGTACTGTATGTGCCGAGACAGAACATCAGGGGCATTCTGTGGGCCCGGCCAAGAGAGAGATAAATATTAAGAAGGTAAATGGGAAAATATTACAGTGTGGATGCCAATACAATGTGTTAAGGTCCCTGTTAATACTGTGTATTTCTAAACAGTCTCAGTTGCGTATTATGGAGGTGGAGCTTCAAGGTCTGATCACAGTCCGAGAGAAGAAGATTACGGAGATCCAATCATCGCTCTCTGAAATTCAAGTGTGTGCCTCTTTGTCATACTCATGTTGCAGTTTAAGCATTACTTCATCACAATTTGACTAATTCTCACTTGTTTGCTTTTAGGCGATTGCAGATCAAGAGATAGCAGGTACTATAAGTACATTCAGCGAGTTAATGAGCGCAGTGGAGAGGTCCCAGGCCGAGCTTCTGGAGGTGGTGGAGATGGGACGCCGAGCAGCAGAGCTCCGCTCTCAGGCCTTCATACGAGACCTGGAGATGGAGATCGCCAATTTGAGAAAAAGAAGCGGCAATCTCAGTCAGCTCGTGCAGTCTCAAGATCATTTCACCTTCTTTAAGGTTGACTTTTGTCTAATTTTTTCAGTCAGGACCGCTTTTGCCTGATATTATATTTTAATATATATTAATATATATATATTTTTATTGTTTTAAATAGAGTTGGCGGTATAAGTGAAAAAAGTGCCCTATGACACTTAAATGTACATAGTGCACTATTTTCATACACTTATTGTTTAATTAATATACAAAATATTCAACCAGAAATAAAACTTCCGTCATCATTTATTTACCCCCGTAATGTTGTAAACCTAAACCTGCATGTGACTCAAAAGAAGATATATCTCAGTGGTTGGGTCTTATTCAGGGAAGTCAATGGGGGCCAATGTTGTTTGATAAGCTCTTTCAAAATATATTTTGTGTGTTCTTTAGAGGAAATAAAACCATACATGTTTGAAACGACTGAGGGGGAGAAAATAATAAAATTAGAATTTTGGGGTGAGCTATCCCTTTAAAAACATTCAAGTGTACTCAACAGTGCAATTTGAGACAAAATACTATATTTACTGCATATTAAGTACAAAATGAATGTGTGAAAATAGACAGTCTTGTCCATTATAGAAGTGTACTTAAATAAAGTGTACTTAGTCTGATACTTTATAGTCCAATGTGTAATCCAATATTTCATCTTTGCTATACTCATATCCTCTGTTCCTATGTGTTCTTAGACCTACCCAGCTTATAGTAGTATACCTGCGACCAAGAACTGGACAGACGTGGCCTTGACCCCTGACCCCACCGCAGGAGCTGTTCTGAGAAATGTCACTCAGGTGGTGAGGGAGATTCAAGAAAGTATGAAGAAACTGCCAGAGATCTGTAAGAAAGTGATTCTCTTATATCTCTTGTAAATTAGGCATAATCAGCCGATTTTATCAATAAACCGCAGCAACTTCTTTACATTTCTGAAGCCAGACTTCAATTTACGTTTGTTCACACTTTTATACAAAATGATCTAAAAATGATGTAGAACTTTGCAAGAGTTTTTTTTTAATTCTTCAAATTTTGCTCTATTTGGTTCTTGCCGTTAGGTTTGAACACAGAAAGCTCACTGGAATCAAGTAAGTTTCTTTTTGATAGTTTACTTTCTTTTGTTTCTGATAACAGCTTACCTATATAATATATAGGATAAAATAAAACACGCACAAGCACAAAAAAAATTATATAAGAAAAGGCTATTTTGTAATAGAAGCGTAATGTAATTCGATTACATATTTACTGGACGTATTTACATAGAAGTTCTAGACTTAAGAGTGTTGTCAACAGTTTTATATTGTTTAACATAACAAAATATATTGTTCTCTGCCTGTAGAGCTGTGGAGACTGCAGGAATATGCCAGTGAGAGATTCTTTTTATTATGCAAATTAATCCACATTTTTATTATGGAAATTAAACTTAAATGATTAAAAATGCCTTGTAAACTTCTCTTCCTTTCCTTCCTTCAGTGGACGTGACCCTAGATCGAGATTCAGCCCATCCGCGCCTGATCCTCTCTGAGGACGGTAAACAGGTGCGCTGCAGTGACCGCTACCAAAACGTACCGGACACAGCGGAGCGCTTTGATCGCGTGGTGTGCGTTCTCGGCCGCCCAGGTTTCAACTCTGGCCGCCATTACTGGTTGGTCCAAGTGGGTGAGAAGACGGACTGGGATCTGGGAGTGGCCAGCCATTTTATTAACAGAAAAGGAAAAATATCAGCCAAACCTGCAAATGGATTTTGGTTTCTAAGTCTACGTGACAAGCATGAATACGTCTTTCGTGCTGAACAATCTACTACTATATCCCTGCAACAAAAACCCCAAACCATCGGGGTGTTTGTGGATTACGAAAAAGGCCAAGTGTCTTTTTATAATGCAGATACAAGGTCATTGATTTTCACCTTCACAGGCACATTTGTAAGCGTTTTGTATCCTTTCTTCAGCCCGTGCACCAACAAATCTGGTAAAAATGAAGCACCTCTCATCATATGTCCTGCCGGCTCTGCTGAAAGAAGCTGGCTGACTGAAAAATAAAAATATATTTTATTTTAATAAACTATAGTGAGTGGTATCTTGTGCGCTACACTCTTAAAAAAGGGTGCTTCAAAAGGTTATTTGATGCCATAGAAGAACCATTTTGGTTCCACAAGAACCATTCAGTAAAATGTTCTTTAAAGAACCATATCTTTCTTACTTTTATAATCTAAAGAACCTTTTTTCCCCACAATGAACCTTTTTTGATACAGATGTTTAAGGTTCTTTATGGAATCAAAAGGTTATGTGGCATCAAATAAACTTTTGAAGCATAAGGGTGTATGCCATAAAATGTAAAAGTAGGCTACCCTTTTTAAAATTCGGTAGGGTTGGAAGGGGCAATTGTTTTACATAAAAATATGTAAGTTTTGATTTGTTTGATGTTCACGCTAAAAATGAAAAAAAAAAACTGTAAGCTGCAGATGTAAGAATGATTTGGAGCGCTGACTGCAAAATGATCTCTGTACGTTTGCGTATATATGGTAAAAGAAAAAATAAATGTAACTACATATACAACTTCTGTTTTTCATCCTTTCTTATGAATTGTTTCATTCTCCTCTGCTGAAAACATATGATAAAAATCCCTCTGGAAACAAACACCACATAATACCCCACAGAAATCACATTGTGGTGTGTTCACGATATTTTAAAGGGAAGAAAAAAAAGAAAGAGAGGAGAGGGAAAAAACACCAAACATCACCAGTTAAACGTTATTTCTCCTCACAAAGGGACAGTAAAGCCCCTTTAAAACTCCATTTACACTCATTTGAGAAAATCTATGCTCCACTCTTTTTCTGGATTCCACCACATTTACATTTAGTCATTTAGCAGACGCTTTTATCCAAAGCAATTTTTGGATGACGGAGAAAATGGAAGCAATTGGAATAACATAAGGACAACAAAAAGCACAAGTGCAACAAAAATGGCAGTGAATAACAACATTCACGTTTTGCCCTTCAGCAGCCTTCAGTGCTACCTCCCAAATGACAAGTTTGGCACGTCCGATTATGGAATTTGCTACAGCAACTTGTTGTCCAGGTGATTTTGAATACTTGCATCCACAGACAGAAAGTGTATTGTTGAAAACAAAACTCAAATCCCAGGGTAACCTTCCAAGCAATGTAAAAAACTGATGCAACCTAAAACACTGGTGAAGAAAAGAAAATGCAAGATGATAAAACATTCAGATTGAATTTGTGGGCAACACACGATGTTTTAGCCTCCACTGCAAATCTCCAGATCTTTTAGTCAGGGGATCCTTTTAAAGAAACCCCCAAGAAGGAGAAATATCAGCAAGAACTTCCTGCCATTTGGTGTCAACTCATATCTTCAATGAGCTCAAAATCGTCTGTCGCATGTCTGATAAAGGTCTTTCTTTCCAGCCACCTGAAAATCAAGCTCTTGTAGCCCATTAAATGTCAGCATCTTTCCAACCCCATCATCTTCAGTACAAACCTTTGGAGACACAAATACATTAGGAAAACAAACTCTATAGAGTGACCTCCAGACACAAAACAGTTTACAAACATAAGGAATGTGGAGGGAAGAGCAGCTTTCAACTCGGCTATAACCGGTTCTACTGTCTTGACTGATCTGAAAACCAGCCTCGTTGACCTCCATGTTTTAGATGTGTCAATGTCTGAAACTTTGGTCTGTCCTTTTTCCATAAAAGTTTAAATTGTATTAGATGTGCAAATGTTAAGACTTAGAAAGAGTTAAAAACAGTGGTTCTTCAAGACAAAACAATATTTTATTTGTCTAATCAGTTTAAAAACTGTCCATGAGTTTAAAACAGAAGCATAAAATTTAACATCAGATGAAAAATCCCCCTCATAAGAAGATTTAAAAAATAGTTGATCGAACCCCCCAAAAGTTCAGAGCAAATCCAGACCAAACACCACCCATGGCCTTTTCTACAGGGTAACGTAGGTTTTGTGCTGTCTTTAACCATCTGACTTTAACCTTAGCTGCTAAGTCGATCAACCCTTGACCCCCTTCATTAACTGGCAAATAAAGAATTGCAGGTGGAAGCCAGTGGTAACCATCCCAGAAAAAGCCCCCAAAGTTCATCTGCAGACGTTGCAAACCAGTGCTGGTGGGCCTCCATTTTCCCAATCGCCCATCACGAAGGATGCACTCTTTTGCCAGATGATTCGAGAGGAGGAGGCTATCTGATAAACTTCCAGAAATTCATTCAGGTTCGTAACATCTTGAGCAGATCTAATAATAAAAGCGACATCATCAGCATAAGCACTGAGTCTAACACTGCACACGGCTGATATGCCCCCCAGCTTGTTTCTCAGAGAAACCAAAAGTGGTTAAACTGCAATGGCATACTGGATTCCTGAAAGACCACACCCCTGCCAAATTTCTCTGCTTACCCTGAATGGTCTGGGTGAGAGAACCATTAATTTTTAACATGCTCAGTATACAGCGTTTGGCATGAGCAATAAAGGATGGACCGCACCAAAAGCCTCAAGGCACTTGGAAACCACGATCAGCTCGATCAAAGGCTTTCTCTTGGTCCACAGAAACTAAACCAATGTCCAATATATGTATGAGAGAGAGAGAGAGAGAGAGAGAGAGAGAGAGGGGGGGGGGGGGGGGGGCATTAAGTAACCATCACCAATAGCTGCCACTCCTTTCTCGTGAGCGTCACCTGCTGCGTTCAAGCGCACTGGCCGGCACTGCGCTTCAAGCATCGCTGCAAACCTGCTTTTCACCGTGCGTTGCAAACCAAAGGTAAACAACGTTTTCTGTGTTTTTGTGTAATACTTTGTGTAAATGTTTTGTTTGTAATACCGTCATCACCCAATGTACTGTATGAGCACATGTAACCCTCCTTACAACATTAATATTTAACCGACTGTATATCGCGGTTTGCTGCGCATAGGAGCACTGATAAAAGCTCTGTTCCGATGTCCGTCTGCTAGAGACAGTTTTAGATAAGCTTTTGTTTCTCTATGAGACTTTCCTTCACGTGCATTCCAAATCAAATTCTTGAAGATGCAGATAAGGAAGGTTAGATGACTTATGGCAGCCTATTACGCATTTTACGCAATGTGCTTTTAATGTCCCGTTGTTTAAGCGTCTGTCAGCGGGGACTCACGGGACAGACACCGGTACGCATAGAACATAACGGGCTGTACTTTCAATGAATTATGAACGCGATATACCAATGGCTTTAAGATTTGTTTATCTTGTGAAGTCGTGCTCCTCGAGGACGCCCGCGCAAAATCCCTTCCCCGTCTCTAGGAACTCGCATTATTGATGCATAATCCGCTTTTTCTCGACATCATATTTGAAGCGATTCTGCAGGGTTTGGCCGGAGCGTATTGGAAACGAGAGCGTTATTACCTAAGCCTCTTCGTTTTGGATGCGAGTCAATCTGTGGATAACCTTGACTGAACCGGCGATTACACCGATTAAGCCAAAAGATTTTGAAGCTGCTTGGGTCGATACTAATCCGGGCCTGAAACCACATCTGTGTGAATGATCTGACATTGATCTACAGCACTCTGTGCAATTTTCTTTACACTAAAAGTGGCTGATAAAATGTATTTGGCTTGCATTGATATTATCTATTAGGAGATGCTTTAGGATGAAATGTTCATCTCAAAATCCAAATTGTGTTATTTTTTACTCACCCACATGATGCTCAACATGATTTAAGACCTCCCGGCGTATTCGGAATGCAAATAAAGGTATTTTAGGTGACATCTGAGAGATTTCCAGGCCTTCTCATAGACATCATGGTTAAAGTTGTTGTCAAGGTCCAGAAAAGTACAAAAGACATCAAAGTGCTCTTGTGAACGCGCACCATAGACTGACACGACAGATGAGAATATAGCCTATCTATTAAAGTCATTATTTCGGTTTGTTTTTCGCACATATAAATATTGTCGTCAAAAAAAAATCAATTGAGCCACCATGAGCGGATGGACCAATTTAATGTCCTTGACAACAACTATAACCATGATGTCTATGAGGAGGCCTGGAAATCTCCATGATGTCACCTAAAATATCTTTATTTGCGTTCCGAATACGCCGTGAAGTCTTAAAACATGTTGACCGTCATGTGGGTGAGTGTTTTGATTTTCCAAGTGCTTTCCTTTGAAATCAAACCCACAACCTTTGCTCTGCTATTGCGATGCTTTACCAACAGGGAACAGTTTAGCTCTTATATATTAAAAATGGGGTCAATATTATTAACTAAAAGGGCTTATGAATGATTACTGAGACATTAAGCCATATTAACCTCAGTTACTACTGAGAAGTACTGATGGTCATAAAGCAGTACAGTTGTAGGGGATCTCCTTCCTGTGGATTTTATCCCAGCACCACTGTGCTGCAAAGTCAATGGAATGCAAATCAAGATAAGGCTGCAATAAATAATTTAGAAGTTGGGAAAATAACAGGCGTGTATTTTTAAAACACGCTATAAGATTTGCTTCTATGTTTAAACCTGGGGTGTGTGGGAGGTGTTTTACTGTTTTTTTGCCACACATGACACACATGATCATTAGGCATAACACATGTCAACATAAAAGTGTGAATTTGATTTGATCATCTGACTGTAGTTTTTAAGACAAAGAGTGAAAAAATACAATAAAAGTAGAATAAATGTAATGGAATGAATCACCTAATCACCTCCTGTGATTAATAAATGACCTCCCCACATCAGTATTTCATGTGACGTATTCGCACGGGATGATTTTACTCAACTTTACTGACTTATTCCCCGGATATGATGGCGAGGCTTTGCGTATAGTTTGTTTAGCCTTTACTTGTATTGCGTACCTTTCAGCATTTTGTATCGATCGCGGGCCTTAAATGTTACGAGAGTTTCCATGATAAATAAACAAGCGGGAGACTCCTGGTAGCTTATGGATATCACCCAGCCAGCACCCGAAATAATACCAAAACACTTCCAAACAGCCCCCATTTTTCACAAACGGTGGCAAAAAACATTGAAAAATGATATGAGCCCGCAAAATCACAGAGATCCCGAATCGCACGGCTTAAGAACACAGACAACCTTTGCAAGTATAACAAATGACTAGAGGTCCCCAGGTAATACTAATCTTGTGCGAATAGTGCTCAGGGCACATCAACCGATCGCTAACAAAGCATAGTGATGCATGGGACAAAAATGTTCTACTCACATAAGATTGCTGCGCCATTCCTATCGGATCCAATATTTACAACACAGCACTGCTTTTTTAATTTTAGACATTCCACAAATCCAGTGTCGATCTCATCCTTGTTCACGAAATAATCTTAGGAGAAATTAAACGAACAAACGCTCCATGTTTTTACCACATGAGCTAGAACGTCTTTAAAATTAAACTTTAACCACGCATTGCTAATGTTGGAATCTGAAGGAAGGTTATGCAGCGACTGTATTCTTCCACAACCAGGGATGTTACAATATTTAACGGCATGTTTGTTTATTGCTCGCTCATGCTAATGCTAATGACATTTAAATCTAATAACGTTTAATCTAATTTAATTTAATAAAATAATTTTAACAAAATTATTATTTATTATTATGTCAGATCCTAATTACTCAGAATTAAACATGTATTTTATTTACTAATTTATTGTGGTTCAAAAATAATGACAATAAAAATGAATGACAATAAAAAAATACAGTTCATTTAATTTAGTCTAATAAATATGTATGATGTTTATAAACAACAAATATTATGTAATATTTATTATTATGTTTGAGGTTAATTACTTGAAAATAATTATGTATTTTATTACTTATTTATTGTGTATTGTGTTAAAGTGGAATTCAATGAATTTCAAATCGAACACAAGAAAACTTTTTTTTTAAGTTGCTGTAAATCCATTTAAAATGTTTGAAAAAGCATTTTACTTTAACAAGATTATGGCAAGTAAATGTACAGAACATTTTATGTCTCTAATTTTATCTAAAAAAAAAAATTGATGCTGTGTTCGTTTTATGGTTAACTGTTCATATAATTTTCAAGGGTTGTATAGGTCGTGCTTGCATTCGTATTGTTGCGTGTGCTAACGCTTTCTCTTCTGCCTTTTCCAAAAATAAAGCAATAATGAGGTCAAATGCTCTTTGCTCATCTGTCTGGTTACAAATGTCATTACCACTGATGTACTCATCTATACAGGACATTAGAGTCCAATCATAAATCAAACGTCAGAGACATCTGTTTTCTGTTCCTCTACAGGAGTCTGTCTCTCTGTTATTTAGAGATGAAATTACATTGACGTCAGACATCATCGGATTTCCCTGGCCTTATGTCGACATGGCAACTGGAAGGAAAAGTCAGTGTCTCAATCTTTATGTATTTTACATTTATAACTACTGGAAATGCGCTAGGCTTGTAAACTGAGATGGAGTCTGCAACATTAAGTCATTCTTTTTGAATTCATACATTTGTACTGTCCACTCTCTTTCTGTCTGTCTCCTATTTTTACACGTACAGTAAGATTGTGCTTGTTCTAACAGCCCTCCCACTCCGTGCGCCGCCTGCACATCACACATCATTTTAGCATGTAACTTCTAGTCCAGTATCTGTGTGATCTCACCGCCTCCCTTGCTTTCCCTCCGCTATAGGCTCCACTTCAAAAGGTGGAGTGCATTTCCATGATGACGAGGAAGATGCTCCCGTCGACAACAGTTGTGACGAAAAGGCTCAGGACAGAATGCTCACTGCTTTACCAGAACCAGATGGAGCATATCTTGTAAAGGTAAAAGAAGTTTGAGTCTGTGGCGAATAAATAAATAAAAAGAGCATCTGCATGAGAAGTTGTCTAAACCTTGTTTGTAGGCGGGGTTCTTAAGGAGCAATCACAAATATGAAATTGTCTTCTCTCTGCCGCAAGTCCCCGCGCTGGGCAAAGATGTCACTCTCTCCCCCGCGCTTCGTACGACGGCACGGCCGCGTTTACGTGCCACATGCATCACACCGCTGCCTGAAGGTAGGCATTTTAGATCATAGTCTGATCTCATGGGAATGACCTATTTTAGAGGTGGGTAATTTGTAAGATGTGAGCTGTACAAACATTTTGAATCAGAAAGAGCTTTATTGCCAAGTGTACTTGGAATTGTGCAAGGAATTTGGGACGTTAGAAGCTTCGAGTGCAGACATCCAAATATAACAGAAGACACTTAATGATGAAATTAAGGAGAAAAAAAATACAGACAATTGTAGAGAAAGCAATTATGAAGCACCACTCATAAACATAAATGATGGGAAAGCAGATCGTAAAATGTACAAATCAGATCATCTGATTTAGCCACATCGTAAAATTATTTCAAATTGTTGAGATCATGTCGACTTCAACCACAAAGCTTCTTATCCCATATGTCAAATGGTTTATAATGGGCTCACCTGAGAGATGTTCTGAGCACAAACCTGTCTGTTTCCAACTTGCTTGAGATTGAATGAGCCGCCTTTGTGACAGCTTTTTATGCTTCCATGAATCAATGAAGAAGAAATTATCTTGATTTAAAATGCACTAGATAATTTCAGCTAGAAATATACTAATATGAATAATAATAAATATTATATTATAAACAATATATATATATATATATATATATATATATAACAACAACATTATTGTTATTATTATTATTATTACATTTATTGTTTTCAATATATTTTCAATATTTAATTTTATAGTTTATATTTATTTATAATATTATAATTTTTACTATTAAAAAATAATATTATTGAAAAGTGCAGTAAAATCAAGAAAGCTATCGGAGTGTTAAATGGCATTTTAATATGTTTGTAAGACATCCAGTCAAATACTACAGACGTCTTGATACGATCAATAGTGATGCTCCTATTCCTGTCAGCCATCGATCTGTCCATTAGCGAAACTTACTTAGCGTGTTTAGACGTGTCACATTTCCCACGGTTGAACCTTATAGCAGGTGTACTGTATCAGGGTTTATCATATATGTATACTGTTTTTTTTTAGTTCAGCTTATAAATGGTTGCCTTACAAAATATTGGGGTCAGTAACTTACTTTTTGAAGTTGAACCAACAAAAATGTTTTACAGTGTAGGAGCTTTTAAATATGTTGCTGTGGTTATATTTTCTGTAAGTCATCTAAATGGTCTTTTCTCTAAATGTCTTGCTCTTTAAAGGGGGCGTGAAGGTGGTTTGTGAGTACAGCGCCCAGCAGGATGGTGTAGTACAGGAGGATCTCATGCTGGTCAACAGGAGCAGAAGAGACAGCAGTGTTAAAGTTAGATTACAGGCCAGAGTCATGGGTGAGACACGGCAAACCAAAGATTACAGATCACAAGTCATCTGTGTTAAAGGATGAAGTTCAGATATTTTGGTTGATTCTGAAACAAGCACAACAATGTTTCTGGTTGTGAAAAAGCGAAAACATTTTGATTTTGAAAGCTAGAACACATCACACTTAATTTGAAGGTACTTAACTCTAAACAATACCAGAACATTTAATAATCCAAACACTGTAAATGATTTAATATTTTTTAAATATTTGAGATGTATCACTTCTGCTTTTCTCTTACAAAAAATTAATTAATTTTATAACCGTGCAATGTACTAGTAGGTGGACTATTTGGGACAAAATTGGCCCATTTTTTGGTTTATAAAAGTATACTTTTAAGTATGCAAAAGTTTAACAATGGTAAACTTTCAGTACACAGCAAGTTTTCAACAGCAATTTTCATTTGGACTGCCACTTTACAATAAGTAAACATATTGATAGTTTGTAATACTAGTATCAAATTTATTTATGAACTTTGAAGAGTATGCTTTTAAGTTTTCTTAAAGTTTACTAGTTCATTAAGTAAATAATTTATTCTTTATAAAATATAACTATAAAAAACTGTTGAAAAATACCTTTAAAATACCTTAAAACATCATTTTAAAAATTGACCAGGCCAAATATTATTTTCAATATATGTATACAAAAAGTTTAATTTAAAGTATATACATTAATATCTGAGTAGTCCATAAAACTAGACAAAAATAGAGTTTCTTACTTTTACTTTAAAATAAGCATTTTTGTAGCACAAAGATTCAGGAAGACATGTAAACAATCATTTCAAGAGTAAAAAACAACTGCTTACCTCACTATTGTGACATTTTTGTAATATCTAACAATCATCCCAAGTCCACCTTTATTTAATCTTCAATACCTTTACCATTATCATATAACGTATTGTGGCCGGAGAGGGAATATATTTTACATAGATTATATTCTTTCATTATGCACGAGGATTATATACTGTAAAAGGTGAAGTCATGAAATGTGTTGACATAATGTTATATACTCTCCTACTTGTAAGTTGCTTTGGATAAAAGCGTCCGCCAAATGAATAATATGAAATGTAAATGTATGGTAAGAAATACAATAAATGTTCCACTTGTCTCTCACAGAGCGCCATCACGGGACCCCGATGTTACTTGACGGCGTGCACTGTATTGGAGAGGAAAAGCAAGCCACTTCCAAAAATAATGACACGAAGAAGATGTGACAGGAGTTTGCTTTCTGTGTCAATGAGAATAATTTACCCCTTGAGGATCTCCTGATGGCTTTCTGCACTAACACAAAATTAATCATCTGATCACAAGTCTGCTAATGGCATCACAAATTCAATCTAACCCAAGCTTTTAAGTTGTGTAGGTCAAGGGTAGCTATGCGAATGTTAAGATGTAAGGTGTGCAGTTTTGTAGCGTTTGTCATGTAGAATGTGGGTCTGTTCGAATAATAACCTTTCAGCATACTGTATCTGCTTTGCTAGACAATCTAAAACAGATGACTTTTAAGTGATACATTAAGAAATGGATAAAAAGACATGGATATGCAGGACATTTGCCTCCCACTTACATGATCAATATTAGGATGTATTTCACTGTGTTTAAAAACATGAAAAGGTGCTATAACATCCACAAAGCATACTGTAGAACATGTTTCATACTAATCCTGGAATGCTATTCAAATGTCTTTTCCAATACTGTAGTACACTTTTCTTTACACATCACATGAATGTTGGAGGCACAAATAATTATGAAAATACTCCTGACTTCATAGCAGACAGTAGAGTAAATTCCCATGTATATCTATTAATCTTAGCTTTTACGTTTTTCCTATGATATCTACTCAACGACAACACTGTAGAAAAATTAAAAAAAAAAGTGATTCTGTAATCGAGATTATCTGGATAATGTAAGTACAGTACAGGATAATTCACAGCAAACGGTTGTTGGGGAGGAAGGACAATATTTGAAGAAGCCATTATGTACGTTTGGCTTTGGTCTTACAAAAGGTTGTCATAAAGATTCATTTATTTGCTTTAAAAACATATGATAATGATGTCACATTGACCATTTTAGCCAAAATGCTACTACAGAATGTGAGCGTTTATGAGAGCTCCTGTTGAAGACATCCCTCTATAGACACATTCAGAGATTTTCCAAAGAGCACTATCTCGAAATAGTGTTGATGGCAAATCCTTTGAGATTTATGAAAAAACACTGATATTCTGACGATTACAGAGAAAAGCCCTCTGTACTATCATCAGGAAAAATCAAAGCTTGCTTGAATGTTAGTTTCACAATACTGTGATGGTACAGCAATTGTAAAGCATATATGATGTGCGAAGAAATTGTTGAGATGTTGTGACATAAATTTAAAAATATGTAAAACACATACATTAAAATGAATATAAGCAATAAATTGTGGATGTGTGATATTACTACAATTCTCTGATTTCAAACAGGGCAGCAGCGTAACTACTAGATGTACTACATCTACCGTCTAGATGTACACAAGATGGTACTGTTGTCTAATTTTTCTAAAATAGAAAAGCGGAGAATTTCTAAAACTGGAGGATGTGTTATTGAGATAAATGCAGTGTTCGAATTGAACCATTGGATTTTTTTTGGTGGGGGTCAGTCTCGCAATATACAATTTACATAAAATACATATTATATTTCAGAATAATTTTTCAGAACTATATACTACTTATTAAAAACAGGCTTTCACAAAAGAACTGTCTTTTTTGTGGCGGGGCGTTTCATATATAAAGCGACATCACAACTAGCCCATAAACAAACTTAATATAAATGATTGTACATAATTAATTCACAAAATTAACAACATCCATAGCATGAATTTAATCACATTTGTCATTATCATTTTTACTCAAATAAAATATCCAAGGGACACCCCTAAGTCTATTTTACCTCTTATGGGGGGTCCCTAATGTCTTATGGGGGGTCCAGGATCCCCCCGGCCTCCCTTCAATTCGAGCACTGGATAAATGTGCTTAATTATGCTTCTTGCTGGAACATAACATGTGACCATCGTTGCCTAGATACATGTTTTGGTACAAGCATAGATATAAATAACTAGATGCCGAATTCTAGCGCTCCATGGGTCTCATTTATCAACAGTAGTAGAAAAGGTTCAATATGTTGTCCTACTAATGAAATTTAGAATGTGTCTTAGTACAGACAAATCTGTATTTATCAAAAGTTCTTACGCACACCAGTGAGTAATCATTGTTGATAAATCCCACATGTTCTTTAGCGTCATGATTGTCCAAGTTCATGGTCATATGCGTTCAGAAACCCCCCCAATGAACCATTTATGGTGATGAAACCTTCCTTCATAAATCACGTGAATGTACGCTGTGCTCTGATCACAGTGGTCTTTGAAAACGCATTCTTTGCGCAATGCATGTTTTGTTCAATTTGGTTTTTATTGTTAATTTCATAATTATTCATAGGAGATTTATTTTGCATAAATTAAAATGCTCAGAACAGACACCAAATTTGGAGTTCTTTTTTTTGTAAATTTGCAACGTATATGATTTGGTAAAGCGATGTAGTAATAGAAAAGCAATAAGATGTTAAAAAAAAAATACATAATTTTGTAATAATGATTAATTTAAAACCTCCTTCTGTTCTTTTTCGGTTTGTTTGAATGTTTTTTCTTTTATTTATTTTTTCATATATTGTTCTGTTAAGTGTGTCTTGTACATACATTGTGCTTTCAATAAAAAAATGTTTAGCTTCTCACACCAATTAGACAAATGTCTAGCTTGAACTATGAATTTACTAGTTGAGAATTTGAAAATAAAGATCAAAAGAAACACATGGTGGCACTTTCTATTCGTAGTATAACGGCTCTACCACTAGGTTTTCTGCGTCGAAGTGTCCGCCATCTTGGAGCGGTCGACGGACGTGATTCACAGTTTACTAAAGTGCCACAACATTGCATTCCGCAGCCATGGATGCGAAAACCATGGGGATTTATATCCACCGAAAAATAGGATGGCCTTTCGTTGTTGTCATGTGTTAGTGTAGCAAATATGTTTGTGCACACAACAATAAAAATGTCGAATTTCAGTGTCCAGGAACACATGATTCCTTTATAAGTCTTAGGGAAGCCGTAAGGATCGCCGTCGAGTCCAGCTGCTTGTAATTTCAGCAAATAGTTGAATATCTTATTTGTTTCTCTTATCCTCCTCAGTCATTTTGCTGGGTGTTTTGCCACCCAGGGGAGAATGTCACAGGTTGTGTCCCGACATGTTCACGTGGAAAACGTACAACCTACTTGCATTTAAGAAAAGATTACTGTATTATTTTCTTTATCAATTCAGTTAAGCATATGTATTTATTAACTTCACAAAACTCATCCCTTTAAGATATTTTGAGAAATGTCTCAGTGGTTTTGTGTCCACACAATAGAAGTCAATGGGAGTTTATGCTGTTTGCTTATCAACGTTCCTCAAAGTATCTTCTTTTGTGTTCAGCAAAAGAATGAAAGTCACACAGGTTTAGATTGACATGAGGGTGAATGAACGATGAAAAAACATTTGAAATCAACTGTCTATATCAATCAAAAACTCAGTTTAGCATCCTAAGGGCTCATCCTCCTTACCCTAACCATTGTGGGGAAGGGGGTGCATAATCTGGCAGGGGTGCAGTTCTTGGCATTACACCTGTCTGTTAAATTATGATGTAAGGAGGACCCTTGATGTCTCAATGACGAAGACAAGAGTATCAAAATGGTTTTTGACTACAGTGGAAAAAACAAAACTAACATAAATGTGCTCATATACACTAACAATAAACAACACATTTTTATAGCATTCATCAATTTTGTTCATGTTATTAAAAATGCATTGTTGTTGTCAAGTGTTGAACATAAAACACTGTAAATTTAAGTACATTTTAATTTCCACTGAGGATGAATTCTAAGCAACATTTTGAACCAAAATCTATATTTTTAAATATCTGTATTTAACATCTATTTATGTTAAATTCTTATTTTATCAGTAGGTTTCACAGATCTAAGAACTTGGCACATATAGGCTAGTTGACTTTGCTGAGAAGTCTTTTTCCCATTTCCTTGATTAACCTGTTTAGCTCCTTGTGTTATGTACTTATTGAAACCTTTGGTCTTTAAATAACATTCAGACATTTATTATTTGTCTAGAAGCCAGCAACTATGATCAATCTTATTGGCTAGAATGCTGGTGTGGCATTCAGGCTCAAGGTCACATCTAATACCCAGAATTCTATACAGGATGCCAACAGAAATGTTTTTCCCAGATGCATTTTGAGAAAATAGCAATCATGTCAAATGTGTTGAAGGTTGAACTTGGTGGGAGACCTAAATACTTTTTTAAAACAAACAAAATCACAAGCAAACTTAAAATGACAAAACTACTATCATATCATTAAAATGTATTATTCATCACCCTTTGGTAATTTTTCTTACTTTCCAGATTCAAAAATTTAAAGTCAATGGTTATGAATCTTTATTAAAATCGTCTGTCAATCATCTCATCATTGATCAACACAATCAACCTCTGCATACTGTGTATATTCCTTTATTTCAGCTTTTATCATTAGCAGACTGATGGGGCTGAAAAGAGTTTCCACACATTTATATCTGAGGTCAATAAGAAAACTGATAGGTCGGAGAATTTCCAGTAAAATCAAGATGATGGATTTTCCTTTTTATTAGTTTGTATAAAATACAAAGGAACTCTGTGGTCTTCATTTGCACATAAAAAAATAGTTTTGGACAAACAACAGTAATATCTTGGTATAAATGAAGTTTCTGTTAGGCTTTACAACATTACAGCACTCATACCTGACCTTTTATAGTGTAAAGTTTTGAACACAATAAAACATACTATGTAAAGGGATACTTCACCCAAAAAAGAAAATTCTGTCAGCATTTACTCACCTAAAGATATACATTTATTTGCTCTGATGAACACAGAGAAATATGTTTGGAAGAATTCTTATAACCAGACAGATTTTGCCCCCCATTGACAACCACAGAAGGAAAAAAATACTTAGACCGGTTTCACTCTTATTTCGTCTGCAGGAGCTAAGATTTGTTCGAACTGGTCGATCTGGTGCAAATCTTTTGTGCATTTTTTTTTATTTAGAAGCATCTCATAGACATGTATAGTTTGATCACATTCCCCGACCACTGGGGCATGTTGTCACAAAGGGCCATGTATGTTTAATGACCTGTTTTATTTGGGCAAAAACAGTGGAAACATGTTTTGTTGTTTGTCATGTGTTATTTATGAGAATCTATGATTTACTGAAGCTTATGAAAAGAAAATCTCTATCTTAACTTGTTGTAACGCGGGTTCTTTGTTATTTAGATCTTTTAAGAAGCCATTACAAGCGAACCGCAAACCACAAAAGAGCAAATGCCAGGAACATCTCCTTGACTTCCTGTAAAGTAAATAAAAAAGAGCTATTCTAGAATGCAATGTTGAAATTCAGGTAGTGATCTATTAATTCAGACACGTTTAACATTGCAAGAATACCTGTGTGTAGCTCCACCTGTAGCAGGAGAAATGAAATCAGCAACACTCACCAAGTATCTTTTGTTTAAATCCATACTGAACGAATAAACCTGGTTAGTTTTGTATCCACTCAGAAAGGAACAAGAAAACCATCCTAATATCTGACACTTCTTAACAAATTATGATCTATGTTCATTACATTTATAGTTGCCTACAAAACTGGACAAAGGGCTGAAAGGTAAGGACGTGATATGAATCTTATGTGTATGTCTGTATATTAACATTGTCAGTTTTAATAATTGTAAATATTATAAAAAATAACCTTTAATAATTGAATTTATTGCTTTATAATACTGTATTTATTATCAGAGATTGATATTTTAACAATAAATATAAGATCAAAGTGTATATTAGCATGTGTAGTGTTGTTTTATGTGCAGTGTGGGTTTCTCTGATTCTTAAGCTTTTCTGAATGATATTATAAATGTATTTGTAAGTATTGCTGCTTATGAAATGCAAGATTAATGTTCGGAGTTTAACGTTCATAGTGTAATGTGAAACTTGTTTGAGTGTTTTGCTTCAGGCATCATAATTGTTTTTAAATGTAGATATTTCCGTGTACGGACGCTTTCAATCAGTTTCAAGAACTTCCTCATTCAAGTGTTGACACTGAGGCAGTTGAAATATAAAAAAATAGCATGTTATGTCTTGGGGTAATGTACCATGGTATGACACTGCAATAAACAAGAGGCCCATTCACATAATCACCTTGAAATATGATTCTCACTATTGGCTACTACATCAGTCTTTATTCAGAACATTTTGAAGAGTTTACTTTTATTCTAAAATATGGAAACATAAATATTCATAGAGAATATGTGACACAGCACTTCTGAATGGAAGTCTTTATTGAGACAAGAAATACAAAAAGTTAGATTTAGTTTGAACTGTAGAGTAATTATAATAATATAAAAGTATATTTAAAAAGGTGTTCCAAAAGGTTCTTTGCAGTGATGTCATCAACCATTCAAAAAAGATTCTTCATACACTCTAAAAATCCGTAAAAATAGGAAACAATATACTCTATTAATATGAAGGAATTGGTCATATTCATTTTTACAGTTTTTTTAACTTTTATAGTTTGTAGAGCATTAAATTAATGCTACATTTTAGTATTAACGGAAATGTCAGTAAAATAAAGAGAAAATGTCCTGGTCATTTTCTACCAGGTCCATATCCGTATTTTACGGGATTTTTTGCAGTGTAGGGAAAAGGGAATAGGGGTAAAGACTATAAAAAGTAACACATTATTCTTATAAAACCTTTCAGTAAATTCTTCTTAAAATATTAACCTACAGGTCAACAAAAAAACTTTATTTATTAGGTAATTTTTGTCACTACCATGCTTATTCTCTATGAATATTTTTTCACATTTTAGAATAATAGTAAACTAATGTAACTATTGCACACAAGTAACTGTGGATATTATGTTATAGTATATAGTAATGCAATTTCATATCTCAGATAATACGTTTCCAACTGTGCCGGGCTCTTATTCGGTGCATTTTCATTATAACAATTTTTTACAATTGCTATGACCATGTTTTCAGTTCACCTAACAAGTTTCCTAAACTCTTAACACAGCAACACAGCTAAAACACACACAGTAAAAATTAAAGGTTCTTTGAGGAACCTTTTGAGGTTCTTGACATCACCACACCGGCGGAACCCTCGGGGGGAACTCAAGGCACTGTTTCAAGAAGGCCAGTTCTCCGAGGATCCCTTAAGGCTTCTTGAGGAACCCTTTTATTAGAATGGTCTGGAACCGCCTCGGGTGCTTCAAGGAATCTTTTCACAGTTTATTCTATTCACTTTTTGTTTACTCCTGTAGTGTGTTGTTCTGCTGTATTGCTATTCACAAGATTTTAATAGGCAGAAAAAATAAGATAGAAACCAAATACAAAACAAACAGTTTATTGATAAACAAAAACTTTTACATTGAATAAATATTCACTCAATAGTCAGTATTGTACATCACAATTCTAAATTCATAAAATCACATGTGTAGTTAATATTGTGTTGGTGATATTGGTATTAAATAAAAGTTTTCATCTTGACAAAACTGTAGCCACATAATTTGACATAACTTATATTTATATAATATTTCAGGTACTTCAAAAATGTACAATTGTGAAAGAAAGTTCAAACTGAAATTTAACACAATATACAATGCGTTCAGTAATATTTTCAATGGACACTGATCATATTTACATGTGACATTTGACATAATTGATAAGACTGAAGATAACTTGATGCTCTGGTTCTGAAAGTCCAGCAAAAAGTCATTTCTTATATAGCAATGCCTACACCCATGGTCGTGTTGCCAGCGAGCAAATCCTTCCTAGCAGGAAAAACGCATTGCTGTCTTCTCCAAATGGGTTTCCTTACCAGGTGGTGTATGGATCGAAGTAGTCAAAATTATTGTTGTTGCAAAGCCACTTTACAGTACATATAAAGCAGATATGACAAAAAGAGAATGTGAGCTGAGCCTGTTGGCCTTTGGTGTCTCAGGCGTTGGAATGATGAGCATCGGGTGGGCTGGAGGTGGGTGTGTTTGCCTTGGGTGTCCTCGAGAAAAAGACATGGAGACAAAAAGTGGGATTAAGATAACATCTCACAAAACATTACATTTAGCACATTACAAATTGGTTTAGAATGGTAACAATAAACAACATATTACAAAGCTTTTCTGTAGCTCAGTGGTAAGAGCATTGTGTTAACAACGCAAGGTTGTGGGTTCAATCCCAGGGGATTGCAAATACCTATGTAAAATGTATAGGATAAAGCTATGTAAGTCGCATTGGATAAAAGCGTCTGCTAAATGTAATGTAAATGTAAAACGCTTGGTATTTTAGAGCAATCCTTTGGTCCATGGTTAAAAGGTATATGGCAATAGCTGTAATAATCCAATTTTAAACAATATTCAGATTTCTTTCATTGCCAATGAATATTTATACATGTGCAAATACACTCACTTAAGGGATTATTAGGAACACCATACTAATACTGTGTTTGATCCCCTTTCGCCTTCAGAACTGCCTTAATTCTACGTGGCATTGATTCAACAAGGTGCTGAAAGCATTCTTTAGAAATGTTGGCCCATATTGATAGGATAGCATCTTGCAGTTGATGGAGATTTGTGGGATGCACAAAGCTCCCGTTCCACCACATCCCAAAGATGCTCTATTGGGTTGAGATCTGGTGACTGTGGGGGCCATTTTAGTACAGTGAACTCATTGTCATGTTCAAGAAACCAATTTGAAATGATTCGAGCTTTGTGACATGGTGCATTATCCTGCTGGAAGTAGCCATCAGAGGATGGGTACATGGTGGTCATAAAGGGATGGACATGGTCAAAAAACAATGCTCAGGTAGGCCGTGGGATTTAAACGATGCCCAATTGGCACTAAGGGGCCTAAAGTGTGCCAAGAAAACATCCCCCACACCATTACACCACCACCATAATTGCATTAATGAGAAATTGAACAGGTGTTCCTAATAATCCTTTAGGTGAGTGTATAACATATAACACAATAAAAATTCATAAAGTGCAATATAATAGGATAATAAATATTATCCTTACATTTTTTGCTGCTCAACTGGAAAATATAGAAAATTCTGGGGAGAAAAGATGTAACTGAACTGAAAATGATAAAAATATTAAGTAACTTACATTACAGAAAATGTATGTATCATGGTTGAGGAAACGATTTAACACATACAACAATTAGTTAATAAATAAATCGCTACATTTACTAAAAGTGAACATTATAGCTAAAAGTGACTAAAAGTCATTGTTTGTGATTTAACTATATTAAATTTAGCCCAACAAGCTTCATTAAATTCGTTAGCATCTTGGATAAAACATGCGCTGTCTACACTGTGTAGTGCTAAATAAACTGTTAAAACTGCCACAAATAGACATGTCAGAGTAAAGGCCTACATAAATATAAAGAGTATACAGTTAGAAAGCACAACAACAATGTTAACATTTTTCAACAGATTTCTGTGACGTATGATCTACGTCTTGCAAAAAAATTGTCACATTTTTTCATTCAAAAATGCTGTCTTGTACAAGAGAGATTCTCCAGGAAACACTTACATGTTTACAGATCTAACAATAACCTTTTTTTATTGAGTTCCAAAAAATGTTATCATGATCAAATTGATACGGATTTGGAAATCCCATGTTTTGCTATCCAGGATCAGCTGATCCACTTTACTTTTATGCCTGTTTTTTCAAGGAACATTGAAAAAACAATTTCAGGATTACCAAATCTATATCTATATACGTTTCCAACTGTGCCGGGCTTTTATTGGGTGCATTTTCAGTATCACAATTTTTTACAATTGCTATGACCATGTTTTCACTTCCCCTAACAAGTTTCCTAAACTCTTAACACATCAACACACCTTAAACACACACAGTGAAAATTAAATCCTGTTTACCAGAGCCTTAAACGGAACCAACAGTGTAGCCTACTGGCTTAGTAGAGAACAACAGAAAGGCAAAATACCGGTTGCCACAAACAGCCATTGCTTGTTTTAATTGTGAGAAACAGAAATACTGTAATAAACAGATACATTTTACATTCCTTATTTTGCTATGTTAAATAACAAAAACATTGTGTTGTAAAAATACAAGACAATACACTGTGTCTACCAAAACACTAAAACATGTGCTCTATTTTGTTATGTTAAATAACAAAACAAAAACAATACTATCCAATAGTCAAAAATCATTCACAGGACAGATACCACCTATTTCCATCCATGCCTTTAGATGTATCTCCGTCTGCAGTTTTTTCTGCTGGAGTTGGGTAAGCATGATTTGTTCTTTACCCAGTTCAATTTATACTTTTGCTTTTAGGTTTCCCGTTTCAGAAGCGACTCATAGCTGTCACCATCCTGGTTTGTAGGAACGTTATATGATGTATATATCATCAGTAAACATTGATTTTGTGATCATTCACTTAAAAATAACCTCTCTGATGTTATTTGGTTTGAAAAATCACAACTGAATCCATCCTTCTGATGGAATCAGGATAATCCTGTTTTTAATCAAATAGATCCCAAACCGAGTTTAAAGTTTTGAAAAACTCACAGGGCAGGTTTGGTCTAGATCACATGTAAAATCGCATAACATGATCTGATCTTAGTTAGGAATCCCTCGTTTATTTTTGAAAAACCCATTTCCTAGATTTGATCCAATCTGCCATCCGAAATCCCACTGGATTACTTTTGAAAAACTGGGCCCAGAACTTCAGAAGTGAATACGGGGTTATTCAAGAATCTTATCAGTTCCTGGAAGAACCACAGAACTATAGATGGTTCCAATAACCCTATAATGAGAAAAATATAGTTTAAGGTTCTTTGAGTACACAACAGGATATTTAAGGCACCTCTTGTTTTTACAGTGCATAATTGGCAAAACTGTTCATTTCATGCTCAAAATCACACATTGTAAAATAACTCCAACCCTCATTTTAAAATACAACACAATACACTGTGTCTACCAAAACACTAAAACATGTTCTCTACTGACAGAAACATTGAGTCAATGATATCACAATGTCATAAAAAACACTTACATTAGATGGAATAACAGGAACAGCATTATTTTATGTGTCATGTCTGCCCTTATACAATATCCTACCTGTTGATTTCTCGAAAAATCTGGACTATAAATGCGCCATAGCTGAGATTTGTCTGTTTTCCTTCACCAGCCTCTCTGTATCATATGACAGGATCTGTGGTCTGTGGACCCCAGGGGGCCTCCAGAAGGTTAAGTGTTTATCTGCTTATTTTGCTACATGCAAATTTTCAGAATTGTGTATACAGTATTTGTTGTTTCTAGTAAATATTTGCTTTTTTTTTCACAGTCAACGTGAAAGTTATGTATACAGTACAACTACATATTGAAATGTCTCTTCAGGGTTATATACCTCCAACAATATTTGTAAGTTTGGAAACAATATGTTGTCTTTATACTGTAATGTCAAATCCGCTGTTTATCTAATACAATTTAAATGTTTTATTGCACATGATAGATATATATATTTTAGGAAGGGGTCCCTCACAAAAGGTTCATCTGTTTTGTCCCTCACTTCACAGGTGTATGATAGAAGGCGTGAATATAGACTACGGTTGTGATTTCTTTATTTGCTTAACTTCAATTTGCGTTTTATCATTAGCAATAGAGTAAAATATGTATTTGTATTGTTATTATTGTACAAAACTGTAATTTCAAGTTATCGATATCAAATAAATAAACAGATAGATTAATAAATAAATAAAATAGAAGTTGCCAAATGATATAATTTGGTCTACAAAATCATTTAAAACCTGGCCATTTTATGTTACAGTTTTTTAAAATTGTTACGACATTTTTTCCAATTATTTTAAACAATTTTTCTAAACTCTCAACACCGTTATCACAACATCTGTCTGTGTAGGCAATACAATTGACACATTTCTTTTTGCTTGGACACAAAATAAATATTTTTTACTCAAATTAAAAATGCTTCAACTTCTTAAACAGACAAGCTCAGCTCGACCAAAACAAAGTCTTTTTGCCGCCAAATTTATGAATGCTTTCCCACAGTACGTCAGAACAGATAACATCACATTGTTAACATAACTTATATGCTTACGTCAAAGTGAACAGCTGTTCATATTGTGAAATACAGCACAAACACATCATCTGTATTTTACTCTATTGCTAACGATAAAAAGCAAATTGAAGTTAAGCAAATATATTAATCACAGCCGTAGTCTATATTTAAGCCTTCTATCATACACATGTGAAGTGGGAGACAGAACAGATGAACCTTTTGTGAAGGACCCCCTTCCTAAAATACATATCCATCTATCATTTAACATTATATTTGCAGTGAAACATTTCATTTTTTTTAGATAAACAGTGAATGTGATATTAAAGTATAAAGACAACATATTGTTTCCAAACTTACAAATATTGTTGGAGGTATATAACCCTGAAGAGACATTTCAATTTGTAGTTGTACTGTAATACGTAACTTAAAATTTGAGTGCGGAAAAGAAAGTACATATCTACTAGAAAATATTCGAATAAAAACAATTCTGAAAATGTTGCATGTGGCAAAAAAGCAGATAAACACTAAACCTTCTGGAGGCCGCTGGGGATCCACGGACCCCAGATTGAAAATCCCTGTCATTAAGCATGGGCTACCATACAGAGAGGCTGGTGAAGGAATACAGACAAATCTCAGCTGGGACACAGTGGCTTTTATTTTCCAGATTTTTCGAGACACCAACAGGTAGGATATTGTATAAGGGCAGACATGACACATATAAGATAATGCCGTTTCTGTTATTCCATCTGATGTAAGTGTTTTTTATGACATTGTGATATCATTGACTCAATGTTTCTGTCAGTAGAGAACATGTTTTAGTGTTTTGGTAGACACAGTGTATTGTGTTGTATTTTAAAACGAGTGTTGGAGTTATTTTACAATGTGTGATTTTGAGCATGAAATGAACAGCTTTGCCAATTATGTGTTTTAGATGTGTTGCTGTGTTAAGAGTGTAGGAAAATTGTTAGGTGAACTGAAAAAATGGTCATGGCAATTGTTAAAAAACCCCGTAAAATAATCATGTTTCTCTTATTCCATCTGATGTAAGTGTTTTTTTTTTGACATTGTGATATGATTGACTGAATGTTCCTGTCAGTAGAACACGTGTTAGTGTTTTGGTCAATTCATTTTGCATGGAGTTAAGTTTGCAATGTGTGATTTTGAGCATGAAACGAAAAGTTTTCCCAATTATGTGTTTTAGGTGTGTTGCATTTTTTTGCTGAAAAAATGGTCATAGCAATTGTAAAAAACTGTAAAATGAAGAGAAAAACGTATGTTAGTGTCCCTAAACCTTTGACCGCCAGTTTATATGGTAGATGGTTTTACTGTGTTCACTTGTTTAACTGTATAGAAATAAAACGATACTGAAAATTTTCTGCAACCAACATACACAACAACTGCCATAGAGACAACACACCTTTGTGCTTTTATCTCTTGACCCTTATTGATACTGAGATAAAGCTCTCGTGACAACTGGTCTTGTTATGTTATTGAGTCTCACACAACATTTCTAAATTATGGGATGGGAAAAACAGAGGTGGTTCATGGCAAATACACATTAACACATTTTTATATAGACATGAATAATGTATACAATAAGGTGCAAAAGTCATGGGAACGCATGATCCCAATCAAACATTTCAGGATATTATACATTACTAAAACTAACATTGAAATCTTTCACTTTTTCACTTTTTCAACTTGTTAGCCGGAAATCATCAGGGATGTGAAAAAAGCACGGCAGGGCCAATTGTGGGTAAAGTTTCAGCTTATTTCACTTCATGGCATAGACATTTGCTTATGTGCTTGGTCACATCCAAAGTGACATTCTTGGAGTAACGTTAATGCAATGTAATTAAGTGGTAGCTTTCAAAATACGATTATGAAACAGACAGACATCTCTTCACACTCCATGCACTGTACAATAGGTTATTTAAGAAATGTCTATTTGAAGTAGTCCAGTTCCTCTTAACACATGATGGTGCATACAGTACGTCTTATATGAGAAACTAGTTTGACCTATTTGTTTTGTACAATTTCCAAATCTAGGGAAGTCTCTGAAATTACCAATTTGTTTTTTTATCTGCATAGACCCTTCCTCTTCTACACATAATCACAGCTAAAACACAAACTGGTGACAAAACTTTCACTGTATATTTACAGGAACAAAGGAGACATAAAGAAAAATGGCCTCGGTGGTTCTACTGATTTTCATAGGTAAATATCAATGCAACATTTCCTTCTTATGTAAAAAATAATGCATAATGCGCAGAAACATGTTAAAACTCATAAGAACTAAATGTCTTTCATCAGGATTTCTGGGGCCAACGTGTGTTAATCTAAATAATGAGTTTCAATCAGGTAAAAGAAACAAGTATTTTGTACCCTCAGTGAGATAGAAGGGAAGTGCTATCATGAAAAATATACCAATTTAATTACTTATACAGTATGTATTGTTACCTCTTTTCTCCTTAGCATCATCAACAGTTTCACCACATAACACGTCCTTATTGGACAAAACTGATACGGTCAAGACTCAAATGATTGTAAGGCCATGCATGCTTTAAAGACTTCATGTGACTTCATCTTTTGTGTTTTTGTTCTCATCATCGGTTTAGAAGTTGCCTATGTTAATTGTTCTAACAACTTTGAAATTAGTGTGGAAAATAAAAATAAGCAACGAAACAACTGTAACTGTGCCGTAACCGTATTTATGGAATATGATATATTGTGTATTGTTTTATGTGATCTTTGAAATCGATATGTCTTTCTATAGAACCGCGTGGTGCAGTTGTGGCCTGCTGCTAATCGTACAGAGATCAAAACTTTCCGGTAAGCAGGAAAATAACTCATCTAAATATAGACCTTTTTGTTGTTTTATATAATCACAACAATATGCTTAAAATAATAATTATATATTATATTACATTTAATTAAATGAAATTATATTTTATCATATATTACATTGGTATGCATATATCTTTCATATGATATATTATTTATGTATTTATTTATATAAAAAAAAATATCACAAAAATAAAAATAGATGTATGCTGTAAATTATAGTCTTAATGTACACATCCTATAAAATTATTAAACATTTGCTTTCTCTTTAATGAAATATATAACAGAATATGAAACATTGTAAACATAAGAATATATCTTTATGATAATATGTAATCATTAGAAGCGATTCATTTCCAGTCTCTGACTTTTTATAATCTTGTTTTAATGTCTTGTTTAAAGACATGATATTCTGTCAATTTATGATCAGTTCACAGTTTTTCAAATTTCTTCAGCCAGTGTTTTCAGTTTTTACATTTATATTTATGCATTTAGCAGATGCTTTTATCCAAAGTGACTTGTATTGTATTGTATTATACATTTTTGATTATGACAATGTGAAATCCCCTGGGCTCAAACCCATGCCCTTGTCATTGCAAGTGCCATTTTCTAACCACTGAGCCAAAGGAAAGCTTTTCTTACCCTTCAGAAAAGGCCAAATCCATTCAGCAGCTTAGTTTTCAGACTTAACAAAGTGGGGAAATCAGTATAGAAGATTAGAAAAAAAGAAACGTTAAATGGGGTTTAGTTTGACTTTTTTATTTTTTAATTAAAATTTGAAATAAAATAAAATACAATAAATCACATATAATATCATATTGTATCATTTAATATGAATTAATATTTCAGGAAGGGGCCACTTATTATTTCGAGACGATACTGGTATCCCTCTTTAGTAATAGGTGAGAAATAATTTTTAACACATTCTTAAACTCGTATTGCTATTGTTTGTAGTTTTATATGTATGCTCATGTCATTTCTCTTCGCAGGTCTTAAAAAACCACAACCCACATCAAGTGCATTTACCACGGCCACGACCCCAACAGTCCTAAATACAACACAGTCTTTCACCAGTAATTTGCCTCCTTCTACTTTACAAACAATCAGAGAAACAACCACATCAGAACCACCAACATCCAACACAACAAAGACCACAATTTCAACACAACCAAACCTCATCATTCAAACAAGCACAACCAATGAGAAACCTACCTCAAGATCAATATCAGCAGTGCCACCAACAAACACAGCTTCAAGCACAACAAATATGCAACAAGAAACAATCAACCCAACACAGCCAAACATCACAACACATTCTATACTTTCAACAGACTACTCGATACAACAAACAACAACAGCAACTCCTTTAGTGACATCTATGTCATCAACCAGGACCACACTAGCAACTACATTAAGAGAGCCAATAAACAACACAACCAAGCACAAGACCACTAGAAATGAACTCACAACAGCATCACAGGTTACTGCAGAATCTGTGGGTATGGAGACGAGTGTACAGAAAACCATTGCAGTTTCATCTACAAATTTGCCAACTACACCAGGAACAGGAGACGGTTTTCAAGAGTTCAAGACAACAATAACACCTGCAGGTACAGCAGCTAAAAAAACACGCAGTCCAACAACACCGCTTTCCTTATCAAATACATTAGGCTCCACAGTGACACCAGGAACAACAAAAATGGCAACAACTGCAAGTCCAAATACAGGTTTGCCAAAATATGCTATAGTTGAATTTTTACGAGTTACAATATGAAAATGAAATTTGAAATTGTTGGTTTGTAGTATGAATATAACCAGTCTTATAGAACTGGTGTGCTCTAAAAACAGATTTTGAATCAAAATGGTTAATTTACAATTAATGTAACATTCACGCCACCAGGTGTCAGGATAAGACTATTGTCATGATGGCAAGAATTGTTGGCTCAGCTTTCAAGTGGTTGTAATATTGGCACACAGTGTTTTCTTGTCGTAAATAAGGATTGTTTTAAAACAGGTTTCACAAAGAGTTCTATCACCCCACCCATACAGTATAGTTGGGTCGAATAGCTAGCCGGGTTGTCACGTTGAATCCCTTAAACAAGCAGATTGTATTTGATCATTACACAAAGCCAGTGCTGGGGAGTCAACCTGCAAATGACAAACATAGTTAAATAGAAAGAAAAGTGGGATTATTACATTATAAAGACCTGCCAGTTGACTATGACTGCTTTATTGTTAAACAAATGAAAATAGGCTGCTCAATTTTAATTTGAGGTCATGGCAACAGTTCACCATACTAGAAGTGTGGGAGCAACAGAGGCAGGGACAACTATTCAGCACAATATCTGTTTTTGCGTCACAAATTGAAAGCAATGCTTATTTTTCATTCCTTTTTAAATCATGTTGAGTAATTCACTAACATTCCAGAACTATCATGCTGCTTCTTTATATAGACACTGTCAAAAGGACAACTCCGAAGGTTGCAACCGAAACAGTGATGAAAACTGGTAACAGCACAAACCCCCCCGAAGAACCTACCACGACCATTGGAACTTCTAAAGTGAAAACTACAAAAAAACTGCCTAATGAAACGACAGTGTCTACGTCAGAAACAGCATCCAGTGGTGTTTTTACAACTGCAGATTCAACTACGTCAAGATCATCAGGAATGACATCAACACTGGCAGCAGCTGTATCAGAGACAAGCACAACAGCAAATGTTAGAAATGTACAGGAGACAACTGCAGTCAAGACCACACCCATCTCTTCTGCAACAACAGACATAAGAACTATGACAACGGGCCTTGCAAAACATGCTACTGTATCTGAAGGCATAACGTTGGTACCAGAAATAACTGAAGCTACAACTGAGTCCTCACAAGCAAAAACTGAATCTGGAACACAAGCGAAGCCAGTAACAGTGGCTCATACTTTAGGGAGCGCGACCACTGTCATTGGAGTAACACAAGAACCTGCAACACAAATAAATTCTGAATCTGCAACAGTAAATGTAAGGACAATGACAACAGAACAAGCAAAGTTAGCTACTGTACATAATGATTTAGAAACACCTGAAGTTACAACCGAGTCCTCAAAGGCAAAATCTACAACCATTATATCAAAGGCAGTAACAATAGATCATACCTTAGAGGGATCGACCAATGTCATCAGAGTTACGCTAGAGTCTACAAAACAAGCAGATCCAGGGACAGCTTCAACAACACATAGTACGTTGAAATCTAACACAGCACAATCATCAAATGCACCAACCATAGCATCTGAATCAGGGACAAGAACATCAACAAAGGTGATAGATAAACCAGAAGTGATTACATCCAAGATTACGTCAGCTCAGGGTTCATCCTCTGTGATAAATTCTGAATCTGCAACAGTGGATATAAGGACAAAAACAACAGGCACTTTACCTGAAGATTTCACCTTGGTACAGGAAACAACAAAGCCTGTAACAATGGCCCCTACTTTGGAGGGACCAACCACTGTCATCAGGGTAACACAATTGGATGCAAGTACAGCTTCAACAACACATCCTACATTGAAATCTAATACAGCACAGTCCTCAAATTTAACAACTAGAGAAACTGAATCAGGGACAAGCACATCAACAGCTGTTATGAATGAATCAGAAGCAATTAGAACCAAGACTACACCAGTTGAATATACAAACTCTGTTTTCAAATCTACAACCGAAGGTACAAGGACAACAACAACAGGCTTAGTTAAGAGTGCTACAGTACCCAAAGCCTCAACCTTGGTAATAGAAACATCTCGAGTTACAATGGAACCTCCACTTGACCAAACTGCAACAGTGACATCAAAGCCAGTCACAGTGGCTCATACCTTAACACCAAACACTGTCATCAGAGCAACACAAACTGATTTAAGTTCTGCTTCAAAAATTCATACGACATTGAAAGAATCTAACACAGCAAAAGCACCAGGCACAAGCTCAGGAACAACTGTTATGAATGAACAAGAAACAAGTACAACCAAGACTTTGGCTCAGGGTTCATCCTCTGTGATAAATTCTGAATCTGCCACAGTAGATATAAGGACAACAGCAACAAACACTTTACCTGAAGATTTAACGTTGGTAGCAGAAACACCTGAATTTACAACTGAGTCCTCACCAGCCAAAACTGAATCTAAAACATTAATTTCAGTGACCCCAGTAACAGTGGCTCATACTTTAGATGGATCGACCACTGTGATCAGAGTAACACAAGAGCCATTAACACTGGCTGATTCAAATTCTGCTCCAACAGCCCATAGTACACTGGATGAATCCAACACAGCTAAAACAAATGCACCAGGTACAAGCACAGAAACAGCTGTTATAAATGAACAAGAAACAAGTACAACCAAGATGACATCAGCTCAGGGTTCATCCTCTATAAAACATTATGAATCTGCAACAGTAGATATTAAGACAATGACAACAGGTCAAGCAGAGGTGGCTACTTTACCTGAAGCCACTTTAACCTTGGTACCAGAAACATCTCAAGTTACAACTGAGTCATCACCAGCCAAAACAGAATCTACAACAGTTAAATCAAAACAAGTAACGGTGGCTCATACTTTAGAGGGATCGACCACTGTCATCAGAGTAACACAAGAACCTGGAACACAAGCTGAGGCAGGTACTGCTTCAACAACACATACAACGTTGAACAAATCTAATATAGATGACTCAATAAATGCAACCACTACATTGACTGGATCAAGCACAACAACAACTTTTATAAATGAACCAGAAATAACTGCAACCAAAACTACATTAGCTCAGGATTCAAAATCTGTGATAAATTCTGCAATAGCAGAAGCAAGAACGACAACAACAACAGGCTTAGCAAAGCTTGCTACTGTACCTGAAGCCTTAACCTTGGTACTACAAACCTTTAATGTTACAATTGAACCTTCACCACCTAAAACTAAATCTACAACACAAGATGTAGGTGCAGACATTGCTTCAACGGCACATTCAACAAATAAAGAAAGATCAAGTACAGCCAAAACAAACGCACCAAATACAGCAAATGCACAAGGCACAGCGGCAACTGTTATAAATGACCAAGTTACAAGTATAACCAAGATTACATCAGCTGAGGGATTAGTCTTAGTAATAAAATCTACAGCAGAAGTTACAAAGACAACAACAACCGGCTCTTCAAAGCTTGCTACTGAATCTAAATCTTCAACCTTGGTACCACAAACTTCTCGAGTTACAATGGAACCTTCACCAGCAAAAACTCAATCTGCAATAGTTACTTCTAAGCCAGTTACAGAAGCTCAGACGTTTGAGGAACCCACCAGGGCCATCAGAGTAACACAAGAACATGGAACACAAGATGATGCAAGTACTGCTTTAAGCGCACACACTATAATGGAAAAATCCAACACATCATCAAATGCACACAATACAGTAAATGCACCAGGGACAAGTACAGCAACAACTGCTATAAATCAACCAGAAGCAAGTACAACAAAGACTACATCACCTGAGAGTTCATCCTCTGTAATAAAATCTACAACAGAAGTTACAAAGACAACAACAACCGGCTCTTCAAAGCTTGCTACTGAATCTAAATCTTCATCCTTGGAACCACAAACTTCTCGAGTTACAATGAAACCTTCAACAGCAAAAACTCAATCTGCCATAATTACTTCAAAGCCAGTAACAGAAGGTCAGACTTTTAAGGAACCCACCAGTGCCATCAGAGTAACACAAGAACATGGAACACAAGATGATGCAAGTACTGCTTTAAGCGCACACACTACAATGGAACCTTCACCAGCAAAAACCCAATCTGTAATAGTTACTTCAAAGCCAGTAACAGAGGCTCAGACTTTTGAGGGACCCACCAGTGCAATCAGAGTAACACAAGATGATGCAAGTACTGCTTTAAGCGCGCACACTACAATGGAAAAATCCAACACATCACCAAATGCACCCAATACAGTAAATTCACCAGGGACAAGCAATGCAACAACTCCTATTAATCGACCAGAAGCAAGTACAACCAAGACTATGTCAACTCAGGATTCATCTTCTGTAAATAAATCTTCAACAGAAGTTACAAAAACAACAGGCTTAGCCAAGAATGACACTGAATCTAAAGGTTCAACCTTAGTACCAACGGAACCTTCACCAGCCAAAACTCAATCTACAGCACAAGTTTCAATAATGCCCATAACAGTGGCTCATACCTTAGAAGGAGCGACAACAAACGCAACCACAACAGCACCACCAGTAGCATTTCCAACAGTACCTAAGTTTGCATCACCAACTTCACAAACATTAAAATCAACTGAAAACACAACCACATATACAAGAACCACTACTAAATCTCCAACAATAAAGTCCACAAATGCTTCAAGAAACGCATCTGTGGCACATAGTACACCAGCACAACCACACAGACACGAACCAACTTCATTGAAACCCCCAACATCAACAGCAGCAATGTCTGTTGCAACTGAGTTACCTACTCATAAACCAGTCCTGAACGAGGGAAGCATAGAGTTACAATTCAGTCTCAACGAAACTTTCAACATAATGTATAGTGACAGAACGACCGCCGATTTCCTCTCCTTGGCCACTAAAGTGGTTATTGCGGTAAGCCTTTCTTGTCACATAAATGATCAATCAGAGCAACGAAAAAACTTGTCACATGAGCTGTGTCATGGAATGTTTTCAATTACTTATTTGTTATGCAAATAAGTAATAGGCTAAACTATGGCACTGATCACATCCACTGTGCTTTTTCTCAAACTGTAAATAAAAAGGCAATATTGGCCTCCCCAAAAGAAATACATGAAAAAAAATCACAATGTCAGTATCTTTTGAAAACATATTACGTTTATAGAACTGTTATTTCGTTTTTATTGTTGCAAAAGCAATATTTAATCATAAATGTAATAAATTATCTTGTTGTTCATCACATGCAGATAAACAAACTGTACAGGGGGGAATATAAAGAATTCAAGCGGTCAAGAGTCAACAGCTTCTCGTAAGTATAAAACGGTGATTAAGTGATCATAACCCTGATGATTACGATGACTACATTCTAAGTACATTATGACAGTACATGAAAATGATTCCTCTATGTTGTACAGAAAGGGATCCATTAAAGTTGATATGACGCTGGTCTTTGAGAACACCTCCGTGGTCCCAAGCACAGATAATGTAGAAAATGTTCTATTCAATGCTGTTACGATCACTGGCAACCGCCTGAACATCATCAATGAAACTATCAAAGCAGGTGAGTTTGGAAACTGCATTTTGATGTTTAGTTTTTCATCATTTTCGTTTTTCATCTGTTTTGATTCTAATATTTCAATTCCACTGCATATAGTTCCGACTAAAACAGATGCCCTAACCACAATTAATCAGGCGAAAACGGCAACTGTACAACAAACAACTGTGAAAACGAACACAGGTGCACAGTATAGTATGCAGTATATTAACTGGTGATTCAGATAAGCCCTGACCTTTTCTATATTATTATTAATAATATATTCTTTCCTTAACTTTTTAGGATACACAAACACCTCTTCTGCATCTGCATGGATTCTTCACTTTTCAATATTGGCTGCAACTGCCATCATAACAGTTTTTGTCACTCGGGCTGTTGTTTAATTTATTTAAATGACAATGAGCACTGCACAAGCTGAACAAAGAGGTCTTATAGAAGAGAAAGATCAATACCACGAACCATAAATACTGAAATTAAAAATAGAAAATTGATCAACTTTTCCTGTTGTGAAAACTGTACACTCACAAGTACATTTGTATATTTAAGCATCATCATCCCAAGGATAGGCAAAGTTCTGGAATGAAGCACTAGATGGCACAGTCTAAACCAATCTGACATAATAACTTTACCACAGCCAAGGAACTTGCTTCTCAATGTTTAAATCTTGGTCAGTGATTAAATCTTGGTCAATGATTGTCATAGCATTGCAGTGCGCTTCAGAAACTCTCCTCCTTGCCCAGCTCCACAAGTATAGATTTGCTAAGGGGATCATGCACGCTATACAGGGGTTATTCATAAAGGTTATATGTGCAGCAGCAGCATTCCTTACATACACACAGCAGCATGTTGTTGATTTATTGGCAGTAGCAAGTCTCTGTCAATGCTACGCCGCAATAGCTGCATCAGCATCAGTAGCAGCAGAAGCAGCATCAGCAGCAGCAGCAGCGTAGCAGATCTATTCCGCCAAGACCAAATCCGCACCACCGTGCTAATACCTCCGACAGTTGTCATGACAGAACTAATAATCTTGTGTTTAAAAATCTTATCAATGCACTTCCAGGTTATGGGCAAGTTGCTCAACCAATAAATAAATAAAAAATGTTAAGCACTTATATGAGAATATTTAACTCAGAAATAAATTTCTTGAATCATGTTTTATTTTTGTTTTCATAATTATACCAATAATTTCATAATAATTCTTTTCGAAAATGGAAAAATATGCTACATAACAAAAAATAAGTAAAGAAATTGTGAAAATGTAGGCTTGTCTGAATTTTTATAATCATACTGAAAAATCTTTAAATTCTGTAACATGTTTCACTACAAAAGTAAAACTTTTCTTAATATTTTTTTTTAAGATTAATTCAACTAAATATTTAATAAAAGCAACCTAAATAAAAGCACAGAATGGGAACTATATGGGAACTCCTCTAAAAGTAACCCTGGGTGAAAATTTAAATTCACAATCACTCAAAAATGTAGAAAAATTTAAATACAGAAAGTGACCCCAAACTTTTCACTGAACATATAAATAAAAACACATCTCCAGACCTCAAAGTTCAGCCCTGAACAAGCATTACCATAGTTTGTGTCAAAGAAATATTTTTAATAGAACATTAGTTCACAAAATCAGACGGTTGTTATAAAAATCAAAATCAAAACACAAAATATTTAACACGTTGATTGTTTTATTTAATTATATATTAATTATATTAATTCTTATAACTGTTTTCAGTCTATGTCTTCTGCTTTTTGTGACTGTGGGTCGATTCTAAATAAAAAGTGAATGCATCCTCACATTAATCTGCAGAGTCTTCTTTTGTTTCTTTTTTTTTTTTTTTCAGCAGTAACTTGATAACTGATCAGTTTTCTGTTTAGCCAATGTCGATCCAATGATCATAAAAAAATGCCCATTAAGTATGAGAATAGAGCTATTAGCCTTCTCAGAATTGTTTGTTTATTCTTTTGTAGAATTAGCATTTTAAACCATTTTCTTCTATAAAATTTCTTAAGAATTTAGAAGATCTGCTCAGTTTTATAAAGCAGACAGACTGGCTAGGCTAACCGTGGATTATCCCGCTTATACCATGGTCATTTGCCAATTTGACAACATGCTTCCTAGGCGTAATGACTCAGTATCTTTCTGAATTTGACTTTAAAACATCAAAATTCTCTAAAGGTAAATATCTAACCTTAATTTGGCCATTTAACTTTGGAATAACATTTGCAGCCTTGTTTTGGATTCAGACAGACTCTATCATTTTAACTTAGTTACGTACCAAGGTAAGCCTACATCTTATGAAAAAAATCTTATGTATGACTTCTACATATTTCATTATTATCTTTCCTTATGTCTTTATATACTTCACAATTCAGTACCTTAAAAATCACTATAAAATTCGACTTAAATTAAACAGATTTCCCCTTTATTTCATAAAACACTTTAATAAGCTTTACAGACATGTTTAGGAACAGTTTCAGATTACTTTACCTATGGGTAACATACATATACAAATACATGTGCTCCTAAACCAAACAATGTGATAATTTAATTTTTAACTTAATATTTCTTCAAAGTTAATATTGACTTACTTCTTCTTATTACTGTGGTATGGATGAATGTTCAGAGTCAGTTTAAATGTTTAAACTTATCCTCATTACTTCTCCAACGCAACTCAATAAAAACAATTTATAGACATTTATCATGACATAATCATCATAATAACTATACACAGACATACAATTACACACATACAACACATAATGCTTCATAAGAATAATTCTTCAGATAACTGTTATTAAAACACATAGCAGCTCATGACATGGTGTGCGCAGTAACTTGTTAATTCGTACCGAACACTAAATAGCATGTAACGAATGCAAAAGATCAAAGATGACATGACAATATTTTGTACATATTCTGATGGTAAAATGTATGAATAGTTTTTTTGGTTTCCTCGTGTGAATGCAATATTTACTGGTGCATCACACCAGACAGCAGCAGTGATGCTAGAGCCATACACAAAACTGTGAACATACTAGAGATGACTGTAGAACTGCCATGGGAAGTAACTGTGAAAAAATGTAAAAAGTGACTTATTTTTCTTTCAAATAAAATATATATACATAAAGTTTCACACATATTTAATTTATATTTTAAATGTATTTAAATTTAAATAAATGTATATTTATTTCATACTTGTACTTATAAATATGTATTATATGTCATTACACGACAGCACTAAACACAAATCTTAAAATACTGACCTGAGCCTGAAGAGTCTGTAGCAGTGATAGATTTCTCATCAACTTTGAAGTCGAAATTGTCACCTTTAGCTGCATCAACGATGACGTTAACCACATCCCGTGCTGTAGGAACAGTGTCGAGGTCGCTGAACTCAAGTGTACCCTCCGTCACGATAGAGCCTTTACTGTGAACACATGACAAGATGGGTTCAAATATGGACAAATTGAAAAACAACAGGTCAACTGAGTTATTGACTGAAAAGGGGCATTTGCTGGTAATTTTATTACATTTTACAGTTTATTATTTGTACCCTTACCTGAATTTCCTAATAACCATTCGTAAGATGTTTGCGTAACGTTTCTTGAAAACTGTAACAAACTGTGACAGGACAAAATATTGAAGAAATAATTCCATGTAACATTTCATTATGATTTTAGTTCAATAATTATTTCAAATTGGACAGATCCATTTTTGCTAAATAAATATGTTTACCTGAGTGGTGATATTGTTTGTCAGATTTTTAGCCTCAGGTGAGGACAGGTTGGACAAGGCATCAGTGAATGTTTTATCAATAATGCTAAATGTAACATTAATCTGTGATGTGTTGAAAAGGGGTGTAGCTGTAGAATAAAGAGAACATGAAACACAACACTTTAGTATGTCATTGATAAGTATTCTTCGAGTGCAGTATTTTAACAAAGTTTTTTTTCAGAATGTAGACTCTTCACATGCAAAACGCCCAAAAATAAACTCTTAATACAATGACAGCACTAAACACAAATCTTTAAATACTGACCTGAGCCTGAAGAGTCTGAAGCAGAGACAGTGTTCTTATCAATCGATAAGTTGAAACTGTTAGCTTTAGCTGCGTCAATGATGACGTTAACCACATCCTGTGCTTTAGGAACAGTGCCGTTGTCGCTGAACTCAAGTGCACCATCCGTCACGATAGAGCCATTACTGTGAACACATGACAAGATGGGTTCAAATATGAACTAAATAAAAACAACTGGTCAACTAAACTATTGACTGAAATGGACATTCTCTTGCAATTTTATTACATTTTACAGTTTATTATTTGTAGCCTTACCTGAATGTCCTAATAACCATTCGTAAGATGTTTGCGTAACGTCTCTTGAAAACTGTAACAAACTGTGAATGCACAAAATATTTAAGAAATAATTTGATGCAAATATTTCATTATGATTTTACTTCAACAAATTATTTCTAATTTGACTTTTGCTAAATAAATATGTTTACCTGAGTGGTGATTTTGTTTGTCAGATTTATGGCCTCAGGTGAGGACATGTTGGACAAGGCAACAGTGAAGGTATCATTAATGCTAAATCTAACATTAATCTGTGACGTTTTGGTAGGGGGTGTCACTGTAGAATAAAGAGAACACGAAACACAACACATTAACATTGTCATTGATAAGTATTCTTTGAGTGCAGTATTTTGACAAAGAATTAATTCTGAATGTAGACTCTTTAATAAAGGCAGACCAGAAAAATAACCTCTTAATACTATTTTTTTTTCACACAAAGACTTCTAGTACAGTGCAAGTTTGAATGTTTATTTAATCGAATGACCTATATGCCATGTTTGTATCATGACTAATCAGATGAGGGCTGCAGGAAATGATGTAATAACAGCACAGTAACTAGACCAGGTCAAAGCCATTTATGGGTTGATTTGACTGACGCATGAGCTTAAAAATGTGTCCATGTCTGTGAAATCCAGGCTAAATTCTCATAATGATGAGATTAGGAACGTCAATATATGATATCAAGATTATATTTTCACAGAATTGTCTTTACGGTATGTAAAGATATCATGTACATAAAAAGTAAATCACAACAAAAGAGTTTAGCAGGGTTTTCACTTCATCAGTATTTTATAATCTATACATGAGTGTCTGAAATGATCAACATTTCATATTTTGAATGTTTTAAAGCAGCCTGTAAAAAATGAAGGAATTTAAACAAGATCACAGACAGCTCCACCACAAGCATTAAAGAGAAATATTCAGTTCAGACACACACTGACCAGTAGTAGCAGGTGCCGTAACGTTGATGGAGTCATTTTTTATTTCAATGGTCAGATTTCCAGCCCTTACTGCTTCAACAAGGATTTGGGCCAACTCGGATACGTTAGGATTACTGTCACTGGGATTAAATTCTAGATCTCCCTCTGTCACGATAGAGCCATTTCTGCAAGGAAACAACCACGTCAAAATAAATGCAAATACTAAAAAAATGCTAAATGAAGTACAAAGTTACGGAAACTACTAACTAAAGCCAGCCAAACAATACATTTAAATTTGTTTGTATAAATTGCTGAACTCATTACCTGAATCTCCGGATAACATAGCGTCTGAAGTTAGTGAAGCGTTTCTTGTAAAGAGACTCAATCTAAAACAAATTCATAATCATAATTAGACACACATCCTTTTTGGATGGGAAACTGTTCCTTTTAAACAGTTTAAGTGTTTCTAGTTTGCAATAATTTAATGTTATTTTAGCCATTAGTTGAACGCTGCTATTACAACTGCAAAAAAATTACTACAATTTGTGATAAATCTCACAACAGAGAAAAATATTACCTGAGATGTGATATTATCTTTCAGGATTATGGTTTCAGGATGGTTTAGATTAGTGTACTCATTCTTGAAAGGTTGGTTGATGCTGTAAGATATATCTAACTTTGTAACAGCAGAGGTGGTTGGATTCGTGGTCATGCCGTTTGGGGCTGGTGCATTTGTAGATGTCGTGTTTGTAGCTGTTGCATTTGTAGTCGTCACATTTGTACCTGTTGAATTGGCAGATGTTGCATTTTTTACTGTTGCATTGGTAACTGTCGCATTTGTAGCGGTTGCATTTGTAGCAGTTGGATTTGTAGCTGTTGCATTGGTACCTGTAGCATGTGTAACTGTTGCATTTGTAGCTGTTGCATTTGTAACTGATGCATTTGTAACTGTTGCATTTGTAGCTGTTGCATTTGTAACTGATGCATTTGTAACTGTTGCATTTGTAGCTGTTGCATTTGTAACTGATGCATTTGTAACTGTTGCATTTGTAGCTGTTGCATTTGTAACTGATGCATTTGTAACTGTTGCATTTGTAGCTGTTGCATTTTTAACTGATGCATTTGTAACTGTTGCATTAGTACCTGTAGCATGTGTAACTGTTGCATTTGTAGCTGTTGCATTTGTTACTGATGCATTTGTAACTGTTGCATTTGTAGCTGTTGCATTTGTAACTGATGCATTTGTAACTGTTGCATTAGTACCTGTAGCATGTGTAACTGTTGCATTTGTAGCTGTTGCATTTGTTACTGATGCATTTGTAACTGTTGCATTTGTAGCTGTTGCATTGGTAGCTGTTGCACTTGTAACTGATGGATTTGTAGCTGTTGCATTTGTAACAGTTGCATTGGTAAATGCTGCATTTGTAGCTGTTGCATTGGTAGCTGTTGCATTTGTAACTGTCCCATTTGTAGATGCTGTTGCACCTTGAGCTGTAGATCCAGGCACAAATAGGATTCCTGTTGTCCAAATGTGGGAGAAAATGTTACATGATACACTGACAAAAAAATAAATAATGCATTGAGGGATCTACTGGACGAACAACTTTTATAGATTTAAAGATTAAGATCGTTGTCATTATGGGAATCACAGATTAACTGTACACTGTACACTGTATGGAGATCCAACCAGTGATAGTGTATTTATTTTTCCTTTTCTCTTACAAATAGAAACATGAAACTTGCATCTATTGTTTTGAAATGTCAATAATTCCAAGACATCACTAACTATATTAAATATGCCAAATTTGTGCTAGAAATGATGATAGGAAGTCTTATCTGTAAGTGATTACAGATGTAATTGGTATTTAATGTCTCCACTGTATTGCCATGCTCGCCCTCTTAAGGTGAGGCACCTCTGCACTCACAAAACTGCAATTGTTTACTCCCTTAGATCATCGGTTCCCTACAGGGGGTCCCGGTCCATAAAGGGGCCTCAGCGAGCTCTGTGGGGGTTTGTGTCATATTTTGAAAAGAGTTGAGCTGTGAGCGATGAGTTTTGTGAGTATTGAGCTTATGGAGAACGATCATATGACATTAACTCATTTGATCTATGATCCGAGTACAGCAGCTGATAGGAATGATCCAGGCATACTGGACCCAGGTGAGGAAGTTCCCACCAATTCGTGTCGCAGTTTTAGAAGTGCTAGCAATACTGGAAAAACGAAATGCTGGAAATACCAAAATAGTTACCTAAACTATGGTTATATTTCATTTTCTCGTAGCAAAGAGTGCATTATCTGCGCTAAAGCCCGCCAAATAAGGCTACTCTTATACATTATAGCTTACATTTTTATATTACAAATGACCTACTGATGATTTGGTCTTTGTATTTTAAATATTATATAGGCTATTATTTGTGCATAAACATATATGGTTATAGTAATAAACATACTGTTTGTTTGAAACTATTTTTTTTGTCATCCTTGCTGCAAGCTTACAAGGGCGATAATATTTGTGTATGGGGACCCAAAAATATTTTCTTGGGGAAAAGGGGGTCTCAGACAAAAAATGGTTGCCTTAGATGACTCAAACAATTGGGTGTGTCAAATGAGTACATACGAGATATGTGTGGTCTGGCGTTAAAAACCACTGCTCTTAAACCTGGAATCATCCTTGAAACGTGTAGTATCAGTTTTATCAAAAATAATACTTTTACATTAATCATTTTTAATAATAAATACAAATTTTAAGAAGTTTCTTAAGGCTCTCTGAAATGAGGAATGGACAGAATATTATTTGGTTTCGAAACACTTACCAAGTGTTACACACACAACAGGTAATATAATCCTCCACTCCATTGCTGTTCTTTTGACAGTACCCCTAAGAAGACAACAAACTGAATCAAACATGTTTCCTAATAAAATCAAGTGAAAATAAAAAACAAATTCACATGAGAAGTGAGTTGATCATGCAATCGAAACAGAATCTGTGTCCAATATACATATGTATAGACAACATTTTTTTTAAATTCACCAATAATTTACTTCTAAATAAATGTAATGTATTACACTGTATTTCACACAAATAATTCAAAAGTGCATGAGGATTATGGACATATTGTTAAGAAAAAAGAAACAAACTTTGCGGATATGGTGCCATTGAAATAATAAAGTAATTATATTCTATTGAGTACAATAAAGTGAACGATTCAAAGCAAATATATGTAAATATATAAATAAATTACTTACTTTGTGATTATCACTTCAGTTGAGATAACAATCCTGTATATTCCAAATAGGAGCCTTTAATGGTGAAGACAAGTTAGTTTCTGACAGAATGAACCAGACAAGGTGAAGTCTTGTATTTAAGGCGAGACAAAGTTTTTTTAAATAGAAGCATTGACCAATGACAGCAAAGGGATGTTGACAGACTCGATGAGCAACATTAAAATAACAGCTTTCCTTCCTGGTTCCTGATGAAAACTCCCCAGGTCAAATGATAAAGTAATCAATTTTTTTAACAAAATATGGTTGAAGAGCTGCTTTTAAAAGTTGAATTATGGAAAAAGGCAATTATATATATATTGTAACCCAGCTCCATCTTTTATTAATACTGTATAAATCCATTATCAAAGATATTACTTTTTTTTATATCCACACTTTTATGCATTATTGTTTGCCTATTGATCATCTTATAATTAGGTGTCTGTCTAAAAGTACTATGGTGGCTTCCTCTAAAAAGCGGAGACACACCAAAACTCAAGAACAAAGACACAAGAACGTCACAAATAAATCACGAGCCTCACCTATTATGAGTCAGTGGTTAACTTTCTTTATCTGTCCTACGATCACTAAGATTCTCTTTTGGATTCATATTTCACCCAGATATCAGTGTTGCCAGTTGTTAGACTCTTAGAAAATGCTGAGTTATTTTCAACCCAGCGTCGGGGGATATATAAACATTATCTGCATTAATTTAACCCATCAGTTGGGTTCATCCCTTTCGATCCAACACTGGGTTGCACTTATGTTTCACCACTGCATCCTTATCTCTTTTAACAATCTTCATTCTGAAATGTCAGCTGTTCAGTAGAGTAGCTGTTCATGAATATAAAAAGAACCAAATGTAAAATCAAATCAATCAAAATGCAACAGGTATATTCATGAAATTTAGCTCATGCAATCAAACAAAACTGGAAACAAGCAACCTGATTTTTGGGGCCATGACCTGATCTCACGCATTATTGAAACGCTGTTTTGTTTTCTAGGTTAATTTAACCAAAATGTTGGGTGTGTCATGTTTAAAATCAAACCCCATTACTTTTTTCGACTGTATTTGTAATACCTCAAATACTTTCAATGTCCTACTGAACAGGAGGGCTTTGAAACCCACATTCTTGGAGAGCTTACAGTTTCTCCAACACACCATTAGTATCAAGCACATCTGAACCTCCGGTGCTATGGATAACTTGAAAATCACCCGCAGGTGAAACAGCTCTTCAGTAGTAGGGCTGGCTGTCCCCCAGAAAACACTTAAACAAGCAGAACACACAGTTTTTGCTACATTACATTTGCATTCACATGAACCATCAAATCCACTTGATGACGTTATAGTGCATATGTCATCTAAAATAATGGATTGATAGATGAAATTTTACAATCTTAGTGTCCTTAGGAAGTAAAATACTCTGTATACCTGTGCGAACAAATTTTTTTTTGGAAAACCAGTTTGGAATGAGTTAAAATACATTAAAATACAGTCTTAACATGCAAATGCTCACCTTGTGAAAATGGTTTTACCAACACAATCTCACCGTAAAAACGCAAAAACATAACTTAAAAATGTGAAAACGTAACTATTTTACGAGGTTGCTAATTCATATGAATTCCTAAATTTTAGTTTGATTTGCTTTCGCACCAGTGACGTTAGGTTTAGGGGCGGGTGTTGTTTTTTGGGGGGGAATTGTACGTTTTTGTACGATTCAAAACTTTCTAAAACTAAACATTTTTATGTAAATTAGTGTGGAAATGTATAAACACCCTGTAAAATAGTTACAAATACCTATGAGGTCAGGTTGGGTATACTAAATGTAGTTTTTTGCTTTTGGTAGTAAAACCATAGCAACTAAAAAATGACTATGGTCTAGCCACAAAAACTAAAACGTGGTTACTACACATTTACTATACTAAAACCCGGTTTAATTTTCCATTAAGGCTTGGCTTTATGAATGAAATCCAAGTATTCGAAACAGAAGTTAATCAAAATTAGACTGATGAAATCACAGACTCCAATCATATAACTTTGCATCAACTGTAATTACCCCGAAATGGGTGTTGCCATCTTTTCCATTTCTTTCATTGTCTATCACTATACATTTTATTCAGATGTGTATCAAGAACAAAGGGGATTGTAAAGGTCTTTGTTTCTAAAAATGTCATCCAACCACTCAAGTATAATGCTTAATGAACAGGACATTTGGAGAGACACACCCCATACTGAACGCATGTCAATGTATACCAGTTTCATTTAGATCTAGTTACACTTATACATTTACATTTATTCATTTGGCAGATGATTTTATCAAAGCGACCTTTAACGTGACCACAATTTTCAAGTTATCGTCACTTAATGTGTTCCCCTTTAAGAAAAGTGACTTTCAAATATCCGCTTTATTTTTGTTGATACATATTCTTCAGGAAAAATGTTAAGTTCATCATTACTTTTCTGTTTATATACCTCATTCTTATTTTTTTATAGTATTTGTTATGTGAGGATGTCACTGCCTGTTTAATCACTTCCTGTTAGTCCTTCCTGGTACTACATGAAAACAATAAGACAGACATGGGGTGAATTCTAGAAAGCAGGTTATGTGACATACCCAGTTTAAGGGTTAGTTATATGATAACCTCAACTTTCGGTTCCAAAAATGGAGGTAACATTCAGGCTATGTAAGTAGCCATAGCAACTCACTCTCTGAAGATAACCTGCTCCCCAGCAGGTCATGTTTCAAGGTGAGTTTCATTTTAAGGAAATGTTAGACTTTAGGGGTTGTCCGCGCATGTGTGCGCTTTAGATGAGCGTCAAGTGGGCATGAAAGCACAGATTACATATAATGTATTATAATTTTGCAGCAATATTACAATTACATTTCCATCTCACCCGTTGCAATTCAGCAATCACAACTAATTGTTTTATTAACTTTTTTTAACCTTTTAAAAAGAAATAATCTTTAAACAAAATAATGTAAGCTGTTATTGTTTAACTTTATGTATTTATGTTAAATACTGTATAAACTTTGAATTAGGTTTATTAAAACGTCTCCAAATATCATTGGATAAATATAAACACCTTACAATTCCCAACAGTTAATGGATGTTAATAGTGAAGTATTTTAACTCCATTGCATATCATGACTCTTGTCCACTTATTATGCAATATTGATGCATTAGGTCAAAGATATTTGTGGCCTAATGGTTACAGAGCCAGATATAAAACGCAAAGGTTTCAAGTTTGATTCCCAGGCTGGCAGGTTTCCAAGGCTTTGTTAGGTGACCCCCAATTGGATCACCTATGGCATACTGTTCACATGTTTTAATTCTTATTTTAATTTTATATTAATTTATAGAAAAAAATACATAAAACATTTGACTTCAGATTTTCATACTGACTGTATTACTTAAAAATGTCTTTCTGGTCCTCAAACTCCTCCTACAGTTTAGTGAAAGGCCTTTCTCCAAATTACAATTAGCCTTTCAGGATAGGCCGTTTCCAATTCTTTTAACATTTGTAAAACCTTGGCCTTTTACAAAACAAAGGAAAAAGAAACTAAATGTAAGTGTATTTGAAAGGGATTTACAAAGGCTACATGATTATTACGTTTGACTCGGCCTGACATTTTAAACCTCTACCTCTGTCCCAGCAGACCTTCATCCTCTGCTGTAAATTAATTATCATTCATAGTGTAGTGTACTAAAAAGCATTACACATTTTCCTCCACTAACTCTTTTCAGGTGTTTTGGAACCAACATACAACCGACATACAAGGTTTGGGTTAATCATTGAGAGTTCAGGGTTTAGTTGACGGTAAATTAACACCAATGGTGTGCTCTCACTAATAATCCATCACATCCACTATAATCCTTCATAGAGGCAATGCTGTAAATTCATCTATGTGACATTAGACATGTTACAGATTATATATAAGTAAGGATTTTGTTAAACTGATGTTGTTTAATAAATTGTTAAAACAAGCAGTGATTCTTATAGCCATTATACCTGCTACTGCAGTAAGAACAGCAGTGATTGTTTGTTTTAGACATTTATAATTGGATACCTAATCAAGACCTATACTTTGAATATTGTTGTATTGTTTTATAACAGTTTTCACCGCAACGTGTTAATGATGAAGAGTGACAGTAAATGATCAACCTTACTACGACTCCGTCTTCATTGGCTATGGTTTAACTTGATGTTTTTAGTCAGAGTTTCAACACAACGCACGAGAACACTACACTTAATCTATACTACAAACAAGAAGTTTTAGTTTTAATTCAAAACTTCATTTATTTACAAACCAGTCTGCAGTTCTTAACGTAAAGTTCTTAAAGAATTAACTGGTTCAGCTCTAGTTTAAGGAAGAGTTATCATTATGACGAGTAGTGTTTCCTTTAGTTAAGCTTTTATTAAATAAGTTCTCTTTTAGCAGTTGCAGTAGTGACTCATTCCTAACTCGCACATTGATGGAGACAGTGAATGATGATGAATAAGAACCGCTTACATGGCCAATTTTTACATTTGGTTGTAACAAAATTAAGTGACATGCAATAATTGCAGGGTTGAGATGTTAATGATTATGATTATAATGATTATTTTTTTACTGACACACGTGGACATCACCACAAAAAAATCACGAAGGTCAACAACAGTGACTGTCAACAAACCATTCAGATAAACAGGCTACATAAAAGTCACACCAAAAACAACAGCATAAAAGAAAAGCACAGCACAGAACAGTTCAGCTGCATCATTTATTCATGCCGCAATGAATGCTGGGAGTCATGGATGAGGATGTGCTGTGCTGTAATTATCGCCTAAGCAAAAAATATTTACACTTTAACAAAACAATGTGTGCCTGAATATAATTTAACCAACAAAGATTTGGTTTTATTTTATTTTGATAGACATTTTACTAACTCTTTATTTCAACCCATTGTTGGGACTTATATGGACAAACCCAAAGTTTTGCTCAAGTTAACCAAGAATATGGTTATGGTTATAATTCACCCAATAATGGGTTAAAATAACCCAGCAATCTGGGCTGAAACCACAATTCATAGGTTAATTTATAACCCAACAGTTGGGTTTGTCCATGTTTGACTCAATGATGGGTTGAAGCAACACAACATTTTCAGAGTGTAACTTTGCATGTCAACTACATGTCAACTTTATTTTAATGTCATTTTAATCAGGAATTTGCTGCTTTTAAATATGTTGCTCATGAGGAAAAGTAGTGTAAAGGTTTTGATCATAAAGCTCTTTTGGGGTGTAAAAGATATGACATTTACTCATTTTGGCAGACGCTTTTATCCAAAGCGACTTACAGTGCACTTATTACAGGGACAGTCCCCCTGGAGCAACATGGAGTAAAGTGTCTTGCTCAAGGACACACTGGTGGTGGCTGCTGGGATCGAACCGGCAACCTTTGATTTACCAGTTCAGTGGTTTAACCCACTAGACCACCATCTCCATGAAAAATCCTGGCCTAGAGGGTATTAGGGGCCGCGTTCTTAAAAATTGTGCAGACCAATTAGCAGACACCTTTTTTATATTTATGTCTTTATGGTCCATTATCTTTTGAAGGAATCTATTATTGTACTTGTGCCAAATAACAAGGTATCGGAATCCTTGATTGAGTATAGGCCAATAGCACTGACCTCTCTGACTATGAAGGTTTTTGAGAGAATTATGAAGGCTACTTTGTTGACTAAGGTGCAGAATAAATTAGATACGTTCCAGTTTGCTTATAGGCCAGTCAGGAGTGTTGAGGATGCAATGAACACTTTACTTAATATGCTTTTAACACATCATTGACTTAAGAATGTTCATAATATTGGCTCTAAGCTGAATTGTTTTGCGTTTTGCGATTTGAATCAGAGCGGCAAATTAATGGCAATACGATGTTTCCAGATAAAAAAAGAATCCTGATAAATAGTCTGTTTGCAAGCAGCAGTAAGCTCTTTAAGTGAACATACATAATGACCAAGTGTTGTTTACTCTGCGCATAGTAGCATCAAGTATATGGACAAAAATTGCATTTACTCGTGGATATATACCAACCCAATCTGTTACTACGGCATATATGTATAGCACGAGTTTGCACTTTCGTTTTGAGTAGTATTTACACGACAAAATCACAGTTTGCATTCATACTGTAAGCAAAACCCTCCCGTTAAACTTCCATTGATGGAAAATGGGTATGCATTGCATGCGGAAATGTATTGTAGTCAACATTTCAAATGGTTGTCAATCAGTGTAAAATTATAATTGAATATATATACTTGTATAAAAATCCTTGGCTTAGTAAATGTTGTTATTATTGTTTTGATTTTGCTCTTTAGTCCGATATTTTCCACTTCTTTTCCAGGAGAAAATCTGTGCCTGTTCAGAAAGTTTGTGCAGTGTAATCAATGGCAAGCCAATTATTCTAATAAATTTGACTGGAAATGTGTAGTTTTTCTCTTAGTTTTAAAACATAAAGGTTGCTAAAAGAAAACTCAATTATATTTTGATTAGTAATTTCAAGATTGTTGTGATATATCACTTTTTAATAGGACGGTACAATCTCACCCTTCCATCACTGGAGTGTGGATGATTTGGGAAAACATGAACAGTGAACTCTAATCTCCTCAAGTCTGGGTTCAAGTCTGGGTCCTCAAGTTCCATACATTTTGAGACTGTAATGGGGCTGGCCTTTTGAAGTCTTTCTAGACTTCAAACTTCTAGCTCCTGGCCTTTCACGTCAAGCATTTGTTGGAATGCTTGACCGGAGAACAGAGTACCTTGGCAAGGTAAATCTTGTTATACAATGTATTCTTAAAACAGGGCGTTTATTCCTGAAAGTGATTGATTTGTTTTGTTATCTCATCAGAAGGGGAAAATATGTGGAGACACATTCCAGAAAGTGTTTCTGGAGTGGACATTTGCCCAGCATGAGGTTGAGAGGCTGTGTGGTGTCCAGCCATTTAAATGTCCCGCTTGCAGTCCGTCTATGCATGTCATCTCAGTGGATGGTAACAGGAAGCAATACAGGTTCCACAATGCACATGGGTATGTATTTTATTTTATTTTTGTGTACTTCTAAACTGTCTCTATCATGTTTCTCTTTCTGTATAAAATTAAAGACAGAGAAGGGATACTTTGATGGCACATTTATAATGAAAGACAATGATGTTTCCTCCTTTGTGGAATATGTTTATGAAAAGACCAAGCATGTAAATAACCCTTAACTCACTCTTGAATATTGAATATTCCAGTCTATCTACGATCATTTAAATATGAATAATAATTTTCATGGAATGTGTTGTAGATCACAGTTAAAGGGGTTTGTGGGTCCTCTCAATAGACAGCTGCAAAGGTGTCTGCGAAAACGTCAACATCAAAGATTGATGAGGAAGGCCTTGAATATTGCTGTGTGCAGACATGGAGGACTTCCATTCATCCATTTTCTTCCGCTTTATCGGGGGCCGGGTCGCAGGGGCAGCAGTCTAAGCAGGGATGCCCAGCCTTCCCTCTCCCTAGACACTTCCTCCAGCTCTTCCGGGGGGACACCGAGGCGTTCCCAGGGCAGCCAGGAGACATAGTCCCTCCAGCGTGTCCTAGGTCTTCCCCGGGGTCTCCTCCCGGTGGGACATGCCCCGAAAACCTTCCTGGGAAGGCGTCCAGGGGGCATCCGGAAAAGATTCCAGAGCCACCTCAGCTGGCCCCTCTCGATGTGTAGGAGCAGCGGATCTACTCCCGAGTGACTGAGCTTCTCACCCTATCTCTAAGGGATCGCCCGGCCACCCTGCGGAGAAAGCTCCATTCGGCTGCCTGTATCTGGGATCTTGTCCTTTCGGTCATGACCCACAGCTCATGACCATAGGTGAGAGTAGGAATGTAGATTGACCGGTAAATCGAGAGCTTCGCTTTGCGGCTCAGCTCCTTCTTCACCACGACGGACCGGTACAGCGACGCATTACTGCAGAAGCTGCACCGATCCGTCTGTCAATCTCCCGTTCCATCCTTCCCTCACTCGTGAATAAGTGGAGGACTCGTAAAAGGCCTAAATATGTTCATAGGGGAAAAATTTGCTTATCCCCTGTTCCTTCAAAACACCCTCTCAAAAGAAAATGTGTCATTCTTCTGCTCGGTTTTCACCTCCAAGTACAGGCCATACTTAAAAAAAGTGGTGGGACGCTGTCCAGAGCTTAGACATTTATTGAATGTGGCCACTATTATCTGTTAAGCATGCCAAAGCCCATGAATGGAGCTGTGAGGAATAAGTTTTTCATTACATATTTTTGTGATATGGACATACACTTTATTTCAACAACCATTGTTTTTTTAAAGATAAAACAGTCTGGAAGAAACCAAGAGGGAGCTGGTCTGACGATTGGAGAAGAGGTCGAGCAAGTCAACTCTTGTCGATAGCTGCACACTGCTGTATATCCTTGGCTGGTAAACATCTTAGCTAAATATTACATTTAACATATAGTTAAGTATAAATTAATTTAATTAATCGTGACTTTCATGTTTACTTTGATCATCTGTTAAATAATAGCCTGTTCAGACATGTTCTTACTTCTGCATGGAACAAACAGAAATCTGAAAATCTGACCTTAATGTTCTGCAAAATAATGCTAGGATGTAATACCATTTGATAACATTTGATGAAACTCATAGTGATGAGGATTAAACATGAGCATGTAAAATAGACAGTTACTAAAGAACTATTTTTAAACAGTGTATTATTTCAGCGTGAGCTACTTTTTAAGCATGTTAACATATAATCTTTATAATTTTTTTCCAATCCTAATATAAATAAAATCAGGGTACCACAGAACAAATAGCAATACAAGTTTTGGCTATTATTGTTGAATCTTGTATGTACTATATATGAGCCAGGTGTTAAACTCCAAGCATTTTAATAGTTTAGTTATGATAAACACACACACAACCTACATTTTCTTGAAATTCATTCAAATCTGTAATATTATTACATTATGAGTACAGTATTTCATAAGTTTTAAATTATGTCAGTGCCATCCTTTTGTCTCAAGATGCACATCCGTAATTTTTTTAATTTAAATTTATTTATTTTCCATTAACAGGTCACCAGTATTATGGAATAAAGCATTAAATGATTGTAGATCAAAATGAATGCCAACATTTCTGAGACATCTCCTGGAAACAAATTCCACTGCATGGAATGGACATTCTGTACAAATGTAAAAATTTGGTTGCAAATTAATTTATTACTTTATACTGTATCCAATACAAAGAATGACTAAATGTTAAAATGGAAAACAATTTATAGACTTATAAAAATCTACACAGCAAACATAGACATCAATATTATGACAACTTTCTGCATGGAAGACAATGTGTACTAGTTGAAGCAATGTTAAAGAGCTATTGTATAACATTTTATACCTTTGTCTGTTACACTGTCTGTCTTTTTTGGACGCTTCCTTTTGGCTGCCAATTTTGACAGCGCATTTGATGTGAAGAAAGTAAAAATATATTTCATTTTCAGTTCAACTGCATGTCAAAGAACAGTTTTCATTGAGACTGAGTTGTTCCTAATTCAGCTGTACTGCCTTTATCTTAGGTCCCTTTTGAAAAGTCTCTCTCTGAAAGGGGAAACTTACAATTTTCCATTACTGTTCACTATTTGAAAACACCAATGAAATCTAACAACATCTGTCTCATAACTTTTGTTTCTTACTTTATGTTCAAATACTTTTCAGGCAAGACCAGCCAATGGGCACGCACTCATACATGCAATACAATAATGTATGTTTCGAAAGCGTCTAGAGCTTTCAACATCAGCTGTAATGATGTGCTAGCTTTACCAAACAATGATTTGCTCTTTAATTTAGAAGGAGAGATTAATTTGCTACATTTTCTCCCATTCAAGTCATGAGTGCAACATTTTCTTATATCTTTAATTGCCTCATCATCTTCTACTCATCAATCAGCTTTTCTTCTCTCTTCTCCCGTTTGGTCTTTTTTGTCACTTTCATGTTTCTTTCTTCCTCAACAGGCCTCTCTGGTTATTCCCCCCTCCTTTCTATTTGTCGTTCCTCGTTCTTCTAACTGACTGTCTGTCTCATGCCACTCGGTGACAACTTGTTCCTTTTCTCGACTTTCAAATGTCTCTTCCTCAACAGTCGTTCTGGTTCTTCCTTCTCACTTATCTGTTCTTTAATCTGCTCTTCAACTTCTAATCTTTCCACTTCTACAGTCTTTTTCAACCTCTGAAATTCTGCATCGTTACCTTCTGTGAGTGTCTCCTCTTGAGGGGTCCAACCTACAAAAAATAAAGATAATGAAATAAATAATGAAATAAAATTTGGCAAAATGCATCATTACAGTTATATTAAAATACAGAAAAAGACTTTCCAGCAGAGTCATCTCCATCAGACTGAAAGCATCCCATTTATATATCACAATTATACAAGTTTATCCACCAACAAGTGATTAAGATAATAAGGATATAGAGAAGTTCTACACATGGCTCCTATCAAGTGTCATAAACAAACAAACCAACTAAGACTGACATCCTTATTATTCAAGGAGACTGGAATGCAAAAGTCGGGAAAGAGGAACTGGAAGCATGGAAAGATCATTGTGGGCCTTCTTGCAATGAAATTACGCAACGTGTGGCATGGAGATAAGCGCTGAAAAGACTAGGCGAAGTAAGAACACAAAAGTTGGCTATTTTGAAGCACAAATATTTCGGCGCTATCATCAGCGAAGAGGGGTCAAAACCAGAAATTCTTGAAAGGACAGCACAAACAACAGCAGCCATGTCAAAGCTAAAACCTGTATGGAGAGATAAAAATATCTCTCGAAAAACATTTACATGCACTTTTCCTATCAGTCTTCTTCTACGCCTGTGAGTCTTGGTCTCTCACAGCAGAGCTGCAAAGAAGAATACAGGCATTAGAAATGAGATGCTATGGAACCACCCTTGGCATCTCTTACAAGGGCCATATCACATATGAAGCCGTAAGAAATAACATCAGGCGCGAAGCAGACCGGTGTGTAGATCTACTCACTGCAGTTAGAAAGAAAAAGCTGAAATGGTATGGACATGTCGTTAGAGCTAACAACTTGTCCATAACAATCCTCCAAGGTAGCGTCCCAGGCGGCAGAATTCGAGGCAGACAGAGGAAGAAGTGGGCTGACAACATTACAGAACGGACTATGAAAAGCTTTGCAGAGAAACAGGCAATAGCACATAACCGAGATAAATGGAGGGACCTGGTTAGATGTTCAACAGTAGACCGTGCTAGGTCATGGGACTGATGAGGATGGTGAAATCGTTGTGTGTAAAACATCTTCATATGTTTAAATATGTTTTATCATATTTAAATGTTTTTGTTTAGAACAAAGTTTGCTTACCATGACAGCTAAATTGTCAAGGACTTTTGACTGATTCCGAGACTTGATAGTTGTTTTTGCCCAAACATGAACTTGGGCATGAAACTTTGTCAACCATACTGATTGCCTGTGTTTAAAGTCAAGCAATTTTCCACACTGCAAAAAGATAATCAGAAATACATTGAGTATTAAAATAAATGCAATAGCATATAAAGAAACTGTGATATGCACGATCACCTTAACACAGCACAGTTCATTTTAGTCCCGCAGTGGGGACACTGGCGAAAAGTTGAACCTGGCATTTGGACTTCACAACAACAAACAACACAAAATGACTTCATGGATTGGAGCAAATTCGTCATTTTTGGACATAAATGTGACGAAAACCAAAGAGATGATCATAGATTTTAGGAAAAATGCTACTACCATCTCTCCAGTGGTCATAAATGGTCTAGCTGTGGAAGTTGTAAATCAATATAAATACCTTGGTATTGAATTAGATGATGAGCTGACCTTCGAGGCCCTTGTAGATGCCGTGCAAGAAAACTCATCAGAGGATGTAATTTTTAAGGAAGTTACATGGTTTTAATGTGGATAGTACTTTTATTAAAATGTTTTATTCCTACCTTGTTGAATCTGCTGTTACTTTTTCATTAGTGTGCTGGTAAGGGTCGTTTAACCTTAAAAGTAGAAATAGACTACGGGAAACTGTTAAAGTGTGTAGTGAGATCGTTGGCACCACCTTAAATGATTTGGATGACTTGTACAAATCCAGCACTTTGAGTAAAGTTGATGTAATTATGGTTAGGTGACCCTAGCCATCCCCTTAGAAATGATTTAAGGTTGCTATCTTCCTATCGTAGATATCAGATGTCACTATGCGGGACCAAAAGATAAAAAAAATCTAACCAGCTGCTGATAGATGTCATAATTGTTTATAAAAGTCGTTGTGTTTTTTTGTTTTATCTGTATTGTGACTGTATATCTTTTTACCTCGGGACAATACAAAACAACAATTAGTAAAAAAGTTTGACAGTATATGTTTGTTTATTTCCTGTTATTTACATCCGAAGTGAACTCAAATAACACCCTTTCCCGCAAGTCCCCGTGTTTACACATCCAACAGCCAATTAAAACAAACTGAATCATCCGCATAGCTTAAAATTTCCAAACAGCACATGACAGTGTTTATGACGGCCATACCAGTATCACGCACACCATAAACATTCCCATCTCAAACTGGTCGGTCCGCATTACTGGAAGTCAAAACAATTGGGTAAACTGGTTTGTCACAAGCCTGGCGAATGCAAATTAGTGTTGTGTGAATGGATGGTGCATGGGCTTGTCACGAGAATTCCTCTCTTCATCGAAACGATTGACCTACTGGTTTAGCAGACGCCTAGCGCATGCAAGTGAGTGATGTGTGAATGGATGCTGCATGGGCTTGTCGTGAAAATTCCTCTCTTGATCGAAACAATTTACCAACTGGTTTGCCAGACGCCTAGCTCATTGAAGAGAGTGATGTGTGAATGTATGGTGCAATTCCTCTCTTCATCGAAACCAATTCCACTAATTGGTATTCTGACATGATGCCTGCGAAATTGTACTTTTATTACTTTTGATTTAACCACAATTAGACAAGGAGCATTGAAACAATTTGGTAAAAATGTACAAGAACATTACAGGGTTGCCGGGACACCACCAAAAAACAGACCTGTACAATCTTGAAGAGCTCGATCAGCTGGTTCAGGTGTGGTTGATGGGGTTTGGAACTGATTCAACCACAAAGTTGAATTTACAAGTAGAAAACTCGTCCTGAAAACCCTGAAGTGCTGAGTTGGATGTGTGTCTGTTAAAGGGATTGTTCACCCCAAAAATAAACATTACGTCATCATTTTAAACCTGTTTGACTTTCTGTCTTCTGCAGAACAAAAAGATATATTGAAGAATGTTGGTAAACAAAGAATGGCAAAGCCTATTGAGCTCTAATGTATGGATACAGATAAGACAACTAATGCACAGCCTTTCTTTTCCTAGAAGGCATGCCCAGACACACCCAAACTCCAAAGGGGGTTTAACCCTGCTACAGTATCTCTGAATTGGCAGCTATGACATGTCTTCAATGGCTCATGCCAAGTTAAACTTCATGTGTTTTAACTTAAACATTTGTGACCCTGGACCACAAAAACAGTCTTAAAGTGAGACTTCACCCAAAAAAGAAAATTCCTTCATCATTTACTCAACTTCGAGTTGTTCCAAATCTGTATAAATTTCTATGTTCTGATGAAAACAGAGAAAGATATTTGGAAGAGTGCTTATAAACAGAAAGGTTTGGCCCCCCATTGACCATAGTAGGAAAAAATTAAATGGAAGTCAAAATTGCCCCAGAACTGTATGCTGTCCTACATTCTTCCAAAAATGTAACTGTTCCTTCTATAGGAGTCTACCACTAATACTAATACGGGGCAAAATCTGTCCCGTTATAAGCACTCTTCCAAATACCTTTCTCTGAGTTCATCAGAACAAAGAAATTTATACAGATTTGGAAAAACTCAAAGGTGAGTAAATTTAAGGCGCAGTCGTGGCCTAATGGTTAGAGAGTCGGACTTGTGACCAGAAGGTTGCCGGTTCGCCTGGGGTGCCCTTGAGCAGGACACCTTACCCCTACTTGACCCCGGGTGCTGCAGTGATAGATGCCCACTGCTCCGGGTGTACGTGTGTTCACCACTTGCTGTGACTTAAAAGCAGAGGTCACATTTAGGGTATGGGTCACCATATCTGACCTATAGGTCACTTTTGCTTCACCATGACAGAATTTTCTTTTTTGGGGTTTTCCTTGAAGTAGCACAGGAATATTTGTGGCAAAAGCCAACAAAACATAGAGTGGGTCAAAATGATCGATATTTATTTTATACCAAAAATCATACGAATATTAATTAAAGATGTTCCATGAAGATATTTAGTAAATTTCCTACTGTAAATATATCAAAACTTTATTTTCTTGAGTGGATGCAGCACAATTGCAAACAAAAATGGCCAGAAACACACTTACAAACTTTATTTGTTGATGCCTGTTCTTTAGGAGTTACCCACTCATGTTTGGAATCTATGTAAAGCTTAGATTTTTTATCTACAACTTCAAAGGTGATTTTCTCAATATTTTTCACCCCCAGATTCCAGAGTGTTAAATAGTTGTATCTCGGCCAAATATTGTCCTATCCTAACAAACCATATATCATTGTTATGTTTATTTATTCAGCTTTTAGATGTTGTATAAATCTCAATTTAGAAAGATTGACCCTCAGAACTGTCTTAAGACCCTACTTTACTGCTTTCACACTCAACTTAAACTCTAACCACACCCTTAGTTATTGAGAGCAGAGACATTTCTGTCGATGAGACATGCTGACGCACATGGGCGCACCTTGCTTTCCGAACTACCTATTAACAAAACAAATTTCTCATGATTAGGGAGAGGAGCTTTATGGATCTACTGGTTTCACAACGACAAAGCTTTTAAAATACCTTTTTTAAATTGACATGTGGCAAAGGTTGGGCCCCATTCCCCAGATACAGAGGACAGAACTTCCCCTTCTGGTACTCTCACGTACCCTCATAAAAGTAGATTGTACACACTTAAAAGTATCCTCCTGTAATAAATAATTATTATTAGTACTGCTAATAAAATGACAAAATCATACAAAATTAGAAAATGAATTGCCACAATAACAGAAAGGCTGAGTTTTGGCCTCGCTCCACCCACAGTTTGTATTTTTGATGAACACGCCTTCCTTTAACCCCAAGCCAAGAAAATTCACCTGAGGAACAAAAGTATGTCAACGATGAATTGTTCACTAAAATATAACACACGTCAGCTGGATGGAATTCATCATGTGACTTCTGAGATCAGAGACGTCAAATGGGGTAAAACTGAATCTAAGGGGCGAGGGGGGCAACAAAGATATATTAAGAATCCATAATATTGACATAAAAACATAGAGTAGTAATTTATTTTAAAAAAGGAATAGAAGTGAAATATTTTATAAGAACTAACTGAACATTAAAATCTACCTTAACGCTATTCATTTCCCAAAGAACAGCAAGAACGAATAATAAAATTGTGCAAAAATAGGAAAGGCGATGAAAACTGTGAAGTGAAAAAACTGTTTCTTCTCCGATATTAAAAAGGATCATATCTTGAAACATACAAAACCAAAGAGATAATGTTAATGAAAATCAGTCATGTGATGTCAAAGGAACATGAAACTAATATATTTTTTTTTCCGATCATCTCGAGAGCATGCGTCATTAGCACCACGCCTGTGTTATTTAAATAAAGGACATAAATCCTGTGAGGTTTCAGAGTCTTTTATTCTGTCCTGATAGAACGTATATTAATTTACATCTTTAGGGTAAAAAAAACACACACAATGCACAGAGGGGTGCAATATGGTCAGTTTGACTATTTAAAAAGGTTGAAGAATCTATATTTGAGGAACCATTGTTTAAAAAAACGTAGGGCTAAAAAGCTTTGTTTGGGTTAAGTTTATTATATCTTTTGCCTGAATTGTATTTGCCATTGAAACTGGCCTAACGAAAGTTGCTACATACTGACCTCTGCTGGTTAGGTTGAAGCTACGTTTTAAGAAATGACATGAAGCCCCTCCTACAACCTGCTTTTACTAACTTTCGGATTACTAATAATCGAATTATTATCAAAAAATAATTAAATAATTTGTCATATTATATACAGTAGGCTATGCATTATAGTAATTATATTAAATTATAATATAGAACGCCAATCGTCAGTTTGACATTGTCACTTGATTTTATTTACTATTATTGTCCTTTCATTTGCTATTTGTATTAAGTTGTATTGTTCTTTCGCAATTTGTATTATATTGTTTATCTTTACTTTCATGTGACCGAAAAGTATGAGCACATTAACGAGTGTTAGATTGACTACACTGGCTTCCTTGTTCGTTTTAGGATTGATTTTAAGATTTTATGATTTGTCTTTTAGATCTTAAATGGGCTAGCGCCTGTCTACTTATCTGAGCTTTTAAATGTACACTTACTTGTTAAAGCACTGAGGTCATGCAATCAGATGCTTCTTGATGTTCCGAGAACCAGGATAAGAAATTTAGGTGATTGTGCTTTTTCAGTGGTTGCAGCAAATTTGTGCATGGTTTACGTGTACACTTAAGAACTGCTCAGAATGTTGGAATTTTTAAGTCATTACTTAAGACACACCTGTATTCTTTTGCTTTTATATCAGGCTGAGCGGAGACATTGTGATGTTTTTATTTGTATTTATTAATATATATATATATATCTTTTCATATTGTATTGGTGTTGCTTGTGTGTGATTGCTTCAGGACATTGTGAAGCACTTTGGTCAACCATGGTTGTTCTTAAATGTGCTATATATATAAAATAAAATTGACCTTGAAAGTAATTTGTCTTTCTCATGAGAAGCAAACAAAGTATGACATTCATTGTACCAAGTACAATATGGCAATAGGGAACTTGAATTTATAAGTTCATAAATAACAATTGATGACGTTATATTTTTATGTTATATTTACATTTAAGCATCTGGCAGACGCTTTAATCCTAAACGATTTACGTTGCATTGTATTACACATTTTTTTCTGACTGTGTGCAATCCCCCGGGATCGAACCAAAGACCTTGACATTGCTAGTGCCATGCTCTAACCACTGAGCCATTGCATAAATTTGTTCACCAAATACAGATATTGTAACTTCTTAAAGCGGCCGTGCAACGGTGTTTCATGCATTCTGACTTCTTTACCATGTTAAACATGCCGTCTTTTCATGCTTAACATGGTCAACTTTTCCAAAAAACGAGTTGGGCGATACACTCCCCCAGCAAATCGTAAAGCTGTATCTATCTTTTATAATTATGTCATTTGATCAAACGAAATACTTTTCGAAGATACGAAGTATGTAATACTACTCTATAGGTACTCAAGATTAATATGAGATTGGCAGAAACCGCGTGTGTTACGCCCAGCGGCGGAGCTAGAGTTTTTCACATGGGGTGTCCTGGGGGTCGCCAAGGCAACTTCAGGGGGTCCATAGACCATGATAGAAAGTCAGTGTGTAATAGTGATGCGCGGATGGCGGTTAAATCCGCGGGCGCTGCGGATGATCCGCGGGACGGGTGTGTCGGGTAATAAAAAAATACATTTTGATTAATTGCGGGTGGATGATATCATATACAATATTAACAAAATTTCTCAAAAAATACGAATTTGTTTTAAATGTATTTTAAAGCAGGCGCTAATTTGCAGTAATTTAAAAGAAATGCGCGCGTTGTGGCGGTAGAGGACGGTCTATTTCTTAAAGAAGATATGGGGGCAAAACAGATCCGAGAGAAATTTAAAAGGGGAGAAATAAAAACAAAACAAAAGGTAGGAAAGAAAAGTACCGTGTGGGAGCGTTTTAGCGAAGTGGTTATCAAGGATGAATCAAGTGCTGGGTATGTATGTGCAACGGCTGTGAGGCACTGTATGTATATGAAAGCCATAAGACTGGCACCTCTTATATGGTACATCATGTGTGTGCTAAATCGAAAGATTAGATTTAAGCATTTACAGACAAAGACAGTGCTATAAAATTTACTGAGTAATTAAAGTGACGATCGGATTCGGGTCGGGTGCGGATATCTATATCAGAGAAAATTATATGTGCAGGCGGGTGGATCATTTATTTGAAGCAGCGGGTGCGGGTGACATTTTATCTTATCTGCGCATCTCTAGGTGTAACACTAACCTGGCATCAAAAGAGAAATAATAATTTACTTAACCTGGTGTTTGTAACGTGATTTGGTTAAAAAAATTATTCACATACTATGAATTGTCAGAGTCTCTTTCTCGTAACACACAACTAGATTCGTTACATGGCTGGCCGTATGGAGTAACTTAGCTGTATTTTATTAGCCCTTTATGATATGTAAACAGGCTATTTGCAATTGAGGTAATCTTTTGAGCATCACGACCAGATAAATAGCTTAAGAATTTCAAAGTTAGCTTAACATTTAAACACTGGTGGTGGCTGTAGCTGACGTTAGTTTACATTAAGTAAACAGGCAAATAGTGTAATGTATTGGCACTGCACTGTTTATGTGTATATAACTAGCACAAATGTAACGTTAAACACAATGTTTAGGGTAAATCGGGAACCGTTCTCTCTTATCTTATTAACCCGTCTAGCGCCAACATTCATACTCATACAGCGACTTCACTTTCAAAATGATTTCTGCAAACAAAATCCTGATGTTTATTCTTAAAACTAACCTTATATGCGAAATTTCATTATTCTTCTGTTACTCGCATCACTTTCGTCCTTGATTAATTCGAAAGCTGCGCGCGGCACCGGACGCTTTTTCAGCAAGTGGTGAAATGAGATGTCAATCATCATTAATCTTCCCAATAAAATTTGAGGTGGCACTCGGGGTGGCCAATCAGATGTCTAAGCACCCAGAACACCCCTCTGGCTCCGCCTCTGGTTACGCCCGCTTTTAACAAGAAGCTTCCAACAAGAAGACATCAGCAGAACTAATTTTAGAAGGGAATCGAGCCTATGCCCCTGGCAATGCATGCACTTTCAAAAATGCTGAGGTGTCAATCTATGGTTAGGTAACAACAATCCATAGGTTCATTTGTTCTATCCATATTTTAGCCATGCACCGCAATGGCTTGAAAAACAACCCAACAATTTAGAAAACAAGCATGGAACAAGTGTAAAGTTTGGTATGCCCCGGGAATGCAAATAAATAAAAAGCTAAAGGATATGTAATAAGACTTTTCGTAGTGTATTAAAGTTCATAAGGTGTTTCCAGGCCAACTCAACTTAAGTATATCCTGGAGAAAGAAGTACTAAAGTTGGGTAGGCAAAGCCTTTTTGCATTTTGTGCATTCAACCACTTTAAAGCAACTTAAATGTATATTTAAATTACATTTCTGACATAAAAAACTGCAATACTAAATAATTGAAACGTTTATTTAAAACCAAAATCTAAAAGGATATCAAGAAATCTCTAATACATAAGGCATGCAAAGATACAGACAACTTTGTTTGAAAAGTGCTTTTTCTCATTTTGAAACCATTGACAAATAATGCAACAGAGAGCGGTAAAGCATATTACTTTTCCCATTTTACAATCCAAATCAACCATTTTCATCCATTTTTTTGTAACTTAGTATTAATGGCACTTTAAACTTCACAACATAAATAGTTTTATACCCGATAAATTTGATATATAAACGCTTTTAATTGCCATTATAAAGCATGCGATATACGACTGAGAACCAGGGCCGTGCAGAGACCTTTAAATGGGCAGATGCTTGAAGTATAAAAGGGGCGCATGGAACAAAGCTTAAAACAGGGCTCTGCTCAAAACATCAACATCAATACAGCAATACTGTATATTGTACCGCATTCCCTGTTTTGATACAGCAGCAAGTGACATGATGCAGTTCTTAAAAAGAAACAGAACAGAAAAGAAGAACAGAAAGTAAAAAAATATTTTATTTGCACCTTTTAAGAAGTATGCGATTAGAAGCTGGAGTGAATTGAGTTTTCCAAACATTTAGGGTTCCTCTCTGTTATACAGAATAACAGCTGTTATAGTAAACTCTGTGTTGGACATGGTCACTATTCTTCATAAACGTGTCCACCGTATCATGACATATTAAATTGTAAGAATGCAATATTATGGAGACAAAATAGGGTCATATATATTTGCAACAGAAAAAAAAATTGCAAACAAAACATAAGTTTTGCAGAAAAAAATAGGGTATTAAAGCAAAAAATATTATCTTCGCAAGTAAAACTTAAGAATCTGCAAAAGAAAAGTAAAGCACATAGTAGTATAGGGCTGTTAGTTTGAAATTGCACATCATTTTTTTCTGTTTTACCGTTCTCGCGAGCTCTCATGCGCACACAAACGAACGCACTATATATATATATATGTGCCCGATTGAAGGGGGCTGGGGGGATCCGGGAATCCCCATAAGGCATTAGGGACTCCCCATAAGATTGAAAAGAAAAATAGAATAGAATATAAAAATAGACTTAGGGGGATCCCTCGGATATTGATATTTTTATTTGAATAAAAATTATAATGACTATTGTGATTAAATTCATGCTATGGATATTGTAAATTTCGGGAATTAATTATTTACAATGGCTAGTTGTCTCTTTATATTTGAAACGCCCCGCCCCAAAAAAGCCTGTTATTTTATTTAGGTCTGTTTTTCTTAAGTAGTATATAGTTATGCATATTATTCTGAAATATAGTGTGTATTTTGTATAAATTGTATGTTGCGAGACTGACCCCCATCAACAAAAGTCTTGTGGGGGAACCCCATAAGACTTGGTTCAATTTGAGCACTGTATATATATATATATTTATATTTATATTTCTTCTTTTATTTACCATGCTGTTAATCTCAACGTATTTGACAGAAAATAAACAGTCAATAAGTTTATGTAAGTGCTGTAATTGTTTGTGTGATCACTTTTGAAGGTTGTGACAGAACCGAATCATCTCTGCTACATAGCTGCATTTGTCCAGTTGCTTAATGTTAATGTAGTGATTTCTTTTATTTCTGGCACTAAGGAGTTTCTGCGCAGTCTAAGAGATTTTGGCGTGTCTCTAATAAGATCGGTCACAAACATGAACCTTGCACGATCTAATGTGTTTTGTCTTATTAACTCACCGTCATTCAGTTCAATGTAATTTAATTTTTTTGCGCTTTTACAATTTGCATTGCATCAAAGCAGCTATACGAGAAAACCAAAACCAATATAGACAAAAATTGAAAACACAAAATTTAAAATCAGATAAATCTTAAAAGTAATATGGAAATTGTCATGCATTGCAACACATTGCTTCTCCCCTTTTGGTCCATTTTCTCTGCTGCTTAAGAAACTCTTAAGTCTCTTAAAAGTCCTGCTTATCCTACAATTTTGGACCCTAAGAGCTCTTTTAAGGGTTAAGATGCTTTATGAATTACTTTCTTATCCAGGATCTTTTCTGTTATTTGAATGGGATGTGCTCACATTTCTAAGAACTTTCTTGGAATTTTGTTATAGGGGCAACTCTTTGCGTATAGATTTTTCATGAATATGGGCCTTAAGCATATACTAATATCAGCTAACTGTTAATAAGATAGGTAAAATGCTTACAATAAGCTGAACATATACTTTATATGAACATATGGTTGATTAGCAAAAGATAACTCATTACTTTAAAAGAATTAATAAAAGATGTTGTTTATTGTGTTATCATGTGTTTATTGTGTTTTGTTGTATTTGTTAGCTGTATTTTTTAAGGTTATTGTAACTTAATAAAAACAATAAAAAACAAACATTTTGATTAATATTAATTGGAATGCACAATAAACATTTTAATTGGAAGTTTGAAGTTATGTGTTTTTGCAAATGAACTCTTCACTTGTTGAATTAGTAACTTGATGTATATTTTATAACCTAATTTGAATACGGCAATAATTATATATTAAAATATCTTATTTGAATATGACTACATTTTTATTTTAAGATCTTAATTTAAATAAGTCAGCATAATTATAGACCTCATTCCATAATATTTCTATTATTAATACATTTCTGACAGAGACCCAGGGGGGCACGGTGGCTTAGGGTTAGCACGTTCGCCTCACACCTCCAGAGTTGGGGGTTCGATTCCCGCTTCTGACCTGTGTGTGTGGAGTTTGCATGTTCTCCCCGTGCCTCGGGGGTTTCCTCCGGGTACTCCGGTTTCCTCCCCTGGTCCAAAGACATGCATGGTAGGTTGATTGGCATCTCTGGAAAAATTGTCCGTAGGGTGTGAGTGCGTGAGTGAATGAGTGAATGAGTGAGTGTGTGTGCCCTGCGATGGGTTGGCACTCCATCCAGGGTGTATCCTGCCTTGATCCCCGTGACCCGAGGTAGTTCGGATAAGCGGTAGAAAATGGATGGATGGATGACAGAGACCCATCCTCAGCCAATCACTGTGATCAGCTTGCTCACATCATCCAAAGCAACGAGGTCAACCCTGCCCTTTTTCTTAGCTTAACATTTATTTCTGTTCCTTAGTAAAAGTTGCTTTCAGCAGCATTGGGAATAGGTTTTAAGGGAACTCTTAACTAAAAACTTTTACTCCCGGAGAGCTCTTCGTCTTAAGATAAAATGTTTTGTGAATACGGGCCATGATACTCGCATGTCGTATATCCATAAATATAAAAACAGGTACCAAAGAAACAAACTTTTTAAAATAACCTGTATACCTCATTTATACGTTTCGTCATTATTGTCAGGTGTGAGGCGCAGAAAGAAAATCAAGAGGCCATTCCATCAGTATTTCTTGACGTATTGGCCATTTCAGTGTTGAATTTCGACAAAAATCAACCTCAGAAGTGGCAACGTCGTTCAAAAAAGACTGACTGCATGGCAAGACACATAAAAACTATGATAAATATCCAGGTTATCATGTAGGCCTACACCAATATTTTTGAACTTTTCCTAAATACATTTAGAAATATTAATGTTGCATTGCTTAAGTGAATATGAACTTGTTTTCTTTGCAATATTTGAGTTACGAAAAAATGCAGAGCATATTTTCTGTTGTTTCGAGCTGTTTCTCTAGAAAAATGTTTCAGAATGTTCTGACACGTTGTTTCAAAATAAGATGATTTGACGTAAACCTGACCCTACTCCTCCAGATAGTTCTCATACCTGCCTACGGCATCGTCCAACTGGAGTGAGAAAAAGATCAAATGTACTTAGGCTCTGTTTTCCCATGATTCTAACACCTGATACACTCGGTCTCATTCACTAATAATTGCATATATTTTTCGTATTTACATGCACATTTGAACTTCTCACGATAACGTTCCGCCTAATTCACAACATCTCTGTACGCACATACATTTATTCTTACCCTTGTTCTTATGTTAGAGAATTTCAAATGATCTGCTGCAGGCACAAGCTTAGTCATTTGCATAAAACACACCATCTCCATTTTCGGTCTTTCCGCCTAACCTTTCCTTTCCCCCATCTTCATTTGCTGTAAGTCAAATAAACTCAAATAAACTTCATGTGACGCTGTCTAAAGACAAGCTGTCGCAAGTAATTCCAAGTGCGCAGTCCTCAAAATTTACATTTACATGTATGCATTTGGTAGACGCTTTTAGCCAAAGCGACTTACATTGCATTGTCCTATACATTTGTTTCTAAGTATATGCAATTCCCTGGGATCGAACCCACAACATTGGGTTGTTAACATATAGCTCTTACCACTGAGCTACAGAAAATCTGTTCTTATAAAATAAAACCCCTCTTATACAGACACACAGTCGGCTGTAAAAGCGTTATTCAGAGAAACTTCGCAGCTGTGTACTTGAGCTGTTCCTATATCTTTTCTTATATTTAGAATACATTTTAGTCAGGAACTTATATTGAATCATTATTTAGTTCTTAGAGATATTTTCACATGTCTATAAGAATATATTCAATTTCGCAAATTCTTCGATACATGTGTGACATGGCTATGCAGAGTGCTTGACAAATTTATTAGACCACATCTCCATAGTAAAGAAAAAACACTAAATAAATAAATATTTTAGTTGTCAAAAACTTAATAAATATTTCTATTGCAATCTATTAAGTAAACAACTATAACGAACTGAAACAACTAAATAGTGTTTATTCATGCTTTTATATCCAAATTCCCCACTTTTATATCACAATTTCATGCAATTTATTTCATTCATATGGTCCAAATCTTCAAGTCAGAATTTAACCAAGCGTAAAACTCAACCATTAAAACGTATTGTTCTATTGAGGACTTCAAGCAAAAAAAACTGTAATTAGTTTTCTGAATAAAAAAAATTAGCTTTACCACATTTTTCTTGTAAAACAGTAAGAGGTTTAGCGGTTGTAAACAAAAAATTCTGCAAAAATGTTCAATTTAATTTAAATGTTTGGTTCATTAAAGGACACAGTTCATAAATTTAAAAAATCAACAATTATAGTAATAATATTTTAATAAAAAATGTTTAACCACAATCAATAAACTGTTTAAGGAAAACACATTTTGTGTTACTTTAACTCAACCTGTTGTCCTTTTCATAAATTTTACACAAAATCAGCATAAAATAACTCATGTGTTATAGTTCCATAACAGAAAAATGTTATTTAACATTATGGCGGGTGCATCAAAAGTACACACATTTTTTTCTTCTTCAGAATTTCATCAGTCACGGTTGACAATTTCATCTTTTCTTTGAACAGTTGTCAAACATATGTCTTAAAAGAAGTATAAAGCTTTGAACACAAAGTCATGAGAATCTATATCCCTTTTCATGGCTTTCTTGAGACGAGAAAACTTTGTGACTTTAATTTGCCAGCAACATGATTTTCAGTTTTCGATTAATGTAGCCTATCTTAGGTTTATAAAATTCAATGCATCAACTTTTTATAATATGTTTAGGTTATTAGGTAAAAAAGAGGAACATGTGACCATTATACCAATTTTACTAAGCTGCAAAAGTAAAACAATATTTAACGTGGAAACACATTATGTCTTGGTCTTGTTTGATATAAAACGTGACATTTATTAATTCATCAGTATACTCAAAATCAGCGTTTTCAACAGCAAAATTAGACATAATATTTCAGCAAAAAGGAAAAGGAAAGTTTCAACATAATACTACATGATTTCTATTTTTCACATTATATTTGTGCAGTATCTGTACATGTATGAAAACTCATCTGGAATTCCAGAAATTGAGTGCTTGTATATATTTTGTATAAATCAGCTACTGGAAATGACAGTTATGACATGTACAAAACATAAATGTCCATTTGATGCTATAATTGCAGTGGTCCGGTAACATTCCATGTACACTCCAAAGTGAAATTTCACAATGACGTCCAAAAATATCTTTTACGTGTCTGTTGAACTATTTACATTTATGCATTTGGCAGACACTTTTATAAAAAGCAAGTGACATTGCATTATCCTATACACTTATACAAATGTATGTGCAATCCCCTGAGATCAAACCCACAACCTTGCGTTTTAAGGCAATGTTCTTACCACTGAGCTAAAGGAAGGTATAATATTTGACATATTAATACATAAATATTCAGCAATACACCTTGATACACCGATGCATTAAATATTAATTTCTTACCTATTAACCAAATTTTTAATGATCACATTTTGCAACAAGGTTGTATTTCTTAACTTTTTTGAATACATTAACAAACATGAACTAACGATAATCGACAGAGATTATCAGCATTTGTTTTTTGTTAATGTAAGTTAATGCAAATAGAATGGTTAGTTCATAGTGCAATAACTAATTTTAAGAGTAACTTTAAATGTTGTAAAATTATTTTTCAGTATTAGTTCATGTTAGAAAATGCATTACCTAATACGACCTTAGTTTGAAAGTGAGTCTATTATTCCTTTGTAAGCTAAAGAGGCACTTACATGTATGTGGCTCCATCACTCATTTGTAATTTCCTCGCGAGCGGCAAAGGTACTTATGAAACGTTTACATTTAAGTGAAAATTGATTATAAGATGTCATTTGAGCATAAAAGGCTGTAAACCAGGTAAACAGAGTTCAAACCAACACCCAACATCTTCGGTATTTAGAAAGAACGGAGGTGATCCAGTAAAGAATGACAACAGAGAACAAAAATTATTTAGTTATAAAAAATTATAATTATATAAGTTATATAACTGTATATGCAAGTTTGAAATGCATGTGAAACAAACATTCCAATGTAAAAATGCTGTGAACTCTTGAAAAAGTTTAATCCTTTTTATTAATAATAATTTTGTAGTAAATAAATATAAGGGACAACACAAGGTTGAGTTAAAAGTAACACAAAATGTTGTCCTTAGCTAGACACAGAGACGTCTTCAGTTAAAACAGATTTATAAAGTTATAATTATGACCGTCATAAGAATGTGAACCCAAAAAACACTGTTATGTAAAACTTCACAAATCACCCCTTGTCAATTTGAAAAATGTGCAAGAATATAAGACAAATACACAGAACACCCACTCTACATTCCTTGAGGGCCAATACAAGGACAGCTTACTAAACTAGTTGAACGGGTAATTCAGCTCTTACATGATTTTGTATATTAGTGAACATCTTTAAGCACTTGGGATAGAGGATACAAGCACTGAAATATCATTCAACATCCTTTCAGTCCCTGAAAGTGGATTACGCACATTTTGTTGGATTCATTTATTTCTTTATACCTAAGGTAAGTAATTCTTCTACTAAAGTGGATTTTTAATGTTTGATTGCTTTAATTTCAAATTTTTTATATTTTACCTCAAAAGGTCAAAAGTAACGAACTCAACCGGGTTTGTAAATTAACATTGTTATAATTTCATTGTTGATTCAAATATGAACATTTTCGGAGTTAATTTAACCCAAAAGTTGAGTTTGTCCCTTTTTGACCCAATGCTAAGTTGAAAACAGCCCAATTGCTCTGTCATTTTTAATCATTCATAAACTTTAAAGTTAAGCCACTGTATTTAGAATAAGAAACTTGAATCACTAAAATATACTGCCTGTCCAAAAAAGTCACACATTAATATTTCGTTGGACAGCCTTCAGCTTTGTTTACGGCACGCATTCGCTGTGGCATCGTTTTAAAAATGCCATGTCCAGAATGTCAAATTTTTCCTGTACAGAGTAGCATTAATTTTTCGACTAAGATCTTGTATTGATGATGGGAGAACCGGACCACTGCACAAAGTCTTCTGCAGCACATCCCAAAGATTCTCAATAGGGTTAAGGTGTGGACTCTGTGGGGTCCAATCCATGTGTGAAAATGATGTGTCATGCTCCCTGAACCACTCTTTCACAATTTGAGCCCGATGAATCCTGGCATTGTCTTCTTGGAATATGAACGTGCCATCAGGGAAGAAAAAACTCATTAATGGAATAACCTGGTCATTCAGTATATTCAGGTAGTCAGCTGACCTCATTCTTTGGGCATATACCATTTCTGAACCTAGACCTCCAATCCAATAGGAGGCTCTTACCTATTTGCTAAATTAAATCCAGGCGTTGACTTTATTTTGGAGTGGCAGTATATGAAACTATGAAAGCATAAAAACTTTCAAATCTGTAAAATAAGAAGTCGTTTTGGGCTTTTATATAATGTATTCATATTTTGTAATTACTCAAAAAAAGATAAATCTAACCATTATTTTATAGCCACAAACCAACCCTTGTAAATCTTACAATTTTTAATAATGTAATATTTTCCCCCAATAGGACCTGAGGAATAAGCCAACATGAAATTATTATGGAAATTTTCAGTACTTTACCTGACAGGTAAGATACTTTAAAAGCCAATATCTAATAAACTAATGAAAATGTATATTAGATTGCAGGGGCAGATTGAGGAGCCCCAAAGCTGCTCTTTGTGTGAGGCCCCCAATTTAAGTGGCTTTCAGGTGCCTTTCACGCTTGCAGTTTAATTATTGTAGGAAGGGGGCACAGTTTGCATGTAAAATTACGAATGTGAAAGCTGTTATGAGAACTGTGGTGCCCACCAGGGTATGGAACCCTGCCCATGAGTTTAAGCCGATTACAATGTATTAACTTCAATAAAACACAATTTACCGTGGATTCGACGGAGAGTGAAGGGGAGTGTATGTTATTGTTTGAAAAAATGAACATATTGTTTTCTATGAGTGTACACACATTGGCTATGCTACAACACAGGACGCTGTTCTGAGTTCTGAAGCGAAACAACGCGCCACGCTTAATTTAACATTAAATTAGATGTTCTTTGACTGAAATCATCTTTAATGTACAAACTGACTTCACCATAAGCTGCAAGATGTATTTTTTGGTTTGGCGATACCAGAAAAACAGCGCATTAATCCGATAAAACAGGAGTTTAATTAGATACAACATTTAAAACTGTGTTTCTATTTATTTAATGCGTGCGTCTGATGCGCGTGCGCTGCTCCAGCATGAGCGTTCGGAAAAGTGTGCTCACATCGTTTCATTTGACCTCACTGCCTTATATATTAGGCGACCTCAGCGGTTTATTAATATTCTTTATTTACTTAATTCCTTACATAATATGAGAGTAAACACACGTTTTAGTGATTTTCGATCGATTTGGTGAGTTTAAATGAACGGACCCGGACGTTTGTGAGTGTGACTGAAGAAGCTTTTGTTGTTGTAGGCTATCTTAAAAAATGGACGTCCCGCTAAACGTGTGTGCTAAAACGAGAAAAGAATGTGAAGATTAAAGATAATGTTTAGTAATCTCTGTCAAATAATATCTGCTTTAAATCCACTATATTGAGGTCTGGTCATTCGCTATGACGAATATGTTCGAGTCCAGGTACGTCGTCACAACGTAACTGTTTTAACTGGGTTGACCGTTGTTCTGTTTACTGTCATGCGCTCTGCACGATTTTGATGACGTAAAATGAACGCAAAGGCACCAGGCTTAGATTTAGTCAAATGTAAATCCAAACCAATGCTGCGGAGGGTGCCTGGAACAATTCCACTCAGGTTTGGACTAAGTCTTAACGACCTTAGTCATTGTACTTTACTGGAAAAATGTATGTACTGTACACTCAAATAGTAATGTGAACTAGCATACACACACATTGAGACAGCAAATACAACAGTGTTTCCACTACATTCCAATTAGCTGATTTAGGAAAACTGTCTGTCCTTTTTTTGGTTAAGTCAGCTCCAAAACCAGTGAGACGTTGTAGTGGTAGTGAAGAGGACTCATAAGTCACTAAAACCAACACACAACAATCCTAAAATGGCTGTTACAACGGCAGTCTACCTTGAAACGTAAACATTTTAGAAAGTTGAAACTGTTTATGAGACAGGCAAAATACGTACAATTAGCGGAACACTTTATATGTAAATATACTTTATATGAACATAGTTTATTTGCAAAAGAGAACTCCTTTTTAAATTAATTCAAAAATCATATTGTTTATTGTGTTTTTTTTTTTACTTTCTGTATTTTTTTTTTAAATTGTTACTTAATAAAAAGCAATAAAAACAAACGGTTTGATTGATAGTAATTGGAATGCACAATAAAAAATTTGATTTGTAAAAAAATTGAGTTATCTGTTTTGTAAATTAACTCTTCACTTTATTTAAATATGTTAGCATGAGATTTTTCTATAATATTTCTATGAATAAATGACTGACAGAGTACCTTCCTCTATCAGCCAATCATTGAGGTCAAAGTCAGTAAGCATGCTGACATCATCCATGGCAAAAAGGTCAACCCCGCCCTTTTTTCTTATCTAAAGATTTCTTTCAGTTCCTTAGTAAAAGTTGCTTTCAGCAGCGTTGTGAATATGTTTTAAGTGGAAACTCTTAACTGAAACTTATACTGCTGTTTAGGAGGGCTCTTAGTGTTAAGATAAAATGTTTGGTGAATAGCCTACAGGCCCTGTTTGCTTAGCAATGGCAGACACCAGGAGAGCTCAAGCCCCAACCGCTTTATAAAAAGATAAAGTAGCGCAACTTGCTTTTCCGTTCATTTTCATACAAGTATATCCGAAACATGAACAGCTCCTAAAAACGCCCCGATGGATCGTTCTTTACCGGGACACAAACCACTGTGTATTACTTAAACGGTGTTTGAAACAAAGTTAAAATTAAAAACCAACCTGTATAATATGCGTGTCATTGTGGAATAACTCCCTGAAATATTCCCTATGACATGATGAGCTAGTTGCTCCAACAGCTTAGGATCCCGCTGCACGTGCTACATTTGTAGCACCGATGTTACCCAATGTGAGCTTCCAGTCCTCGTGCTGCTATCTTGGTCATGTTGGTCTTTTAACCTCTGTTTTTTCCCTTTTGTGCTCGACTATTGTACTTTCTTTCTGATATTTTGCCGCTATGCCATCTAGAAAAAGAAGTGACATAACTGAAAATGTTTGGCATGATTTCACCAGAAGCCGATTGGACCGATGTGACCCAAATGTCTCATCTATTCAATCACTGGCTTATTCTTTCTTTATATTTCTAATGGGCCATTGGGGTTTTATTTGTTTTAAATGTAAGAGATTTTTTTAAATCTGGCCATTCAGGGGCCCCTACACACAGCCTAAGCAAGCCTGATTGTAAATTCGCACATGTTAATATGGTATATTTAGCTCAAAAAAGTACATTTTAATTTTGTACATACAGCCAATCATTATTCCATAAATCCATAAAAACATGGTGATCAGAAGCCCAACACCATCTGGCCGGGTCATATAAGACCCTGAATGTTTGATTTTGGGATAACAACTGCTGGATGTACATTATCCGGCCTATAATGTAGCATCTTGCCACATTAGTAAATAATTGGACAAACTTATTAATTGGAAATATTTTATTAGCTTATTTGTAACAAACTCAAACCTTGCATGAGAAAAGAGAAAGTAAGCAGAACCGAAAGAGACTACAAGCAGAATCAAGTTTTCCAGAGTGCCATGTAATAATACATAAACATTTTTTTACAGCTATGATGTCAATGTGTAATGATTCTATAGACCCTTCAACAACCACAACATCTTCCACATTACCTGCAGTATTTACGAGCCCCAAAGATTCAACACCACAGTCTACTAACATCAATGAACAGCGACTTGCATCTGAACACGTGACAAGTGAATACATAAATCAAGATGCAACAGAATCACCACCTGCATTGACAAGAACCAGCAGTTTTGTGACAACAACGCAACACAGCACAAAACCTCTGATGAGAACTTCGGAAACACATTTAGAGTTAACTGCTACACAGTCACCCACTGAAGTCCAAGTGACTACTATGGTAACTGAAAAACCAACAACAAAACCTCAACCTCAAACCTCAAGTACAAAGCTTCTGCTAATAACTTTTACAGACCCAACAACTGAAAATAAAAGAACTAAACAGAGCACCAACCTTTTACCAACAACCTCACTAGATGTTTTAACAATAAACGGTGGGCGAACAACAGCTACAGTCCATAAGACAGCAAGCAAATCAGAACCAACAGATTCAGTTATATCAACTGAAAAACAATCAAAAACAACTCTACAGAGAACAAAACTTTTATCAACAAGTTCAGGCAATGCTCAACAAACAAGTGTTGAAACATCGGCAACTACACTCCATAAAACAAGTCGAACAGAGCCGACAACTGACAACCAAAGAACAACTGAACAGAGCACCAATCTTTTTGAGCAATCAACAGCTACAATTTACAAGACAGCAAGTACAAGCAAACCAACAGCAACCACTGGACTCGTGACCGAGACAGAAGCTGAGACAAAAATCATAAGTTCAACAGATATAACAACTGAAACGCAAACAAAAACAACTCTGAGAACGCGCCTTTTGCCAACAAGTTTAGCTAATACTGACAAAACAAGTGGTCCAAGATCAACAAGTACAATCCATAAAATAAGTGGAAAAGACCCAACAACTGAAAATCTAAGAACAACTGAACAGAGCACTAATCTGTTGCCCTCAACCTCATCTGAAGTCTCAACAATGACAAGTGAGCTATCAACAGCTGCAGCAAGTTCAACAGAACCAAAAAATACGACTGGCCTCGTGACCAAAACAGAAGCTGAGCAACCAACAACAACTCTACAGAAAACAACACTTTTGCTAATAAGTGGCGAGATATCAACAACTACACTTAATACAACACCTCTTACAGACCCAACAGCTGAAAATGAAAGAACTGAACAGAGCACCAACCTTTTACCAACAACCTCACCCGATGTCTCAACAATAAACGGTGAGCAAACAACAGCTGAGACAGAAGCTGAGACAACAATCGTAAGTTCACTTGATATAAGAACTGAAACACAAACAAAAACAACTCTACAGAGAACAACAGCTTTACCAACAAGTTCAGCTAATGTTCAAGATACAAGTGGTCAAACATCAAGTCAAATCTATAAAACAAGTGTAACAGAGCCAACAACTGAAAAGGAAAGATCAACTGAACAGAACACTAATCTGTTGCCAACATCCTTACCTGACATCTCAACAATGAGAAGTGAGCAATCAACAGCTACAGGCCAAGTAATGTCAAGCACAACAGAACCAGTTGCAACCACTGGACTCTTGACCAGGAAAGAAGCTAAGACAGCATTCATAAACTTACCAGATATAACAACTGAGAAGCAACCAACAACAACTCTACAGAGAACAACGCTTTTGTCAACAACTGCAGCTAATGTTCAGAAAACAAGTGGTGAAACATTACCAACTACACTTCATACAACAACTCGTACAAGGCCACCGACTGAAAAGGAAAGAACAACTGATCAGAGGAGTAATCTGTTGCCAACAACCTCATCTGAAGTCTCAATGATGAAAGGTGATCACTCAACAGCTGCAATTCATAACACGGGAAGTATAACAGAACCAACTGTAACCACTGGACTCCTGACTGAGACAGAAGGTGAAAAGACAACCAGAAGTTCTCCAGTTATATCAACTGAAAAACAATCAAAAACAACTCTACAGAGAACAACACTTTTACCATCAAGTTCAAGCAATGCACACCAAACAAGTGGTGAAACTACACTCCATAAAACAAGTGTAATAGAGCCAATAACTGAAAATCAAAGGACAACTAAACAGGGCACTAACCTTTTACCAACAACCTCACCTGACGTTTCAACAATGAATGGTGAACAATCAACAACTACAGTTCATAAGACAACGAATTCAACAGAAATAAAAGCAATCACTGGACTTTTGACCAAGACAAAGGCCGAGACAACAACTGGTGTGCAATCAACCTCAATACTCATGCAGACTCAAACTTCAACTGAAGCAGTCACGACTAATGAATTTGAAACGACCAGACAAGCTCTGTCAACAAGGCAATACACAATCCATAGCGATTATCCAGATACGAAAACTGAAACACAAACAACAACGAAACAACAAAATAGTAACATGTTGCCTACAACCTCAACAACTGCTCAGATAGTGACTACTGAGCCATTGATATCTAAGGTCAAGGAGACAACAATTGTTACTGAACCAGTTAATGCTACAAGACCAGCAACAACTACACTACCTATGTCAACCACGCAATTAACACACTTGACAAATTCTGCACATGCGTCTAAAAACCCAACAACAAAATCCCAACAAAGCACTATAGTATTGCTAACCTTAGAAAATAAACCAACAACTACTGGATTTGAAACAACAACATTAGATTTGTCAACAAGACAGTCAACAACCAGAAGAACTAGTAGGCAAATAACAACAAATCAACAAAGTAGTGACCTGTTGCCAACAACAACACAGACAATGACTGGTTCAGCAACAACCCAACAAAGCACTACATTTTTACCAACTTCAGAAAATGAACAAAGAACAGCTGAGCCAACAACCAATGGTTTTGAAAAAACTACACTAGATCTGTCATCACAATCAACAACCAACATGTTTTCTCCTGATACAGCAATTGAAAGTAAAATAACAAAAACGCAACAAATTAGTGACCTGTTGCCATCAACCTCAGCAAGTGTTCAGACAATGACTGGTGAGACACCAACATCTACAGTCAAAGAAACAACTTTTTTAACCGTATCAGTTACGACAACAAAGCCTTCAACAGCTCAACAACCTGAGTCAACAACACAATTAACAAGCATAAGAAATCCGGTACAAACATCTAAAAACACAACAACAACCACCCAACAAAGCACTACACTTTTACCAACCTTGGAAATAACACCAACAACTGGTGAGACATCAACAATCACAATGAATTCAACTGAAACAGTCACAACGAATGGATTTGAAACAACAACTCTAGATATGTCAACACGACAGTCAACAACCAGAAGCCTTTTTCCAGACATTACATCTAGAAGGCAAATAACCACAAATCAACAAACTAGTGACCTGTTGCCCAAAACAACCCAGACAAGTACCGGTGAGCCTTCAACATCTACAATCATGGAGACAACATTTTTCACTGAACTATTTACAACTACTAAACCTGCAAGCACTACACTACCTGAGTCTACCAATGAATTAACAAGCATGATAAATCTTCCACATACATTTGCAACACAAACAACTCAACAAAGAACCACAGTTTTACAAACCTCAGAAGATACACCAACAAATGGTGCGCCAACAACACTAATACAGACAAAATTCACAACTATTGGATCTGAAACAACTACACTGGCTCCGTCATCACAGCAATCAACAACCAAAATCCATTCTCCAGATTTAACCACTGAAAGTCAAATGACAACAAATCCGCAAAGCAGTGCACTGTTGCCAGCAACTACTCAGACCAGGACTCTTGAGTCATCACCATCTACCAACAATGAGACAACCATTTTCAAAGAAGCAGTTACTAATACAAGACCTTCAACAAATACCCTACCTGAGTTAACAACACAATTAACAAGCATGATAAATCTTCCACATTTATCAGAAAACCCAACAACACAACAAACAACTGCACTTTTACGAACTTCAGAAAAAATACAGACAGCTGGTCAGCGAACAGCACTCATGCCAACAACAACTGAATCTGAAGTCACAACTTATCATTCCAAAACAACCAGACAAGCAATATCAAAAAGGCCATCAACAAACAAAAGCCCTCCTGCAGATATAACAACAAAAAGTAAAACAGCAACAAATCCACAAAGTAGTGACCTGTTGCCAACAACCTCAGCCAATGTTAATACCGTGACTGGTGAACCTTCAACATCTATGGTCGAAAAGACAACTTTAAATGAACTAGTTACTATTTCTACACCTGGAAAAACTACACAAGCAACATCTCTATTAGCAAGCACGTGGAATCCTGTGCATGACTCTGTAAAGCCACCAAGAACCGAACAACATACTACACTTATAACAACAACAAAAAATATACAAACGAGTGGTGAGACATCAACATTAACTCTCATGCAGACAACAACTTCAAGTGAAGCAGTCACAACTAATGAATTCGAAACAACCAAACCATCTCTAACAACCGGGGAATCAACAATGAAAAGCCTTTCTCCAGATATAACAACAAAAAGTCAAATTACAACAAATCAACGAAGCAGTGACCTGTTGCCAATAATTACGTATGAGACAAGGACTAGTGAGTCATTAACACCTACAGTCCAACAGACGACAATATTCACTGAACTAGTAACTACTACAGAACCTTCAACAACTACACTACCCGATTCAACAACACACTTAACAAGCACAAGCAACCCTCCACATACACAACAAAGTACTACACTTATAATAACCACTGAAAATATAGCAAAGACTGGTTTGCCAACCACAACAGGAACAGTCAGTACTATTGGATCTGAAACAAACACAAAAGCAACATCGACAAGATCATCGCCAAGCAAAAGCCATACTCCAGATATAACAACAGAACGTCAAACAACAAATCCACAAAGTAGTGACCTATTGCCAACAACATCAGAAACGGTTCATACAAGGACTGGTGAACCTTCAACATCATCTGTCAAAGAGAAAACAATTTTGACTGAACCAGATACTACTACTACACCTGCAAAAAATACACTAACTAAGTCAACAACTCACATAACAAGCATGAGGAATCCTGCACATACATCTGAAAACCCAACAACAACCCAACAACGTACTACACTTATACCAACAACAACAAATATACAAACGAGTGGTGAGACATCAACATTAACTCTCATGCAGAGAACAACTTCAACTGAAGCAATCACAAGTAATCCATTTGAAACAACCACACAAGATCTATCAACAGGGAAATCAACAATGAAAAGCCTTTCTCCAGATATAACAACAAATCAACAAAGCAGTGACCTGTTACCAACAATTACTGTTGAGTCAAGGACTAGTGAGTTATTAACACCTACAGTCCAACAGACGACAATTTTCACTGAACTAGTTACTACTACAGAACCTTCAGCAACTACACTACCTCAGTCAACAACACATTTAACAAGCACAAGCAATCCTCCACATACACAAAGAAGCACTACACTTTTAACAACATCTGAAAATATAGCAAAGACTAGTGTGCCAGCCACAACGGAAACAGTCAGAACTGTTGGATCTGAAACAACCACACAAGGAATATCAACAAGATCATCACCAAGCAAAAGCCCTACTCCAGATTTAAAAACAGAACGTCAAACAACAAATCCACAAAGAAGTGACCCGTTGCCAACAACATCAGAAACGGTTCAAACAAGGACTGGTGAACCTTCAACATCTTTAGTCAAAGATACAACAATTTTGACTGAACCAGAAACTACTACTACACCTGCAACAACTAAACTAACTAAGTCAACAACTCAAATAACAAGCATGAGGAATCCTGCACATACATCTGAAAACCCAACAACAACCCAACATCGTACTACACTTTTACCCACATCAACAAATATACAAACGAGTGATGAGACATCAACATTGACTTTCATGCAGAGAACAACTTCAACTGAAGCAACCACAACTAATCTATTTAAAACTAGCACACAAGATCTATCAACAGGGAAATCAACAATGAAAAGCCTTTCTCCAGATATTACAACAAATCAACAAAGCAGTGACCTGTTACCAACAATTAATGTTGACACAAGGACTACTGAGTCATTAACACCTACAGTCCAACAAACGAGAATTTTCACTGAACTAGTTACTACTACAGAACCTTCAGCAACTACACTACCTGATTCAACAACACACTTAACAAACACAAGCGACCCTCCACATACACAACACAGTACTACACTTTTAATAACCACTGAAAATATAGCAAAGACTGGTGTGCCAACCACAATTGAAACAGTCAGTACTATTGGATCTGAAACAAACACACAAGCAACATCAACAAGATCATCAACAAGCAAAAGCCCTACTCCAGATATAACTACAGGACATCGAGCAACAACAACAAGTCCACAAAGTAGTGACCTGTTGCCAACAACATTAGAAACTGTTATTACAAGGACTGGTGAACCTTCAACGTCATCTGTCAAAGATACAACAATTTTGACTGTATCAGTTACTACTACACCTGCAACAAATACACTAACTAAGTCAACAACAACAAATATACAAACGAGTGGTGAGACATCAACATTAAATCTCATGCAGAGAACAACTTCAACTCAAGCAATCACAAGTAATCAATTTGAAACAACCACACAGGCTCTATCAACAGGGCAATCAACAATGAAAACCCTTTCTCCAGATATAACAACAAAACGTCATATTACAACAAATCAACAAAGCACTGACCTGTTACCAACAATTACTGTTGAGACAAGGAGTAGTGAGTCATTAACACCTACAGTCCAACAGACGACAATTTTCACTGAACTAGTTACTACTACAGAACCTTCAGCAACTACACTACCTCAGTCAACAACACACTTAACAAGCACTAGCAATCCTCCACATACACAACGAAGCACTACACTTTTAACAACATCTGAAAATATAGCAAAGACTAGTGTGCCAGCCACAACGGAAACAGTCAGAACTGTTGGATCTGAAACAACCACACAAGGAATATCAACAAGATCATCACCAAGCAAAAGCCCTACTCCAGATTTAAAAACAGAACGTCAAACAACAAATCCACAAAGAAGTGACCTGTTGCCAACAACATCAGAAACGGTTCAAACAAGGACTGGTGAACCTTCAACATCATCTGTCAAAGATACAACAATTTTGACTGAACCAGAAACTACTACTACACCTGCAACAACTAAACTAACTAAGTCAACAACTCAAATAACAAGCATGAGGAATCCTGCACATACATCTGAAAACCCAACAACAACCCAACATCGTACTACACTTTTACCCACATCAACAAATATACAAACGAGTGATGAGACATCAACATTGACTTTCATGCAGAGAACAACTTCAACTGAAGCAACCACAACTAATCTATTTAAAACTAGCACACAAGATCTATCAACAGGGCAATCAACAATGAAAAGCCTTTCTCCAGATATTACAACAAATCAACAAAGCAGTGACCTGTTACCAACAATTACTGTTGACACAAGGACTAGTGAGTCATTAACACCTACAGTCCAACAAACGAGAATTTTCACTGAACTAGTTACTACTACAGAACCTTCAGCAACTACACTACCTGATTCAACAACACACTTAACAAACACAAGCGACCCTCCACATACACAACACAGTACTACACTTTTAATAACCACTGAAAATATAGCAAAGACTGGTGTGCCAACCACAATTGAAACAGTCAGTACTATTGGATCTGAAACAAACACACAAGCAACATCAACAAGATCATCAACAAGCAAAAGCCCTACTCCAGATATAACTACAGGACATCGAGCAACAACAACAAGTCCACAAAGTAGTGACCTGTTGCCAACAACATTAGAAACTGTTATTACAAGGACTGGTGAACCTTCAACGTCATCTGTCAAAGATACAACAATTTTGACTGTATCAGTTACTACTACACCTGCAACAAATACACTAACTAAGTCAACAACAACAAATATACAAACGAGTGGTGAGACATCAACATTAAATCTTATGCAGAGAACAACTTCAACTCAAGCAATCACAAGTAATCAATTTGAAACAACCACACAGGCTCTATCAACAGGGCAATCAACAATGAAAACCCTTTCTCCAGATATTACAACAAAACGTCATATTACAACAAATCAACAAAGCAGTGACCTGTTACCAACAATTACTGTTGAGACAAGGAGTAGTGAGTCATTAACACCTACAGTCCAACAGACGACAATTTTCACTGAACTAGTTACTACTACAGAACCTTCAGCAACTACACTACCTCAGTCAACAACACACTTAACAAGCACTAGCAATCCTCCACATACACAACGAAGCACTACACTTTTAACAACCTCTGAAAATATAGCAAAGACTAGAGTGCCAGCCACAACGGAAACAGTCAGAACTGTTGGATCTGAAACAACCACACAAGCAATATCAACAAGATCATCACCAAGCAAAAGCCCTACTCCAGAAATAACAACACAACGTCAAACAACAAATCCTCAAAGTAGTGACCTGTTGCCAACAACATCAGAAACGGTTCATACAAGGACTGGTGAACCTTCAACATCTTTAGTCAAAGATACAACAATTTTGACTGTACCAGTTAATACTAGACCTGCAACAAATACACGAACTAAGTCAACAACTCAAATAACAAGCATGAGGAATCCTGCACATACATATGAAAACCCAACAACAACCCAACAACGTACTACACTTATACCAACAGCAACAAATATACAAACGAGTGGTGAGACATCAACATTAACTCTCATGCAGAGAACAACTTCAACTGAAGCAATCACAAGTAATCCATTTGAAACAACCACACAAGCTCTATCAACAGGGCAATCAACAAGGAAAAGCCTTTCTCCAGATATAACAACAAATCAACAAAGCAGTGACCTGTTACCAACAATTACTGTTGAGTCAAGGACTAGTGAGTTATTAACACCTACAGTCCAACAGACGACACTTTTCACTGAACTAGTTACTTCTACAGAACCTTCAGCAACTACACTACCTCAGTCAACAACACATTTAACAAGCACAAGCAATCCTCCACATACACAAAGAAGCACTACACTTTTAACAATCTCTGAAAATATAGCAAAGACTAGTGTGCCAGCCACAATTGAAACAGTCAGTACTATTGGATCTGAAACAAACACACAAGCAACATCAACAAGATCATCAACAAGCAAAAGCCCTACTCCAGATATAACTACAGGACATCGAGCAACAACAACAAGTCCACAAAGTAGTGACCTGTTGCCAACAACATTAGAAACTGTTATTAAAAGGACTGGTGAACCTTCAACGTCATCTGTCAAAGATACAACAATTTTGACTGTATCAGTTACTACTACACCTGCAACAAATACACTAACTAAGTCAACAACAACAAATATACAAACGAGTGGTGAGACATCAACATTAAATCTCATGCAGAGAACAACTTCAACTCAAGCAATCACAAGTAATCAATTTGAAACAACCACACAAGCTCTATCAACAGGGCAATCAACAATGAAAACCCTTTCTCCAGATATTACAACAAATCAACAAAGCAGTGACCTGTTACCAACAATTACTGTTGAGACAAGGAGTAGTGAGTCATTAACACCTACAGTCCAACAGACGACAATTTTCAATGAACTAGTTACTACTACAGAACCTTCAGCAACTACACTACCTCAGTCAACAACACACTTAACAAGCACTAGCAATCCTCCACATACACAACGAAGCACTACACTTTTAACAACCTCTGAAAATATAGCAAAGACTAGTGTGCCAGCCACAACGGAAACAGTCAGAACTGTTGGATCTGAAACAACCACACAAGCAATATCAACAAGATCATCACCAAGCAAAAGCCCTACTCCAGATATAACAACAGAACGTCAAACAACAAATCCACAAAGTAGTGACCTGTTGCCAACAACATCAGAAACGGTTCATACAAGGACTGGTGAACCTTCAACATCTTTAGTCAAAGATAAAACAATTTTGACTGTACCAGTTAATACTAGACCTGCAACAAATACACTAACTAAGTCAACAACTCAAATAACAAGCATGAGGAATCCTGCACATACATATGAAAACCCAACAACAACCCAACAACGTACTACACTTATACCAACAGCAACAAATATACAAACGAGTGGTGAGACATCAACATTAACTCTCATGCAGAGAACAACTTCAACTGAAGCAATCACAAGTAATCCATTTGAAACAACCACACAAGATCTATCAACAGGGAAATCAACAATGAAAAGCCTTTCTCCAGATATAACAACAAATCAACAAAGCAGTGACCTGTTACCAACAATTACTGTTGAGTCAAGGACTAGTGAGTTATTAACACCTACAGTCCAACAGACGACACTTTTCACTGAACTAGTTACTTCTACAGAACCTTCAGCAACTACACTACCTCAGTCAACAACACATTTAACAAGCACAAGCAATCCTCCACATACACAAAGAAGCACTACACTTTTAACAACCTCTGAAAATATAGCAAAGACTAGTGTGCCAGCCACAACGGAAACAGTCAGAACTGTTGGATCTGAAACAACCACACAAGGAATATCAACAAGATCATCACCAAGCAAAAGTCCTACTCCAGATATAAGAACAGAACTTCAAACAACAAATCCACAAAGTAGTGACCTGTTGCCAACAACATCAGAAACGGTTCATACAAGGACTGGTGAACCTTCAACATCATCTGTCAAAGATACAACAATTTTGACTGTACCAGTTAATACTAGACCTGCAACAAATACACTAACTAAGTCAACAACTCAAATAACAAGCATGAGGAATCCTGCACATACATCTGAAAACCCAACAACAACCCAACAACGTACTACACTTATACCAACAGCAACAAATATACAAACGAGTGGTGAGACATCAACATTAATTCTCATGCAGAGAACAACTTCAACTGAAGCAACCACAACTAATCTATTTAAAACTACCACACAAGATCTATCAACAATGAAAAGCCTTTCTCCAGATATTACAACAAATCAACAAAGTAGTGACCTGTTACCAACAATTACTGTTGAGTCAAGGACTAGTGAGTTATTAACACCTACAGTCCAACAGACGACAATTTTCACTGAACTAGTTACTACTACAGAGCTTTCAGCAACTACACTACCTCAGTCAACAACACATTTAACAAGCACAAGCAATCCTCCGCATACACAACACAGTACTACAGTTTTAACAACCTCTGAAAATATAGCCAAGACTAGTGTGCCAGCCACAACGGAAACAGTCAGAACTGTTGGATCTGAAACAACCACACAAGCAATATCAACAAGATCATCACCAAGCAAAAGTCCTACTCCAGATATAATGACAGAACGTCAAACAACAAATCCTCAAAGTAGTGACCTGTTGCCAACAACATCAGGAACGGTTCAAACAAGGACTGGTGAACCTTCAACATCATCTGTCAAAGATACAACAATTTTGACTGAACCAGTTACTACTACTACACCTGCAACAACTAAACTAACTAAGTCAACAACTCAAATAACAAGCATGAAGAATCCTGCAAATACATATGAAAACCCAACAACAACCCAACAACGTACTACACTTATACCAACAGCAACAAATATACAAACGAGTGGTGAGACATCAAAATTAACTCTCATGCAGAGAACAACTTCAGCTGAAGCAATCACAAGTAATCCATTTGAAACAACCACACAAGCTCTATCAACAGGGTCTAAGTCAACATCTCAAATAACAAGTATAAGGAATCCTGCACAAACGTCTGAAAACCCAACAACAACCCAACAACGCACTAAAATTTTACCAACCTCAGAAAAAATAACAATGACTGGTGAGCCATCGACATCAATACTCACACTACATGGGTCAACAACACATTTAACAAGCATATATAATATGGCACATACATCTGAAGTCTCAACAACAACACATCAAAGCAATACACTTTTAACAACCACAGAAAATATACCAATGACTGATCAACTGTCAGTGTCAACACTCATGCAGACAACAACTTCAACTGACAAATCACCAACAAAACACCATACCACAACTACCCTTGCACCTCAACCCCCAAATGAGAATGAGGGATTTATTTATCTAAAATTCAAGCTAGTGCTACACTTTCTACAAGATTATTATGACAAAACATCATCTAAATATAAACAGCTGGAAAGGAACATCACAACTGAGGTAATTCTACTGAATTTGTAAATAAAACATTTACATTAAGACAATTTTTCGCAAACTGTGGAACTTAATCTTAAATATTAAACATATAGCTCAATTGTTGTAATGTGTTTTTTTTTGCATTTGCAGCTTAATCAAGGATTCAGATTCAAATACCCATTGACCTTCCGGAGATCTGTAGTAATCCGTTTTAGGTAAGATATGCAACATAAATAACATAGATGAATTGTGGCAGAATCTATATTACAATATGTTAATATGGCGCCTTTGTTCCCTGTGAGTGAATAATAAAATTAAAGACAAAATTCGAATAGATGCATTGAGAAAAGGCATTAGGACGACTAAGTTGGTCTAACTACGTTTACTCTAAGTTGTACTTTATTCTCTGTGTCATCAGGGATGGCTCTGTAGAAGCAACAACTCAGCTAATATTTGAAAACCAGACTGTGGTTCCTGATGAAGCAGAAATTGAGGAAGTATTCGTAGAATGTCTTGACGAATCTATCGTCTTCTTAAATGTAATGCGATCCAGTATTCTTGCTTGTGAGTATCATTTTCTGCTTTTAGAATGTTGTATGATTGGAAAAAATATTGATGTGGAAATGGATAACATATTGAAAACAAGTATTATACAAATGCTATCTAATAACTTAAAATAATATCCACATTGTAGATACAGAACTTGTCACCACAACAACTCCTTTTACTACATACATTCAAACCTCAGCACCTGATCTAACAACCACCGCTGTTGATATAACCTCGGAGCTACCAACTGCATCTCAACTGATCAGAACAACTGGATCATTTAGTACTACAAAAACTGAGATAATGCAATCAACAAGCAAGATCCTTCCTACAGAAATAACAACTGAACGTCAAATGACAACAAACCAACAAAGCAGTGTGCTGATTCAAAAAAAATCAGCAACTGTTCAGACAAGGACTGGTGAGCCATCAACATCTACATTGAAAGAGACCACTATTGTCACTGAACCAGTGAACCCTACTAGACCTGCAACATCTACACTACCTGAGTCAACAACAAAAATAACAAGCATTAGGAATCCTCAACATACATCTGAAAACCCAACAAATGAACAACCATTAACTCCAACCTCAGAAAAAATAACAACAACTGGTGAGACATCAAAACTCACAACAATTTCCACTGCAGCAGTCACAACTAATGCGCTTAAAACATCCACACTAGCGTTGTCAACACGGCAATCAACAATGAAAAGCCTTTCTCCTGACATAACAACTGAAAGTCAGATAACAACAAATCAGCAAAGTAGTGACATGTTGCCAACAATCTCTGCAATTGTTGAGACAAGGAATGGTGACTCAACAACAACTACACTTAAGGACACAACAATTTTTACTGAAGTACTTTCTACTACTATGACACCTTCAACAACTACACTACCCGAGTCAACAACACAATTAGCAAGCACAAGGACTACTCCATCTACACAAAAAAGCACTACACTTTTAACAACCTCAGAAAATCTACCAGCTACTGGTGTGCAATTGGCATCAACAGACATTTTAACAAGAACTTCAACGGAAACAACCACACAAGCTATAACAAAAAGGCCATTTATAAATGAAAGCCCTCCTGAAGAGATAACAACAGAAAGTCAAAAAACAACAGCTCCACAAAGTAGCGACCTATTGCCAACTGAGCCTTTAACATCTGCGGACAAAGAGAGTGAACAAGTTACTACTAATAGACCTGCAAAAATGACACTTATTGAGTCAACAACACAATTAACAAGCATTGGGAACCCCACACATATGTCTGAAAACCCAACAACAACCCAAGAACGTACAACACTTATACAAACAATAAAAAATATACAAACAAGTGGTGAGACATCAACATTAACACTCATGGAGACAACAACTCCAACTGAAGCAGTCACAACTAATGAGTTTATAACCACCAAACAAGCTCTATCAACGGGACAATTAACAATGAAAAGCCTTTCTCCAGAAAAAACAACAAAAAGTCAAATTACAACAAATGAACAAAGCAGTGACCTGTTACCAACAATGACTGTTGAGACAAGGAGTAAAACAAACACACAAGCTCTATCAACACAGAAATCAACAATCAAAAGCCTTTCTCCAGATATAAACACTGAAAGTGAAATAACAACAATTCGACAAAGTAGTGACATGTTGCCAACGACCTCAACATCTGTTGAGACAAGGACCAGTGAGTCATTAACACCTACAGTCCAACAGACGACAATTTTCACTAAACTAGTTACTACTACAGAACCTTCAGCAACTACACTACCTGATTCAACAACACACTTAACAAGCACAAGAAATCCTCCACATACACAAAGAAGCACTACACTTTTAACAACCTCTGAAAATATAGCAAAGACGAGTGTGCCAGCCACAACGGAAACAGTCAGAACTGTTGGATCTGAAACAACCACACAAGCAATATCAACAAGATCATCAACAAGCAAAAGCCCTACTCCAGATATAACTACAGGACGTCGAGCAACAACAACAAATCCACAAAGTAGTGACCTGTTGCCAACAACATTAGAAACTGTTCATACAAGGACTGGTGAACCTTCAACATCATCTGTCAAAGATACAACAATTTTGACTGAACCAGTTACTACTACTACACCTGCAACAACTAAACTAACTGAGTCAACAACTCAAATAACAAGCATGAGGAATCCTGCACATACATCTGAAAACCCAACAACAACCCAACATCATACTACACTTATACCCACATCAACAAATATACAAACGAGTGATGAGACATCAACATTGACTTTCATGCAGAGAACAACTTCAACTGAAGCAACCAAAACTAATCTATTTAAAACTACTACACAAGATCTATCAACAGGGCAATCAACAATGCAAAGCCTTTCTCCAGATATTACAACAAATCAACAAAGCAGTGACCTGTTTCCGACAATTACTGTTGAGACAAGGACTAGTGAATCATTAACACCTTCAGTCCAACAGACGACAATTTTCAGTGAACTAGTTACTACTACAGAACCTTTAGCAACTACACTCCCTCAGTCAACAACACACTTAACAAGCACAAGCAATCCTCCACATACACAACGAAGCACTACACTTTTAAAAACCTCTGAAAATATAGCAAAGACTAGTGTGCCAGCCACAACGGAAATAGTCAGAACTGTTGGATCTGAAACAACCACACAAGCAATATCAACAAGATCATCACCAAGCAAAAGCCCTACTCCAGAAATAACAACAGAACGTCAAACAACAAATCCTCAAAGTAGTGACCTGTTGCCAACAACATTAGAAACTGTTCATACAAGGACTGGTGAACCTTCAACATCATCTGTCAAAGATACAACAATTTTGACTGAACCAGTTACTACTACTACACCTGCAACAACTAAATTAACTAAGTCAACAACTCAAATAACAAGCATGAGGAATCCTGCACATACATCTGAAAACCCAACAACAACCCAACATCGTACTACACTTATACCCACATCAACAAATATACAAACGAGTGATGAGACATCAACATTGACTTTCATGCAGAGAACAACTTCAACTGAAGCAACCACAACTAATCTAATTAAAACTACCACACAAGATCTATCAACAGGGCAATCAACAATGAAAAGCCTTTCTCCAGATATTACAACAAATCAACAAAGCAGTGACCTGTTACCGACAATTACTGTTGAGACAAGGACTAGTGAATCATTAACACCTACAGTCCAACAGACGACAATTTTCACAGAACTAGTTACTACTACAGAACCTTCAGCAACTACACTACCTCAGTCAACAACACACTTAACAAGTACTAGCAATCCTCCACATACACAACGAAGCACTACACTTTTAACAACCTCTGAAAATATAGCAAAGACTAGTGTGCCAGCCACAACGGAAACAGTCAGAACTGTTGGATCTGAAACAACCACACAAGGAATATCAACAAGATCATCAACAGGCAAAAGCCCTACTCCAGATATAACTACAGGACGTCGAGCAACAACAACAAATCCACAAAGTAGTGACCTGTTGCCAACAACATTAGAAACTGTTCATACAAGGACTGGTGAACCTTCAACATCATCTGTCAAAGATACAACAATTTTGACTGAACCAGTTACTACTACTACACCTGCAACAACTAAACTAACTGAGTCAACAACTCAAATAACAAGCATGAGGAATCCTGCACATACATCTGAAAACCCAACAACAACCCAACATCATACTACACTTATACCCACATCAACAAATATACAAACGAGTGATGAGACATCAACATTGACTTTCATGCAGAGAACAACTTCAACTGAAACAACCAAAACTAATCTATTTAAAACTACTACACAAGATCTATCAACAGGGCAATCAAAAATGCAAAGCCTTTCTTCAGATATTACAACAAATCAACAAAGCAGTGACCTGTTTCCGACAATTACTGTTGAGACAAGGACTAGTGAATCATTAACACCTTCAGTCCAACAGACGACAATTTTCAGTGAACTAGTTACTACTACAGAACCTTTAGCAACTACACTCCCTCAGTCAACAACACACTTAACAAGCACAAGCAATCCTCCACATACACAACGAAGCACTACACTTTTAAAAACCTCTGAAAATATAGCAAAGACTAGTGTGCCAGCCACAACGGAAATAGTCAGAACTGTTGGATCTGAAACAACCACACAAGCAATATCAACAAGATCATCACCAAGCAAAAGCCCTACTCCAGAAATAACAACAGAACGTCAAACAACAAATCCTCAAAGTAGTGACCTGTTGCCAACAACATCAGAAACGGTTCATAAAAGGACTGGTGAACCTTCAACATCATCTGTCAAAGATACAACAATTTTGACTGAACCAGTTACTACTACTACACCTGCAACAACTAAATTAACTAAGTCAACAACTCAAATAACAAGCATGAGGAATCCTGCACATACATCTGAAAACCCAACAACAACCCAACATCGTACTACACTTATACCCACATCAACAAATATACAAACGAGTGATGAGACATCAACATTAACTTTCATGCAGAGAACAATTTCAACTGAAGCAACCACAACTAATCTAATGAAAACTACCACACAAGATCTATCAACAGGGCAATCAACAATGCAAAGCCTTTCTCCAGATATTACAACAAATCAACAAAGCAGTGACCTGTTTCCGACAATTACTGTTGAGACAAGGACTAGTGAATCATTAACACCTTCAGTCCAACAGACGACAATTTTCAGTGAACTAGTTACTACTACAGAACCTTTAGCAACTACACTCCCTCAGTCAACAACACACTTAACAAGCACAAGCAATCCTCCACATACACAACGAAGCACTACACTTTTAAAAACCTCTGAAAATATAGCAAAGACTAGTGTGCCAGCCACAACGGAAACAGTCAGAACTGTTGGATCTGAAACAACCACACAAGGAATATCTACAAGATCATCACCAAGCAAAAGCCATACTCCAGATATAACAACAGAACGTCAAACAACAAATCCACAAAGTAGTGACCTGTTGCCAACAACATCAGAAACGGTTCATACAAGGACTGGTGAACCTTCAACATCATCTGTCAAAGATACAACAATTTTGACTGAACCAGTTACTACTACTACACCTGCAACAACTAAATTAACTAAGTCAACAACTCAAATAACAAGCATGAGGAATCCTGCACATACATCTGAAAACCCAACAACAACCCAACATCATACTACACTTATACCCACATCAACAAATATACAAACGAGTGATGAGACATCAACATTGACTTTCATGCAGAGAACAACTTCAACTGAAGCAACCAAAACTAATCTATTTAAAACTACCACACAAGATCTATCAACAGGGCAATCAACAATGAAAAGCCTTTCTCCAGATATTACAACAAATCAACAAAGCAGTGACCTGTTACCAACAATTACTGTTGAGACAAGGACTAGTGAATCATTAACACCTACAGTCCAACAGACGACAATTTTCACTGAACTAGTTACTACTACAGAACCTTCATCAACTACACTACCTCAGTCAACAACACACTTAACAAGCACAAGCAATCCTCCACATACACAACGAAGCACTACACTTTTAACAACCTCTGAAAATATAGCAAAGACTAGTGTGCCAGCCACAACGGAAACAGTCAGAACTGTTGGATCTGAAACAACCACACAAGGAATATCAACAAGATCATCAACAGGCAAAAGCCCTACTCCAGATATAACAACAGAACGTCAAACAACAAATCCTCAAAGTAGTGACCTGTTGCCAACAACATCAGAAACGGTTCATACAAGGACTGGTGAACCTTCAACATCATCTGTCAAAGATACAACAATTTTGACTGAACCAGTCACTACTACTACACCTGCAACAACTAAATTAACTGAGTCAACAACTCAAATAACAAGCATGAGGAATCCTGCACATACATCTGAAAACCCAACAACAACCCAACATCGTACTACACTTATACCCACATCAACAAATATACAAACGAGTGATGAGACATCAACATTGACTTTCATGCAGAGAACAACTTCAACTGAAGCAACCACAACTAATCTAATTAAAACTACCACACAAGATCTATCAACAGGGCAATCAACAATGAAAAGCCTTTCTCCAGATATTACAACAAATCAACAAAGCAGTGACCTGTTACCGACAATTACTGTTGAGACAAGGACTAGTGAATCATTAACACCTACAGTCCAACAGACGACAATTTTCACAGAACTAGTTACTTCTACAGAACTTTCAGCAACTACACTACCTCAGTCAACAACACACTTAACAAGTACTAGCAATCCTCCACATACACAACGAAGCACTACACTTTTAACAACCTCTGAAAATATAGCAAAGACTAGTGTGCCAGCCACAACGGAAACAGTCAGAACTGTTGGATCTGAAACAACCACACAAGGAATATCAACAAGATCATCACCAAGCAAAAGCCCTACTCCAGATTTAAAAACAGAACGTCAAACAACAAATCCACAAAGAAGTGACCTGTTGCCAACAACATCAGAAACGGTTCAAACAAGGACTGGTGAACCTTCAACATCATCTGTCAAAGATACAACAATTTTGACTGAACCAGAAACTACTACTACACCTGCAACAACTAAACTAACTAAGTCAACAACTCAAATAACAAGCATGAGGAATCCTGCACATACATCTGAAAACCCAACAACAACCCAACATCGTACTACACTTTTACCCACATCAACAAATATACAAACGAGTGATGAGACATCAACATTGACTTTCATGCAGAGAACAACTTCAACTGAAGCAACCACAACTAATCTATTTAAAACTACCACACAAGATCTATCAACAGGGCAATCAACAATGAAAAGCCTTTCTCCAGATATTACAACAAATCAACAAAGCAGTGACCTGTTACCAACAATTACTGTTGAGACAAGGACTAGTGAATCATTAACACCTACAGTCCAACAGACGACAATTTTCACTGAACTAGTTACTACTACAGAACCTTCATCAACTACACTACCTCAGTCAACAACACACTTAACAAGCACAAGCAATCCTCCACATACACAACGAAGCACTACACTTTTAACAACCTCTGAAAATATAGCAAAGACTAGTGTGCCAGCCACAACGGAAACAGTCAGAACTGTTGGATCTGAAACAACCACACAAGGAATATCAACAAGATCATCAACAGGCAAAAGCCCTACTCCAGATATAACAACAGAACGTCAAACAACAAATCCTCAAAGTAGTGACCTGTTGCCAACAACATCAGAAACGGTTCATACAAGGACTGGTGAACCTTCAACATCATCTGTCAAAGATACAACAATTTTGACTGAACCAGTCACTACTACTACACCTGCAACAACTAAATTAACTGAGTCAACAACTCAAATAACAAGCATGAGGAATCCTGCACATACATCTGAAAACCCAACAACAACCCAACATCGTACTACACTTATACCCACATCAACAAATATACAAACGAGTGATGAGACATCAACATTGACTTTCATGCAGAGAACAACTTCAACTGAAGCAACCACAACTAATCTAATTAAAACTACCACACAAGATCTATCAACAGGGCAATCAACAATGAAAAGCCTTTCTCCAGATATTACAACAAATCAACAAAGCAGTGACCTGTTACCGACAATTACTGTTGAGACAAGGACTAGTGAATCATTAACACCTACAGTCCAACAGACGACAATTTTCACAGAACTAGTTACTTCTACAGAACTTTCAGCAACTACACTACCTCAGTCAACAACACACTTAACAAGTACTAGCAATCCTCCACATACACAACGAAGCACTACACTTTTAACAACCTCTGAAAATATAGCAAAGACTAGTGTGCCAGCCACAACGGAAACAGTCAGAACTGTTGGATCTGAAACAACCACACAAGGAATATCAACAAGATCATCAACAGGCAAAAGCCCTACTCCAGATATAACTACAGGACGTCGAGCAACAACAACAAATCCACAAAGTAGTGACCTGTTGCCAACAACATCAGAAACGGTTCATACAAGGACTGGTGAACCTTCAACATCATCTGTCAAAGATACAACAATTTTGACTGAACCAGATACTACTACTACACCTGCAACAACTAAATTAACTAAGACAACAACTCAAATAACAAGCATGAGGAATCCTGCACATACATCTGAAAACCCAACAACAACCCAACATCGTACTACACTTATACCCACATCAACAAATATACAAACGAGTGATGAGACATCAACATTGACTTTCATGCAGAGAACAACTTCAACTGAAGCAACCACAACTAATCTAATTAAAACTACCACACAAGATCTATCAACAGGGCAATCAACAATGAAAAGCCTTTCTCCAGATATTACAACAAATCAACAAAGCAGTGACCTGTTACCGACAATTACTGTTGAGACAAGGACTAGTGAATCATTAACACCTACAGTCCAACAGACGACAATTTTCACAGAACTAGTTACTACTACAGAACCTTCAGCAACTACACTACCTCAGTCAACAACACACTTAACAAGCACTAGCAATCCTCCACATACACAACGAAGCACTACACTTTTAACAACCTCTGAAAATATAGCAAAGACTAGTGTGCCAGCCACAACGGAAACAGTCAGAACTGTTGGATCTGAAACAACCACACAAGCAATATCAACAAGATCATCACCAAGCAAAAGCCCTACTCCAGATATAACAACAGAACGTCAAACAACAAATCCTCAAAGTAGTGACCTGTTGCCAACAACATCAGAAACGGTTCATACAAGGACTGGTGAACCTTCAACATCATCTGTCAAAGATACAACAATTTTGACAGAACCAGTTACTACTACTACACATGCAACAACTAAATTAACTAAGTCAACAACTCAAATAACAAGCATGAGGAATCCTGCACATACATCTGAAAACCCAACAACAACCCAACATCGTACTACACTTATACCCACATCAACAAATATACAAACGAGTGATGAGACATCAACATTAACTTTCATGCAGAGAACAACTTACACTGAAGCAACCACAACAAATCTAATTAAAACTACCACACAAGATCTATCAACAGGGCAATCAACAATGAAAAGCCTTTCTCCAGATATTACAACAAATCAACAAAGCAGTGACCTGTTACCAACAATTACTGTTGAGACAAGGACTAGTGAATCATTAACACCTACAGTCCAACAGACGACAATTTTCACTGAACTAGTTACTACTACAGAACCTTCAGCAACTACACTACCTCAGTCAACAACACATTTAACAAGCACAAGCAATCCTCCACATACACAAAGAAGCACTACACTTTTAACAACCTCTGAAAATATAGCAAAGACTAGTGTGCCAGCCACAAAGGAAACAGTCAGAACTGTTGGATCTGAAACAACCACACAAGCAATATCAACAAGATCATCACCAAGCAAAAGCCCTACTCCAGATATAACAACAGAACGTCAAACAACAAATCCTCAAAGTAGTGACCTGTTGCCAACAACATCAGAAACGGTTCATACAAGGACTGGTGAACCTTCAACATCATCTGTCAAAGATACAACAATTTTGACTGAACCAGTTACTACTACTACACCTGCAACAACTAAATTAACTGAGTCAACAACTAAAATAACAAGCATGAGGAATCCTGCACATACATCTGAAAACCCAACAACAACCCAACATCGTACTACACTTATACCCACATCAACAAATATACAAACGAGTGATGAGACATCAACATTGACATTCATGCAGAGAACAACTTCAACTGAAGCAACCACAACTAATCTAATTAAAACTACCACACAAGATCTATCAACAGGGCAATCAACAATGAAAAGCCTTTCTCCAGATATTACAACAAATCAACAAAGCAGTGACCTGTTACCGACAATTACTGTTGAGACAAGGACTAGTGAATCATTAACACCTACAGTCCAACAGACGACAATTTTCACAGAACTAGTTACTTCTACAGAACTTTCAGCAACTACACTACCTCAGTCAACAACACACTTAACAAGCACTAGCAATCCTCCACATACACAACGAAGCACTACACTTTTAACAACCTCTGAAAATATAGCAAAGACTAGTGTGCCAGCCACAACGGAAATAGTCAGAACTGTTGGATCTGAAACAACCACACAAGCAATATCAACAAGATCATCACCAAGCAAAAGCCCTACTCCAGAAATAACAACAGAACGTCAAACAACAAATCCTCAAAGTAGTGACCTGTTGCCAACAACATCAGAAACGGTTCATAAAAGGACTGGTGAACCTTCAACATCATCTGTCAAAGATACAACAATTTTGACTGAACCAGTTACTACTACTACACCTGCAACAACTAAATTAACTAAGTCAACAACTCAAATAACAAGCATGAGGAATCCTGCACATACATCTGAAAACCCAACAACAACCCAACATCGTACTACACTTATACCCACATCAACAAATATACAAACGAGTGATGAGACATCAACATTAACTTTCATGCAGAGAACAATTTCAACTGAAGCAACCACAACTAATCTAATTAAAACTACCACACATGATCTATCAACAGGGCAATCAACAATGAAAAGCCTTTCTCCAGATATTACAACAAATCAACAAAGCAGTGACCTGTTACCAACAATTACTGTTGAGACAAGGACTAGTGAGTCATTAACACCTACAGTCCAACAGACGACAATTTTCACTGAACTAGTTACTACTACAGAACCTTCAGCAACTACACTACCTCAGTCAACAACACATTTAACAAGCACAAGCAATCCTCCACATACACAAAGAAGCACTACACTTTTAACAACCTCTGAAAATATAGCAAAGACTAGTGTGCCAGCCACAAAGGAAACAGTCAGAACTGTTGGATCTGAAACAACCACACAAGCAATATCAACAAGATCATCACCAAGCAAAAGCCCTACTCCAGATATAACAACAGAACGTCAAACAACAAATCCTCAAAGTAGTGACCTGTTGCCAACAACATCAGAAACGGTTCATAAAAGGACTGGTGAACCTTCAACATCATCTGTCAAAGATACAACAATTTTGACTGAACCAGTTACTACTACTACACCTGCAACAACTAAATTATCTAAGTCAACAACTCAAATAACAAGCATGAGGAATCCTGCACATACATCTGAAAACCCAACAACAACCCAACATCGTACTACACTTATACCCACATCAACAAATATACAAACGAGTGATGAGACATCAACATTAACTTTCATGCAGAGAACAATTTCAACTGAAGCAACAACAACTAATCTAATTAAAACTACCACACAAGATCTATCAACAGGGCAATCAACAATGAAAAGCCTTTCTCCAGATATTACAACAAATCAACAAAGCAGTGACCTGTTACCAACAATTACTGTTGAGACAAGGACTAGTGAGTCATTAACACCTACAGTCCAACAGACGACAATTTTCACTGAACTAGTTACTACTACAGAACCTTCAGCAACTACACTACCTGAGTCAACAACACACTTAACAAGCACTAGCAATCCTCCACATACACAACGAAGCACTACACTTTTAACAACCTCTGAAAATATAGCAAAGACTAGTGTGCCAGCCACAACGGAAACAGTCAGAACTGTTGGATCTGAAACAACCACACAAGCAATATCAACAAGATCATCACCAAGCAAAAGCCCTACTCCAGATATAACAACAGAACGTCAAACAACAAATCCTCAAAGTAGTGACCTGTTGCCAACAACATCAGAAACGGTTCATACAAGGACTGGTGAACCTTCAACATCATCTGTCAAAGATACAACAATTTTGACTGAACCAGTTACTACTACTACACCTGCAACAACTAAATTATCTAAGTCAACAACTCAAATAACAAGCATGAGGAATCCTGCACATACATCTGAAAACCCAACAACAACCCAACATCGTACTACACTTATACCCACATCAACAAATATACAAACGAGTGATGAGACATCAACATTAACTTTCATGCAGAGAACAACTTCAACTGAAGCAACCACAACAAATCTAATTAAAACTACCACACAAGATCTATCAACAGGGCAATCATCAATGAAAAGCCTTTCTCCAGATATTACAACAAATCAACAAAGCAGTGACCTCTTACCAACAATTACTGTTGAGACAAGGACTAGTGAGTCATTAACACCTACAGTCCAACAGACGACAATTTTCACTGAACTAGTTACTACTACTACAGAACTTTCAGCAACTACACTACCTCAGTCAACAACACATTTAACAAGCACAAGCAATCCTCCACATACACAAAGAAGCACTACACTTTTAACAACCTCTGAAAATATAGCAAAGACTAGTGTGCCAGCCACAAAGGAAACAGTCAGAACTGTTGGATCTGAAACAACCACACAAGCAATATCAACAAGATCATCACCAAGCAAAAGCCCTACTCCAGATATAACAACAGAACGTCAAACAACAAATCCTCAAAGTAGTGACCTGTTGCCAACAACATCAGAAACGGTTCATACAAGGACTGGTGAACCTTCAACATCATCTGTCAAAGATACAACAATTTTGACTGAACCAGTTACTACTACTACACCTGCAACAACTAAATTAACTGAGTCAACAACTCAAATAACAAGCATGAGGAATCCTGCACATACATCTGAAAACCCAACAACAACCCAACATCGTACTACACTTATACCCACATCAACAAATATACAAACGAGTGATGAGACATCAACATTGACTTTCATGCAGAGAACAATTTCAACTGAAGCAACCACAACTAATCTAATTAAAACTACCACACAAGACCTATCAACAGGGCAATCAACAATGAAAAGCCTTTCTCCAGATATTACAACAAATCAACAAAGCAGTGACCTGTTACCAACAATTACTGTTGAGACAAGGACTAGTGAGTCATTAACACCTACAGTCCAACAGACGACAATTTTCACTGAACTAGTTACTACTACAGAACCTTCAGCAACTACACTACCTCAGTCAACAACACATTTAACAAGCATAAGCAATCCTCCACATACACAAAGAAGCACTACACTTTTAACAACCTCTGAAAATATAGCAAAGACTAGTGTGCCAGCCACAAAGGAAACAGTCAGAACTGTTGGATCTGAAACAACCACACAAGCAATATCAACAAGATCATCACCAAGCAAAAGCCCTACTCCAGATATAACAACAGAACGTCAAACAACAAATCCTCAAAGTAGTGACCTGTTGCCAACAACATCAGAAACGGTTCATACAAGGACTGGTGAGCCTTCAACATCATCTGTCAAAGATACAACAATTTTGACTGAACCAGTTACTACTACTACACCTGCAACAACTAAATTAACTGAGTCAACAACTCAAATAACAAGCATGAGGAATCCTGCACATACATCTGAAAACCCAACAACAACCCAACATCGTACTACACTTATACCCACATCAACAAATATACAAACGAGTGATGAGACGTCAACATTGACTTTCATGCAGAGAACAATTTCAACTGAAGCAACCACAACTAATCTAATTAAAACTACCACACAAGATCTATCAACAGGGCAATCAACAATGAAAAGCCTTTCTCCAGATATTACAACAAATCAACAAAGCAGTGACCTGTTACCGACAATTACTGTTGAGACAAGGACTAGTGAATCATTAACACCTACAGTCCAACAGACGACAATTTTCACAGAACTAGTTACTTCTACAGAACTTTCAGCAACTACACTACCTCAGTCAACAACACACTTAACAAGCACTAGCAATCCTCCACATACACAACGAAGCACTACACTTTTAACAACCTCTGAAAATATAGCAAAGACTAGTGTGCCAGCCACAACGGAAATAGTCAGAACTGTTGGATCTGAAACAACCACACAAGCAATATCAACAAGATCATCACCAAGCAAAAGCCCTACTCCAGAAATAACAACAGAACGTCAAACAACAAATCCTCAAAGTAGTGACCTGTTGCCAACAACATCAGAAACGGTTCATAAAAGGACTGGTGAACCTTCAACATCATCTGTCAAAGATACAACAATTTTGACTGAACCAGTTACTACTACTACACCTGCAACAACTAAATTAACTAAGTCAACAACTCAAATAACAAGCATGAGGAATCCTGCACATACATCTGAAAACCCAACAACAACCCAACATCGTACTACACTTATACCCACATCAACAAATATACAAACGAGTGATGAGACATCAACATTGACTTTCATGCAGAGAAAAACTTCAAATGAAGCAACCACAACTAATCTAATTAAAACTACCACACAAGATCTATCAACAGGGCAATCAACAATGAAAAGCCTTTCTCCAGATATTACAACAAATCAACAAAGCAGTGACCTGTTACCGACAATTACTGTTGAGACAAGGACTAGTGAATCATTAACACCTACAGTCCAACAGACGACAATTTTCACAGAACTAGTTACTACTACAGAACCTTCAGCAACTACACTACCTCAGTCAACAACACACTTAACAAGCACTAGCAATCCTCCACATACACAACGAAGCACTACACTTTTAACAACCTCTGAAAATATAGCAAAGACTAGTGTGCCAGCCACAACGGAAACAGTCAGAACTGTTGGATCTGAAACAACCACACAAGCAATATCAACAAGATCATCACCAAGCAAAAGCCCTACTCCAGATATAACAACAGAACGTCAAACAACAAATCCTCAAAGTAGTGACCTGTTGCCAACAACATCAGAAACGGTTCATACAAGGACTGGTGAACCTTCAACATCATCTGTCAAAGATACAACAATTTTGACAGAACCAGTTACTACTACTACACATGCAACAACTAAATTAACTAAGTCAACAACTCAAATAACAAGCATGAGGAATCCTGCATATACATCTGAAAACCCAACAACAACCCAACATCGTACTACACTTATACCCACATCAACAAATATACAAACGAGTGATGAGACATCGACATTAACTTTCATGCAGAGAACAACTTCAACTGAAGCAACCACAACTAATCTAATTAAAACTACCACACAAGATCTATCAACAGGGCAATCAACAAGGAAAATCCTTCCTCCAGATATTACAACAAATCAACAAAGTAGTGACCTGTTACCAACAATTACTGTTGAGACAAGGACTAGTGAGTCATTAACACCTACAGTCCAACAGACGACAATTTTCACTGAACTAGTTACTACTACAGAAACTTCAGCAACTACACTACCTCAGTCAACAACACATTTAACAAGCATAAGCAATCCTCCACATACACAAAGAAGCACTACACTTTTAACAACCTCTGAAAATATAGCAAAGACTAGTGTGCCAGCCACAAAGGAAACAGTCAGAACTGTTGGATCTGAAACAACCACACAAGCAACATCAACAAGATCATCACCAAGCAAAAGCCCTACTCCAGATATAACAACAGAACGTCAAACAACAAATCCACAAAGTAGTGACCTATTGCCAACAACATCAGAAACGGTTCATACAAGGACTGGTGAACCTTCAACATCATCTGTCAAAGATACAACAATTTTGACTGAACCAGTCACTACTACTACACCTGCAACAACTAAATTAACTGAGTCAACAACTCAAATAACAAGCATGAGGAATCCTGCACATACATCTGAAAACCCAACAACAACCCAACATCGTACTACACTTATACCCACATCAACAAATATACAAACGAGTGATGAGACATCAACATTGACTTTCATGCAGAGAACAACTTCAACTGAAGCAACCAAAACTAATCTAATTAAAACTACCACACAAGATCTATCAACAGGGCAATCAACAATGAAAAGCCTTTCTCCAGATATTACAACAAATCAACAAAGCAGTGACCTGTTACCAACAATTACTGTTGAGACAAGGACTAGTGAGTCATTAACACCTACAGTCCAACAGACGACAATTTTCACTGAACTAGTTACTACTACAGAACCTTCAGCAACTACACTACCTCAGTCAACAACACATTTAACAAGCATAAGCAATCCTCCACATACACAAAGAAGCACTACACTTTTAACAACCTCTGAAAATATAGCAAAGACTAGTGTGCCAGCCACAACGGAAACAGTCAGAACTGTTGGATCTGAAACAACCACACAAGCAATATCAACAAGATCATCACCAAGCAAAAACCCTACTCCAGATATAACAACAGAACGTCAAACAACAAATCCTCAAAGTAGTGACCTGTTGCCAACAACATCAGAAACGGTTCATACAAGGACTGGTGAACCTTCAACATCATATGTCAAAGATACAACAATTTTGACTGAACCAGTTACTACTACTACACCTGCAACAACTAAATTAACTAAGTCAACAACTCAAATAACAAGCATGAGGAATCCTGCACATACATCTGAAAACCCAACAACAACCCAACATCGTACTACACTTATACCCACATCAACAAATATGCAAACGAGTGATGGGACATCAACATTGACTTTCATGCAGAGAACAACTTCAACTGAAGCAACCACAACTAATCTATTTAAAACTACCACACAAGATCTATCAACAGGGCAATCAACAATGAAAAGCCTTTCTCCAGATATTACAACAAATCAACAAAGCAGTGACCTGTTACCGACAATTACTGTTGAGACAAGGACTAGTGAATCATTAACACCTACAGTCCAACAGACGACAATTTTCACAGAACTAGTTACTTCTACAGAACTTTCAGCAACTACACTACCTCAGTCAACAACATATTTAACAAGCATAAGCAATCCTCCACATACACAAAGAAGCACTACACTTTTAACAACCTCTGAAAATATAGCAAAGACTAGTGTGCCAGCCACAACGGAAACAGTCAGAACTGTTGGATCTGAAACAACCACACAAGCAATATCAACAAGATCATCACCAAGCAAAAGCCCTACTCCAGATATAACAACAGAACGTCAAACAACAAATCCTCAAAGTAGTGACCTGTTGCCAACAACATCAGAAACGGTTCATACAAGGACTGGTGAACCTTCAACATCATCTGTCAAAGATACAACAATTTTGACTGAACCAGTTACTACTACTACACCTGCAACAACTAAATTAACTAAGTCAACAACTCAAATAACAAGCATGAGGAATCCTGCACATACATCTGAAAACCCAACAACAACCCAACATCGTACTACACTTATACCCACATCAACAAATATACAAACGAGTGATGAGACATCAACATTAACTCTCATGCCTACAATATTGGCAACTGTTCAGAAAAGGACTGGTGGGCCATCAACATTTACAGTCAAAGAGACAACAATTTTCATTGGACCTGTTACTACTATACAACCTTCAACAACTACACTACCTGTCTCAACAGAAAAATTAACAAGCACGAATAATATGGCAAAAACATCAGAAGTCACAACAACAACACATCAAAGCAGTACACCTTTACCAACTTCTCAAAATACAACAATGACTGGTGAGGTATCAGTGTACCCATCAACACTTATGCAAACAACAACTTCAACAACTAAAGGACATGCCACAACCAACCTACCACCTGAACCCCCAACAGGGAATGAGGGATATATTTATCTAAAATTCAAGCTAGTGCTACAATTTCTACAAGATTATTATGACAAAACATCATCTAAATACAAATTGCTTGAAAGGAACATCACAACTGAGGTAATAATACTGAATTTGTAATTAAAACATATAGATTAGAATATAGTTTCCCAAACTGTGGGCAATGCCCCCAGACCCCCAAACTTTACCTTTAAAACTAAATATAAAGCTTAATAGGTATAATGTTTGTGTTTTTCTGCATTGCAGCTTAATCGAGGATTCACATTCAAATACCCATTGACCTTCAGGAGATCTATAGTCATCCGTTTTAGGTGAGATAAGCAACCTCAGTAACATGAAAGATGAATTTTGGCAAAATCTATAATACAATATGTTAATATGGTGACTTTGTTTCCTTTAACTGATTAACACCATTAAATACAACATTCTTAAGGATGCATTGAAAAAAAGGCATGAAGACGACTTAGTTGGTTAAAATAAAAATTTACTGTAACTTGAAGTTTATCTATTATGATCCTGTCCTCCTTGCAGCTGTTTCTCTTCTCCTGGCCGATGGGATCATTACAGTCCCATGTCTTGTGCAGTGTTGGAAGCACATGGCCATTGTTTATCTTTGTGCCTTTGTTTTCTTATTCACTATCCCGTCAATAGTTTTTGCCCTACAAATTTCTCCCTTGTTACGTCTCATTTGTTGCTACCCTATTTAAAGCCCGTGTGTTTGCTGCATTGTTTCTTGATCATACCATAATGTCTTGTCTGCCCCGTGAGTTCATTTTACATTTACATTTACATTTAGTCATTTAGCAGACGCTTTTATCCAAAGCGACTTACATTAGGGGTAGGCAATGGAAGCAATTGGGACAGCATAAGTACAACAAAAGCATAAGTGCAATCGAAAAAAAAGAGGATTGGGTCTCATATAACCTAACACAGTTTACAGAACCATTCATTCATTCATTCATTTTTTTTCTTTTTTCTTTTTTTTTTTAATAAAGAGTAGAGAAGAAAATAGAGTAAGAACAGATCAGTCAGATGTAGACGGAAGAGATGCGTTTTCAGACGTTTCTTAAAGATGGCTACAGAATCTGCAGATCTTGTGGCAACAGGTAGATCGTTCCACATAGGTGGAACAGATCCGGAGAAGGTGCGCGAGAGAGATTTTTTACCTTTTTGGGATGGTACCACAAGACGCGGGATGGTACCACGATTTTCTTAAAGTTGAGTTTTGTATTTGACCTTGGTTTGTTTTTGGTTCTGTTTTTCCCCCTCGAGGGATTTTTAACTGTTTTATTAAATATGTTTTGGTTAAGAGCTATCTGCATCTGAGTTCCTTCCATTTGAATTATGACATTTTCTCCATGTCATCAGGGATGGCTCTGTAGAAGCAACGACTCAGCTAATATTTAAAAACCAGACTGTGGTTCCTGATAAAGCAGAAATTGAGGAAGCATTCGTAGAATGTCTTGACGAATCTATTGTCTTCTTAAATGTAATGCGATCCAGTATTCTTGCTTGTGAGTATCATATTCTGTTTTTAGAACTGTTGTATGCATTAGAACTGTTGTATGTATTCTAACCCTAACCCTTACTAAGTTTTCAAAAATATTAATGTGAAAATGTATAACATACTGAAAACAAGTAGTACACAAATGCTATCAACTAACTTAAAATTATATAAAAATTGCAGATATACAACTTGTCGCCACAACAGCTCCTTTTACAACATACCATCAAACCTCTGTGCCTGATCAAACAACAACCGCTCTGAGAATAACAGCTGTTTCTGAGCCATCAACTGTAACTCAATTAGTCAGAACTACTGGATTACACAGTACTACAAAAGCTGAGATAATGGAGCCAACAAGTAAAAACCTGACTACAGAGATAACAACTGAAAATCAAATGACAACAAATCCACAAAGCAGAGTTGTAGTGACAACAACCTCAACAATTATTCAGACTGGTGAGTCAACAATATCAACAGTCAAAGAAACAACAACTTTCACTGAATTGGTTACAACTACAACACCTCCAACAACTACACAACCTGACTTTACGACACAAATGACAAGCCAAGGAAATCCCCCAAATACATCTGAAAACCCAACAACAACCCAACAAAGAACTACACTTATACCAACATCAGAAAATATCCCATGGACTGATGAGCCATCAACTGTCATTCGGACCACAACCTCAGTAAAGACTAGTGGATTAAAAGCAACTACACTTATAATGTCAACACTACAATCAGCAATCAAAAGCCTTTCTCCAGAAATAACAACAAATCAACAGAGTAGTGACCTGTTACCAACCTCTTCAGCAACTGCTCAGAAAATGAGTGGCGAGTCATCAACATCTACAGGAAGAAAGACAACAATTTTCACTGAACCAGTTACTACTACTAGACCTCCAACAACTACACTGCTTAAGACTACAAACAATTTATCAAGCATGACAAATCCTGCACAGACATCCCAACAAAAAACACATTTACTAACCTCAGAAAACATGGCAACAACTAGTGAAACATCAACATCACCTGAAAAAGTAACAACTGCTGGATTTGTAAAAACCACACAAGCTATACCAACAAAAAAATCAACAATGAAAGGCCTTTCTCCACGTATGACAACTGAAAGTCCAAAAACAACAAATCCACAAAGCAGTGTAATGTTGCCAACAACCTCAGCAACTGTTCAGACAAGAACTGGTGAGCTATTAATATCTACACCTAAAGAGACAACAATTGTTAGTGAATCTGTTACAGCTACTAAACTAGCAACAAATACATTGAAAGAGTCTACAACACAACCAACAAGCATGACAAATCCACCAAACACATCTGAAAAACCAACAACAACCAAACAAAAAACTACACTTACACTAACAGAAAATATATCAACAACTCAGGAGCCATCAACAGCCATATCGACAACAACTAATGAATTTGGAACTACTCTACCTCTGACAACACGGCATACAACAATCAAAAGCCTTTCTCCACATATGACACCTGAAAGTTCAAAAACAACAAATCCACAAAGCAGTGTAATGTTGCCAACAACCTCAGCAACTGTTCAGACAAGAACTGGTGAGCTATTAACATCTACAGCTAAAGAGACAACAATTGTTAATGAATCTGTCACAGCTACTACACCTACAGTAACTACATTAAAAGAGTCTACAACACAACCAACAAATACAACAAATCTACCAAACACATCTGAAAAACCAACAACAACCAAACAAAAAACTACACTTACACTAACAGAAAATATATCAACAACTCAGGAGCCATCAACAGCTATGTCGACAACAACTAAAGAATTTGGAACTAATCTACCTCTGACAACACGGCATACAACAATCAAAAGCCTTTCTCCACGTATGACAACTGAAAGTCCAAAAACGACAAATCCACAAAGCAGTGTAATGTTGCCAACAACCTCAGCAACTGTTCAGACAAGGACTGGTGAGCTATTAACATCTACAGCGAAAGAGACAACAATTGTTAATGAATCTGTCACAGCTACTACACCTACACTAACTACATTGAAAGAGTCTACAACACAACCAACAAGCATGACAAATCTACCAAACACATCTGAAAAACCAACAACAACCAAACAAAAAACTACACTTACACTAACAGAAAATATGTCAACAACTCAGGAGCCATCAACAGCCATGTCAACAACAACTAATGAATTTGGAACTACTCTACCTCTGACAACACGGCATACAACAATCAAAAGCCTTTCTCCACGTATGACAACTGAAAGTCCAAAAACAACAAATCCACAAAGCAGTGTAATGTTGCCAACAACCTCAGCAACTGTTCAGACAAGGACTGGTGAGCTATTAACATCTAGAGCGAAAGAGACAACAATTGTTAATGAATCTGTCACAGCTACTACACCTACAGTAACTACATTAAAAGAGTCTACAACACAACCAACAAATATAACAAATCTACCAAACACATCTGAAAAACCAACAACAACCACACAAAAAACTACACTTACACTAACAGAAAATATATCAACAACTCAGGAGCCATCAACAGCCATGTCGACAACAACTAATGAATTTGGAACTAATCTACCTTTGACAACACGGCATACAACAATCAAAAGCCTTTCTCCACGTATGACAACTGAAAGTCCAAAAACAACAAATCCACAAAGCAGTAATATGTTGCCAAAAACCTCAGCATCGGTTCAGTTAAGAACTGGTGAGCTATTAACATCTACAGCTAAAGAGACAACAATTGTTAGTGCATCTGTTACAGCTACTACGTCTACAACAACTACATTGAAAGAGTCTACAACAAAACCAACAAGCATGACAAATCCACCAAACACATCTGAAAAACCAACAACAACCAAACAAAAAACTACACTTACACTAACAGAAAATATATCAACAACTCAAGAGCCATCAACAGCCATGTCGACAACAACTAATGAATTTGGAACTACTCTACCTACTACTCTACCTCTGACAACACCGCATACAACAATCAAAAGCCTTTCTCCACGTATGACAACTGAAAGTCCAAAAACAACAATTCCCCAAAGCAGTGTAATGTGGCCAACAACCTCATTAACTGTTCAGACAAGAACTGGTGAGCTATTAATATCTACACCTAAAGAGACAACAATTGTTAATGAATCTGTTACAGCTACTAAAATTGCAACGGCTACACTACTACAGTCAACCACAAAATCAACCAGCACTAAGAATCCACTACATACAATAGAAAAAACAACTATACTTACAACTACCTCAGAATATATACCAACAACTGGTGAGCCATCGACACTCGTGCCAACAACAAGTTCAATAACAACTAATGGAATTGAAACCACTGCACCAATTCTGTCAACGATACAATCAACAAACAAGAGCATTTCTCTAGATATAACAACCCAGAATGAAGTAACAACACATCAACAAAGTAGTGACCTGTTGCCAACAACCTCAGTAACTGTTCAGACAAGGACTGGTGAGCTATTAACATCTAGAGCGAAAGAGACAACAATTGTTAATGAATCTGTCACAGCTACTACACCTACAGTAACTACATTAAAAGAGTCTACAACACAACCAACAAATATAACAAATCTACCAAACACATCTGAAAAACCAACAACAACCACACAAAAAACTACACTTACACTAACAGAAAATATATCAACAACTCAGGAGCCATCAACAGCCATGTCGACAACAACTAATGAATTTGGAACTACTCTACCTCTGACAACACGGCATACAACAATCAAAAGCCTTTCTCCACGTATGACAACTAAAACAACCTCAGTAACTGTTCAGACAAGGACTGGTGAGCTATTAACATCTAGAGCGAAAGAGACAACAATTGTTAATGAATCTGTCACAGCTACTACACCTACAGTAACTACATTAAAAGAGTCTACAACACAACCAACAAATATAACAAATCTACCAAACACATCTGAAAAACCAACAACAACCACACAAAAAACTACACTTACACTAACAGAAAATATATCAACAACTCAGGAGCCATCAACAGCCATGTCGACAACAACTAATGAATTTGGAACTAATCTACCTTTGACAACACGGCATACAACAATCAAAAGCCTTTCTCCACGTATGACAACTGAAAGTCCAAAAACAACAAATCCACAAAGCAGTAATATGTTGCCAAAAACCTCAGCAACGGTTCAGATAAGAACTGGTGAGCTATTAACATCTACAGCTAAAGAGACAACAATTGTTAGTGAATCTGTTACAGCTACTACGTCTACAACAACTACATTGAAAGAGTCTACAACAAAACCAACAAGCATGACAAATCCACCAAACACATCTGAAAAACCAACAACAACCAAACAAAAAACTACACTTACACTAACAGAAAATATATCAACAACTCAGGAGCCATCAACAGCCATGTCGACAACAACTAATGAATTTGGAACTACTCTACCTCTGACAACACCGCATACAACAATCAAAAGCCTTTCTCCACGTATGACAACTGAAAGTCCAAAAACAACAAATCCCCAAAGCAGTGTAATGTGGCCAACAACCTCATTAACTGTTCAGACAAGAACTGGTGAGCTATTAATATCTAGACCTAAAGAGACAACAATTGTTAATGAATCTGTTACAGCTACTAAAATTGCAACGGCTACACTACTACAGTCAACCACAAAATCAACAAGCACTAAGAATCCACTAAATACAATAGAAAAAACAACTATACTTACAACTACCTCAGAATATATACCAACAACTGGTGAGCCATCGACACTCGTGCCAACAACAAGTTCAATAACAACTAATGGAATTGAAACCACTGCACCAATTCTGTCAACGATACAATCAACAAACAAGAGCATTTCTCTAGATATAACAACCCAGAATGAAGTAACAACACATCAACAAAGTAGTGACCTGTTGCCAACAACCTCAGTAACTGTTCAGACAAGAACTGGTGAGCTATTAACATCTACAGCGAAAGAGACAACAATTGTTAATGAATCTGTCACAGCTACTACACCTACAGTAACTACATTAAAAGAGTCTACAACACAACCAACAAATACAACAAATCTACCAAACACATCTGAAAAACCAACAACAACCAAACAAAAAACTACACTTACACTAACAGAAAATATATCAACAACTCAGGAGCCATCAACAGCTATGTCGACAACAACTAAAGAATTTGGAACTAATCTACCTCTGACAACACGGCATACAACAATCAAAAGCCTTTCTCCACGTATGACAACTGAAAGTCCAAAAACGACAAATCCACAAAGCAGTGTAATGTTGCCAACAACCTCAGCAACTGTTCAGACAAGGACTGGTGAGCTATTAACATCTACAGCGAAAGAGACAACAATTGTTAATGAATCTGTCACAGCTACTACACCTACACTAACTACATTGAAAGAGTCTACAACACAACCAACAAGCATGACAAATCTACCAAACACATCTGAAAAACCAACAACAACCAAACAAAAAACTACACTTACACTAACAGAAAATATGTCAACAACTCAGGAGCCATCAACAGCCATGTCGACAACAACTAATGAATTTGGAACTACTCTACCTCTGACAACACGGCATACAACAATCAAAAGCCTTTCTCCACGTATGACAACTAAAACAACCTCAGCAACTGTTCAGACAAGAACTGGTGAGCTATTAACATCTACAGCTAAAGAGACAACAGTTGTTAAAGAAGCTGTCACAGCTACTACACCTACAGCAACTACATTGAACGAGTCTACAACACAACCAACAAGCATGACAAATCCATCAAACACATCTGAAAAACCAACAACAACCAAACAAAAAACTACACTTACACTAACAGAAAATATATCAACAACTCAGGAGCCATCAACAGCCATGTCAACAACAACTAATGAATTTGGAACTACTCTACCTCTGACAACACGGCATACAACAATCAAAAGCCTTTCTCCACGTATGACAACTGAAAGTCCAAAAACAACAAATCCACAAAGCAGTGTAATGTTGCCAACAACCTCAGCAACTGTTCAGACAAGGACTGGTGAGCTATTAACATCTAGAGCGAAAGAGACAACAATTGTTAATGAATCTGTCACAGCTACTACACCTACAGTAACTACATTAAAAGAGTCTACAACACAACCAACAAATATAACAAATCTACCAAACACATCTGAAAAACCAACAACAACCACACAAAAAACTACACTTACACTAACAGAAAATATATCAACAACTCAGGAGCCATCAACAGCCATGTCGACAACAACTAATGAATTTGGAACTAATCTACCTTTGACAACACGGCATACAACAATCAAAAGCCTTTCTCCACGTATGACAACTGAAAGTCCAAAAACAACAAATCCACAAAGCAGTAATATGTTGCCAAAAACCTCAGCATCGGTTCAGTTAAGAACTGGTGAGCTATTAACATCTACAGCTAAAGAGACAACAATTGTTAGTGCATCTGTTACAGCTACTACGTCTACAACAACTACATTGAAAGAGTCTACAACAAAACCAACAAGCATGACAAATCCACCAAACACATCTGAAAAACCAACAACAACCAAACAAAAAACTACACTTACACTAACAGAAAATATATCAACAACTCAAGAGCCATCAACAGCCATGTCGACAACAACTAATGAATTTGGAACTACTCTACCTCTGACAACACCGCATACAACAATCAAAAGCCTTTCTCCACGTATGACAACTGAAAGTCCAAAAACAACAAATCCCCAAAGCAGTGTAATGTGGCCAACAACCTCATTAACTGTTCAGACAAGAACTGGTGAGCTATTAATATCTAGACCTAAAGAGACAACAATTGTTAATGAATCTGTTACAGCTACTAAAATTGCAACGGCTACACTACTACAGTCAACCACAAAATCAACAAGCACTAAGAATCCACTACATACAATAGAAAAAACAACTATACTTACAACTACCTCAGAATATATACCAACAACTGGTGAGCCATCGACACTCGTGCCAACAACAAGTTCAATAACAACTAATGGAATTGAAACCACTGCACCAATTCTGTCAACGATACAATCAACAAACAAGAGCATTTCTCTAGATATAACAACCCAGAATGAAGTAACAACACATCAACAAAGTAGTGACCTGTTGCCAACAACCTCAGTAACTGTTCAGACAAGGACTGGTGAGCTATTAACATCTACAGCGAAAGAGACAACAATTGTTAATGAATATGTCACAGCTACTACACCTACACTAACTACATTGAAAGAGTCTACAACACAACCAACAAGCATGACAAATCTACCAAACACATCTGAAAAACCAACAACAACCAAACAAAAAACTACACTTACACTAACAGAAAATATGTCAACAACTCAGGAGCCATCATCAGCCATGTCGACAACAACTAATGAATTTGGAACTACTCTACCTCTGACAACACGGCATACAACAATCAAAAGCCTTTCTCCACGTATGACAACTAAAACAACCTCAGCAACTGTTCAGACAAGAACTGGTGAGCTATTAACATCTACAGCTAAAGAGACAACAGTTGTTAAAGAAGCTGTCACAGCTACTACACCTACATCAACTACATTGAACGAGTCTACAACACAACCAACAAGAATGACAAATCCATCAAACACATCTGAAAAACCAACAACAACCAAACAAAAAACTACACTTACACTAACAGAAAATATATCAACAACTCAGGGGCCATCAACAGCCATGTCGACAACAACTAATGAATTTGGAACTACTCTACCTCTGACAACACGGCATACAACAATCAAAAGCCTTTCTCCACGTATGACAACTGAAAGTCCAAAAACGACAAATCCACAAAGCAGTGTAATGTTGCCAACAACCTCAGCAACTGTTCAGACAAGAACTGGTGAGCTATTAATATCTACAGCGAAAGAGACAACAATTGTTAATGAATCTGTCACAGCTACTACACCTACAGTAACTACATTAAAAGAGTCTACAACACAACCAACAAATATAACAAATCTACCAAACACATCTGAAAAACCAACAACAACCATACAAAAAACTACACTTACACTAACAGAAAATATATCAACAACTCAGGAGCCATCAACAGCCATGTCAACAACAACTAAAGAATTTGGAACTACTCTACCTCTGACAACACGGCATACAACAATCAAAAGCCTTTCTCCACGTATGACAACTGAAAGTCCAAAAACAACAAATCCACAAAGCAGTGTAATGTTGCCAACAACCTCAGCAACTGTTCAGACAAGGACTGGTGAGCTATTAACATCTACAGCGAAAGAGACAACAATTGTTAATGAATCTGTCACACCTACTACACCTACAGTAACTACATTAAAAGAGTCTACAACACAACCAACAAATATAACAAATCTACCAAACACATCTGAAAAACCAACAACAATCAAACAAAAAACTACACTTACACTAACAGAAAATATATCAACAACTCAGGAGCCATCAACAGCCATGTCGACAACAACTAATGAATTTGGAACTACTCTACCTCTGACAACACCGCATACAACAATCAAAAGCCTTTCTCCACGTATGACAACTGAAAGTCCAAAAACAACAAATCCCCAAAGCAGTGTAATGTGGCCAACAACCTCATTAACTGTTCAGACAAGAACTGGTGAGCTATTAATATCTAGACCTAAAGAGACAACAATTGTTAATGAATCTGTTACAGCTACTAAAATTGCAACGGCTACACTACTACAGTCAACCACAAAATCAACAAGCACTAAGAATCCACTACATACAATAGAAAAAACAACTATACTTACAACTACCTCAGAATATATACCAACAACTGGTGAGCCATCGACACTCGTGCCAACAACAAGTTCAATAACAACTAATGGAATTGAAACCACTGCACCAATTCTGTCAACGATACAATCAACAAACAAGAGCATTTCTCTAGATATAACAACCCAGAATGAAGTAACAACACATCAACAAAGTAGTGACCTGTTGCCAACAACCTCAGTAACTGTTCAGACAAGGACTGGTGAGCTATTAACATCTACAGCGAAAGAGACAACAATTGTTAATGAATATGTCACAGCTACTACACCTACACTAACTACATTGAAAGAGTCTACAACACAACCAACAAGCATGACAAATCTACCAAACACATCTGAAAAACCAACAACAACCAAACAAAAAACTACACTTACACTAACAGAAAATATGTCAACAACTCAGGAGCCATCATCAGCCATGTCGACAACAACTAATGAATTTGGAACTACTCTACCTCTGACAACACGGCATACAACAATCAAAAGCCTTTCTCCACGTATGACAACTAAAACAACCTCAGCAACTGTTCAGACAAGAACTGGTGAGCTATTAACATCTACAGCTAAAGAGACAACAGTTGTTAAAGAAGCTGTCACAGCTACTACACCTACATCAACTACATTGAACGAGTCTACAACACAACCAACAAGAATGACAAATCCATCAAACACATCTGAAAAACCAACAACAACCAAACAAAAAACTACACTTACACTAACAGAAAATATATCAACAACTCAGGGGCCATCAACAGCCATGTCGACAACAACTAATGAATTTGGAACTACTCTACCTCTGACAACACGGCATACAACAATCAAAAGCCTTTCTCCACGTATGACAACTGAAAGTCCAAAAACGACAAATCCACAAAGCAGTGTAATGTTGCCAACAACCTCAGCAACTGTTCAGACAAGAACTGGTGAGCTATTAATATCTACAGCGAAAGAGACAACAATTGTTAATGAATCTGTCACAGCTACTACACCTACAGTAACTACATTAAAAGAGTCTACAACACAACCAACAAATATAACAAATCTACCAAACACATATGAAAAACCAACAACAACCACACAAAAAACTACACTTACACTAACAGAAAATATATCAACAACTCAGGAGCCATCAACAGCCATGTCAACAACAACTAAAGAATTTGGAACTACTCTACCTCTGACAACACGGCATACAACAATCAAAAGCCTTTCTCCACGTATGACAACTGAAAGTCCAAAAACAACAAATCCACAAAGCAGTAATATGTTGCCAACAACCTCAGCAACTGTTCAGACAAGGACTGGTGAGCTATTAACATCTAGAGCGAAAGAGACAACAATTGTTAATGAATCTGTCACAGCTACTACACCTACAGTAACTACATTAAAAGAGTCTACAACACAACCAACAAATACAACAAATCTACCAAACACATCTGAAAAACCAACAACAACCAAACATAAAACTACACTTACACTAACAGAAAATATATCAACAACTCAGGAGCCATCAACAGCCATGTCGACAACAACTAATGAATTTGGAACTACTCTACCTACTACTCTACCTCTGACAACACCGCATACAACAATCAAAAGCCTTTCTCCACGTATGACAACTGAAAGTCCAAAAACAACAATTCCCCAAAGCAGTGTAATGTTGCCAACAACCTCATTAACTGTTCAGACAAGAACTGGTGAGCTATTAATATCTACACCTAAAGAGACAACAATTGTTAATGAATCTGTTACAGCTACTAAAATTGCAACGGCTACACTACTACAGTCAACCACAAAATCAACAAGCACTAAGAATCCACTACATACAATAGAAAAAACAACTATACTTACAACTACCTCAGAATATATACCAACAACTGGTGAGCCATCGACACTCGTGCCAACAACAAGTTCAATAACAACTAATGGAATTGAAACCACTGCACCAATTCTGTCAACGATACAATCAACAAACAAGAGCATTTCTCTAGATATAACAACCCAGAATGAAGTAACAACACATCAACAAAGTAGTGACCTGTTGCCAACAACCTCAGCAACTGTTCAGACAAGGACTGGTGAGCTATTAACATCTACAGCGAAAGAGACAACAATTGTTAATGAATCTGTCACAGCTACTACACCTACACTAACTACATTGAAAGAGTCTACAACACAACCAACAAGCATGACAAATCTACCAAACACATCTGAAAAACCAACAACAACCAAACAAAAAACTACACTTACACTAACAGAAAATATGTCAACAACTCAGGAGCCATCATCAGCCATGTCGACAACAACTAATGAATTTGGAACTACTCTACCTCTGACAACACGGCATACAACAATCAAAAGCCTTTCTCCACGTATGACAACTAAAACAACCTCAGCAACTGTTCAGATAAGAACTGGTGAGCTATTAACATCTACAGCTAAAGAGACAACAGTTGTTAAAGAAGCTGTCACAGCTACTACACCTACAGCAACTACATTGAACGAGTCTACAACACAACCAACAAGAATGACAAATCCATCAAACACATCTGAAAAACCAACAACAACCAAACAAAAAGCTACACTTATACTAACAGAAAATATATCAACAACTCAGGGGCCATCAACAGCCATGTCGACAACAACTAATGAATTTGGAACTACTGTACCTCTGACAACACGGCATACAACAATCAAAAGCCTTTCTCCACGTATGACAACTGAAAGTCCAAAAACGACAAATCCACAAAGCAGTGTAATGTTGCCAACAACCTCAGCAACTGTTCAGACAAGGACTGGTGAGCTATTAACATCTACAGCGAAAGAGACAACAATTGTTAATGAATCTGTCACAGCTACTACACCTACAGTAACTACATTAAAAGAGTCTACAACACAACCAACAAATATAACAAATCTACCAAACACATCTGAAAAACCAACAACAACCAAACAAAAAACTACACTTACACTAACAGAAAATATATCAACAACTCAGGAGCCATCAACAGCTATGTCGACAACAACTAAAGAATTTGGAACTAATCTACCTCTGACAACACGGCATACAACAATCAAAAGCCTTTCTCCACGTATGACAACTGAAAGTCCAAAAACAACAAATCCACAAAGCAGTAATATGTTGCCAAAAACCTCAGCAACTGTTCAGATAAGAACTGGTGAGCTATTAACATCTACAGCGAAAGAGACAACAATTGTTAATGAATCTGTTACAGCTACTACGTCTACAACAACTACATTGAAAGAGTCTACAACACAACCAACAAGCATGACAAATCTACCTAACACATCTGAAAAACCAACAACAACCAAACAAAAAACTACACTTACACTAACAGAAAATATGTCAACAACTCAGGAGCCATCATCAGCCATGTCGACAACAACTAATGAATTTGGAACTACTCTACCTCTGACAACACGGCATACATCAATCAAAAGCCTTTCTCCACGTATGACAACTAAAACAACCTCAGCAACTGTTCAGACAAGAACTGGTGAGCTATTAACATCTACAGCTAAAGAGACAACAGTTGTTAAAAAAGCTGTCACAGCTACTACACCTACAGCAACTACATTGAACGAGTCTACAACACAACCAACAAGAATGACAAATCCATCAAACACATCTGAAAAACCAACAACAACCAAACAAAAAACTACACTTACACTAACAGAAAATATATCAACAACTCAGGGGCCATCAACAGCCATGTCGACAACAACTAATGAATTTGGAACTACTCTACCTCTGACAACACGGCATACAACAATCAAAAGCCTTTCTCCACGTATGACAACTGAAAGTCAGAAAACGACAAATCCACAAAGCAGTGTAATGTTGCCAACAACCTCAGCAACTGTTCAGACAAGGACTGGTGAGCTATTAACATCTACAGCGAAAGAGACAACAATTGTTAATGAATCTGTCACAGCTACTACACCTACAGTAACTACATTAAAAGAGTCTACAACACAACCAACAAATATAACAAATCTACCAAACACATCTGAAAAACCAACAACAACCACACAAAAAACTACACTTACACTAACAGAAAATATATCAACAACTCAGGAGCCATCAACAGCCATGTCGACAACAACTAAGGAATTTGGAACTAATCTACCTCTGACAACACGGCATACAACAATCAAAAGCCTTTCTCCACGTATGACAACTGAAAGTCCAAAAACAACAAATCCACAAAGCAGTAATATGTTGGCAACAACCTCAGCAACTGTTCAGACAAGGACTGGTGAGCTATTAACATCTAGAGCGAAAGAGACAACAATTGTTAATGAATCTGTCACAGCTACTACACCTACAGTAACTACATTAAAAGAGTCTACAACACAACCAACAAATACAACAAATCTACCAAACACATCTGAAAAACCAACAACAACCAAACAAAAAACTACACTTACACTAACAGAAAATATGTCAACAACTCAGGAGCCATCAACAGCCATGTCGACAACAACTAATGAATTTGGAACTGCTCTACCTCTGACAACACAGCATACAACAATCAAAAGCCTTTCTCCACGTATGACAACTGAAAGTCCAAAAACAACAAATCCACAAAGCAGTAATATGTTGCCAAAAACCTCAGCAACTGTTCAGATAAGAACTGGTGAGCTATTAACATCTACAGCGAAAGAGACAACAATTGTTAATGAATCCGTTACAGCTACTACGTCTACAACAACTACATTGAAAGAGTCTACAACACAACCAACAAGCATGACAAATCTACCTAACACATCTGAAAAACCAACAACAACCAAACAAAAAACTACACTTACACTAACAGAAAATATGTCAACAACTCAGGAGCCATCATCAGCCATGTCGACAACAACTAATGAATTTGGAACTACTCTACCTCTGACAACACGGCATACAACAATCAAAAGCCTTTCTCCACGTATGACAACTAAAACAACCTCAGCAACTGTTCAGACAAGAACTGGTGAGCTATTAACATCTACAGCTAAAGAGACAACAGTTGTTGAAAAAGCTGTCACAGCTACTACACCTACAGCAACTACATTGAACGAGTCTACAACACAACCAACAAGAATGACAAATCCATCAAACACATCTGAAAAACCAACAACAACCACACAAAAAACTACACTTACACTAACAGAAAATATATCAACAACTCAGGGGCCATCAACAGCCATGTCGACAACAACTAATGAATTTGGAACTACTCTACCTCTGACAACACGGCATACAACAATCAAAAGCCTTTCTCCACGTATGACAACTGAAAGTCCAAAAACGACAAATCCACAAAGCAGTGTAATGTTGCCAACAACCTCAGCAACTGTTCAGACAAGGACTGGTGAGCTATTAACATCTACAGCGAAAGAGACAACAATTGTTAATGAATCTGTCACAGCTACTACACCTACACTAACTACATTGAAAGAGTCTACAACACAACCAACAAGCATGACAAATCTACCAAACACATCTGAAAAACCAACAACAACCACACAAAAAACTACACTTACACTAACAGAAAATATGTCAACAACTCAGGAGCCATCATCAGCCATGTCGACAACAACTAATGAATTTGGAACTACTCTACCTCTGACAACACGGCATACAACAATCAAAAGCCTTTCTCCACGTATGACAACTAAAACAACCTCAGCAACTGTTCAGATAAGAACTGGTGAGCTATTAACATCTACAGCTAAAGAGACAACAGTTGTTAAAGAAGCTGTCACAGCTACTACACCTACAGCAACTACATTGAACGAGTCTACAACACAACCAACAAGAATGACAAATCCATCAAACACATCTGAAAAACCAACAACAACCAAACAAAAAGCTACACTTATACTAACAGAAAATATATCAACAACTCAGGGGCCATCAACAGCCATGTCGACAACAACTAATGAATTTGGAACTACTCTACCTCTGACAACACGGCATACAACAATCAAAAGCCTTTCTCCACGTATGACAACTGAAAGTCCAAAAACGACAAATCCACAAAGCAGTGTAATGTTGCCAACAACCTCAGCAACTGTTCAGACAAGGACTGGTGAGCTATTAACATCTACAGCGAAAGAGACAACAATTGTTAATGAATCTGTCACAGCTACTACACCTACAGTAACTACATTAAAAGAGTCTACAACACAACCAACAAATATAACAAATCTACCAAACACATCTGAAAAACCAACAACAACCACACAAAAAACTACACTTACACTAACAGAAAATATATCAACAACTCAGGAGCCATCAACAGCCATGTCGACAACAACTAAAGAATTTGGAACTAATCTACCTCTGACAACACGGCATACAACAATCAAAAGCCTTTCTCCACGTATGACAACTGAAAGTCCAAAAACAACAAATCCACAAAGCAGTAATATGTTGCCAAAAACCTCAGCAACTGTTCAGATAAGAACTGGTGAGCTATTAACATCTACAGCGAAAGAGACAACAATTGTTAATGAATCTGTTACAGCTACTACGTCTACAACAACTACATTGAAAGAGTCTACAACACAACCAACAAGCTTGACAAATCTACCTAACACATCTGAAAAACCAACAACAACCAAACAAAAAACTACACTTACACTAACAGAAAATATGTCAACAACTCAGGAGCCATCATCAGCCATGTCGACAACAACTAATGAATTTGGAACTACTCTACCTCTGACAACACGGCATACATCAATCAAAAGCCTTTCTCCACGTATGACAACTAAAAAAACCTCAGCAACTGTTCAGACAAGAACTGGTGAGCTATTAACATCTACAGCTAAAGAGACAACAGTTGTTAAAAAAGCTGTCACAGCTACTACACCTACAGCAACTACATTGAACGAGTCTACAACACAACCAACAAGAATGACAAATCCATCAAACACATCTGAAAAACCAACAACAACCAAACAAAAAACTACACTTACACTAACAGAAAATATATCAACAACTCAGGAGCCATCAACAGCCATGTCGACAACAACTAAGGAATTTGGAACTAATCTACCTCTGACAACACGGCATACAACAATCAAAAGCCTTTCTCCACGTATGACAACTGAAAGTCCAAAAACAACAAATCCACAAAGCAGTAATATGTTGCCAAAAACCTCAGCAACTGTTCAGATAAGAACTGGTGAGCTATTAACATCTACAGCTAAAGAGACAACAGTTGTTAAAAAAGCTGTCACAGCTACTACACCTACAGCAACTACATTGAACGAGTCTACAACACAACCAACAAGAATGACAAATCCATCAAACACATCTGAAAAACCAACAACAACCAAACAAAAAACTACACTTACACTAACAGAAAATATATCAACAACTCAGGGGCCATCAACAGCCATGTCGACAACAACTAATGAATTTGGAACTACTCTACCTCTGACAACACGGCATACAACAATCAAAAGCCTTTCTCCACGTATGACAACTGAAAGTCCAAAAACGACAAATCCACAAAGCAGTGTAATGCTGCCAACAACCTCAGCAACTGTTCAGACAAGGACTGGTGAGCTATTAACATCTACAGCGAAAGAGACAACAATTGTTAATGAATCTGTCACAGCTACTACACCTACAGTAACTACATTAAAAGAGTCTACAACACAACCAACAAATATAACAAATCTACCAAACACATCTGAAAAACCAACAACAACCAAACAAAAAACTACACTTACACTAACAGAAAATATGTCAACAACTCAGGAGCCATCAACAGCCATGTCGACAACAACTAATGAATTTGGAACTGCTCTACCTCTGACAACACGGCATACAACAATCGAAAGCCTTTCTCCACGTATGACAACTGAAAGTCCAAAAACAACAAATCCACAAAGCAGTAATATGTTGCCAAAAACCTCAGCAACTGTTCAGATAAGAACTGGTGAGCTATTAACATCTACAGCGAAAGAGACAACAATTGTTAATGAATCTGTTACAGCTACTACGTCTACAACAACTACATTGAAAGAGTCTACAACACAACCAACAAGCATGACAAATCTACCTAACACATCTGAAAAACCAACAACAACCAAACAAAAAACTACACTTACACTAACAGAAAATATGTCAACAACTCAGGAGCCATCATCAGCCATGTCGACAACAACTAATGAATTTGGAACTACTCTACCTCTGACAACACGGCATACAACAATCAAAAGCCTTTCTCCACGTATGACAACTAAAACAACCTCAGCAACTGTTCAGACAAGAACTGGTGAGCTATTAACATCTACAGCTAAAGAGACAACAGTTGTTAAAAAAGCTGTCACAGCTACTACACCTACAGCAACTACATTGAACGAGTCTACAACACAACCAACAAGAATGACAAATCCATCAAACACATCTGAAAAACCAACAACAACCACACAAAAAACTACACTTACACTAACAGAAAATATATCAACAACTCAGGGGCCATCAACAGCCATGTCGACAACAACTAATGAATTTGGAACTACTCTACCTCTGACAACACGGCATACAACAATCAAAAGCCTTTCTCCACGTATGACAACTGAAAGTCCAAAAACGACAAATCCACAAAGCAGTGTAATGTTGCCAACAACCTCAGCAACTGTTCAGACAAGGACTGGTGAGCTATTAACATCTACAGCTAAAGAGACAACAATTGTTAATGAATCTGTCACAGCTACTACACCTACAGTAACTACATTAAAAGAGTCTACAACACAACCAACAAATATAACAAATCTACCAAACACATCTGAAAAACCAACAACAACCAAACAAAAAACTACACTTACACTAACAGAAAATATGTCAACAACTCAGGAGCCATCAACAGCCATGTCGACAACAACTAATGAATTTGGAACTGCTCTACCTCTGACAACACGGCATACAACAATCGAAAGCCTTTCTCCACGTATGACAACTGAAAGTCCAAAAACAACAAATCCACAAAGCAGTAATATGTTGCCAAAAACCTCAGCAACTGTTCAGATAAGAACTGGTGAGCTATTAACATCTACAGCGAAAGAGACAACAATTGTTAATGAATCTGTTACAGCTACTACGTCTACAACAACTACATTGAAAGAGTCTACAACACAACCAACAAGCATGACAAATCCATCAAACACATCTGAAAAACCAACAACAACCAAACAAAAAACTACACTTACACTAACAGAAAATATGTCAACAACTCAGGAGCCATCATCAGCCATGTCGACAACAACTAATGAATTTGGAACTACTCTACCTCTGACAACACGGCATACAACAATCAAAAGCCTTTCTCCACGTATGACAATTAAAACAACCTCAGCAACTGTTCAGACAAGAACTGGTGAGCTATTAACATCTACAGCTAAAGAGACAACAGTTGTTAAAAAAGCTGTCACAGCTACTACACCTACAGCAACTACATTGAACGAGTCTACAACACAACCAACAAGAACGACAAATCCATCAAACACATCTGAAAAACCAACAACAACCAAACAAAAAACTACACTTACACTAACAGAAAATATGTCAACAACTCAGGAGCCATCAACAGCCATGTCGACAACAACTAATGAATTTGGAACTGCTCTACCTCTGACAACACGGCATACAACAATCGAAAGCTTTTCTCCACGTATGACAACTGAAAGTCCAAAAACAACAAATCCACAAAGCAGTAATATGTTGCCAAAAACCTCAGCAACTGTTCAGATAAGAACTGGTGAGCTATTAACATCTACAGCGAAAGAGACAACAATTGTTAATGAATCTGTTACAGCTACTACGTCTACAACAACTACATTGAAAGAGTCTACAACACAACCAACAAGCATGACAAATCTACCTAACACATCTGAAAAACCAACAACAACCAAACAAAAAACTACACTTACACTAACAGAAAATATGTCAACAACTCAGGAGCCATCATCAGCCATGTCGACAACAACTAATGAATTTGGAACTACTCTACCTCTGACAACACGGCATACAACAATCGAAAGCCTTTCTCCACGTATGACAACTAAAACAACCTCAGCAACTGTTCAGACAAGAACTGGTGAGCTATTAACATCTACAGCTAAAGAGACAACAGTTGTTAAAAAAGCTGTCACAGCTACTACACCTACAGCAACTACATTGAACGAGTCTACAACACAACCAACAAGAATGACAAATCCATCAAACACATCTGAAAAACCAACAACAACCACACAAAAAACTACACTTACACTAACAGAAAATATGTCAACAACTCAGGAGCCATCATCAGCCATGTCGACAACATCTAATGAATTTGGAACTACTCTACCTCTGACAACACGGCATACAACAATCAAAAGCCTTTCTCCACGTATGACAACTGAAAGTCCAAAAACGACAAATCCACAAAGCAGTGTAATGTTGCCAACAACCTCAGCAACTGTTCAGACAAGGACTGGTGAGCTATTAACATCTACAGCGAAAGAGACAACAATTGTTAATGAATCTGTCACAGCTACTACACCTACAGTAACTACATTAAAAGAGTCTACAACACAACCAACAAATATAACAAATCTACCAAACACATCTGAAAAACCAACAACAACCACACAAAAAACTACACTTAGACTAACAGAAAATATATCAACAACTCAGGAGCCATCAACAGCCATGTCGACAACAACTAAGGAATTTGGAACTAATCTACCTCTGACAACACGGCATACAACAATCAAAAGCCTTTCTCCACGTATGACAACTGAAAGTCCAAAAACAACAAATCCACAAAGCAGTAATATATTGGCAACAACCTTAGCAACTGTTCAGACAAGGACTGGTGAGCTATTAACATCTAGAGCGAAAGAGACAACAATTGTTAATGAATCTGTCACAGCTACTACACCTACAGTAACTACATTAAAAGAGTCTACAACACAACCAACAAATACAACAAATCTACCAAACACATCTGAAAAACCAACAACAACCAAACAAAAAACTACACTTACACTAACAGAAAATATGTCAACAACTCAGGAGCCATCAACAGCCGTGTTTACAAGAACTGATGAATTTGGACCTACTCTACCTCTGACAACACAGCATACAACAATCAAAAGTCTTTCTCCACGTATGACAACTGAAACTCCAAAAACAACAAATCCACAAAGCAGTGTAATGTTGCCAACAACCTCAGCAACTGTTCAGACAAGAACTGGTGAGCTATTAACATCTAGAGCGAAAGAGACAACAATTGTTAATGAATCTGTTACAGCTACCTCAGAATATATACCAACAACTGGTGAGCCATCGCCACTCGTGCCAACAACAAGTTCAATAAACACTAATGGATTTGAAACCACTGCACCAACTATGTCAATGATACAATCAACAATCAAGAGCATTTCTCTAGATATAACAACCCAGAGTGAAGTAGCAACACATCAACAAAGTAGTGACCTGTTGCCAACAACCTCAGTAACTCTTCAGACAAGGACTGGTGAGCTATTAACATCTACAGCTAAAGAGACAACAATTTTCACTAAATCAATTAGATCTACTGGACCTGCAACAATATCAACAACAACAAATCAACAAAGCAGCGGAATGTTGCCAACAACTTCAGCAACTGTTCAGACCAGGACTGGTGAGATTTCAACATTTACAATCAAGGAGACACCAATTTTCACTGAACCAGTTACTACTACTTCACCTGTAACTAGATTTACAGCTTCTACACCTATAACTGTAGTTACAGCCACTACACCTGTAACTACACCACCTAGGTCAACAAAACAATCAACAAGCATGAGGAGTTTTGTACACTCATCCAAAAATCCAACAACAGCCCAACAAAACACTACACTTTTAACAACCTCAGAAGAAATAGCAACAACTGCTAGGACTGGTGAGCTACCAACATCTACAGTAAATGAGACAACAGTTTTCATTGAGTCAGTTAATACTACTACAGCCACAATAACAACACTACCCGAGTCAACAACTCAACCATCAAGCACATGGAATGCTTCATATAAAGCAACAACTCCAGGCACTAAACTTTTACCAACCTCAACAAATATTTCACAGACTGGTGCGCCACCAACATCAACACCCTTGAAAACAACAACTTCAAGTGAAGTAGTCACAACTAATGAAACAACTACACCAGGTCTGTCAACAAGGCAATCAACAAGCTTAAATATAATGAATAAAAGTCCAATAACAACAACTGGCCTATCGATGTCTACACTCAAAGAGAAAACAACTTCAACTAAACCATATACAAATACTAGACATACAACAACTACACATTCTAAGTCAACAATGCAACCAGCATCTAAAAATCCAACATCAAGGCAAATCAGCAGAACCGTAACCTCTGAAAACATACCAACAATAAATAGATCTGGAACAACTACACTAGCTGTGTCAACAATACCATCAACAACAACAAGCAATTTTTTTCATACATCTGTAGCTGAAACTTTAACGAGCATTGGAATTACAAAAAGTACTAAGGGTGATATAACAAAGCAATCTACAAACACCAGTCTGTCAACACCCACAACAACTAAAACTTCAACTACACCAACTAATAAGCCAACAACAACAGATCAGATATCACACTCACTAGATGTCAAAACAACCAAGAGCAATGCAACAGTTACAGCTTTGAAAACTACAGCTAAAATAACAAAATTGAGTACTTCAACCACCAAAGCTAAAACTCTTACAACCAAAACTGTAACAAAAACAACAACAAAAACATCAACAACCTCACCACCTCCGAATCCACCAACAGCAGAAGAGGGGTTTATTTTTGTAAGGTTTCGAATAATGCGGATATTCACTCAAGATTATTATGATAAAACATCTTCTGCTTACAAAATACTGGAAAGAAATGTAACAACTGAGGTAAATCTCATCTTTTGCAAACTTTCGGAATATTTTTTATTTAAAACCAATGAAAAGTTTGGATATCCTACCATAACATGTAAACAAATTATTCATCCTGTTTCTATCTTCATGTTTCTTTTCAGCTTAATCGAGGCTACAAATATAAATACCCACAAACGTTTCTGAGATGCATTCTAATCAGTGTTTGGTGAGACAAACATTCCTTAATGTCATTATCATAAATTTAGCACAGCATACTGTTAGACTACACTTTCTTATGTATGTTTTTGTATTTTTTAAGAAATTGTATAACCGCTTCAGCCAAAGAGGTCACAACAGTGCACAGCTATAAAAACAAGATGAAAAAGATGTTAATGCCCTGAGGCGAAAAGAACATATATGCGTGTTGCTCCTCAGCAAATTTCAATTTGACTGTCAGTTTTCACAGTGAGGGTAGAACGACAGCCTATAGCTCTCAGTTCAATGGAAATACCAGCAGTAGATCATTATTACAGTGATTAATACGTTTAAGTGTGAAATGCAGTGTCTAGCTTCCCATTACCTTAACAACCTCATTGGTTACAGCCAAACGTTACTGTATCATGGGTATCGCTGGAAATTGGTTTAAAAACTGTCCAAAACATTTCAAGCTGGAAGGATAGTGGGGAATCATCAGCTACAAGATAAAGTAGACAGTAGAATGCACAGTTATACACAACAAGCGAATAACATTACATCTGACAAATGATATGACAATGGTGCAATTGAAAATTAGTGGCCATTCATATCTTTCACTAATCAATGTTGTATTAAAATACATGATTAAATAACATGGTCAAAAAAGGAGTGTAATGTCTCTTCAATTATTAATTCACTGTATATAAAGTAACAGTACCTTTCTATTTTATCCTTAGGCCTGGCTCTGTAGGCCTAACCACTCAGCTGATTTTCCAAAACCAGAGCGTTGTTCCCAACATAACAAATGTAAGGGAGTCCTTGGGTGAAACTGTAAATGCATCCATTGTCTATTTAGACATTGTCCCATCCAGTATTGTGGTTTGTGAGTATCAACTTTTATTTTAACATAATGGATTTTGATTGATTTGTGGAACATTTTATGAAAGTAAAATATTTGCTTCGAAAAGTACTTATGAATAACATCATAGCCTTATGATTAAAAGTCAAATCACTTTGATACAAATATGGAAACCTTAATATGCTGAAAAATATTTTTACGCAGATCATGCTCTTATCACAACAACGATTGCTCCTAAATTCACAACACCACCGACAAGCAGCCAATCTTCGACAACGGTTTCATCTGGCAGTGTAATTGCATGCAGAAGACCCACTGATGTGGTCATTTTTCTTCTTCCTATCACCCTCATCAATTTCTTTTTACTAGAACTAAAAGTGTTGTGATTCTACCTGCGCTAATATAATGGATCATAATATTTCTTGTATAATGTTATTATATTACCCTTAATATATTAAAAATGTAATTGTAACACATTAAATAAGAGATTCACAATAGATTCACCAGACATGTTATCTTCAAGAATCTCATAATTATAGTCGTATGATTTACATTTATCTTCTTATGGTGATTGAAAGAATAGTAATAGTAATAACACATTTGAAAAGCTTTCTTTAAATGTAACAATTTAATTTATAATTGTCCAACTGTCTTATAATTCAATCAAAGTGGCTTCGATTTATAATTCAATCAAAGTGGCTTCATCTGTGTCCATTTTTAAGTCTAGGTAAAATATTTTTTTTTCGATAAGGGTCTTAATATTTAATTTTAAATTTTAATAGTGTGTTGTTCTTTTTCGTTGCTTTATTGGCTATATTCTATCCTTTTTAGATTTGTAATGTGCCTTATTTGTTGTTTTTGCACTTCGTTGTAAAGCACAATGCTCAACTCCGGTTGTAGTTAATAGCGCTATATAAATAAATTGCCATTGTCATTGTAATATTTGAAAATAAAAACAAAGATTTGATGAAATCAATTTCTTCATGCATGAGAATTTAATGAATGTATTGTAAATGTAAAATTTCTGTAAAATGTTTTATTTAAACAGATGGTTCTGCACGCAACTAATTATTTTCTTAGTATATACTGCATAACATACATTTTCTACATTTTAAAGTTATTGTAGAGAACAACAATTTAACATATTTATGTGCTACCACATTTATTAATGTAAATTATAAATAAAAGGAGTATATATTTCAGGGTATTCTGAGATCTTTATTGTAGGGCTGGGTGTAGTGGAGATGGTGGTCTAGGGGGTTAAACCACTGAACTGGTAAATCAAAGGTTGCTGGTTCGATCCCAGCATCCTCCACCAGTGTGTCCTTGAGCAAGACACTTTACTCCATGATGCTCCAGGGGGATTGTCCCTGTAATAAGTGCACTGTAAGTCGCTTTGGATAAAAGCGTCTGCCAAATGACTAAATGTAAGTCGCTTTGGATAAAAGCGTCTGCCAAATGACTAAATGTAATATATTGTGCGATTCTAATGCTCTCAGTTTCTCAATGACTTGCGGTTAAATGCCGCCACATCTGAAAGCAGGGTCGCTCTTGCGCAGAAACTCTGAATATGGGAAACAGAAGAAGAACAATTTGTTCCAGGAAATGCCAGTGGTCATATTCTATCGCTGTTCTTCAAACCTTTTCAGGTATTTTATGATGATAAAGTATATTTATAGTCATATTTTGTACATATTTTACCTAAATTGCTCACCACTGCTGCCCTTCTCACAAAACTATCAGTTTTTTTCCTGTTGAAAGTCTCTCATTCCGATACCCTCTGATTGGTCAAGCTGACACTGTTGTGATTGGTCACCCGTTTAAAGAGTGTGACCAATGTTTCGCCCCTTACAATGTTTGCAAGTTTCAGCTTCAGAAGTCTGTTGTGACTGGTCTCTGATACTGCTTCAACAATGACTGGTGAGCCACTGGCATTTACATCTTTTGAAACATCTTCGGTAAATCCACTATTTAGGAACCCTGAACTTGCATAGAGTAAAGGCTTATATTTGTCTACAGAAACAACAACTAAAAAGTCAACAATAAAAAATGCAACTGCTCAACAAAGCAGGATCCAGTGCGAAATAAAACTCTACTACTGCTCAAACTACTAATATGGATGTATCATTATCTAAAATGAAAGGAAGAAGACATTTAACTGATAGAAACAAAGAATAACTGAAAGTATGACATCACAATTAACCGTCTGCACAAACCAGCATCAAGCCATCAAAACTGACAAACTTTGAAAAAGTGAGTAACACCAACTTAACAAATCACTCTGCTTTGTCAACAACTTCAATAGCAGATGAGTGTACAACATATATTGGCCAAGAGACAACAACTGGACCAGTAACAACTTTAAGTGAACCAATCATCTCTGTAACTAGAAACCCATCATCCCTTGAAATACCTATAACTTACAACTCAATCACTTAAAAGCAATGGAAATAAGATGACAAAGCAACAAAAACAAGAGGTCCAACATATACTGTACTGCAGAGAAACAAATACAAAATGAACAAAGTACTTACATTTACATTTACATTTACATTTAGACATTTAGCAGATGCTTTTATCCAAAGCGACTTACAAAGAGTTTAGGAGGAATAAGCGATAGTTCATACAGGAGCCATAATACATTAGGTGACAATACAAAGTTACTGGTTTCAACAAAAGCTAGACCACTACCTTTTGAGAGAAAGGGTTAGTATATATATATATTTTTTTTTCATTTGTTTGTTAAGTATTCACAGAAGAGATGGGTACTTCTTAACCAGAACCAGCGCAAATGATAAAACAAAGACAGGTGAACCATCAACAACACGTGAAACAACAGCTGCAACTGTACATGTTACGACTAAGGGAATTCCAAGAAGTACTGAAGCTAAAAACATGGTATATACGTATATCATGGAGCTAAATTAAATACTTTTTAAGACCATTTTTAAGACTCTTTCTATACATTTCAAGACATCGTCACCAATTAATTTTAACAGCACTTTAGCGACATTTTAATTTACCTTAATTTAATTGTAATGTACATAAAGAGAAACGATGCTACGCTAATCAACTTGTGACACACTGAGCAGTACACCTCACTGTTAATCTCAGAGACTGCCCTCACCTATTGCTCCAACTCTTTATTCTCCAACCATTTGCATGAAATTTGTCTTTCCTGATTAGTCAACAATGTTGTGTAACAATGTTGTGTAACAACCAGGTGTAAATGGATCTCCCACTCTTCCCCTGCCCTACGCAATGAATAAATTCAGGCAAACTTTAGCATATGATCTCTTTGGACAAATAAAAGATGATACTTGATGATGATAATTTAATACCTTGAAAAATGCCATTTAAAGACTTTTTACTACTTTTTAAGACCCCGTGGACACCCTGTAAAAAACAAAACAATCAACCACAACAACAAAAACTGACAAACTAATCAACAAGTAAAACTGCAGATACAACAACACCATCAACCTTTTTCCAACAAATTTAGCCAGTGGTCAAACAAGATAGAGATACTCCGATCGATCTCCAACTCCCCAGACACCATTTCCAACTGAACCAATTACAATACAAAGAATGACAAAGCAAACAAAAAATGCAAGCCTATCTGCAGATGAAAATAAAATGACAAAACTAAAACTACAACCCTCTTGTTTACAACAGCAATGACAGAACATCATACTTCATCAAAACTGAGAACCCTACAGACAAACCTCAGCTCTCTCAAATCTCACCAGTCCCATCTACTGAACCTGAACAAAGCACTGGAACGACAAAACAACCAATTATTTAAAGCCAATCTCAAAAAAAGATTTATTTAAGATATTTTATCTCAGCGAATGCTCACCCAGACCTGCCTGAAACGCCTCGTGTAACCACACCCCGGCGAATCTACGTCAGTTCGTAACACGATTTGACTAGACCGCCCAAATCTATACGCAACTAAGGTACGCATACCTGTTAGTACAATTGCTTAGGAACCTGATGTTCCAAATATGGTAAGAGGCGTTTCTTTCCATGCAGTATTCGACTAATCACTATGCACTAGTGAAATGGCCAATCATAGCACACCTCGCTTTTCAGAGCGATGAGATTTGTAAAATAACAGCGCGTTTCAGAGGCTGAGCAAAGAGGAGATACAAACATGCACGGTATGTGGAAAATACAGCGTTTTTTAACCTTTAATCGTGTTTACACATTGTATTACATCTAAAGCAAACAATAATATTCGTTTTAGCCGCGTCAAATGACCTCTTTAAATGTCACCCCAACAACAACAAATCAGACTTCAAATTCATTAGGGCTTAAAACAACCATCGGACACTCAAATTAAAATGTTGCTAATATTGCAGCTAACTGGACGCTAGCAAGGTCTACTTCATTACTTTTGACTCTTAGCATCTTAATATACGGGAGTCAAGCAGTATCATACATTTATTTTTAAAAAGTAGTTAAAAAGTAGTACAGAATTACTAAGATGTATGGTAAGAACACACAATAAATACTGACACAGATAAGATGATATTTACCTTATATTTTGGGGATCTTGTGAGTGTGGTAGTGAGGGGCTTCGTCTGTCAGCAATGATTCAATGTGCTCATGTGGTAATCTCTGTTTATAGAAATAAGACTTGTATGTCTTTGATAAAATGTCATAATAAAAGCCGTTTTTCATTGTTGCGGTAAGGACTCAAAAGTGTGGGACATGCACAACATTGTAATTCAATTAACTTATTTTATGTATATTAACATTGTGACCAGAGTTGTGGGACATGAATAAAAATGGTGTATTAAATCACATTAATTATATTTTTTGTCAAGGTGTGTAAAGACACTTCATTAATATGGCAGAAAGCACGGTACAGATATTACTATAGACATTAGAAGTCAACATATTGTATCTGCCACTGTCTGTTTATCTAACAGCTTGTAGACACTGCTTTTAATACAGATAATAGATACTTCACCAAAACAACTATTACTCCTAAAATTACAACAGCAGCAGCAACAAAAACTACGAAGGGAAAAACTGTGGCTACACCGGTTACATCTGAAATGACCACTTTTCTTATTTTCTATTATCCTACTATTACACATTGAATGGAAGGAATGTGAATAAGTATGTTCCCTAAAGTTTCCTGAGTTGTTCCACCAGTTCGGCGTCTTTAAGGTCCGCGGTGTACCACAGTCAAAGTTTTTTGATGGGCTTTTCCGTGACCGTTGGTATGGGCTCACCCTTTATAAAGAACCTGTCACTGGTAAGCCTGCCCTTGACAATATAAATGCTGCGGGATTTGCTTGGTTTGATCTCCATTTGTGCCCAACTAATGTTCTCCTGGAGCTTATCCAGCGGCCGCTTTGTACATGTTTGGGTTGTTGTGATGGTTGTCATCGTCATGTCATCCATGTATGCCCTGATGGGAGGTAGGCGCAAGCCATTTTTCAAACGTTCTAATTTGGCGAAACTGGTCAATAGTTGAGGAGTTTTTCTCCTTGGGGATCAGTATGCCTCCTGCCCTTCTCCAGACCTTTGGTATCACCTGCTTTTTCCATGCCACAGCCATTATTCTCCAAAGGAACCTCAACACCCTTAGGGGCTTTCTTGTAGAGCCTGTATGGTATACCGTTGGGTCCAGGAGCTGATCTTGCGCATTTTACTGCACACTAAACTTCACTGCATTTAGGGGGGCTTGTGTCCATCTGGTGTTCTGGTAGCTGAATTGGTTGGCATGTCCTCTGGGAAAGGAGATTGGCTCATGCCTCTGATTGTCGGAATACATTTTCCGTAGGTGTTCCTCATATCTAAAATAACGAAAGTCTTCAACACAATATAAGCAGAAATTTATTGACAGAAGAATAAACATTTAATTTTATTCAGGTTAACAGTATTCGTCTCACCACAGAAGTATAGCTTGTCTCTGTTTTCAGATATAACCATCAAACGCCCTGAGTTTCAGTCCTTACATCATGGTCTGTTGATTTAGATGTTTGAAATCTAACAAAAAACTCGAAAATATAAGTTTACTTTCAAATCTGTACGTGTCACAGCCTTTGTGTTGTGTCATATAGGGCTGGGAATCGATTCCAAAAACAATTGATTCCTCGATTACAAGCCGTTGTGTTTGCACACACAATGCAGATATAAATCCATTTTAATCCTGACAAACTATATATGATTGGAAAGCTCTAAGAATGTAGTTTTTATATTTTGGAACTGTTTTGCAATAGAAAATCACATAATAAACTTAAATCACAAAAAAATCGCAAATGTCACTGGGCCCATTTGGTACCATTATATTACATATTCTCAACTCACTCAACTCAACTTTATTTATATAGCGCTTTTTACAATTTCATTGTTACAAAACAAAAATTCGTAATCATATTTTATTGAAAATCTAAAAATAAATATTAAAAACTTTAAAATAATTGAAAAGCTCCAAGAATGTCCATCATATAATGAAGAAATGTATTAATTTCTCAAGGACTCCTCTCACCCCGCTCATAGACTGTTTACGCTCCTGCGCTTCAGGTGCCTCCGGACAAGAACCAGCAGACTAGGAAACAGCTTTTTTCCCAGAGCTGTTTCATTATTGAACTCTGCTCCCCACTGATTTCACTACCTCTCATAACTTTAACTTAATGCTGCTATTACAATGCTTACATTGCACTACAGGGCTGCCATGCATGACTGAACTGTACACACCAGTACTTCATGTATCTGCTCTACCGGACTGTTTACACACACACAGCATCATTTGCACTCTATACTGCTCACTTGCACACCAGGAATATTACACTGAATGCTCATTTGCACTAATGGACTACTTTCATAACTGCATTAACTCATCTACTGCACTGTAACCTTAATAACTGAATTTACTCATCTACTGCACTGTAACTTCAATAACTGCACTAACTCACCTACTGCACTCTAACTCATCCATTGCATTGCATCTATCGCATAACTAACTGCATCTACTCATCTATTGCACTATAGCTTCAATAACTGCACTAACTCATCTACTGCACTGTAACTGTATATCTGCATCTATTCATGTATTGCACCGTACCTTTAATAACTCCATTAACTCATGTACTGCACCGTACCTTTAATAACGGCATTAACTCATCTACTGCACTGTAACTTTAATAGCTAATGTCTGTAACTAATGCACACTCAAGTCACTTGCACTATTGTGTAATCTATATTGTTATCTGTTCATAACCTCCTGTACATTAATGTTCACAGTATATAGTCTTCTGTATATATTTTCATAGTACATGCCCATCGTAAATTATTTTCCTAATATTGTATTCTGTATTTATTCACACAGTATATCTGCACTTGCGTATTGCACTTCTGGTTAGACCTAAACTACATTTCGTTACACTGTACTTGTATATGTGTAATGACAATAAAGTTGAATCTAATCTAATCTAATCTAATTTTTAGTTTGCATGCATTAAATCATTGGAGCCTATATGACACCTAGTGGCCGTTGTTAGTGTAGCGATTAATGGTATCATAGAAACCAATTTTTTGTGAAAATAGCTTGACATTTGAAACGAAATTTAATTAGAAGTATGTCTTTAAATTTCTTGTGTTTTTTTATCAGATATTTGTATGTTTCAGTTACATAAAACAATGTTGTTGTTGTTGTTGTTTAATGTACAATTAAACTGCTATTACATTTTTTCAAGATACTTTTATAACAAAGTATAGAATCTCTACTTTAAATCAAGACCAAGATTAGGTCTCTAGACCAAAGCATTACAGAGTTACACTAATTTTATTGTTGAAATCACTTTTAAGATCATCAAAAAACGGGGATGACAGTTAAGGGGTAAATGCATTCCATATGAACACTGAGGAAACATGCCTTAGACATGTATAGATTACTATAATCCTTAAAAATACCACAATTAAACATTGGCCATTGAGAAAATGTTCTGGGGCTTACTTTGGTTTGTTTTAAAATAGCTCCGAATGTCTACTTTTCTTTTTGCTTCCATCATCAGCCTCACCTCAAAAAGCCTAATTATCACACACACACACGTCCAGTTTTATACCAGGTACATGATTCACATTATGTTGTTGCCTAAAACATAACCCTCACACAGAAAACATGAGCAAATAACTAGATTACACAGAAACATGATTTGCATCACGATGTATACGCATTTTTAAGTTTAACTAATAAAGGTATATGAAACAGTCTTGTGTCATGCATTGGGAAAACACTGTCCTTGACTCAATATGTGACACAACTTGTCGCATATTTTGTCAATAAAACCGTTGGTAAGAATGTTTTTTCCTTACTATTAGCCTGAATAAACATGCACATAGCGTTGCGTTGACAGCCATGGCGCGCTTCGTTTGAACGGAAGCAGCCCACGTCACACGTTAGAAGGCTCAAAGCCATTCATTAAGCGACCTGGGTCGGAGAGGCGGGACTTAAAAAAGCAAAGCCAATCCTGTTAGCGACGTCAGCTGCAGAGGCGGGACTCATTGCAGAGAGCGAGATTTAATCATTAGTGTTGTGTTAACTTTGATTAAATGATTTCTGGAAAAATAAATGTTGAATTAAACAAGAGGTAGAAAACAAGACACAGACTGACATCAGTGTTGTATGTGAATGTCGATATTATTGAGTGCTCCCTGGATATTGGTAGGGACGTCACACGTCCTTACGCAAATAGACGCCCATGAGTGATTCTATACCATACAGTTTCTCTTTTTACTATTTTGTTAATATTTTAAAGCGACTCCCGTTTACAACGTCTTATATCTGAAGAGCTTTTTCCAAAACGCATTAAACTCCAAAAAAATAATAATGAGTTTGTCATGCCATTTTGCTGTGTACTAAACCTATTCACTGCTCCATCAATGTTTCATGTAAAATCGCAATATTTCCTTGTTTAAAATGTTCTTCAAGATGAAGTTTCTTTCCAAAACGCTATAAGTGCCGAACCTGTATTTAGCCTAATTGCGATATGTCATCTCGACCAATCAGAATTCGCTCGTTAGTGGTATTTGTATGCGTGTTAAATTTGATGTATGTGGTGGAAAATAATGAAACATGAAATTTAAAATATTTATTTTACTATTTAGTTTGTTACTATTTATTTTATTTGGCAGTTATTTATTTCATGCATTTGCATTTATTTAAATTATATTAATTTATAGTATGAGTCCCTGATGTCATATGTTGCATGTTCTCTTCTTTGTTTTTAAAAAATAAACTTTGAATTTATGATCGACAATATTGTAGTTTCATTTAACAATCATTGTTTAACATGTTCAGACTGAGCCAACAGACCATTTTAACAGGATAAATTGAATATTAACAAAATGTATGGGTCTAGGTAAAAAAATGACATTTTCATGAAAACTATTAAAATAGATTTATAGCATTTTGGAAAAGAACTCTATCTTTTCTACTACTCTATCATGGTCTGTTTCGCAGGTGAACAAAAATTATCCTGTATTTTTATACTAATTTAAAGTATACAAATATACATTCCTTGCATGTTTTGCTTTTAAAACCAACCCATGTTGAATCGTTTCCCATTTACCTTATATGTCTGGGGAAACTATGGTCTCAGTGATTCATATTTTTTTGTGCCGTTCTACTCTTGTGATGTATTCCGGTGTATGCAGTCCTGCCCTCAGTGTGCATTCACAAAGTACAAAATAGAGAACACGAGTTCATTTTGGCAGCTTGGTTAAAATAAACCTTTATATGTCCAAATATCAAAGTCAATGTTGCATTTCATAATCACTCAATTACAGAAACTATCTAGTATTACACGTAACCAGTCTCATCCTCTACAAAGTCAATCACAATTAGTTGAGCCAGCAATGTTTCGTCACACAAACAGTCATGTTTCTAGAGTATCACATCGCAGCGTTTACAATCTTCTGAGAATAAACAAAAATGGCTTACATACAGGTCTCTCACACATTAAAAAGGTCTTTCTACAAAGTTCACATAACCTTTAAATTACTTAAAATACAACTCAGAAAACGTATAGTATAAAATGTTTAATTCTCAAACCAACAAACAACCAGAATTAACAGAAGTAAAAAAAAAAGACCCCTGCACAAATCCCCCGGAGCAATAAAATAGTTGAGAGGGGTGTGTAAGCAAGATCTTATGAAAATAAGATGGGCGATTTTCTCTACCACCGTCACGGAAACAACAGGCAGGGAAAGCTGGACAACATCCACTTCAGCATATATACAGCTCATCTGGACTGCTCAACTAGAGAAAGAGGGAGATATACAAAATAATTACAAAAAGTACTGCTAAACTACAAAAACATGGAATACAGACACATAAGAAAAACAAAAGTGAATTTCAACTTAAACAATTAAGATATTATCATATTATAATATTATGCTCTTACTGTAAGTGGAGATGTCAATCTCCTCAGGCAACTCTGCTACGTTGACTTCAAAACGGTCCTGCACATCATTCAGGATCTTTGCGTCAGTTTCATCTGACACAAAGGTGATGGCCAAACCTTTTGTGCCAAATCTACCAGCACGGGCAACCTAAAGATGATAAAATAACAGTTGTCATATAATTGGACTTGGTGCACTTATTTTGAAAACCAGTTGAAAACTACTAGAATGTAATATACGAGTATAATGATGTTAAAATTGCAACAAAAAAATACAAATAATCTGTCAGTTTATTTCCATGGTACAGGTGAACCAGTGTTACATGACAAGATTTAAACAACTTCATCTGCCCAAAAATGTAAGAGTTGCAAGGGAATTAAAATGGGTGTAAAACTGTTTTCAGGTTCTGTGTTGGATGGTCATTTGGCTTTTCAATGCAAAGTAGACGACTGTAGTGTATATTTACCCGATGCAGATACGTGTCGGAGTCCTCAGGCATGTCATAGTTAAAAGCAATGTTAACACGCTCAATATCCATCCCACGACCAAACAGATTAGTAGCCACCAGGATCCTCCTCTGGAAATCTTTAAACTGTTGATAACGAGATAATCTGTAGGAGACAAATAAGGTAAACAATTTACACTAGTGACTGCTCATTTAGTTTCCCCAAACACTTTCGTCCTCCATTGGTTGGACAAACAGCTTTGATGGCAAGAAAACAAATATTATTTTATCCACACTTATTTCATGGTCATGTGACCAAGAAACCCATGTCTTACCTCTCTTCCTGAGCCATGCCTCTATGGATCGCAATGGCAGGGAAATTCTGTTCAACCAGCAGCTGTGACAGAGCCACACAACGGGCAACCGACTTCACGAAAATCACCACCTACAACACGCAAAAACAGTTGGCGTGGTTAATCGTACAAATCATACAAATTGCTGACTCCAGGGAGGCAGTATAAACTGCAAAATGACATCACCTGGTTGAATTCAAGAACATCGAGTAGGTCAAACAGTTTGCGGTTCTTCTCGCTGTCCTTCAGTTTGACATAGTATTGCTGAAGACCATGTAGGGTGAGCTTCGTCTCATCATCAACAAACACCTCCATTGGCTGAAAGAAAAAACAATCTGTTACTCGTGAATGCCACCTGATGTGCATTGAAATTGTATACAAACCTATCCAGAATGACTGGTTAAATCAGTTTAACGCTTGAGGACAGAATGTAAAAGCAGGAGTACTCACATCTTGCATGAACTTGCGACAAACCGGCCTGATCTCTTTGCTCAGCGTGGCGCTGAACATCATGCATTGTTTTTCATGAGGTGTCAGTCTGAAGATGTCCTGAACATCCCGTCGCATATCTAACAAACAATCATGCACAGAATTAGATTTCTATCTTATTTTGAACAACAATACTAATACTAGGGCTGCACGATAAACCGCAATTCCCATTCAAGTCGCAATTGAATGGATGTGGCTACCGCGGTTGTGAAAACGTTAAGGCTGAAATTATGTTTTATGCGCGGCTTGTTCGTAAAGTACGGCTCTGTGATATGTGGGAAATACTGCTACATCTGAAAGTCGCTTAAAATGTGCATTTAAACAGTGTTACCCTTTTAAAATGGTCATCTTCAATAGCTTTAGTTGTGTTGTGGTTACACAAACTAGAATTACTGAAATTTGGCAAAGGATAGCTCCTATCTTTTATAAAATATAGAAAAGCACAGTTATAATGTAGGCCTTCCTGAAGTAAGAAAACAATACGCACCCAGCTGCTCTAGCATCTTGTCACACTCATCCAAAACAAAGTGCTTGACGTTTTTGAGGTTAAGTGTCTTGTTGCGAAGGAGGGCAAGGATCCTTCCTGGTGTTCCCACCACGATGTGAGGGCAGTTCTTCTTCAAAACATCTTCGTCGTTCTTTACGGACAAGCCGCCGAAAAACACAGCACACTTAACAGTGGACATGTACTTGGAGAATCGCTCGTACTCTTTACTAATCTGGAAAGCCAGCTCACGCGTGTGGCACATAACCAACACGGACACCTGATGAGAAAACAACCATGAAGTTATCACACCTGGTTAGTGTTCAAATGTCATCCTTCAGAAAATATGAAAGTCTACCGATACTAATCCTCGCAAGTGTAATAGACACTTTTGAATCTTTCTCAATGCTCACAAACAAGGCCAAAGCGATTTTACGGTAACTGCTATAGTACACAATATGTTTATACATGCACAGTAATCTGGTTCAATATTTCATAACAAAATGGTGTTAGAGATGGGAAGATCACAGTGCTTGAGTTTGAAAGTCCAATGTCTGGATGAAAACACACACCTGCCCATCAACTGGCTCAATCTGTTGTAGTGTGGCGAGCACGAATACAGCCGTTTTTCCCATTCCAGACTTTGCCTGGCATAGGATGTCCATACCCAAGATGGCTTGTGGAATGCACTCATGTTGGACTGAGGAAGATAAAGAAAATATTCATTAAGGTGATTCACACCCACAAGCCACTTCAAATAATTGAGCGGCTCTTCATCCATAAAACTAATAATGCACATTTGAAGTGAATCCTCACCCTCAGAAGGATGTTCAAAACCACAGTCGACAATGGCGCGGAGAAGTTCTGGCTTTAGGAGGAAATCACGGAACCCGGAGCTGTGAATGGAGACGTAGGAGCCCTTCACCTCCTTCTTACCGGCAGGCACAATACTGTCTGCGGCGGTCTGCGGCTCCTCATCCTCTTCGTAGTCCAACAGCTCGTTGTCAACATCGTTTTCGGCCATGATTACTTTGGTTGAAAGTAAAACAAATGTAAAGAATGTACAGTACACAAGTATTAAGATGCAATTAAAAAATCATGCATTCATATTTGCTGCACAATATGGACGAATGAGGGTAGAATAGATACGTCAAGCTATATTCATTAAATACATAAAACGTTATGCTAAAAATGGCATCTAAATACGCAGCTCACTAGGTTTTGAAAAACTTCTCAATGGGAACTGTGAATTTTTCACATTTACCACATGTGCAATTTACAAAAAAAACCTGTACAATTCATTTAAACACACATCGCAGCTTCCGAATAAATACACTATACAAACACTAATACAAATAGCGATCCACGATAAATTATAGGCCATATCGTTATCACCCGATAAATTGTCATTTTTAATGTATAATAAAAAAATAGATAATAAAATTATGATAATAAAATCAGGCTGATTCATTATTGCCAATAAATTATATAAAGGCCTGTTACAATAATTAAATAATAGTCTGACCACGATTGTTGCACATCTCTATAGAAGACACAAGTGGGAACTGCAGTGCCTCCATATTGCATGTTTTAGTGTATATGAAGAGTTTGGTACCAAAATGAGATAACTCCGTTTTTAAATATGTTCAAAATATCATGCTCTTTATTGTGCATTCCAATTAATATCAATCAAACTGTAGTTGTTGTGTTTTTTTATTTAAGCCATAATATGTAAAAAAAAAATACAGCTAAGGAACACAATGTAAAGATGATAAAAAACATTTTTAAAAACAGGGTTCTCATTTTGGAATTAAACTCTTCATTTATTGTAACTTAAGTATGATAGTGGTAAAATTTTCCCAACAATGACTTAGGAAAAACTTTCAAGCATATACCATAAAAACCCTGCAGTACAATTTAATATTATTTAATCTACTCTCAATGTGAAAACCAGCCTAACAAAATTTAATTCACACAGAAGTAACATTTTATTGTAGTCTTGCAAGTGAGAAAAAGAAGACTAGAAGCTTTTCTATGACATTGCATTTTAATGGTGGCTTCAATTCACTCTTGATCAAACTCGTCTTACACGTATTTGGCGTATGTATTAAATGTTTTAAATGTATTAAAGACCTTAAATATTTGATGATGACCCCATTTTTTACGAGGATATAAACGTATAAAAAAAGCATTGTATTCAGAACATGGTCGTTTTAAAGCCGAATCAAAAACATAAGAACTAATTGTTAAAGCCCTAAAGCAGACAATTAATCGTCATAATCATAACGATTTATTAGAAAATAAATTGTCAGCCAAATTATATAATCGTGACAGCCCTAATTATAAATCATTTTAAGTACTGTATTTCTGTCATGATCATTCCCTTATACATATTGTAGATACATACATTAAGTAGATATTCATGAATGTGAAACTTATTGGAAAAAAAGCATATTGTTTGAATCACACTGCTGTCTAAATACTTTCGGTCTTGAAACCTCTTGTGGCCTTTAGTCTGGGTTGCTCGTTTCATTAAATAAAAGTTATACCAGAAAAGTTTAAAAGTTAAAGAATCTTTAACTAGTGTAAAGTACATGATTTTCAGGAGGAAAAATAGAACTAATGATTACCTTGTTTTCTGTAGTGAATGTTTTCACACCAAAGTATTTGACCACTTTTTGACTTATGTATCAGTCTCAGAAAATGTTATATTACTATTTAGATACTGAATATCGGCCAACATAGCTATCGCTATCGGCTTCCAATGTCAAATGATTATCAGTTATCGGCCAAAAATTACATATCGGCGCATCCCTCTAAAACCTGGTTTGCATGTAGAGTAAAACCGGTCGCGATTGAGCCTATCGCTCAGCGTGTCTAAACAAAAGAGACGCCATTCATTTTATCAGCCAAACCTTCCGACTAAAACGAGCGCTTTACAGCCTACAGCGTTCACAGTTGCATATAGATTATACATGATAACGAAATCGCTATAAGCACGAATTAGGTTTTTTGTTTATAAATCGATTTCGTTATCTGGTTTTGAGTATCACAGGCTGCGATGCACGACTAGAAACGCGAGGTCTCTAGTACCGTCCATTTATTCAATTAAATTTACTTTTAATTCTTCTTTTTATATATGACCTGTGTTACTAATCATGCGTCATAACAAAGCAATGATAAAACGCACAAATAAAAGACAGTTTACCTTCAGATGTTAGTGTTGAACGTCGCCACTTGCAAATCGTGTGGTTAGGCCCTAAAGTCTTATAGCTCTTCCCGGAAATACAAAACGAGCGTTTCTATTGGTCGAATTCAAAGTCAATAATGTTTTAGACTGTGCGCATGCGTGTAGTTGCTTAACCTCAACGTGCGTATAGTTGTTGTGGGCGGGCTTACAACATTTTTTTGTAAAATCTCTGGTTGTGTCCGAAAAGCCCCCTTTATCCTAACATAGTGCACTATTTGAGGGGACATCCATTTTTAGTGGTTTCCGAATTCATAGTGGACATTATTGAGTGCACTCATTTAATCCCATGATGCATCATAATAACGAGTGTACAACCGATGGACACTCACGGCTAGCTGCTAGCGAACAGGCTCGCTCTTTATGAATTCCCGGCAGCAGATGGCGCTTCCAGTGCAGAGTGTCCCGAGTTTACTCACTCGTTTTCACTCGCTCCTTAAAGCGGACTATATTAGTGAACTAATGTAGGGAATAGTGAATGAGGTTATAAGAAGCGATTTCGGACACAGCTCTATTCAACAAGTCTGCATACATTTGACTGTCCGCACGAGGGCACCACATAATATTGATATGGCGCATACTATGGCAAAAGTGGGATATGCTATGGTTTGATTTAAGCAAGAAAAATACCTTTAATGAGACAATTCTTCAACATTTTAATCAAAATGTTGTGTTGTAAATGTAATTATAAAAGTGCATTAACTGTATAAACAGAATGTAACAAATGCATTGCCACTATTCTTGTCGTACCAAACATTTGGACCTCACTGAATATTCTGTAGAATTTAAATATTTAGTCAAAGGGATTATCGTTAAGTGATATCAAGTCCAACACGTTGTGCATGTTTAAAATTACATTAATGTTATAATGTTATGATACCAGGGGTTTGCAAACTAAATACCACAACAACACTAATATATGTATGACGATTGTCGAACAGATCTTTTTCATAACGTTGCGACATCACCTGTCCGCTACCAACTGTGCGTGTGGTCAAGAAAAATAAATGATTGGTGGAATAGGCTGTCACTCGTGGTTAAAACGCCAGTCTTTTCTCCTATTGGTTGTGCGGTTGTCATTCAAATGCGATCCTCTGACGTAAAAACATCCAAAAAGCTTCATTCATTGAACGAGCCCATAAACTACAAGTAGAGCATCCAGCAGTTCTGAGTTCTTTTAATCGTTAATTCCCCGCAATTAAAATCCATGTGATTATTTACGTCGATTTTTTTATTTGATTCATCGTCCGTGAGGTGGGCGGGACCAGGGCGGTGTTTTCTCTTGTAGGCGTCGACTCCAGCTCTCCTTGAGGAAGCTCACCCTGACCACTCATATTTTCTTCTCATGAGCATCCGCATCCGAGCATCAGTATGGTGCCGTATTTACTCCCCGGCTTACCTTAGTTGTCCAACGGCGTCGTGCAATTAAGGATTATCGGCATCTGCCGTTTTCGTGCTCGATTGTCTTGGGCACGGCGAGCCGCGAGATCCGTGAACGCGCCGGAGCAGCTTCAGTAATGACACCGAAATTCAGGTGGGCATTGCTCGTTCATCTATGCATTATCATCACAGATGTCAGGGGGTGACTGGTTTATTATATACGTCGGTTTGAGTAGGTCAGTGGTTCAAAATGTATACCGGGATAAAATGACAGATAGGTGAGGAGGTGGTGTAGGACAAAGCTAGGGAAAATTCCAGCGCATCGCTCTTATGTCTGGTCCAATGGCAAGGATGAGATTTTGTGCCAAAGAACAAATGATCATCCGCACCATTATATTTCACAAGAAAAGGCGACACACACGCGATCCATGATCTCATTTAACAGAGACACATAACACGACCACAGTCAATTAAACGAATCTCTCTCTTTTAACGTTTTGCCGGTGCACAATCAAACCAATCGTATCGCTAAAACCCCGACAAGGTAGCTGTATGTGTTACACATCCATTGCACACCTATAGTGTAAATTAGTGGCATCCCCTGCGCTGACATAAGCTGTATTTGCATGAGCCTTTTTAGCGCTCCGACTAGGCTACGGGCTTTTTATAGTAAACCAACGTAAGTGGCATTATATTCATAACGTCTTTAAAACCCCTAATGGCTTGTTATAGATTTTTATTAGTTTATATGTCGAGACTAAGCGTATACACACGACCGCGATGGCTGCTATGCACATTTCCTTATGGACATTTGTCTGCGTTCACCACATCTGTATTTTTGGTGAACTGAAATACAAAGACCGACCGAAGGAAATTATATTTCTGATTAGATATGTGCATTTTTGTTTGTACGGTTTAATGAATGAATTGTATGGCTGTAAGTGATTATTTGGGTGGTCTGATCACATGTGTTGTTAGGGAGGAGAGTTTGCTTGTCTGAGTCGGTATTTAATGATAAGTCTGTGCTTTTGTGTTATACCAACTGACACAAAAACACGTGTGGAGATAGTGGTGAGTCTGTAAAAGACAAAATGATGACATCACAAAGGGAACGATTTCACCTGTTCGTGAAACAAAGCTGTTTTCCCATCTCGTTACAGTGTATATAAGGTGATTTGCAAGTATTTGAGGCGTATCGTTTCTGTGTTTTGATGATTTTGCCCTGATGATGTAATAATGACCTCATCGTCACAGTTCCCATGTTGTGTTTCCATTAAAACAGAGTGAGTGTGAGCTTTAGAGGTATGAGAGATTGTCATGAATCGCTTGAGGAGTTGTTTTAGCACCTGTCCCATCCCTGCTGGTTTGTTAAGAATCTCACTAAGCATTTTAGGAGTCAGAATACTGTCAAGATGTAAACAACATGGGATTGAATGGAAACTAATGAGATCACGAATCAACAATGTATTGATTGTTCTGAAATAACGTCATTGTGATTTATTTGAAAGGAAGACATTACATAACACCAGTGATCAGGAATGATATGAACTTAAGAATGGGACACAAACTGATATGGCTCTGTCATTGAATTTTTTGTCAGGATACATGATGTGTAGGTACTTACATGCCTGAGAGTTGTATAGAAAGGCCTCCTAATTTCTGTTGTCTTAACAATTCATTCTTTAACCAACCCTCTTCTGAAAGGGATAATTCACCCAAAAATGAAAATTCTAACCTGTTTCCAAACCTGTATACATTTCTTTGCTTTGCTTAACACAAAGGAAGAAAATTGGAAACATGTCAGATCTTGTACCCCATTGAGTCTCATTGTCGGGAAAATAAATACTACGAGAGTCAATGGGGGGGGGGCAAGATCTGACAAAGAAATCAAAGACATTTATACAGGTTTGGAACAATATAAAGGCGAGTAAATGATGACAGAATTATAATTTTTGGGTGAAGTATCCCTTGAATGTGTATAATTTCAGGCACTCCCACACTTTATCTTGGTTTTAAGATGTCAGTTAACCATGCTGACATATTTAACCACAAACTGATGTCATCGTTTCATTATGTGTGTCAATTTTTCACATTATGATTCATGATAAATGCTAGGACTTTTATTGCTTTATACAGTATTATTGTGGGAGGGATAGTTCGCCCAAAAATAAAAATTCTGTCATCATTTACTCACCCTCATGTTGATTCAAACCTGTTAACATTGTATTGTTTCCCTGAACACAAAAGCAGATTTTTAAATAATGTTTGTAACCAAACAGTTCTGGGGAACCATTGACTTCCATAGTAGGAAACAACACAATACAGTAGTCAGTCAATGGTGCCAGAGAATGGTTTAGTTTTTCTTCCTACATTATTCTAAATATATTCTTTGGTGTTCAATAGAACAAAACATTTTTATACAGATTTTAAACAACTTGAAGGTGAGCAAATGATGATAGCATCTTCAGTTTTGGGTAAAGTTTCGCTTTAACAGATATTTACTGTCATCAGTAGCAACATTTTCTTTTCCTGAATTCATTTTAATTAAAAATATTATTTTGTTTACACTCGCCCTCCTTAAGCAAGGGTTGCAATAGAGCATTCTGAAAATGGACATATGTGTTTGAAGTAAATTTTTATGATTTCATTCAGAGTTTGTTAGCAATCAATTATCACAATAAACTATGGTGTTGAATGAACCTAGTAGTTAAATTCTGTCATCATTTACTCACCCTTAGATTCCAACCTATATACATTTCTTTGTTTTGCTGGACACGAATAAATTTGGAAGAATGTCAGATCCCATCCACCATTTACTGCCATAGTAGGGAAAATAAATACTATGGGGGTTGAGATTTGACAATCTTCCAGATATCTTCAAGGCCTGTTCCTGTTAAGAATGATAACTTAATAATAGCGTCCACAATCAACAGATGATTACGTTATGTTTATTCTACGCTTGCACAAGGAAGTTTCACATTTTAAACGTGTTAGTCCTTTAACTTCGAATAGGTTTCGGCTGTTGATTTGTTATTGTTTACCTGCTGGATAAAATATTACTCTAAAGTGATCCCAACAGGATTGTTTGTCTGTATTAATAATAGTTGCGGTGTGGACGTAGCTATTCTCGTTGAATTTAGAATTATTTGGAAAGCTTTGTTGCTATAGTTTTCATCATTATTGATTTTGTTGTTGTGAATCAGCCTTTTGACAGTTAGTGACTGACTTTGTTTCACAGCAGCTGTGGCTCGTCCGCCATGACAGTCTTACAGGCCTGTTTGTGTTTATGTTGTCCCGTCTATCTTCGTCTCTCCACTGCTGCTGTTTGTTGGGTTTTTCTTAGTCCTACTAATTTGGATTCGATGCAGCTGCTCTTGGTGACACAGCAGATGCTTATTTCTTTCTCGGATCTGTACATTTTTCATTAGCCTTATTTTATTAGCTATAACGTGTCGTAACGTTTGTGCGTGTTATGAGGCATTTGTGCTTGTATTTCTCAGGATTCATTTCATCGTATTTCATGCTAAACATGATTAGAATGCAAGAGTGCTGATCATGTAGGACTTTATATGTATGCAGAGCATTTTCAGGTCTCATTTCGTTTATGCATCTAGTAGTAGAGGCTATTTATCAAACATGACTTGAAGTGTATTTGGAGAATGCATTTTATCAATTGTTGACTAGGGATGTGCACGAATGTTCAAATATTCAATTCCCGATAATGTTTCAAATATTTCAAATGCTTTTCTTATTTTCTTATTTTTCATAAGAATAAAACAGCGTTAGCACTACAGAGGACCTTAGAGTTGTCACTTCTTATGTAACGCTTCTTCACTACTTCTGTAATGATTTTATAATATACAGAAAATATAATTTCTATGTGCTCCTGAATCTTTGTTCACTCAGATCGCAAGCTAGTTAAAACATTTTTACGGATGCCCGGTGTTTTATGCTCACATCACTATATTAAAATGTTTCAAAACTGGTGAGCCACAGAATTCGTCAACATAACTTACATTTGGTATAAAAACACCAACGTAATATTAAATGATTATCAATAACTCATTTATTACCATAACTGATTCCTTACCTTAGTTTAAATAAATAGGCCTAGCCAAACAAGACAGACACTGACCATGAACGACAAAGAAAACAATATTTATATGTGGTGCTGATCAGCTGGAAATATCTTCCTCAGATGACCGTCACGTAATAAACAGGGAAACAAGGACAACAATGGCTCCGTCTTTTTTGCAGGGTATTTCTTAATCCAAGATCCTTAGATATCGAGCCTGTTTACTTTATTTTTTACCAACATTATAAACAATGAAGCCAGATATTCTTGTCAGATCTGGGTTTTGTTACTGGGAGTTAGAGAAGATCAGCGCATTTTCTCCTCTGTCGGCTTGTTGAACAGACCTATATGCTTGTTTTTCCTATCAAGAATATGTAAAACAAAATAAACAAGATAACTATATCACAGACTGTCAATATACGTTGCGTATTGTTTGTTTGTTTTGTCTGTTTTCTTTATGTATTATAGCATAAAGGTGATTGAACATTTTTAAAATGTGTTGAATTTTTAATTCTATTTAAGTTTGTTCTATCGCCATCAAGAAAGACTTATGGACTTACTTACAGTATATCGATCTCGGTTAAAATGATTTGAATCATTTTGCATCACTACTGTTGACACATTTATCTAGTATAATTTGAAGCCTATAAGATATTGAGTTATTGCCTCTATCACCCTGCCCTAAAGGCATATGAAACCTTTACATTTTATATAGGAATAAAAAAACCCATAAGCTTTCTGATGCAGTTTCTGCTGTTAGGTGAACCGAAAATAAAGTTTACGATATCTTTAATAGTAAAGTAAACTTTGTATTGTGCTGGTAACATGTGCTACTCTTTAACTTAGAGCTTAAGATGGCCCTTTCTTGGCCAATGCCCCTCTAAAAAGGGTCAAGAAACGATCTTGTTTGGGCTTCCTATGCAGAGGTGCTCATTTTGAGGACATAATCATGTAAGGCCTCACCTTGTTAGCCATTATTGATGGATATCCAGTAAAGTTACTTCTTGGTTACAGCCATGTAACATCATCAAAGATTTTTGGAGAAAAGATAAATGCAACAATACTTTCTTCCTCTAAATATTTAATGATTTATCATTTTAGTCATTAAGCAACTGACCACATGAAAGCTTTCAAATACTGTTTAGTCCACCCTGAATTATTGGATATACTATGTTAAGCCCGCAGTCTTGTTGTGTAGTGAGTCATTTGGTTGTCTTTATGTAGGGCAGTGGTAGAGGAGAGGGTGTGTTCTCATGCGTCTCTCCAAGCTCAATGGCCATGGTATGTCACACAGATCAGAGAAACTCCATAATAAAGCCTAAACTATTGTGTGATGTTTAAGGTGTGGCTTTGTGCTCTACTAAAAAATGACACGCCTCTGACTGATGCATGACACAATTTGTTCTGGGATGCCTTGTTTAGAGCTGTTTGTGTTTGTGTATTAAGGTGTGTTTTGCATGTTTGTACATGTTGCTTTTTCTGATCCACTTGGCAATAACAAATTCACAAACCAGTATAAAGCCAAGACTGTTGCTGTTTTGGGTGTTTCGGAAAATCGGAAGAGATGCGTATCTATTATTGTAAGGGGTGTAATGATATGCTCACGATTCGATACGATAAACATGTATCTGACATTCAAATGACAGATTTTTCCCCAAATATTTTCAGTTACATTTATGTTGTTAAAGAATTGACATGATTCAAGGTTTAATTGAGTATGTAAAGGAATACAAATGTAATTGATCTGTCACTGAAAAATAAAACAGAATTTTAAGCGAAAAATAGAATTAATTGCTTTTGAGGGATGCACAATAAATTTTCTGCCATTTCGGAATTAGACGATAAATTTGACGCGGCTAAAACAAAAATGATTGTTTACTTTAGATGTAATACAATGTGTATACACGATTTAAGGTTAAAAATCGCTGTATTTTCCACATAACGTGCATGTTTTACAAAGCTCATTGCTCTGAAGAGAGAGGTGTGCTACAATTGGCCAGTTCACTAGTGCGTAGTGATTGGTCAAATACTGCACAGAAATGTAACGCTTCTTACCATATTTGGAACATCAGGTTCCTAAGCAATTGTACTAACAGGTATGCGTACCTTAGTTGCGTATACATTTGGACGGTCTTAGTCAAATCGTGTTACGAACTGACGTAGATTTGCCAGGATGTGGTTACACGAGGCGTTTCAGGCAGGTCTGGGAGAGCATTCGCTTCTAGATAAAATACATCTTTTGTTCCAACACATACATTTTTGCAATTTTACGTGTCTAATGCATGCATGGGCAACTTATAACACACCAAAGACAAAGAATAACACATATATCCAGCGAATCACCCCTTTAATGTTATTGGTATAAGCCGATAATAAAATCAGGCCAATATATTATAGCCGATAAATTATAAATCATTTCCACTGGTTAAACCACTTCACCTGCTAAAAAAGATAAAGAATATTTAACTAGTGTAAAGTATACTTGGTACATGATTTTCATGGAAAAAAGAGAACTTATGGTTACCTTGTTTTCTACGGTGAAGGTTTTCCAATAAAATCAGTTGTCCACTTTTTCCCTTTTGTTTCAATGTTATATTAAATAATTTAGAGACTGTATATCGGCCTATATATCGGTTATCGGCATCCAGTGTTAAAGTATTATTGGTTATCATTATCGGCCAAAATTTACAAATCTGTGCATCCTTATATATTGTATTAAACATTTATTGCCATACAGTAGCTTTACAATACATCTCATTAGCTCTAAGATACATAAGTATGTTCATTTTTGTATCACGATATGCGATACTTCAATATATTTTTATACCCCTACATCTGGTTATGGAGCTGGTAAATAAACTCTTGACGATGCTGATTAGCCAGACCACACTGTTCCCCCCGGGAAGATCACGGGACAGAATTATGTTTTTTCTTTCTGCTGCCTTTGACATCACAGCTCATGTGATAGCCTATTGCCAGGGGTGGCATATATCCGCCATTAAAGTCATTTAGATGACTCCTGTGGTTCTGAAGCAAAACAACTATATTTGCAAACCAAGTAATATTTTTGCAAATTTAGCAAAAATGAGATGGAAAATGAAATTGCTAAATTCAAATATGGTAGCTCATCGAAAGCTTAAAATCTCATTGGTTCTCATGCATCTCGTGTCAAAACACACGTATGACAACGAGTCACAAGACCCAATTCTTTTGTTTTGTTATAAATAAAGTTTTTGATGAGCTATCCTTTTAAAACTCAGAGAACAAGGGATAACTCAAAATAGGGATGTGCCATACTCAAAATTAAAAATAGTCACTCATCTAGTTCACTAGAGTAGTTCACTTTAAAATAAGCCCCCCTTGACTTTCCATAGTAGGAATAAAAATGACTATGGAAAGTCAATGGGGGCTTATTATGAAGGGAACTACTCCTTTTAGATTGCCCCATATAATTACTCTGGTCTCGGGTCCACCTCACCTAAGGGTTGGTTGGTTGACTAGCCTGTTAGTCACCTATAATGACTCATTCCTACTTAAGTTCTTTACCTCTCAGTGTACATCCATTTAAGGTACCACATATTCATTGATTTATACTTGGGCTTTGTGGCTCTAAGTTTTGCCAGAAACAGGCTTGTGGTTATTTTTACTAAGATTTAGTTTTTCTATTTAGAAAATTTTAATTTGTATGGTCTAGTAAGTGAAAGTGTCATATAATGTTGAAATAGCATATGGAAGGTATTTTAAGTGTTTTTATGGGTTGGTAAAACAAAGGACGATGAGATTTTAGAAATGACTGTGCTGGATGGTGTGGTGTGTTCCAAATTTAAGTTTAAAGCATTTATTAGTCATAGCCAACATCTACATTGCAATTTAAGTGCATGACGTTCTTTCCACAGTATATTTATAACCTTTACTCATGTCTTTGGTGAACATTTGTGCAGTAGGAGTTACCATTCAGAAATAATTAAATCTGTTTTGCAAAAAAACAAGAAATTCTTCCAACCTGCGTTTACAGCTAAATGTTACAACATTCAGACCCATGTCCATGTTAAAAGAAATAGGTCAGCCCACCATGAAACTTATGTCATTGTTTTACCCTCATGCTTTTCTGAACCTGTATGATGTTTTCACAAAACAAGGTGTTCTGAAGAAGATTTGTTTATGTTTTTGTGCTAAGTTATTCATTGGGATGTAAGCGCCATGGGCCTGCCATCAGACCTACCTTGACTGTGATTTGACATGGCTTCTTAAAGACTTTAAGCCTAAGCCATCCTAAGCTAAGCTTTCCTGTAGCTCAGCGGTAAGAGCGCAAGGTTGTGGGTTCGATCCCCGGGGATTGCACATACTAAGAAACAAATGTGTAGGGTAGTGTAAGTCCAAAGCGTCTGCCAAATGCATCTTTCGTGCCTAAGAAAAGAGGATGCTCTTAACACGTTTCCAAGTCATCATTTGCCATTTTAAATATTGTAAAGAATATCGTACCGTGGACTTTATACCGAAGTGTTATTGTACAGTGAGATTTTGATATTGCTACATCGCTAGAATTTTTTCAGTTTTTTTTGTGTAGTTATCTTTATGGGCTCGTAGATTGGGGTTTAAAGGTTTGGCCTGAAACTCTGATGGGTTGCATGATTGACACTGTGCTTAGAACTACAATAACCACAATTGTGTCGCTCGTCAGTAGAAGAGACGTTGGCAGACACACAATGCTGTTATTGTCATCACCGACTAAGAGATGCACAAATAAGATTTTTGCCATCCTTTATTTTTCACTTTAACCTCAATAAGCCCATTTCAGATCTATTTAAACAATTTAGATGTATATGCAGTTTAAAACTACCCTTGACAAATAAATAAAATGGGAAACAATTACAAATTTCTTATTTGAATAAAGGGAATTGAATATAAATAGGTCAGAAATGCTAATGCGTTATTATTTTCATCATTTCAACATTTCATTTCAGGGCACACTACCTTTTTCATTGTAACTGCCACGGTCTGAGAAATCGTGCTGAAATGTTTGCTCGTAACCTTACACAGAGATGAATGTTAGGTTCGAGTTTGATTGTGGTTGCAGAGCATCGTCTGACTAGTGATGTGTGTGTGTGCGTGCATGTGTTCCAATCCCAGTCGAGGGGATCGGCTTCATTTGCTGTAAATGGTTCTTTTGATTGGGCTGCTTCTCTGATGTGAATACTGCTATTGTCCTCTGTGTGTGTTTACTTTGTTTAACAAGAGTATATTTGTGGCTTTATTTTTAGCCGTGGGTTAGTTTTTGCATTCTCATTCTGTCTCATGGTGGCATGATCGGTTGATGTGTGTTTCAGGGGTCAATGGCCGGGGCATGTTTGTTGGCTTGTTTCTTGATGTCTTAGTTCTGTGAAGGTAACACATTTATTTACATGTCTTTTGTATGTGTATCACCCCTCTTGTTTTACTTTCTATTATTTAAAGGTCGGTGGTTTTATTCATTTTTCCGTTTGAATAGCCCCTCTAACATACAGTGACGTACAATTAAGTGGTTGATATTTGTGCGACGTCCAATGATGAACAGCCATATGAACTCTGTTAAGACATGATAAGACAAAACAAATATAAAGACAAATACTTTATACATAATGCAGGCATTGCTATTCTCTCTCTCGTATATAGGAGTGCTGCCTTGACTGTGGGTTAGCAGCTATGTTTGTGTGGTTTGTTGTAGAACACACTCGTCAAATACGTGTCACGGTCATTCTTCATCTTCTGTTCTTACAGTGTCACGCACACAGACGTACACCAGTGAGGACCTCTCATAGATAATGTTTTTATACAAAGATTATGTAAACCCTAAACCAACCCTCACTGAAACCTGTTGACATCATTAGCATGATTTGGGAAAACTTATTAAGAATACTCAGAATTGAATAACATTCTATAATCTTCTAGAAAAATGCCTAGTCTGACAGTACGTCTCTCATGTCCACAGACTGTCCCGGGCCTGATAAACGCTCCCTCTTCAAAAAGGCCTGTTCACGTCCACAGCGGCGTGACACCCCTGCAGCATCTCTCCACTTCCTGCATCCCGCTTGCTCTTCTGTCATGTCAAGCCCTAGCAGCAGTCCAGAGAGAGAGGGAGGCGTGGTAGCTTCTGTCCGGCTCGAGGATCTCTCATCACCTCAGGGCTTGGAAAACGACCCTCCATTTGTCTGCAGTCCGTTGCTCAGTCCGGACTCGAGTTCCCATGATGCTGCGCTCTCTGCGCCGGCGGCTTCCCCGGCTGATTCAGAAAACCTCAGTCCAGATGAGCTCGAGCTTCTGGCTAAACTGGAGGAGCAGAACAGGTAAAACGAGGGCATCATATACACTGACGGTTTGACAGTGACATCATAGGCTGTCTGGGATGTCAAATTAGATCAAAGAACATGTGCATGTAGATGTGTAAAGGTACAGATGAGGAAAGGGGTATGCACGTGGTTTTGTACTCGATATGTGAGTGCTATATAGTGTGAACCTCAAAGCAGCAGATCTACACTTTCTGCAACAGCTTTGCTATAAATATTTGTGGTGGTTGCCTAGCAACCACGGTAGTAGCAGTTTTCACTGAAACTTGAAATACATTTGTATTTAAAGAAGGACCCGAGCCATATCCGCAGACCAGACTGTCATAAAGGATGGGCCCTTGACTTTGGCCAGAGAGTACCAGCCGGAACACCGTAGCCATAGCAGCCACTCAAAGCAGATTAAAGTCCCAGTGAAATAAAGATGACAATGCCTATTTTTCATGAAATATTGCAGCGTTTATTATAAATAGTTTATCAGTTTGAGTCATTCTCTTTTTCAAAATTGTGTTCCTCTTATAATCTTTAGTTAAAATTTAAAAATGCACTTCTTGTAATGACTATCCATCGAAAATGATGTCGGTAAAACTGTTATTTTTTTAGATCTTACATATTTAATTTAATATAAATAACGTTCATTTAACATTTTGATTTGGTTATACATTTTCTGTTTATTGTATTTTGTGGACCAGCGTTGGATCAGCGCTGTTTATGTCACCCGAGGTGGTCTCTATACAACATAAACGCGATTGTTGTTATTTTTATCAGGTGCTTTTTTTTGGTTTAAATAGCATAGTCCACTTATTTCAGGGACTGAATAAAATTTTTACAGAACAAAAATATTTAGTTTTGAGATGTTATTCCTTTTAAGAATAATAATGTAAAATAATGTAATGTTTAAATAACTTTGCGACAATGTTTATTACCATTGGTAACAGTTTCCCACTCGTGAATCTGACTTTGCCTGGTCTTTCATGTGCTTGAGTCGATACATTATTTTGGACTACACTTGAGAGAAGTGTAAATTCAAGTACATGATGATGCTACAAATTAACCATAATTTGAATACTCAAACCTGTGTGTATTTATTTGCATACAGGCTGTTAGAGGCCGATTCGAAGTCCATGCGCTCTATGAGTGGATCTCGGAGGAATAGTGGCTCCTCTCTGGTCTCGAGCTCATCTGCATCCTCCAACCTGTCCCATCTGGAGGAGGACACCTGGATCTTGTGGGGTCGCATTGTTAATGAGTGGGACGAGTGGAGGCGAAAGAAGGACAAACTTCTGAAGGTGATGGAAAGGGGGCGATTTTTTGGTTTGTTTTGTGGACATCCATTTTCATGTTCTTATCCCTCTTTTGAGGACTTTAATGTTGTTTTCATATGAATTATAGGTGTTATTCTAAAATATGTATTATTAAATATGTTATAGATAAAAAAATTTTTTGTAATTAATAATAATTGCTAAGACTCATTAGAGTTGTATTTAAAATGCTGGTATGGTGCTGATCAGCTGGCTGAAGGGTCCAAAATGGATATATATACAAAACTGAAAGGGAAGTATTTTGCTGCATCACCCCTCATGTCTCTCTTGCGCTCTCTCTCTCTCTCTCTCTCTCTCTTTGGGCAGGAGCTAATAAGAAAAGGCATTCCTCATCATTTTCGAGCAATCGTTTGGCAGCTGTTATGCAACGCCACTGAAATGCCGGTGAAGAATCAGTATTCCGAACTCTTAAAGATGTCTTCTCCATGCGAGAAGCTCATACGCAGGGACATTGCCCGCACGTATCCCGAACACGACTTCTTCAAGGGCCAGGACAGCCTGGGACAGGAAGTTCTGTTTAATGTCATGAAGGTACGACATTAGTAATATAAACTTCACCAACAATTTACCAAAAGGGTCATCTTAAAGTGCGTACTTGTCTCGCAGGCGTATTCTCTCGTGGATCGAGAGGTCGGCTATTGTCAAGGCAGCGCCTTCATCGTTGGGTTGCTACTAATGCAGGTTTGCTTCATCTGCTTTGTGTTTATCCTGATAAACTAAGGACGGATGAGAAACAATGTAAAGAGATGTCATAAATAAACACTGTTTGTTATTCATTGTGTGTTTGTGTGCGTGTATAGATGCCAGAGGAGGAGGCTTTCTGTGTGTTTGTCAGACTGATGCAGGAATACAGGCTTAGAGAGCTGTTTAAGCCCAGCATGGCTGAGCTGGGTCTCTGCATTTATCAATTTGAATACTTGCTACTGGTGAGCAAGAAATTTTAGACGTATCCATATGTATACACCATGTCATCTTGTCCACTAGGAGGCAGCAGATTTACAAAATGGAGACAGAGATGACTAGAAGTTTTTATATAAATTGTCTTTGACCTGTAACTCATGTTTCTTCGTCTCTGTGATCGACCAGGAGCAGTTGCCCGAGCTGAACGTTCATTTCCGATCTCAGAGTTTCCACACATCTATGTACGCTTCATCCTGGTTTCTCACCCTCTTCCTCACTTTCTTGCCAATGCCGATAGCCACACGTATATTTGACATCTTTATGTATGAGGTATGCACACAATGTGAAAATGTCTGGTCTGCGGTCCACTAATGGCTGTTCCCTGAACTATATTAATTACATCTGAAGAAGTCTTTAAATAAATAGATATGTTTGTTTGTTGCTTATGGTTTTGGCACTTTTTTAAGTGTGAATACATCTGAGGGGTGGCTCTGAGAACTGGAATAGAAATTGTGTATTTGTTAGTACGTGATACATTCTTCGTGTCGTTTTCTTAGGGTTTGGAGATTATATTTCGAGTTGGAATAGCGATACTGCAGTACAACCAGACAGACCTCATACAGTTGGACATGGAGGGAATGTCACAGGTTAGACTCGTCATGCACACATCATCAAGTTTTGCACGATTCCATCACAGCTCAGGGTATAACAAATTTGAAAAAGTTCAATATAACTTCAATTCCCAAATCTTCTCGAATTTATTGTGAATTTTTCTGTAAAACAAAAGTCATTAAAAATAGAAGCGCTTTCATCAATTGTGTCAGACCTTCGGACTCTGATTCTGGATCTGATCTCACAGCACTTTCAGAAGATGATTCCCCACCAGTTTGACAGCTGCCCGGATAAACTCATCCTGCGGGCTTATCAGGTCAAATACAATCCCAAGAGAATGAAAAAGTAAGAAATACGCAAGTATAATGGGATTTCTTATAAAAAGTATGAGAAGGGTTGTGATCTTGAATTGATTTATCGTTTTATCATTACAGATTAGAAAAGGAGTACACCACCATCAAGAACAAAGAAATGGAGGAACAGATTGAGATTAAGGTTTGTAAAGAGATGTTGGACAAATCAACCTTTTGTACCCGTTTTGTTTTATACATGTTTTTGTCGCTGGTCGGTAAAAGAATAATGCAATACATTTTATGTCAAAGTGGTAGTTAATATACCCCATTATAGTTGTTTTCTATAAAAGAAGGACTTATAGACATTTTCGGATGATGTAAACAACGTCAAGAAGAACTTCCTGTTTCAGTTGCACAAACGTTTTAAACAGAATACAACTCTTTCAGTGTGCCAAAAGAAGGTGAAAAATACCAGTTAAGGACTTTAATGGCTCGTAATGGGCCATTCACACGGTACATGGTGAATGGTGGAATTGCCACGCGGCAGCCAATGTGGCTGCAACTGCCGTTCACAAAAAGATAAAATTTCTCAGCTGCGACTGCCGCAGAAAGCCATGCCCGTGGGAGTTGCAGGATTTTTGATGCACAAGCATCGTTTACGCACCGCAAGTGTCCAAGCACAAAAACGCTTGAACCAATGAACAAGTGACATTTTTAGTCATAGGAATAAACAGCCAAGTGACCTTCCCAAATGGCAGTTTGGGAACCACATACTGTGAGACCTTGAGTCGTAAACCGGAGTAGCCAATGAACGGACCATAAATATTCCCAACGTGTTATTACACAAACAATTTGTTTTGTTTTCGTCATCTTTGTCCCAACCACTTTTCATAACAAAGTTACGCCACTGCATGCGCAAGTCATTTTGCGTGTGATCACCCACATAATGAGAAACACTGAAGAGCGATCATGCAGTCGTGGATCACACTGACATTTGATTAATGATAACGGATGCATTAAAAACTCATTATTTACCATGAAAAGATTCATGCAGAACTGCAAAACATACAACCGCTGAATGAAGAGAAAGAGACATGTGCTTGTAAAACTGAGCATTAATCAATATATTTGATTATATTAATGACAATATATTTGTGTATTCATTCTTCTATTAGCCTATTTTCTTGATCGACGGGTTGGCGACCACTGCTTAAAAAGGGATACTTATACCAAAAAAATTAAATTCTGTCATCATGTACTCTCTGCTAGATTGTTTCAAACCTGTACAATTTTCTTTGTTTGGCTTAACACACAGAAATAAATTTGTTTGAATGTCAGATCTCATCCACCATTTATAACAATAGAAGGGAAAAGAACTACTATGGGAGTCAATGGGGGATGAGATTTGACAATCTTCCAGATATCTTCCTGTGTGTTCAGCAGAACAAAGAAATGTATGCAGGTTTTGAACCAACTGAGGGTGAGTAAATGATGACTAAACAGCAACTAAACAGATTTACATTCAACTATATACCAGAGTACTACATTTGTACGTACTGTACGCCTACTGTCATTTGAATGGTGGATATCTTTTATTTTAACAGAGACTGCGTACAGAAAACAGACTACTTAAACAGAGGATCGAAGCACTGGAGAAAGTAAGGCTCACTCTGTCGTATGTAACACATACACATGAAAGTAAATGTAGCTTTGATTAGTCTTTGTTTGAGTAAACGGTGTAAATGATGAGGACTTTACAGCATGTCCTGTAGATCTTTACAGATGCTTATCTGTACTGCCCTTGTCTTTTTCTTGATGGTAAAGTTTTGAAATCTTTCTTTTTCTCTGCCCTCTTCTGTCGAAACTTCCCCACCATTTTCTCTGAAATCTCTCACTCTGTTTCACCACAAACACACTCTTGTGCTCTTATACCTCAAATACTTATTTCTTATGTTCTACCGTTACAATCCTTCCTCACTCAATTCTTCCTACTCAACTGTTTTCTATTTGTTTGCCTGTGGATCTTAATGTCTCTTTTTGTTTCTTATCCATTGTTTCCATCCCTTTATTCTGTATCTGTTTTCAACCCGTTTTCTCATCTCTCTGTGTCTGTTCTTTCCCACTTTTCTTCTGTGGTTTTGTAGGAGAGTGCTGCATTAGCAGACAGGTTGATTCAGGTACAGTAACTGTCAAACCAGCTGCACATTTATCCCTCCTTCTGTCTCGCATCATCCGTTCGCCCACTTCCTCTCTTCGTCTGTCAACGATTTCTCCTGTAATCCCCCGATCTTCCTGGCTCCTCATCCTCACATTCTAAAAATGGGCTTGTTGCATGACAAACATGGTTACTTGTTTTTCTCATTTTCCATCACTGCCTTGACAGTACAAATGTCTTTATGGCTAAAATGTTGTCCCTGAGGTGCCCTAAATCGAAGTTAACCCTAACACTACACGGGCTCTTCCAGCCTTGCATGTGGGATGTGGAAGCATAGGTGTGCATCATGGTTCCATGTTAGGGCCAATTTTCATTGTTATTCATCAAAATCAGTGGGATTCTTAAGATGATTGTATTTCTGCACTGATTTTACGTCTCTATCATTGCATGTAGCCCCTCTTATTCCTTATCTTAACCCCAAAAACTAATTTTCCAGGATTTCTATTCACTCCATTTTCTTGTCTCAGGGTCAGGTGACACGAGCCCAGGAGGCAGAGGAGAACTATGTTATTAAGCGCGAACTGGCCGTTGTTCGGCAGCAGTGTTCGACCACCAGCGAGAGTTTGGAGAAGGCGCAGGAGACCATACGACAACTTCAGCAACACAAGGTAACAGCAAAAGGGTGATCTTTAAATCATAAGTGTATTAAAAAATCTAAAAAGCTGCTACTTTTACGAAGTCAGTACTGGTGATAGACCAGTAAATAAAAACCCATGTAGTTGGGTTGAACACTTCACCAGTCAGTATTGGGCAATGGCTATGGTAATTCTTCCTCTGAGACAGAAGCTGATGTGTCATTTCAAACCAGTGACTTTGTTTCGAGTACAAAAGAAGATCATTTGAAGAATGTTGGTAACCAAACAACACTTACCCCCATTGACTTCCATTGTATGGACAACAAACACAGACATTTCTCAAAATATCTTATTTTGTGTTCAACTGACAAAACATATACAGGTTTTAAACAATGAGGAAGAGAAAATGACAGAATTTTTATTTTGGGGTGGACCATTAAGTTCTCAAAAGTGGATCAGCTTGGTAGGTGTAAGATAAGTGAGAGAGATTAATTAAAATGATAAACCTAACCAAACGCTTTTGCGAGTTTTGTATATATTGACAATTTCTTAAATCACACCCACATGCTCATTATGTTCACCGTACACACTTTATAGACTGTTCTCGGTCAAAAGATTTACTTACCCACTGCAAAAATACCCTGAACTACACAAACTGGGTCATTGACAGGTCATACAGGTTGTTTTCTGGAAGGTATGATAATGACTACATGTTCTTTGGGTACAGTACCAAACTGATTGTTCAAACACATTATTCGATTTGAAATTCTTGTGTCTCAAGTTAATGAGATAAGAAAAGGCGCCGCTCTCTCGACATGGGGTATTTTAGAGATGTCCTTTTGGTTTGCTGTGAGTGTCGGGGTGTGGTGTGTGTCATGCTGAGTGCTAGTTGTGAACATGAAATGTTTCTCACTTAAAGCAGCACTCTCTGGTCAAGGTTAGGACTGACCACCGCCCTGTGCTGATATCAGCAAAACAAGTGTACACACCCCTGCTCTCGTCGATATGTACAGAAACCTAGAATATGTGACTTTACATTTTTTGTATTAAGGTGTGAATATTTAGGCCTCTTATTTTGACATAAAAACCGATCTGGTTTCTTTAGGGGCTCGCTGTGGTTGACACGATTTTATGCGTCTAAAGGGGTTATCTGGGTTTGAACACACATATACTCCAACGTGCCGTTTTAACTTTGAATAACGTGTATCAGCGTTCACAAGCCGATACTGATTTTTATTAGTACATCATGTTCTTGTTGTTTCCGGTGCGGCCCACTTTATCCTGTCACATAAAAAAAGAAAGTGGTTTGACTTCTAAGCTGGTCCTGTACTTTCTGGAAACATTTTCAAGTGCACTGATGACTCTAGAATGAGTGTCTGAAACATCTGAGTAAAACAAACGCGACAATTTGACTGAAAAGCCGGTATGGGTGTCAGAAAAAGAGAAGTCAAAGTCCGTGGGAACCAGCGTTCACACGAGTCTCCAGGCCAGCCCACAGCCCCCTCCGGTAGGCCACAGTATATTCACACAGCAACAGCACACTCAGATCAACACCGCCGCTTTTAGTGATACAGGACGCTCAAATTAACAGAAACTCGTTATATTGAGGAGATACTATCTTAAATCTTGTTTCATGATAAGGTCGAAAGTTCATGCCCTGCAGGTTCGTTCTGCGAATGCAACGCATACCCTTTATCCACTGGGACTGTCCCTGTCTGTAAAACACTTTAGATAAAACATTTAAAAATACACTATGGAATCCATTTTCTGTCTGTTTGTAGTACACAGAGGAGTTTGTGAGCGGCCTGCAGACTCAGTTGGAACGGTCTCGGCTGCAGGAGGCAGAACTACTCGGCGCGCTGAAAGAAATGCAAGACAAAGTGCTCGACATGGAGAAGGTGTGTGTTTAATACTTCTGGCAGTGATGTTGCTTAGGCTGGCAGGTAATTGGGTTATAAATGGGAGATTTGTTTTTCTGTGTGTTGTAGAGGAACAGCTCTCTGCCGGATGAAATCAATGTAGCTCAGCTTCAGGAGGAGCTCAAGCTTGTGAAACTGAGAGAGCAGGAGACTCTACGCTCCTTCAAAGAGATGCAAGAGGCCGTTACTGATCTCAACCACTGCTGGCAGGTGCGCCAACACAATCCCACTGAAATCAACACAACACCACTGAACTTCACACAATCCCACTGAACACAACACCACTGAACTCTACACAACACCACTGAACTACACACAATACCACTGAACTCAACACAACACCACTGAACTCTATACAACACCACTGAACTCTACACAACACCACTGAACTTCACACAATCCCACTGAACTCAACACAACACCATTGAACTCTACACAACACCACTGACCTACACACAATCCCACTGAACTAAACTCAACACAACACCACTAAACTTCACACAATCCCACTGAACTCAACACAACAATCCACTGAACATTACACAACACCACTAAACCTCACACAACACCACTAAACTTCACACAACCCCACTGAACTCAACTCAACAATCCACTAAACTTCACACAATCCCACTGAACTCAACACAACAATCTACTGAACATTACACAACACCACTAAACCTCACACAACACCACTGAACTCAACACAATACCACTGAACTTCACATAATCCCACTGAACTCAACTCAACAATCCACTTAACTTCACACAATCCCACTGAACTCAACACAACAATCCACTGAACATTACACAACACCACTAAACCTCTCACAATCCCACTGACCTCAACACAACACCACTGAACTACACAAAATCAAACTGAAATCAACACAACACCACTAACATCACCCAATCCAACTGAACTCTACACAACACCACTGAACTTCACACAATCCCTCTGAACTCTTCAGACCACCACCAATCTTCACAAAATCTCACTGAACTCAACTCAACAATCCACTGAGCTCTACACAATCCCACTAAACTTCACACAATCCCACTGAACTCAACTCAACAATCCACTGAGCTCTACACAATCCCACTAAATTTCACACATCCCACTAAATTTCACACAATCCCATTTAACTTCACACAATCCCATTTAACTTCACACAATCCCACTGAACTCAACACAACAGTCCACTGAACTCATCACAACAATCCCCTGAACTCTTCACAACACCACTAAATTTCACACAATCCCACTGAACTCTTCACAACACCACTAAACCTCACACAATCCCACCGAACTCTATGCAACAATCCACTGAACATTACATAACACCGCTTGACTTCACACAATCCCAATGAACTCTACACAACAATCCACTGAACTCTACACAACAATCCACTGAAGTCTACACAACAATCCACTAAACTCTACACAACACCGCTGAAGTCTACACAACAATCCCCTGAGCTCTGCACAACACCACTAAACTTCACACAAACCCACTGAACTCAACACAACAATCCACTGAACACAACACAACAATCCACTGAACTCTACACCACAATCTACTGAACTCTACACAACACCATTGAACTCTATGCTACTAAACACATAATCTGCTGAACTCTAAACTTTCCCAATGCACTCTACACAAGATCTTCTAAACTCTCCACAACCTTACTGAACTCTCTATCACAGCATCACACATCTCGTGGAGGAGGAGGTCACTGGAAGGAATCTCCGAAGAAGAATGCATTGAATGAGCTGCAGGATAAACTGATGAGCATGAGACTGCGTGAGGCTCAGACTCAGGCTGAACTCAGAGAGGTCAAACTTAAAAGCCTGCAGCTGGAGACCCAGGTTAGAAATACAATGCCCATACCATTTATACATTGTTACACATATCCCTAATGATAGACCCTCAATAACACAAACATGGTTACGCTGTGTATTACCATTATCTCAAACAAATAAACTTATTATTATCTTCAACACTAAATGCTTGCGTTATATTTTTGCATTATACATTGTTTTAAAACATATTAAGATATGTGTTTTTTAAAAGCACGGTTTATATATTATAATCTATACACACTGTTAAACAAACCATAAATGTTTATTTCTGTTTTTACAGAACCAGATCAATTGTAAAGCAGTCAGTAGACATGAGCAGGAGAGCGCCGCCCTGCAGGAGAGGCTGCAGAATGCGCTTTCCTACAACAAAACACTACAAGGTCAAATGAATGAAATGAAGAGAAAGCAGTCAGAGTCTGACTGTAAGGTACAGTATTTTTACTCACTACATTACACGAAATATTAAAGATAAATAAATATTAGATATTCATAATAAAATAAGTAATATTCAAAGATTAAATAGACATACTCACTCGCTGTCAATAAGTACGCAAAAATAGATTAATTTGGATTTTCGTAATTATGAGATATTGCTTCGCTTCTCTTTTATTATTCATTATAATTGCTATTATTTTTTGTACTAGTTGTATTTGGAATTGAATCAGTACAAATCTCTAAATTGATTAAAAAATATATATTTCAAGTATTTTAAATCATAATCCTTTAATGCGTTTCATGATAATATAATAGTTAGCATTTAAGCTAAACTGTTGATGTCATGCTTTTATTTCATCATTTGCATTTTTCATTAGTTATTATTCGTTCATTAAATGTTCAATACTGTAAATACAATATTAGAAACGTTCTTGTTTCCTCTATGCCATCTCTCCGTTAGAGCAAAGAAGAGGTGATGGCTGTGCGGCTGAGAGAAGCTGACAGTATGGCGGCAATGGCCGAACTCCGACAGAAGATCGCCGATCTTGAAATACAGGTGAGAAAAGGTTTGGTGTGTTTGGGCTTCACAGGTTTGTGTGTGTTTTTGGCATGTGTTCCCGTGTTTTTTTTTTGGGCCGGCAGAAAGAGGAAGGGCTGATCCAGGGCCAGCTGAACCACTCTGACTCTAGACAGTATATAACTCAACTGAGACAGCAGATCTCTGAACTCAAGAACGAGGTGAGCATCACAAACACACACTTAGAGTGGGTTGCACCAACAAGCATTAGGTTTAAATCTGGATTAAATCAAGGTTTATTTAATAATTCTGTTGCACCAAACTGTAAAGCTTGTTTCAAAATAACCAGGTTTATATTTAAACTATCCTTTGATCCAGGTTTTAATTTGACAGTAAACCTAGATTAACTTTCATTCTGTTGCTCTGTAAACTCTGATTTATCTCTCAGTTAGGGAATAATTTTAAACTTGCTACTGAGAAGGTTTAAGTAATAAAAAACACATATCTATAGTAAAATGTGCGGGAAAATGACCAGAAACATATAGATATGCGTCAGTTCATGCTTCAGTAAAGTGTTTATTGTAATTAAAAATGGCGCGTGTGAGGGCACGTGTGAGGGCACATCGGTTTGATGAGTGGTTGGCTGTGAAGCGTCAAGTTCAAGATGCCCTGCTTTCTTATCTAATACGTACATGCACGACGTCTTTGATTAAACAGAAAGGTCAACATCCTGAGAAGAGTAGTTATTTTAGCGGCACCAGTAACCACGGACACCGGTATTGTGGGCGCGCTGTCTGAATGGTGGTCTGGCCCGAACTGGCCCACTTTAGCCGCAAACAGCCCCAAAATACGACCGAAGATGACCCCCTGAAACGCAATCGCCTAGCGGGCATGTTCGCGGCAGCATTGACAGAAGAGGTCCACTCGCTTCTGATATCCCCGTACAGCACTCTTCTCTCTGCTTCAGTGGCGAGGAGCAGGATATTGATGCGGCTCAACTGTCATATTTGTAAACTGTCATGGCCATCAAGCCTTGTGAAATGTATTTATGGTCGATCAGACTGATCAACAATTTATCCAGAGAGAGGTTTTTACATGCACAATATGTTTATTTCCTTTTTACATGACAGTGCAACACTGTTGCTGTTTAGTTACACCGGCAAATCCATCATGGCTGACAAAAATAATCACATATGACGATTTAAACACAGATTAAAGTTTTAATCCAGGATTTGTGCATCTCTGTTTGAAAATGAATTGGTACAACACAATTTGAATTAAAATAAAACTAGGATCAACAAACCCTAGATTAGCTCGAAACTCTGTTTACTTTAATCCTTGTTGGTGCAACCCAGCCGTAGACCTTTGTTTAAAGGTCTTTACAATCAGTATAATTTTCTATGAAGAAATTCATACTTTTATGAATTTTCTACGTTTTATACTTTCAATAATAATACATAGCACTATAAACTTGTGACAGAATTTTTAAAACACTGGAAAACAAAAACGCAACGTTTTCAAATACGAAATGCTGAAAACATACAAGTGAATACTGTATTGTGGACGGTTTGCACATCCTAGAATGCAAGTGCTATCTGATACAATCTTTAAGTCTGCGTGGCAATCTGTGATGTGATGAGATGAAAAGCAAACCATTTGTTACCCAATTATCTTTGGTATAAAGTGCTTCATATGTTTCTAAAGGACTACATAAACCAAGTGTTCCATAGAAAGAAATACAGATGTTTTCCTATCATTTTATAAGCAAATTTAAAAAGGGTTACCGGACCGCTTTGGTTTAAAAGTGGTATTAATAATCTTTATTAACATTTGGGACACTCCCTAACCGCAGCCAAAACCACACGAAAATCTTTTCCCCGATCCCCCCCTCACATGCACACACACACATAGATGGCTTTGATGGTTGGATGCTGTGGCATATACCCACGCACCCAGTCACTGCTCCATCTCACGCACCTCATCTGATGAGCTTGCTCATCTGTAGAGAAGCCTTCGTGACAGGGGGGTGTGAGAGTTGGTTGACATTTCGTTTCTTCTGTATTTCTATCTCTCCCTTTCACCTCTGGTTTCGCGTATCGCGCTCTCGTTTTCTCCCTCTTCGTTTTGATTTTTCTCCTCACGTTTCCTCCTGTGCAATTTCTGATTTTGTGTCAGTGTTTACATACAAACCCAGTTTCAGGGTTACTGTATTCACTGAGCTGTACTGTGGGCGCTTTCAAAGGACTGATTTTACATCAGCGCGTTACGTGTAATCGTATTCTGCCCCCGAATCAGGTCACCGATCTGAAGTGCTGCCTCAAAATCTTTTTACAACAAAAGCACATTTCTGATGTAACTATAGTATACTATACTGTTTCAAATACCTACAGTAACATTAATGTCAACTTAGGATGTGAGTTATTGAGGAAAACGCAAAATTCAACTTTGAGGCTATGTGATCTTCCTGTTGGCACGTGCAGCTTTTTGCAGATTGTTTTATCGCTGAAAGAGGAAGCAAAGTATATTGATAATCGCAAATATAATGAGAGAAGTTTCATTTCCTGTCTATGATTGATGGAACAAATGGATGGCCACACTCCAAACTCTTCCAATGGTTGAACCGCAATATGATGTTGGGCTTGTCGGGATGCTCAAACACACAGAGCAATGTTTTGATAGCATCACATAGGAAGGCACACTTAAAAGTCTCATAGTTGTTTCTGCGTGTTAGGTTTAAAAATTGCACACTTGATTATTTATATTTCGTAAAGAGTGTCTCATTGCAACAATCTGTTGAAATGTATTTTTTCTGTGTCCCCTGCCGTCAACGTGCACTTTTAAAAAATCTCGGTGATGTCCTAATTCGGAAGTGCTGTGCACTGACTTTTGCTCTGTGGTTTGGCTGAAACGAGATCAACCAGACAGAGGAAGTGAGAGGTGGGGCTTGTGTAGATTGCTGTCTCAGGAAGCTTTTCCATTGGTTAACCACAGCCCCTCCCACACTTGCAAATTGCTAAAGCACTTATTGGGAAACCCATGACGTTTCAGATCTGAGATTTTAGCATAATACCTGTTTTAGGCGCTCTCACGAAGGTCAGAACACGCAAACACACTGGCTTGTGCTCACTGACTCAAAAGGGAAGATCTGAAATGAGAGCAAAAATTTGTGGTCCATTGCTGTCACGCAAGAAAATCCACTGTCTGCATCGTTCACGTACAGATGCACATACAGACCTAAACATACATACAAAGGGTTGCAGATATGTAAAAAGTATAAAAGTCATTGAACTTAATTTGACACAGATAGATATCCTATCAATCCTAAAATCGATGTTTAAGATTTTTCTTTATAAATTTCTTTATTCCTTTTTATGTTTATTTATTTATTATTATTGATTATAGTATTGTTATTAATAATTATTATTATATATAATTTTATAATTATAATTTATTTATTTTATTTTAATTATTTACAGTAAAGTACACATACGATACACACGAAAAAAACTGTTACGCCAAAACAAGCAGACAGATAAAAAAGTTTAATATCTAACTATAAAGAAATGATCCCAGTCAAAATGTTTTAGTGACTTTTTTTGTAGTTTAGTGTTGGATGGGCCGCTTTCAACCAATGCTGTATTTGTTGAAATGTTCTCAACCCCCGTCTCTTCAACATTTTAGATCAGGCAGCTGCGTGGACAGCCCTCCAAGTTCCAGAATACTGGCGTTTTCCAGGACCTGTGTTTGGCCAGCCCGGCGTCCGCGGAAGGCGATTATCCCAGCTCGGACGAGGACCCTCTTCATGGCCACTTGCCTGTGAGCGCCCTGTACCCACACCACTCGTCGCCACGTCTGGACAGTCAGGGTAGCACGGACAGCGACGGTGAGGAACGGAATCAACTCGAGAATTCCTGCCAAGACGCTTTGGCCAACCAGCAGCAGCTTTACCCGGGCATGGTATGTGCCGAAGAACTCGAAAATTGAGATTCGTTGAAAGGGTGGGCAAGAGGACGTGAACGGATAGAAAGAGACGACAATAGACTGCATAGCAGAGCATGCATGCATTGCGTGCGAGAGAGAGAGAGATACATTCACCCAAATTCTGTCAGAGGTACGGCAGGAAACCGATGCATAGCGCCACACTCTCATAGTATACTACACACTCACTCATCTCTTTCTTTTGTCATTTAGTGACTACGTGTATTTCTTCAATTATTTACCCCTACAAAGCACCAGATTCCACGTGCACATGCATGAACGGGGTCCAAAAATAACAATCGGGAAGGTTTTTTGACCGTACATATCTTTTAGCGTGTGTTTGTGTGTGTATATATTTTTCTGTAAATAATACTTTTTGGTCCCACATGGGTTTTTTTAAGGTTCTTTTCTTGTTTCTCCTTGAAACTGCACTTGTCACAACGCATATTTTCTTTCTTATTTTTATTATATTATGTGCCTCTAGGTAAACCTAGAGGCTAAACTATCTTCTGAGGGTGAAGTTCTTAGAAGACTCGACTCAATGTTTGTGTCTTTGATTTCAATTGCACGTGTCACTTTGGTCCGTCAGACATGTTCTTGCAGTTCAATTTGGACATGTTTTATGTTGCAGTTCCTTTTAAAGTTACCATCAAGCTAGTTTCATTAACTAACCGAACCCAAACTCAGTTTTTACTTGAATCTGACGAGTGTTAATTTTGGACCCTGTTGGGGGATTAATCACATCAAGAATGAAAGTTTGTGTTTACATAATGTATGTCTGTGCAATGTGCATATTTATTTCATATTTTTAAACACATACATGTATACATTTTGCTCATATTTGCATGATCAGATGGATTTAAATTAAATATAAAAATGAATAAATGTTTTTATGTAAACATGTACGTGTTTATAAATACAAAGTTAATATGCATAGTAGAAAGACTTATATTGTGTAAAGTAAAAAAGCATTATTCTGGATGCGAGGTTCAACTCTGACATCAGTGCCAGAAAGTTGATTGTTTTTATTTATTTCACTTTTATTCTTTCAAGGGATCTGAAAGCATATTGGCCTTGAAACTACCTCTGATTTAACACTCACTTAAACCCTGTGAAACTACTACCTTCACCAATAACACACAGCCGTCTGGCTTGAAGTGAGAAGGGCCGCGGGAGAAAGCAGGACGCAGTTTCAGATACCCCTGTGTTTTTTCGGCTCTGGATATCATAGTGGCGTGGCCATCTCTCTCTTTGTCCATCGAGTCTATATGGTGTCTCTCTCAGACTGGACGTTACGTTTTTTTTTTTTTCTCATGTGCACTTTTGTTTTTGTCAAAGTCAACCAACACTACTATCACTTTATCGAGAGGCGACGGATGTAGAGAACATTGAAAGACAAGCAAGGACGAAATGAACAAACTCTAATTATATTACGTAATAGGGATGTTAATAGTTACATACATAGGTGAATATTACAGTAGCTCATTCATGTATCTGTGTGTGTGTGTTTTATACAAAACAACAGCGAGCAACATTTTGGACGGCGAAACACTTTCATGTCGACATTGCCAAATGTTTTTTTGTTATTTATGTGTTGGTTGTCTATGTGTTGGAACAAAGAAGTGTAGACAGTGGCCAAAATATGTATTTTAGTTGTGTCATTCCTGTGCCAATCCTGACAGAACAGCACAAAGCTGAAACTACAGGGTCTCCAGTGAAGAGATTAGTTTTCAAAAGGATGAAGAAAAGAAGAAAACCGCTGCTATGACTAATCTAGTAAGATATTTATTTTACTTTTTTAAGTGATAACTTAAAGTGTATCAATATGGTCTGTATGACTATTAAATACCGAAAAGTTATTATTGACTTGACTGCTATAAAACTTTATGAAGCATTAAAGGAACAGTTCACACAAAAATGAAAATTCTGTCTTCAGTTACTCTCCCTCGAATTGTCCCAAATCTGTGTACATTATATATTTGGAGGAATGCTTGTAACCATACAGTTCTTGGTTATCATTGACTTCCATAGTAGGAAAACTGCTTTATATATTTTACTCCCATTGTCATTTTTCCTAGTATGGTAGTCAATGGTGGCCAAGAACTTTTTTATTACAAGCATTCTTCCAAATATCTTTCTCTTTGTACATTAGAACAAATAATTTTTTTGAACAACTCGAGGGTGAGTCAATGATAACAGAATTTGTAGAAATTGAGTGAACTGTCCCTTTAAGACAAAATGACTTCCTGTTGTTTTTAAGAAAGAGTTAATCGCTATTGTCCTTTGGCTATTGGTATCATTGTTGTTTTCATCTAGAAAACAAAAGCAGGTTTACAAACAAATATAACTACCAAACAAAGTTAAAGCTGCAGTCCGTAACTTTTTTGGAAAAAAATGAACAAAAATCTGATATTGAGTACATGAAAACAGTTAAAGTGTGCCCCGATTCGCGATGGTAAGCTCCTGTATGATTTATATGTTGAGCTTTCGGATACGATTTCTTAGGACATTCTAATTGTAAAGAAACCTGTTATTTTATGCTTGAAACGGAGATGGCGATAGAGAGGCAAAGGTACGGGTTATTGCAGTTATTAAACATAAACAACCTAATATATTTATTTAAAAAGTTTGTAATTTTTTTTCTATCATCTCCAAGATTACCGACTGTCTCCGTTCTGTCTTTCATGCCATGTTTGCCTAACCATACACCGTGCATCAGCGTCGTTGCCGTTCCCATCACTGCCTCATATTATCGCTAAAACTTGATCTATAGTCGCAATTATCTGACATTCACGTGTTTACATGATTCCAAACATTGTCATGTTTTGAATGAAACATGACATTGAATTCCAACTGGCAGTGAATGCAAACCTTTGAGAAACAGTTGCTAGGCACAGCGCCGAGACATGAAAGTTTGAAAGATAAGCATTTATGTGCTGATTCTGAGATGAAAAGTGTTTGTGCGGCATAACTTATCTCAAAGGGTTGTCAAGTCTCAAAGTAGTCGCCTACTAGTCTTGCTTTTGCCTACCGCAGTGTTAAATGAAAAAAGGCTGAAAAAATGATGTATTGTCAGTACTGCACACTGATTTTGGACATCCTTCTTGTTTTTGTTTTGAAAGAAATTTCCACTAAAATTGTGTTTGTCAGAACAACGCGAAGTAGTGAAAATAAAGTATGTACAACACAACAAGAATTGGTAAAGGAAGTTGCTCTGCACCTTTCATTTTTTGCAACTTCGCTGAAAATAGGGGCAACTTTGGGGGTCTCTTGCGGGTAGTGTTTGAACATACGCAGTTTTGACTTCTGTTCCACTTTGACGAATCTGGTAAAGACGGCAAGGCATGTTGTTCTTAAACTGCTCAAAACTAGACTGTAAAATTGTACTGTTTGAGGCTTGCAGGCCAAGCTGTTGTTTTACCAACACTGTTGGATTTCAAGCTGTTGAAGGATCTGTGCTCATAACTTGATTACATCACACACAACGGTTTTGTGGCGTTTGATTTGACTTATTAGGAACTCAGAAATAGCTGTTTTGAAATAATCTGATAATGTGAGGGTTTTTGGTAAGCCAACGAGCAAGAAGAAAATGTTGCATGGTACGGTCAAACACATTTCTATCTCACTATTTATAAATATGAATTATTATTGAAAAAGTCATAGACTAAATTAAAACAATGCTATTAGAGTAACAATAATGCAAATCACAGCACCTTGATGTTTTGTGTCCATTGTAGACACAGTTTTTCAGTTTTACATCTCAGTGTTGGGATTTGAGCTGAATACTTGTAGTGTTGTCTTTAATTTAATTTTATTTCTTTTTCATGCCCTTTGTAGTCCTGGAAGATGTGAATCTACCCCGGTGCCATTAGAAACATGTTCACATACAGATCGTGTTTTGTTCAAAGTCGCATATTCTCATACTGTTTACTCCGTACTGTATCTTGTTTTCAGTTTTTTTTTATTGTAGTACACTACATTACAACCAAATGTTTTCCTGGTTGTCTAAACATTTTCTAAATGTAAGGGAACGTGTTCAACTTGATGCATTGAATTGGGGGAAATCTATTTTACACGCATGTGCACACTTCAGTATGCATTGTGCATACTACATTTCCTGAAAATGTATTATGACGGCTGTTTTTACCACCATGTTAAACAGTGGAAACCGAAGCGCGACATGAGAGGTCAAGATGGGCGTCACATGCTTACAAGTGTCGCCACATTAAATTACCGGGCATGAGTTTAAGCGGGGCTGATGTGATCCTCTACCCTGTAGTTTTGCCTTACCTACATTCACCGGTACTAAAACAAAATCTCTTTACATCCATCAGACCGCATATACTCTGTCTTACGATTTTACTCATGTGTTATTACGAATAACAGTACTAAAGAGTATATAAATGGCAATGTTATCAAATGATCATCCTGTGTTCTGTATTTGATGATAAAAAATGTATTAAAAAAAAGAATAAACATTTATGCTATACTCTCAGTTTGGTGCCACGTCTGGATGTTTTTCGACTCTTGCATCATTTATGCACCCTCATGTCATTTCAAACCTGTATGAACACCAAAGATATTTGGAGAAATGTCTCTGTGGTTCTATGTCCATGTGATGAAAGTCAATGGGGAGCGGTGTTGTTTGGTCACCAACATTCTTCAAAATCTCTTCTATCGGTTCTGCAAAATGAAGAAAGTCAAACAGGTTTGAAATAACATGAAGGTGAGTAAGTGATGAAAAAAGAATTCTATTTTAAGCAGTTCTCTCTGAATTTATGTGCACAATTGACATGCACACGAGTCAAATGCACATTGCAGCTTTGCTTTACTTCTTCACAGTACTTGACGCCCTTCGTTGTACTTTTCTCACATTTCATCACCGCATGGTAAACCAGTAAACAAGCTAATCGCGGCTTTGGGCAACAGCATTTGGACAAACCTAGTAGTGCATATTGCAGTTTGTCCTACGTCGCCGTAATGTTCTCCGTGTGAATGACTTTTCCTATGTGAACCATGTCAGTTATTTGGGGTTTCAAGGCAAGAACGACATGCAAAGTCTCTTTACACCTCACGCAACCACACTCTCCACAGAACATCATACTTTCGGCAGTATCATCACTTTTTCCCCTTCTTTCTCTATGTTGGTCTGCGTGGGGATGCCAGACCGTTCACCTTGGCGGGTCAAAGGCAAATCTGACTGACTGACTGACGTGTATGTCTGTAGACACAAGTTCAAAGCAATCACACCCATATTCTATATGTGCATTGGATGGCTTAACACATGGAGCCATCTTTTGCAAGACACTTGTATCCAAAAAGCATTCGATATCTCTGAGTATTCTTAGTGGAATTCTCTTTTAAGAGTTTATTTTTTATTATTATTAACGCATAGTTAAATGAGCTTCTTGGTTGGAGCTGCAAACTACAAGTGAGATTACAGTTTTTCTTTAATAATCATATATATTGCTGGTAATTTTCCTTCACACTGAGCAGCAGTTACGGTTAGTATCAGTTTGGGTTTTAACAGCTCGAGGCTGAACGCGCGGCGGAAACTGACGCGTCTGTGGTGGGCCGGTGCTGTGAGCGCGCGTTACCTCGCGAAGTTTCAGTTTTGCTGCGCTTTAAGGAGCGCGCACCTGCTTTCAGTGATTTATTACTGACGGTGACGGAGAGACGCACAACGCTGCAGTTCAACCAAATCTCTTTGCGATCAACAAAAGCGCAACGAAGAGCGCGGTTTTATTTTATTAAAACATTTGCAACCTCGTGACGCATCAACTGGTAAGTTCTGATCGTTTTATTTACATCAAAAGCCAAATCAGGTGCAAAAATCAAGGGGGCTTCTGGTTGCAAAAATGCACATGAAAGCGGCCGAATAAGGTGCCACAAAGTAAAGCAAAGCACCTCAGATGTAGTTGCACTTTTTACTCTTTACTGACACGTTCACACAGCTCAGTTCAGCTCAGCTCAGCTCAGTTCAGCAAAGTTCAACGAGCAAAGTTGTCTAGTTGTAAGGAAATAGTCTTCAACTGACAATGCTGGAGAACACGAGCAAGAACAGTAAAGAGATTGTTTTTATCATAATTATTATGAATATTTTCATTTCTGTTGAGCAGTGTTATTTTAGCTGTTTATTTAGGGTCTAATAAACATCAAAGAGTAGGCTGAGTTTGATCGTTCCTTTGAAGCAAGAGCAATATGATGCACTTAACTGTCTACAGTTTAGTCTCAATTTAGACTATATTACATTAAATCAAGCAAGTTAAAGTAATATTCATAAAACTTCATAAGTTCATAATACGTAAAATTGGTGTAAAATTCAACAAACCGATATAAAATGACATGATACAGTCTCACGAATTAGGAAAACTGTTAGTAAATGTACATGTATAACAATTGTAATAAATTGAGCTTACTCAATCAAGAAAAACAGAAATAAAGTTGATTTTTGAACAGTTTTTTCTAATTGACTTAAACACACAATGCTTTAGCACTTTAGTTAGGAATGCAACTTCTCTCTCTCCTGTAGACATTTAAAGCCACTGACCTTAAATCACCATTTCCGCAGAAAGACGAAATGCAAAATCTTTAACTTATACAACCAATTTAGTTCCTTTCCCAATAACCAAATCGTTTTTTCGTTACTATGGACATAAATCAAAACTTGGTACAGTAGTTTGTATTAACAGTGCTGAAATTTTACCAAATTCAATTGATATGGCAAATGTATAATGTCTCTGTGTATGTGGACTGTGATGTGTTTTCAGCCTCTCTCGGTCCGTTATGCCTCGTTCGTTCCTGGTGAAAAAGAGCAGGAAGGGGAGCTTTCGCTCCTCGCCTCCCATAGCTGATGGGCCCTACCTGGGCCTAGTAGGTTGGTCCGTCCCCCTAAAAGTTTCCACATTGCCGGAGGAATCAGCCCAGGAGGCACAACCACATTCTCCGCTCATGAAAAAAGACAACACACATAAGAGTCACGAGAATGACTGGGTAACAGGTAATTCGAATATGTGTTTTCTAATTCCAACCTTTATATGTTTAATGTTTACTATGAATGAATGAGGCATTTATAATGCGCTTTATTGTGCATTGCTGTACACCCAAAGCGCTTTACAATCATTAGGGGGGTCTCTCCTCAACCACCAGCAGTGTGCAGCATGCACTTGGATGATGCGACGGCAGCCACCGTACAGCGGCGCCAGTGCGCTCACCACACACCAGCTATAGGCGGAAAGGAGAGAGAGAATTCAGAGGGTGGGGATTTTACGAGGCCATGATTGACAAGGGCCAGTGGAGGGAGTCTAGCCAGGGCACCGGGGTAACAACTCTACTCTACGATGGGATCTTTAATGACCACAGGGAGTCAGGACCTCGGTTTTAACCTCTCATCTGAAGGACGATATTTACATTATGTGTAAATATCGCTGTAATTGTGTCAGAAAAAGAGAAGTTAGGCTTTATGCTAAATGTAAACGTGTTTGTCTTCATGTTGCATTTTGCATGAACATTAAATCTCAGGTTTGGGAAGGAGGAATGCAAAAAAAATATTCTTAGGAATTCTCAGACCATATTTGCATAATTCATTCTTGTATGTTGATTATTTACTGCAGATGCAGCAGATTTCCAATTTGGCTCTCCTACCTCTCCAGTCCCCTGGTTACCCGTCATCTCCAGAGACATGCAGGAGCTCAACAGCGGCTCTCTGACAAATCCCACAAAACACTGCAGCTTATGTGGAAAGGTGAAACTTGCCTGTTTTTGGACCGATTTCAATATAAAACTTTTTGCATGACACGTCACAAGTCATGTTGCTAAATGCAGATGGTAACATTAGTTGATTTAAGGTTGAATCAATGTCGCGAAAACATATTTATTAAATCATTTTGTGGACTGACTGCATGATTTTAGATCAAATGCGTGTTCTTTACATCGTCTCTCATCAATATGCACGATGAAGATTTCTGACTATGTGGTGCTAGAAATGCTTTCCTGTGACTCATTGGTTAGAGCAGTGTTTCCTAACCCAGTCCTACACGTCACCCCTGACAGAATGTTTTAGATCTCTCCCAATATGAAACACCTGATTTAACTCCGCTTCCCTCCAAATGTTTGAAATGTCTCCGAGTGAACACCCTAACAGGCGGATGAATTAGATCGGGTGTTTCATATTGGGAGAGATCTAAAACATTCTGTCAGGGATGCCACATAGGACTGGGTTGGGAAACACTGGGTTAGAGCATGGCACTAGCAACGCCAAGATCATGGGTTCGAAACCAGGGGATTGCACATAGTGAGAAACAAAATGTATAAAACAATGCAATGCAATCCGCTTTGGAGAAAAACGTCTGCCAAATGCATAAATCTGAATGTGTTAGCAAAAGATCATGGGTTTGATCAAATGTATAGCTTAAATACACACACTTTTTGATGAATGTGTCCACCAAATGCATAAATACAACAAAATGATTGGAGAAAACACTACTTATGACATTTTCAAATAAGCTATCTGTTCTTTTGCCTGTCCATTAGATGTTCTCTTCCCTCGCTCGCCTGGAAACTCACGTGTACAGATCACACAGCGGTCGTCAGGGACACTCTCTAGCATTCCTTGACAGCAAAGACCATGTGACGTCATGCAGAGTCAAGGTAGCCTATGATTGACAAATGACTTTTCATTGTGATCATGGCTATATTTCTCCCTCTTGTGCCCACCTACATGAACCCGAATTAACGAATATGTCATGTTCAAAAATAAAAGTTATTTTCATACAAACGTTGTACAAACAATCGTTTCTTATTTAAAGTATTTTCAGGGAGGGCCTTTTTAGTGTGCATTTTATTTACAAACTAAATATATATATTTTTTTCAATTGTATCGTGTTGAAGGAACGGACGTTTGACTGCAAGGAATGTGGGAAGATTTTCAAGCGCTCATCCACACTATCCACTCATCTGTTGATCCACTCGGACACGCGGCCGTATCCCTGTCAGTACTGCGGCAAGAGATTCCATCAGAAATCCGATATGAAGAAGCACACGTTCATACACACAGGTGAGCATCGCACACACAGATTCATGCAAATGTGAAGATAACGTACATTGAGTATTGTTGCTTTCAATGATTATATGAACCATTTCTCCATATCACGAAGGTTTAATTTCTGTTTCGTTCAGGTGAGAAGCCACATGTGTGTAAAGTGTGCGGTAAGGCCTTCAGTCAGAGCTCCAATCTCATCACACACAGCAGAAAACACTATAGACCCTTCAACTAAATCCACAAACAAACACGCACGTGCGCGCCCGCAGATTCCTCCAGCGGGACCTGGAGCTTAATGCTTACCCAACCAAGATTGTGCATGTACTTTAGCTTTACAAAACAGAAAGTATTATAAGTGTACAGTTGTATATAAATTGTTGCTTTAACAGAAGCAGTTTAGTGTAAAAAATGAAATCACAATGTGAAATTAATGGATATTGAGTTACATTGAGCATTTGATTTTATGCATGTATTTGGAAGATGTTCTTATGTAAAGCAACATTGCATTTGACTTCAAAGTTTGGTTTTCATTAGCATGTTTGTTCTCTAAAGGAATAAAAAACATCAATTTGGAACTCTTAAGGACGCAGACAAGGTCCTTCACATTCGCGCTTTTGTCTTTTGGTTACTGCAGAATTATTTTTGTGTTTGCTAACATTTACTGTTGTAAAACCAAAATGGAATTACTTACTTTCAATGTCTCATGCCACTTTTACTGATAAAACTTTGTTCGCTTGATTATGTCTTCCGGTGCAATTCATTTTAAAGATATGTGTGCTTCCGAATTTAAAGACGCTGTAAAGACATGCTTTACATTCTACAAATTTGTAACTAAACATTGAAATAATAAACTAGAGCTCTGGGCAAATGAGTGAAGATAAAGCCGGTCTCCATTGACGTGTGATGAGTCATTACTGAAACATGACAGCGTTTCAAAGTTTTATTGTTTGCGGTCGCCAAAGTGTTACTTCGCACATTTGTCAAAAAAGAAAGCATTCATCAGAGCTCAGTCTTCTCTCAAGACTTCACATTTGCAGGATCTGGAAAAACAAAGGATTTGCAGTGAATGAAATTCAAGAGAAGCTTTGTTTGCCTGCTCTACGGCTTGGCAGTGATTTGTACATTTGAACCATTTGCAAGAAAGCTCTAGATTAAGTAATGTGCCATCACAAATAAAAAAAAAAATGACTCATATCATACTGAAGGGAAAAAATATTTAATACAGACATCATTTACCTTCAAAGCAGCCTTCAATGCATGGACCATCTGATGGCAGACAAACCTCAGTTGAACACATGAAATAGATCTGCGACAGAGGCCAAAGAAAGTTTTTAAGTCATTCTTTTAATTCTGACATCAAGCACTTGCAAATACAAACTATTTGACCACAATTTTACCTCCTCATCCGTTTGCAAGCTGTCGTCATCTGGCAGGAACTTGAACGTAGTGACAGTGAATCGCCGAACGTGATTGGTCAGAGCTTCCGCAGGTGTGGCCGGTGGCGTGTGGGTTGGAGTTTGGTCGAGAGAGTTTGGGCACCTAAAGAGGGACAACGTTTATATCATTAATAGCATCACATCAGTTGGCAGTGTTGTTTTAAAAGAAAAGCTTATATTCTTAGAGTTCGTTTTCAAATATACATTTGAGAAAGATGTCTTCATAAAAAAAGGATACCCATCATAAATAAGGATCCAGGCAGATCTTGCAGAGCGTGGGTAAGCAACACAGTAATGCACCAGCAGCAGAGCACTGGGGTCTGGGGGGTTTATCAAGCGTACTTCCAGATAAAGGGGTTTCCCCAACAGCATATGCAGGGGCTGGTGGTATTGTGGGTAAAAGTCAGCGTAGTATTCATCTAAAGAAAAAAGGAAGAAAATCATGTTTCTGGGACTTGGTAATTATTGAAAAAAATCTGTGTTCAAGAGAATGTCAACTTGGTGGTTGTTCAATATTACAAATTGGGTTTAAGAGTTCACCAAATAAATTCAGAAAAAAAGGTTCAAAGAAATAAAACAATTATGTTCAAAGTGCTCCATACATGCAAAACAAGTTCTCTTATGTATCTTCCTAGTAAGCGTTTCTCGCTATTGTCGCATTAGTCTTATTTTCAGAGGATTTTTTGTAAAACGAGAGTAGCTATTATTCAAGCCTGGAAACCATGTTAACCTTTTGTTAGATATAGTAAGGTTGAAATTGTAGTTTAAATGTTTCTTTTTACATTAAAATATACAGATGGACATATATTTAGAAATGCGCTTTCTCACAATCATTCATAATAATTTGGGGTCCTTAATATTTTGGCCATCATAAAGTTTGAAAACCTCTGCATTAAAGGTCCAGTGTGTGATTTTTTTAGAGGAATCGATTGACAGAAATGCAATAAATAAACAACTGTCTTCAGAGGTGTATAAAGATCTTAAATTACGAAGCAATATATTTTAATACCTTAGAATGAGCTATTTCTATCTACAAACACCACAGGTCCCCTTACATGAAGTTCACCATGTTGTTTCTACAGTAGCCCTAAATGTTCGTAAATACGTTTATACGTTCTCCTTTGACAACATCTTTGCTGTGTGTGAGCAACCGTAGTGCTTCAAAATGGAAGGGGAGTGATAGTGTGAGCCTTTGGTTGCAATTCACAGCCTCACCTCTAGATGTGGCTAAATTTCATGCACTGGACCTTTAAACTCTGATACTAACAAACATGAACTTATAAACTCAAATATATACTCCTTGAATAAATATAGCAATAATGAACACCACCAAGCTTTTATGCTTCAACCAACCTTTTGAGATTCTGAGCTGAACACCAAACACACCCTGAGCTTTGATAGCAGGTCCGAGGGAAGGACTTTTCACCAGGTATCCCACGCTTACCACAGAGCCGGGATAATAGCGACACTCAACCAACAACCTAGAACAAGCAGGACATAAATCTCAGCACATCATCCGGCTCGCCACGAGTCCGTCCCATCGTATGTACACGTGTACCTTACAGGCGAGTCTCTAGTGATTGTGCCGTAATTTAAAGTGACAGACTGCACTCGATTCAGGATCTCAACCATGTAGACGACAGTTTTACCCACCTCCTACAGACACTCCAGTTAGAATATGTACATCTAGAATGTATACAAACTCTGAGACACACAGAAGCATAGTAACTGTAAAAGACTCACATATCGGTGGACGCCACATTCATCCAGCGGTATCTTGAACAAGGCAAAGTCAGCGGTAACTTTGTAGGGTGAGCAAGAGCTGTTACCAGCAGTGACGAGGGTGAACGGGGAAAGGGGCGGATTCGCCACGGAGGAGTTAACCGAGAAAACAAAATGATGATCTGCCGTGCATTCTGATGGGAACGTATGATTCATTGAAACCGTGCGTAATGTACTCTGCTGCCTTGGAAACAGCTCTGTGAATTTTTGTTAAACAACTCACCGTCCATAGGGTAATAGCACAGCTGGGTGTCTAAAGAATAACAGCAACCTTTGTCATGGCATTCTGTTGACGATAAAGCCCCAGATCCACAAACCAGCTGCTGGTCAGTGACCACGTTGCACTCTACAAACAGATGATGCACAGTCGTACAATTTTGGGCTGAAAATCATATGTTTGGATGTCTTACACAGGTCCAGTTTTATACCCTGACTGTCAGAAGCTTGGCACGACAGCAACGTCTCGACAGGCCGTCCATCCGGCGTCTGATATTTCAATATAATTTTGTGTTGCCCATCCTATTTAAAACAACAAGTATGATAGATAAGCAAACACACACACATTGATCAAATCAGCACCATACTACAGAATGACATCACAGACCTGCTGAATCATGTGACAGGAAGAAAAGGGCAGAAGGATGTTAAAGGCACCGTCTTTGGCTCTTTTCAGAGAGTAGCCACAATGACTCGGGGCCTCCAAAAGGGGCACGGCTTTAGTTTGCGTTTTTATGCCACTGGCGGGGGCTTTAAAAAAGAATATGGACATAAAATGAAAGATATTGGAAAACACAGCATGTATTTCAGTTTTACGTGAAACTCACCTTCAACCACGAGTCTGAATATCGGTCCAGGGGGCACTTTTACACTCATATGTTGGCTGGAACACAACACCTGAACATCAGGGGGTTGTCGAGCAGGTGCGCTTGAAGTTTGAGGTATGATCTGATGGAAAGGTTCGAGCACGTCAGGAGGAAGCTTGTGCCGACACTGAAGCTGTATGGTTCGAGTTCGCATCTGAGAGGAATCCCAAAAGCGTATGAAGAAAGCGGTGACGGAGGACGACTAAAGCCAAAGAGGAAAAGGTGAGAGGATGATTTATAGGTAAACAGAGAACGGTGTACAAATGATAAAACAATTGAAACCATGTTTTTGTGTATCCATACACAATGTTAAAGGGGTAGTTCCCCCAAAGATTAATTTTCTTTCATCATTTATTCACCATCATGTCTTTTCAAACCTTTGTGACTTTCTTCAGCAAAACACCAAAGGTATTTTGAAGAACGAAGGTAACAATTTAAATCAAACATCAGGAGGAATAATATGTGAAATGATGCGAATCAATTTTTCCAGATCCTTCTCAGAGCATTTCAGACATTTCGCTATGAAATTTGCAAATATTATTTTAAATTCAACAAATATGCTTGTATGAAGACTCTGAAAGCTCACCAGTTTTTCAGTGTGACAGGCCGGCAGCGGAGATGAGAGCACAACAGCACCACCCCTTGAGTGAAGTGTGTAATCACAGGACGCCGGAACAGAGGCAATTGACACCCAGCTGTCGGTCTTTGTTTCTTTGCGTATAAACATCACAGAAAAAAAAAACATTCCTTGACTTACAATGTATAACACAAAACCACAAAGACATTTCTCAACATAACTTCTGTGTACCACTAAAGAAAGAGTCAAGTACAGGTTTTGAATGACAAGGGTGAATAAGTGAGAAATGCACTACAGCTCACCTTTGACTTTAATGGAGGCCATTTTTGCGGAGGGCAGAGTTGCTGTTATTCTATTTCTTGTGCAAATAAGTGATGGAGACAACAACTTGGAAGTCTGTTCAGTGGGTACCGGAGGAGAAATGGGAGTTTGGGGCAACAGTTCAGTTTGCATAACAGGAGTGGTGGGAGGCATGTATGTAGGTTGGTTTGTAATGTCCATCACTGGCATCGGCTGGACTGTTGATTCTGAATCAGCGCTCAATGTCTGATTATATTGGTAGTCATGGTGGGGGTCCTGAGAACAGAGCCCCTCTGGATAAGGTGGACAGTTTAGAGGGTCAGGGTAAAACTGTGTTACCAAGGGAGGTTCATAAGGAACCGCAGGGGGTTTAGATGGTGTTTTAGGCTGGCGTATTGTTCCAATAACTCGTATAGAACCAGGTACATGTGGAATCAAAGGTTTTCGCTTCAGATTGGGCTTCAGCCGTTGTTGGGATAGATGTGAATGATTGTAGGGGTGAAATGGAGAAAGATGGCGAGGAAACGGACAAGAGAGGGTGAACTGGTTTCCATCCACGATGATGGCAAGCCGGTACTCTCCATCCTATCAAAAGACACTTTTACAATGAAGTACAATGTTTAGGCTTGCAAAAAGAAAAACATTCTCTTAATTTAAAGCTCCAGTGGATGAAATTTAGCGCCATCTAGTGATGAGGTTGCGAATTGCAACCAATGGCTCACTCCACCCCTTCCTTATGAAAGCGCTACTGTGAGTGACACAGGACTAAGTCGTCGTCAGGGTTTTGGCGCTTTTGCTGAAGGAGATAACATTTACGAAACTCGCTCTGTAGACTATGTTTGTCCATTTAGGGCTACTGTAGAAACAACATGGCGAATTCCATGAAAGGCGATAGATAGAAATAGCTCATTCTAAGGTAATAAAAATATAACGCTTCATTATGCAAGGTCTTTATACACCTCTGAAGACATAATTATGTGTATAAGATATTGCGTTTCTGTCAATAGAGCATCCAAAAATGTACACACTGGACCTTTAACTCACATCCATTACATCCATTGCATCATTGTCTTAATAATATGAAAATGAGTAAGGCGGAGTACAAAATCATCAAACTTTGAGAGTTTTAGAAAACTGATGATCCGTTCCTTGCAAACCATTTCTTTTCTTACCTTTGAAGTGACACATTTTGAGCTGTAAGCAGTATAAAGTATGACAACATCCGCAGAATTTACATGATAGGCACATGTCTCTGACAGGACTGGCAACACCTCCCCGTTCACTGTGAACAACAACAACAAATATTGCATTTAGATATGTTTTTCTAATGACTGACCTCAACCAAATTAAAGAAAACAAAGCTGTACAAAGAGAATCTATGGATATCGAAACACTGCTAGAATTGCTCAGCTTTTTAAGTGTATTAAAGAAATTTTTAAATTCACATATTGGCTTACTTGAAGTGAAAAATGATGCCAATTTGGTCATCGTTTAATCACCCTCTTGTTATTTAAATCCTGTCAAAGTTTCTTTCTTTTACAGAACACAAAATAAGATATTTAGAAGAGTGTCTGTAACCAAACAACATTGTCATCCATTGACTTCCATTATACGGACACAAAACCACTGAGACATCTCAAAATAGGGTCTCTTCGGTTCTACAGATTAAGTCACAAACAGGACTTCAATTTTCAGGTTAAGTGTCCTTATAAACACATGGCTAATCTGCTTTACCATTATTTACATTCTTGTCAAGCGAAGCAACAACATTATTCTGAATCCCAGCATTGGACTCCAATATCAACATAACATGGTTACCTATAACTCTGTGCTTCTCAACAGGTTCTTGAGCACGTTCTATTCGAATGACCATCCCATAGTGAGAGCAGAAGACAGAAGGTTGTGAGACGCGTGTCGCAGGGCAGGCCATCTTCATAGGTCTGCCCCACCACAGCAGCGAAAGAACGTAACTTCCATTCTGTAGAGAAAAACAATAGTAAAATTGCAACACCATGTAAAGTTTATCATTTTATTTTCAACATTATGCACAGCAGGAAAACTTGTCAGTTGTGACAAGCATCAGTAAACATGAACACGAGAATGCACCAACAGGCACAAGAAATGCAAAAATAAGTGTAATGTCTAAAATACATTTAGACAAATCAATATGTATTTTTCTTTCTGAATTGATTTTTAAGTTTGGCAAATGCACAAGGTTAAAAAAAATCAATATGACATTTGCTACCTCTTGTGTGATGTAACACCCATCAAACGGTGCCATGAGCACAAGATCTCTCCATGTGACTCTGACATTGTAACCACAGTATGAAGGCAACTGGAACAAATATAATGGGGAAACACCCGCTGTAAATGAATGAGTAAAGTTATTTATCTGCCGATGTCTCAAATATTTTATTTCTAAAATGAGAAAACTTCTCATTATTCTCACCTCGGTCCACAAGGATGTGCGTGTATGCTCTCCCATGAGCTGTTAAAGTCATGACATTTCCAAAACAGCGTACCATAGGTGTGAAAGCGTGCGCGTTAAACCCAAGCGGAGAACTGTGGTACGCATTCCCAGGAACCCCTGGTACCCTATACGCTGTTTATCAAACACATCAAATGTAACATGCGCATATATTGATGGCTATTAATATGTAAATATTGGGTGAACACACACCTGGACTGTCCGCTTGAAATCCAGCGTCCAGATCATAGGCTCTCTTGTTGAAACTTCTAAGAAGTGATGCGCTTCCATTGTGTGAATGCGTAAATAAACCGCTGTCGGGTCGCCAAGATGATAGAAGTTCACTCGTTTGAAGAGGTTCTGTGAGCGTTTCGTTGTGATGTCCGTCGGAAGCACGTTTTAACCTCGCGTGTTCAATGCGCACTGAATTCGGATTTGTCAGATTGTGTGAATCAAAGATCCCGTTTCCTGCAGCGTCTTCCTTAGCGCTTAAAGATCCGCAGTTGAGAAGATGTGTTATTGTTAATAATACCAGGAATGAAATTAATGTTTTAGGTTTGCAATACATCGCGAGTGTGACGTTCTACCACAGATGCGTACCAAAGCACACACAAAGCGAGTCTAATCAACATTTTCAATATAGATCACCTGTGGGCCTATATGTAAGGCAATCAATTAAAGGGGTAGGTCACCCAAAAATGAAACTTCTGTCGTCATTTACTCACCTTCGCGTTGTTCCAAATCTGTATAAATGTCTTTGTTCTGATGAACACAGAGAACGATGTGTGCATTCTTACAAATATCGGAAAGAAAAAATGTATACAGATGTGGAACAGTAAATAATGACAGAATTTGTATTTTTAGGTAAGGTACCCCTTTAAACGCGCTGGCAACACTTTTTCATTTGGACCAGTATTTGGACTACTGGTCCAAGAGATGATTGATTGGTTTCTTTATTTATTTCAACTTCAAGTATTTTGATTACATACGACGTCTTATACGTTTATTTAATAACCACAGTAATATATATATATCGTTTATATATTTATTTATTTATTTAGTATGTTTTTGTTTATGTGGCCAATTTAACTTCAGTAGCCTAAGCATGCAAATTATAATAATGCTATCTATAAATTTCAATATATTTGTCAATTCAATTTATTCTTAAATAACATGTAACATATCATCATGACAAAAAACTCTGACATTGACATTAAAATGATCATTATTAAAAAACATAATTTTAATAATATTATTAATATTCAGGCCATGATTATAATATAATATAAACATATTTCTGAAAATTGTTTTGCCATTTAAATACCTTTATTCTCATTTTATTTCATACAATTTTTTTGGACACTAAATGGGCCTAGTGAAGAAAAATCCACCAGTGTGAGCCCAGAACAAAATGAGACTTCAATATTCTTTAAAAAGCATCTAACTTAAAGTAATTTAATGTGAAAATGCCAAACGAACTTAATGCTAAAATATAAGAAGTGATTTATTTTGACTTTTAGTTACACATAACATATTTTGCTTGCTGAATGTGTTTTTTCTTAGTTTCCAAAGTTAACTGTTATTTTGAAAGGTTTAAAAATACTAAAATATTGCTGCTGTCCTTCAAAAACCTCAAATTCGCTGTCTTTCAGGAATTTTTTTTTTTTAAAGTTGACAAGCACTTTTTATAGGTTAGATATTAGCGAAACCGAGGGACAAACACAAATGGTTGCAAATAATGAATTTATGTCAACAACAAAACAAAAGCAAAATATGGACATACAAGGTTTCAAAAGGACATATGCAAATGACCAATTCCCAGCTGAAATGAATTATCCAATAACATTTTTGTCGTGTGGTCGAAATCCCCTTCGATTTAGAAAACATTACAGGCTTTCAGCAAGTTCACACGATTTTAATGGCCATGTACATTGCCTTTATAAAAGTCAAATCAGCAGCTTTCCTATTGAGATATTTAGGCCTACAGGTTCAAATGTAAAAGCTGTTGTTTACCATCGTTTTGGCCAGCAAACCTTGTTACTAACTTAAATGCCAATGCATGTCTGGTTACATTTTATTTACTTATTATAAAATTGTGGTGAGGCTGGTTTATTTAGCTATTTACAAAAATATTCAACCATCAGCATGTATTGTTGGGTTAATGTCTGAAAAAATATAAATAATAATAATTATTATAATGATATACTACGACTGGTATTTGACTGATGTTGAAACTCACTGCTTTGACAAAACCGAATTTGTGTAAATAAACCTTTCATGTAATCTCCATGTTTGTGACTTCTCTCTGTTTTCAGTCCTAGCAAATGTATATCATTTAGCCACTAGGTGTCGCTCCAGGTACATGATTCAAACGCTGCACATCGTTCGGAGAGTTCGGTTCTGCGCAGCGCCGCATGCGGTCGAGCACGCATCTGTCTGTGCGCCACTTTAACATGATTGGAGAGATTGGTTTTGGGTGGCACTGAGTCCGGCCTATAGTTGGGTATCCATGCTGATCTACACTTGTCCCGCCCGAGCAGTTCTTCTCAACCTGCAGGTGCAGTGAGCCTATGAGCGCGACACCGGACGAGTCTGGAATGTGCGGTCGTTGCGCATCTGTAAACGAGATGAGGGATGCTGTCGCGTGCGGATAGATCGGAAGCTGTGTATTGCACATCAGATCTTTAGGTAATAGGGCTTAAAATCGATAGAAACAGATCAAGACGTACGGCTCACGATGCACAAATGGAGAAACTCAAAAGTATATCTACTGTAAGCATCAGACTATCACTGTTCGATAAGTGTGTTTTGGCCTAAGTGGCTGTAGTGACGTTAAAGAAACGTTTTACTGTCTGGATGTGGGATACGTAGGACTCGAAAAAGTCTTCGGGATGGGTGGGGTTCTCAATGCACCAAAAGATTGCGGGAGGGGGCGAGACCGCGGAGCTGGTGCGGGGATGCGAGCGTCCTGGCTGATGGTGGGTCATCAAATACGAAAAACAAGAAATAAATTGCGAGCTTAAAATACCCAAAGGTAACATCTTCCTATCTGTGAAAAGATCGTGTAGGTGAGGTTTGAAAGTTCAAGTTATTTGTTAAAGTGTTTATTATTACAGTTAATGACGTAACAGATAATGTAATATGTATTGAAATACAAGTGATCATATAGGATTTGATCCAAACTGTGACGAGACAGCCGAATAGATGGCGAATTTTTCTGTATTAGACCATTCATTATGTGCTTTGCCTGAGCTGTTCGTTTTTCCGCACTGATGCTTTATTTGTACGCATTTACTTATTCTATTGTACATTCGTTTAATGCATAAAATGTAGATTTGCTTTCGCTTGACAATATATAACAATAACATCAACGTTAGTTATAGTCGATTGCATCAACGTTTTGATGAACAAGCATCCTTTAGAAATGAATGACGAATGCATTGTCGATTTGACTGAGCTGAAATTTTGTTTTTCAATAACAGTTTCTCCTACAACCCTTCTCGTTTCTCTCAACATGTATGAAAGCATGCATCAGCATTTTAAAAGCCCTGAGCTGTCAGTCTAACCACGTGACTTTAAAAATTGCATCCACTTACCCTCTTTCCCCCAATTTTTTTGCTACTTATGGTCTCTTTCATGGTTGAAAAGCAGTTGGGCATCTCTGCATGTCATTTTAGAAACAAACTGTCTATCAAAAATTCTTTCATTTATTCACCATCATGTCATTCCAAACTTGCATGACTTTTGCAGAACACAAAATCAGATTTTTTTGAGAACGTTGACTTGTATGGACACGAAACCACAGAGACATTTCGTAAAACATATTTTGCGTTTCATTGATGAAAGATTCACATAAAGGGTTTTGAATGACATGGGAGCAAAAAAAATGACAATTTAAATTTTTGGTTGAAATATTTCTTGAAAAGTCTGGATTAACATATACTGTATATGAATCAAAAGCATGCATTCATGTTTTGAAAATTTATCATAGAGCATCAAAGCCCTTTTGTGTTTTTTACAACCACATGCACATAAACATTCTTTATACTTTTCTTGTACATTTTCCCTACAGCAGCTGTGTTCTCTTCCTCTGAATATGTTGAAGGCATTGGCAGGAATCTGTTTTCTTCATCTTACAACAATATTTTTCCTCTTTTGGGCAACTATCGATGATGTAAGTGTAACTTAAAAAAATCTAAATCAGTTTTGATGAACGCTTATGTATTCACCATATAAACAGTTTCACTGCAGTAATTTACATTTTTCTGTGATAGTTACTTTTTAATAAGAAAACATTTCTTAGATTTCTCTACAAACATTGATTACATTTAATGTTGGGAGTTTTGTGTTAACCAGGCCTGGTGGTTTACGAGGACCCTTTACACAGACCTGTGGGGCAAATGGGTGATGGAGAACGAAGATAATGTCTGGGTGTACATGGACATACCGACCTCCTACAGGAAAGGTAGACGAAGAATTCATTCCCATAACATTCTACGTATTCCGCGTGTTTTTTCACCAGGACTAAATACAGCAATTGATCTTTTATCAGACTACCTGCAGGCGGTACAGGCGTTTGCAGTGCTGTCCTGCCTGTTTGCTGTGTTCTCACTCTGTGTGTTCATCTACCAACTCTTCACGCTGAGTAAAGGGCAGCGCTTCACCATCTCTGGAGTCATGCAACTCATCTCCTGTGAGTCTGGATGTTTGAGGTTGAATTAGTAAATCATTGTAATACAGTACGGGTATGTGAAATTTTGAACTCGCACTTCTCTAGGTTTCTGCATAATGGTTGCGCTGTCAGTCTACACGGATCACTTCCACAGAGATGAGAAGGACGGTTGGTACGGCTGGTCTTACATCATGGCCTGGTTCGGATGGCTGCTGACCCTCTTCACTGGAATTATGTACATCATCCTTCGCAAACGAGAGGATTGAATCTCGACCCGCGCTCTCAGTGCTAATCCACAGCCTTAGTTCGTCTTGTGTCACTTTTCTGTGGACTATGAATGACTGTATTAAGTCTAGGTGCTGTAAATAAAGAAATGTGGTTGAATGTTACAGGCTCAGTTAGAAGAGAAGAAACTTGCGCAGCTGAAAAAATATCAGCATGTCGAGCAAAAGTGTAAAAATCTGACTGTGAGAAAAGCTTTACTCGGAGTCTCAAGATAACTGTCTGGCTTTCTTGATCTGGAAGATAAAATGTAAATTTTGCATTTTTTTATTTACAGTCTTTTGACTGGCCATCTTTTCTAGTTACATAACGCACTGAGGGCAACCAGAGGGTCTGAACACGCTATTATGTGGGAGATGATAATGTATATGCAGAAATGATATGTATAAACCATGTACCTAAAACATGTATAGAGAAAGATAAGTTGTACATATAAAGAACATACAAAGCTATATAAATAAGACTGTAGTTTAAAACTTTCTTCTGAGGATATTTGTTTCTGTAGAACATCACTTGCACTTTAAAATAGATACAAACACACACAGTTTGGTAAGTGTTTGAATGATGACATCCTATCAAATTACTCCTAGCCAATAGATTTTCTTTCCAGTAGATTTGCCTGTTGATGGCAATAGCACATGACAGTCTGTGGTGCTCTTTATTTTATGATCATATACAAACATTCCACCGCCATATTTACAGACCGTTTTGAGCGCAACAAGGTGAAGAAACATGGTTTCCTTCGAGTGCTATGCCACGTATTTTATCTTGAACGTGATGAATGTTCGTGGGGGTCAGATGATCACCTTGACCACACATTGAGATTCAGATTCTAGAGCATCTTCTGAAAATCTTGAATGTAATTTCTTGGTTGTCTTTTGCTAGTGTATACATGTTTTATGGGAGCAAATTTACTGTTTAACATTTACTTGCTATAATATCAAGGTCTGGTTTATTTAGTTTCTGCCTGTTATGTTTGGTTCAGAAATGTTTTATTATCTATTCCAGAAGTCTTCTGATTTGAAAATGGACAGTAAATGTAAAGGATCGGTTGTATTTTTTCATTGCAACGACAGTGCATAAACCACGGAGGATCTTACTTTTATTAATCACACAAATAAAAAAAGAGTAAGCATCTCTTCTGTAATTTTATTTACAACATCAATATTTTACAACTTTAAATAATATATAGGATCAATCTACGAAATGGATTCAAAATGGAGGATATCAGTTAATATAGATTATAGAAGCTTGATCAATTAAAGGATTTCTTCAAGAAGCAGTTCTCATGCTATTAAAGGAATGGTAGATTTTCTCACACGCGTATGTACAGTTCATAAAGGTCCAGTGATCTCATGCAAAATGCACCAGGCACTGGCATGGGAATGTTCCAAAATAAAGATTTTGGTGGGGGGGATTATATACCCTGACCGGAGGGTGTAATTCTCTCCTGCACCACTAAGTGTAGAAGATGATTCTGTTCTGCCGAAAGCAAAGGCCTGTTGTGAGAGAGAGAAAGAGAAATGCGTTTAAAAAAGCCAAGACTTCAATACCTCACAGTTAAAACACAGAAAGCTCACCACAGTTCTGTCTGGAGAGCCTTTAAAGATTCCGTGTCCTTCTCCTGACACGCCATCTACAAACAGACCAGTCAGACCACTTCAGCCATCAGTATTGCGTATATTATATACCGATCTAACGTAAAGTTTTACAAATACATACCACGACTGACTGCAGTAGAAGGAACACATTCTCTGGGAGGAAGTTTACTAGAGGGCAGAAGGTCACAGGAGTTTATTCGGAACAGCAAGCATGTAAATTGCTACGCTTTGTTGTATGCTAGGAGGTCTTACCCTGACTGTGCGAGTCAAATGACTCCCAGGCGTATCGCTCGAGTGTTTGAGCATGCTCAGGTAACAGTTTCTGAGGGGGAGGCTAAAACACACCGACAAAATATGAGTTTGCGCAAACAGGACCATATCAATGGTACTGTTATTATGAATAAACATTGTTCATTGTCATTCATACATGAGTTTACATTTACTTTACCTCAAGCAGCATAAGCAGCAATACTCTGGAGATCTCACACTTTGCTATGAAATCCATAAACGCACCTGAAATGAGGATGCAATGCGTGAATCTGTTGCATCCGCAGACTACCCCTCCCATGGTTATCATTAGCTGACATCTGCACTAATTTAATTAAAGTTCATTATATTCGTACCGACGGGGGTGTTGGTCCCAGGTAGCTGTAGTCCTCTCTCTTGACACATGTGCTGCATCTCAGAGAGCACAGCAAGAGCCCCGTCGTAATCACCTGCCAATGAAACATCGCTTTACTGTTACTACGGCAACCAAAGAATTGAACTCCTTACAACCAATTCCACAAAACATTGAAATAATCCTCACGCGTCAGTATTTTGCAGGAGGCCATCTCCCACAGCGACAGCAGCGACTCGATTGGAGTTTGAATCTGCAGTTCTGCCGCCCTCTGAAAATGAACTATGGCCTCCGCTGGTCTGTTCATGTCCTACAGAGAAATATTCAGAGAAGAGTGCAGATTAAAATCGATTTATTCACAGCATAATTATAAACTCCTCCATTTATTACGATAGTGTATTACCTTTAGAGCATTGCCAAGCTCCAGTGAGAGACTGGCGGCCATAACAGGCTGATTCATCTCAATATAGACCTAAACAATATATAAGTACTTATTTGCACCTACAAAATATAATAAACACAAAATCTGCATGCGATTACAAGACTGCGGGACTTTGAATACGTTAGTCCGGCATAGTTTGTTTCATTTTTGGCTGAATTATACTTCAAAACAGATTTTGGTTTGCATATGGTGATTATTTTATTTATCATTGCGATTAAGGCAGTAACAGTGTGTGAAAGCGCTTGATCATTATTAGGCTCAGTTGAGCAGAAACAATACTTGTATTTTCCACAGTCCACGGTGTATTTCAGACCTAAAAGCTTTGCCAATGTATAACCTTTGAAAATACCTGTGTCTGTGTATCCGCACGCCTAAGGATAACTTAGAAATAAACATATAACTACCTTAATGGCAAAACTATAGCAGTTCATGGCTGCCTGCATGTTCTCATCAAAGCCGGGAGCTCCCAGCGCTCTGGTTTCCTGTTCAGAAGCCAAGAAGAGTCGGGCGGCGTCGGTCAGAGCCAGGGCTTCTCCTGGGGCGTTGAACAGAGTCTGCTCACAACTGCAAACAATGACAAAATACACTAGTAAAATAATAACTTTCAACAGGTTCATATTCATATGATAAAAATAGATGTGTTACCGGGCCATGGCTAGATTACAGAAGGCAGCATATTGAGGACAGTCCTGCTGTTTCAGCTCCTTAGCCAGCTGACCTAAAGACAGATGACAGCCAATATTAAACTGTGACTGCTTTTTGGTTACACGTGATCTTTATTTAAAGAGTTTACATGTTCATACACATTTCTTATTATTACCAAACTGTTCACTTGCTTCTGCTACATTAGGCTTCCGAAGAAAACGCCTGCGGTATATAGAGAAAATACATTGTAAAGCAGTCGAAAGCACGTCAAGCTGTTAACACATGTAAAATGAACACAACAATCATTATTTTGAGGCATTTTTTTATTTGATAACGTACTGATTATATTAATATTAACAATAACATACTGTATATTGATTTTAGCTACGTGCTAGTCAGCGGTGTGTTGTGTGCTCATTGGTTCTCGCAATTTTCGTAGACACTATGTATTGTCTTACAGAACAAACAGAGAATAACATATACAGCACAACAATATAATAGTAATTACACAAGCAATACAGCTGTTATTTCAGCTCTTACTTTTTCAGTTTATTTGATACAGCCCGGTAGCGCATCAGAAAATCTCCCTCGGCTGCCATTGTTGACACTAGAGGGGGCGGGGCAAGAAGCAGGAAGTTCAGCCACGAATGTTTTTTATTGGATGCGAGCTGAACTGCATATCGATTGGTTTATCCCGAAAGGGCGGGGTTTTACAGGCTTCATAAAAACGCTATGAAGGAAGAGTTTGAAAAAAGAAAACACGACACATTCATCGAAATCATAAAAATATATTTTATTTGACACTAAGAAAGACACAAATAATAATAATAATAAAAAAAAAATATTTTCAGAAATTCTCATAGACGGAATCAAATAGTTCGTCGTCTTCTCGAGGTTGGCAGTTCTGAAAGAGAATAAAATTAAGAGAAACTGATCAAAGTTAAAATATTATGCAACATTAAAACAGGTTCAAAAATATTTGCTAGACGAACATATTTCAACAGGTAAAGCCTCTTTTATAGCATTTTGGGGTTTTCAAAGCACTTTTAATTTTTTTACATGAGCAGTTTGCATGATATGATTGAATTTGAACTTGAAATGAACTTTGAAGTTCACTTTTTTATTAAAAGGACATAAAGGACTTTAATGAACGACGTGTAGGCTAATTTGACCCTGAGTAAGACTACAACTGACCATTAAATACAAATTGCAAAGTACAAATACAAATACTATGCTCAACAATATACACTATAACTCATTGCAAACTTTATACATTTTATGTAGCCAAATTAGTAACATTCCTTCAACATGTGAATTTATAAATGTATAAATGTTTATTGTGTGTTTAGTTGTATATTAGTTGTTACCATGTCCAGGCCTTGCTCTTGTTAATCATGTTACATTCATAGATTTTCTAACTTTTTGGTTGATTACATAGTATAGATTGTTACAAGTGGGATACCGCCTAAATCCTCCAGTATTAAACCAACCTGTTTGTTTTCAGGATTCACCATATCATAAATGGAGCTTGTTCTATGTGTTAGTGCCTGGAAAACAGTGTGTAAAAATCATCAAAAATAATATATCGATAAAATATATTGAATGAAACATTTTCCATTTAAAAAAATACATTTGAAAATCATTGCCATAAGTGTATTAGACCAATATCTCACCATGTAGACTGATGGAGGTGCAACATCTTCATCCATCCCTGCATCCTCAGCATCCTCATGTCTCTGTTCAGTCACGTCATTATTTTTGTCTGGGACAGGAGGTTGTTTCTAAACCAACAAAGGAAAAACAAGAGCTAAACTAACAGCTGCATTGTAGTGGATTGGTTGATGGGATACCACATTGCAATGTCTAAAAGTGTTGCCAATAGCTCTGGGATTCACTAAAGTCGTGCTGTGTAATAATACGCAATAGGGGAAGGCACAATGTTGTTTAAGTCCTTGTGTAAAGTTTAATGGCTTGATTGTGAAATGCTTTTTCCCAGAAGATATCATGCTGTTTCTAGTTAAAGTCACACCATTTTTGCATTCATTTACATTTACATTTAGTCATTTGGCAGACGCTTTTATCCAGAGCGACTTACAGTGCACTTATTACAGGGACAATCCCCCTGGAGCAACATGGAGTAAAGTGTCTTGCTCAAGGACACACTGGTTGTGGCTGCTGGGATCGAGCTAGCAACCTTTGATTTACCAGTTCAGTGGTTTAACCCACTAGACCACTATCTCCATTCGAAGCGACTCTGGAAAATCAAGTCTGGTGTAACCTGGGGTTAAGCTCAATTGCATATGTATAAAACACATGAACATTTGTTTTATTTTTAGAATTGTGTGTCTGATAAAGGCTAAATGCGACCTGCGACCCCCAAAATAACAGTGCCAGGGACTCGAGACCCCCACTAACCTCGGAGGTGGTTAAAGAATACAAACATTGCACGCAACTGTGCACCCTGCATTGTCTTTGGTCGATAACCAACAACGTTTCATTTCGACAAATAAAAATATCCTAAACTTAATGCCTGAAAAACAATCTGCATGCACAACTAATGCGGTTGCTAATGTTGCGTAATCACCGCAGGGGTCACGATCGAGGGGGAGGAAATTCCAAGGGCTGACGGCTTTTTATTTGCATGGTTTTACTTTCAACTTAACTTAACTGATATTTTTATATTTTGTTACACTTATTGTTTAAATAGGCTATCCCTAATAATATAAAAATGATTAAATCAACTTGCGACCCCCCCGGGGGGTTCTGGCCCCTACTTTGGGAACCCCTGGAAAATAAGAAAGTAAACTACAACACAGAGATGAATATTATAGATAGATGAATGAAAACAGATTTCAGTAATACAGTTATTACCTTGTAGCTCTTTAATATGTAAAGTGACCCAGCCACACTGAAGATCATTAGAATTCCTGAGAAGCACATCTGTAAGGTGATGCCCTTATCTAACACAACACTTGGCTCCTCATAACCTTTATCTGGGAAAGAGAAAAGATTGGAGTCAGGAAGAAGCGGCAGCGGTCAAAAGTAGAGCAAGAAAAGAGAAAAGTTTAATTTCTGGCAAAATTTTAAGGAACTGAAAAAGGCACTGTTACCATTTCAGTTCACCGTGTCATAAGACTAATCTCACATGCCATTGTTACTGCCACACAAGTTCAGAGCTATTTAAAAGTTCACATTTTAACATACATCAATGAAATATACATTTTACCACCATACATGCAGACGACTTTAAAAAGTATTTTTCTTAATTTTTAAGAAATCTTTTTCACTCTGTTTCTAAGAGATCAAGTCACCAAGTTGAAGAATACTAGTGATCTGTAGTCTTACCCCGTACAAGAACCACCCAATTTGCTGTCTGACCTTCATAACGGCAAAAGTAATTTCCAGAAAAGGAGACGTTGTGCATTTTGAGATCTGTCACCAACATCACACTTTGGACAATCTTTTCTTTATCCCAATTGATCAGCTGGTTCTCACGGTAGCACTCTGGACTCTTATAGGTGCGGTTTGCAGGGACATTCAGTGACAGGTTAAAGGAAAGAGTTTGTCCGGTCAGTGCCACTCTGATTCTGTCCTCTGTTGAGATTGTAGCTTTTGCTGGAGGGACAGAGCAGAGAAGTGATGTTACTCCTCCATCTGCAAGATTTCTGTGGTGTGAAGGGTTGAATCAGAAAAATAGCATGGAAATGAAGTAAACTTCCTTAATCAATAAAGACCTGTGATACCTTCAATTCCTTGCCAACAGCACTGGATGAAGATCCAACACAAGACACGTTCTGCCACGTACATCTTTCTTTTGAATTGAAATAAACGACCTGTGTCTCATTAAAGGCCAGATACCATCACTACTTTAAAGAAGAAAGAAGTTTAAAGAAGTGGTAAAGAGGTGCAGCCTCTCTGGACAAGACAGGAAGTTACATCACAGTGGAGGTTCACAGGATCCTCAAATTATGAAATAATCTTTCAAGCAATCTTCTCAATATCACTTCCTCTGTCACAAACTCTCTTCTCTAATTCTGTTCTTTTGAGGTAAACAATGACAAGCTTGTATAATCATATCCAATGCTTCAAAAATAAATATTAGTTATGCTTGATCTTGTTTTTAAAAAAGTAGAAGCGTAAACTGCCAAAAAAATGTTAGAGAAGTAATATACAGCAGTCTTAAATCGTTATAAATTGACATTATGCTGGTGACCACAGATAGTTAAACTTGTGTAAGTACATTGAAGTTTTGAAATATTGCACTTTGGCCCACAGATGGCAGCAAATGTGTGTGAGCACTTCTGGGAGTTGGTAATCTTTTCCATCTCACCAGCAAATAAAGAAGAGCTCCAAAAATGAAGGATGTGATAATTTCTTCACTACATTTCCCAAACAGTAAGCTTTCATAAAAAAGAGGAAATAAAATGAATGTTTTTTTGGCATTTAAAGAGATAGTAAAGATCCAGGCCTCACAGACATGCTTTTACACATTCAAAAAAATGAAACCCTTCAGACTCCATTTGTATGACCTGTTGGAGAAAGTGAGAGAGAAGAGAATAAAGGAATTCAGTTGGAGGTGACAGATTGCCTGGTTTAATGAAAAACAGGTGCATTGTGACTGCTGCATCGGCGTTAAGGGAAAAGGAATATAGGCAAAACTGAGCTCACATAGCACAATAACAGAGCGGGGTGAGAGAGAAACACAACAAAAATAACATCTGGATAGCAGGGAATAAAACTATTTCCTCTCACATGATCTCTTCCGTCTTTTCTCTCTTCAGTCATTCAGAGGCAACACAGATTTATGTACTGTAGGCAGGACTGTTATGGATTACGGTGTTGCCAAGCATTCAAAAAGCTGCATAAGGGGAAGAGATCAAGGCAAATAAAAATATATGTCATAATCATGAAGCATTATATTGATGGCACTAAGTACAGGTAACTCGCTTTGAAGTTTTCTCTCTGTCTGACATAGTACTGCAATCATGAAATGATTACTAAAAAAATCATGCTTATTTCTTTTCAGATGTCCTGTATTTTATTCAAACGCAACCATACAATTTATCATGACTGGTAAATTGCTCATAAAAATGATGATACTAAATAAATCTAAAACTAAGAAACAATGCTCGGAAAACTTGTTAGTGTGTCTGTAAGAAAACAAGAAAAGAATGCAAGATGGCAGAGGGAGCAGATGTGTGCACATCTGAAAAAATGTCGGGTTATGAAGTGTGATGGCTTGAATAAAGAAAACTTTTTATGATGGTAATGTATAATGATTAGCAACAATTTAAATTTAAAACAAGAAGTGTAGACACTAATGTGCACATTATGTAAAGCTGACTAAATTATGATTTGACAGACAGTTTGATGGCATTGTAAAATGGTTAAACAAACAGCTATTGCAATACATTCTTTATATTTTATTAGAGCAAAAGTTGCCTAGCAATCACAAAAAGTCTACAATAAGGAGAAAAATAAATATAACAATAAAATGCTAATATATTATCATTAACAAAATTTCTTGGCATTTTTATATGGTTAGGGAGAGTAGTACAGTCTTAAAAAGGATGTGTTAATATTAAATTGTTTGTGTTGTGCTATTTAACACATTATGTGTCATTGTAACAAATGAAATAAATGAAAGGGACAACACAAGTTGTGTTAAAGGTAACACAACATGTCGCAAGGTTCAGAGAAGGACAACACACCCCTATTCTCTCTTTAAAATCCCCAAAAGTCAATTTGGCCCGTTGCTTTTGCCTATTAAAGGAATAAAGAGTTGATTCACAACCAAGCTCACAATAAGAAAGTAACGAGGAGAAAGAGAATCAATTGCAGCAGAAATAGAGAGTGGTTGAGAGAGGGAACTTGAGTCTAAAGTGAGAAAAAATGCAGTGAAGGGAGGGGAATATTGAGAGAGAGCGAGATATAGAAAGAGAGAGAGAGAGAGAGAGAGCATCAGTTATTGCTGCAGAACAAGTTTAAGTGTGACTGTCTTCTCATCCGTTTGTTCCGAAAACGATCGAACAGGACAGAGAAACTATAAAGCAGAAGAGACTACAAGTACACTTAGAGGAAAGCAACATTTCATTAAGTTGATCAAGTAAGTACTTGTATCAATTCACTGTATTTTTAAAACACTAAATATAGACATTCATTTGATAATATTTCTCTGACGGGGTCTTGGTGAAAAGCACACATGTGTTTTGTGTGCCATGTGTATGCTGGAGATTTTAAATGTATCTGCTAGCTGTGGTGTAGGGGAACAATTTAAAGAATTATCAATAAACTCTGATGTTGCATTACTGGATTTATTTATGTTCAAATATCAAGAACTTGATTGATATAGTACTTCAGTTTATCTCTCAACGTTTTAAAGAGAACTGCTCATTTTATTTGTTATGCATTCAATTTGTTGAAGTGAGCTGGCTCAGTAGCTTGGATGTGAAGCAAAACACTTTTTTACTATTTTCCTTTCCCCTCGAAACTGGTAAAAACAAGCAATCTTTTGGATTCTTCATCTCCTCCAAACCTTGATATGAAGTCATTCTGAGAAATGCCTCTTCACTGACTCAATCACTAAGACTTCCAAGACTAACATTATGAAAACTTGCTCTCCTCCAACTTTCTCCACGTCATTCGTTCTCTCCTCCAGCTTCTATTTGCTTACCAGCTGGATCTCTCTTAAATGTACAATTTAGTCCAATGAACATGTTTTAGCTTACCTTTGAGAAATCTCAGTGATTGACACAAAGGTTTTTTTTCTTCTTTTAAATGAACTTATTGAGATGACATCGGTCAGTCTCAAGACAATCCACCCGTTCCTCTTTTCTCTGAATCCTTGAATGAACTGCATCAACACTGCATCATTGTCTCTGGTATTGAAGAGCGTGAGTGGACAATTATGAAGAAGATTAGAGACCGTAGATTCAACTTAATGGATGTGATCATATAAAGTTGTGTTAACTTCACCCCATATAACACTTTTTGCGGTTTGTCTTGGAAAATAACAAACACTCTTTTTTGTGCCAGATGAATTGGCAGGGTGAAGGTTTAAAGCTGGTTGAAATTGGGAAAGTTCTAAGATTCTAAAAATTTTCTTATACTCTTCCCAATTTCTACAAACTTCAGCCACATCATCATCATGATGAGGGAAAAGAAGAAGCTGATGCTACCGCTGGTGGTCGTGGCATTTTTGTCTCCATGTCTTGGGATAAGCAATGAAGTGGATTATGGGAACTGGAACTACAGAGATGGAGGTAAAACAAATACTCAGTAATGCGTCACAAAAAAATTGTAGCACTGTTGATTTTCTTTGTGTTGATGATGATTGATGATCACACTTTTCACATTTTCTCAACCTTGGTGGGGAAATCTGTGGAATTCTGAATAATAAAAAAATTGAATACTACACATTAATTGATGGCTAATATCATTTTATTCATGTGGACACACGGGTCTGTAACAATGCTGTTTGTTTTATGGAAATCTTAGAGTGTTTTAATCTAATACAACATGTTGATTTTCCGACACACAAGTACGGTCACACACTTGATTTGGTTTGTACGACTGGTGTGTTTATTGATTAGCTCGAGTATACTGATGTCTGTTTAAGTGATCAAACTTCTTACTTTTAGTCTTCTTCCGCCCTGTCTGCCATCTATAAAACAGCATGTAATTAGTTTTAGAAAAATCATAGATTCTGACTCGCCCGCCTTCTCTCACACCATTAGCGACTTACCAGTTGTCGACTCTATTGATCAGTATAATGCTACGCTCTCGTCCACCTTGTACGCGTTTGCCCCTTTGAAGACACGAGTTGTTTCCTTTAAGAGGTCCTCGCCATGGTACACTTCTGAGCTTCGAGAACTCAATGCATGCGGTAGGCAGCTTGAGCGACAATACAGGAAGTCTGGTTTGATTGTGCATACATTTATGTTCGAGCAACATCTGACTGAGTACCCTAATGCACTAAAACAGCAGAGGAGTCTCTAACCCACGTGTTTTGTTTAATACCATTAACAGTCTGATTAGGCCACTACTAGGGAAAGTTGTTCTTCCTACAAGGAGTGTACAGAATTTCTCAATTATTTGTCACGTAAATTTGAGGATATCAACTGTGCTAGTGCAGCTTTTCATAATTCACCTGAATTGGACTTGCCTAATTCTCATGTTTCTAATTTCTCTAGTTTTCCTGTTGTTGACTAAGAATTTATCTAAACTTGTATCAGCAATGAATGCGACTTCTTGCATACTTGATCCACAATTGATTCTGGGGTTTTCCCTTTGGCTCTTAAAACAGCGGCAATCAAGCCTGTCCATAAGAAACCCGGGAGTGATATTGAACATATATCAAACTATAGGCCTATTTCAAACTTGCCATTCTTAGCTAAAGTCCTGGAGCGTGTGGTAGTTAGCCAACTGCAAAGTTATCTCTCTCTCAACAAATTTTTGGAACCATTTCAATCTGGTTTCAGATCTGGACATAACACAGAGACTGCCCTACTGAAAGGGATGAACGATCTTCTTGTGCTAGCTGACTCTGGGGCTTGTGGCATTTTAGTTTTGTTAGACTTAAGTGCTGCATTTGATGCCATCTCTCATTCTATTCTACTGGATAGACTACATAGGTTTGGGCTCTCCGGTACATGTCTTAAGTGGTTTCAGTCATATCTTTCAGAACGTACACAGTTTGTTTATTCTGGTTCAAATAGGTCCCAGACTGTTCCCCTAACACAGGGTGTCCCACAGGGATCAGTACTGGGTCCTATTCGTTTTAGTATTTAAAAGCTGCCTCATGGACAAATTATTAGAATGAATGGTCTGGGTTTTCACTGCTATGCAGATGAAACCCAGATTTATATTGGTACACAGCCTGATGTTACACAGCCTGATGTTACTCTTGCACTTGAAACTTTATCTGCTCGTTTAGTAGAACTTAGATCCTTTTCTTAAATTAAACTGTTCCAAAACAGAGGTATTGCTGGTAGGCCCTCCAGCTTCCGTTAATAAACGTAACTAAATTGCACTGATAGTGGACAAAAGCCTGTTTTCCCCTTCTGAGCAGCTTCGGAACCTGGCTGTTATTTTTGACCCACAGTTGAGTTTTAATGCCGAATTTAAACATATCACAAAAGTAGCTTTTTTCATCTACGGAATATCACATTACAATTTAAGTCACATTTTGGGCCTGTATACCTGTATAACTTGAGCAGTTTTATGAAATCCATATCCAGACTACAAACACATCATCTGACTCCTAAAGCACTTACATGTTCTTAGGTTAAAGCTATAAGAAGAACAACCTCATTTATCACCGACCTCATTGTGTTTGCCCTCACGACAGCGGAGAACGTGAACGTGGCGAGCATCCGTAGCATCACTCGAGTGTTGGACGCCTGGGGTAAACGTATATTCAAAGACATCAAGACACTCCTACACTCACAACCAAGTGATCTCCTGCCAGACTACTCCAGGTACAACACTGAATTTCACAAATTTATCACAAATACATTTCATTAAGGTACTACAAATGAAAAACACATATTTGTGTTCAATGATCATTTAATACAATAGCACTGTCTGAACATGAAAGCCTTCCTGTCTCTCAAGGCTTTACAAAGTTTTGAGCACCTAAAAGTTGCTGTCTCTACCATTTTGTTTTTGCATAGTTTTGTATAAGAACATAGGAAAGAACCAAGCCCTTTGGGAGTTTTGTTAGCCTGAAGTGTGCAGTTAAGCAGTCTTGTGTGTACAAGACAAGCACTGGAACTAGAAAGAGCTAGAAAGAGTTTCCTAGGGGACACGCAAACTGAAAGATGCCATGGCATGTTAAATAGAATAATGTTATTCAGAATCAGCATTTTGAAGTCTCCTTTATTTAAGCTGCTACCCTACAAAAAGAAGTGTATAAAAGTGTGCTGTACTTCAATAAAAATAAAAATAAAATACACTTTCAGTCGACTTGAAATGTACTTCTCAAAAATACACTTGACGTATCCTGACAGAAAAGCATGTCTGGCCTTTGCCTCTTTTAATGGAGATACTGTATATACTTAAATGTATAAGGTATTCTAATATAAGTATGCCTTGAAGAAGTCTTTGCTTTTTTACATTCTGTCTTACAACCTTATTAATCATATTACATGTTCAAATGCCTATAGAAACAATATGATATATCCCTTAAAATTCTAATGAATATTTAACTGTTAGTATGATGTTAAGTTCACTTAAGGAAAAGGTCCAATTATGCTTGTAGTATGTAAAACTAAAAAAAGTAGTACATTACGGAGTGTATACTTCAAAGTGTACTTACAAAAAACAAAAAAAAGTTCTACAATTAAGGTAGTCGTAAACTAAGCATGTGAAGTTGCAATACAAATTAAAATTACTAAGGTTACACTTAAAGTAAACTTGAAATTAGAATACTTTTATAACTAATTTAGTCCCAAGCAGTTTTAATATAGTAAACTTAAAAGAAAACTATTTGTACATTTATATACACGTGAAGTGCTGTATCCTAAAAATATATTTGAACTTATGTAACCCACTTGAATGAACTAGAAGCATACTTATTTTTCCATTGACTAGCTATATTTTTTTTGACATCATGTGTGGTGTAATTGTCATCCCTACTTAAATAAAGAAGAAGTAAAACACTAAAATCAAGCCTTTGAGGAAACAAAAGAAAATGTTCCCATATGCAAGTCATGTTATAAAGGAGCGACTGGAGTTTTGACATGAGCGTTTTAAATGTACGCTAGCTGCAGCACAGTACGCATCTGAAATGTGTTTTTTTAGTGTGAGTGGCAGGATTTTGGATAAGCTTGAGGGAATGTAAGACAGATGCCGGGATGGAGGGAGTTTCAGTGCGTCTGTGAAAAGACTCCAGATGTCCAGATGAGCAGCCGAATGTTGGAGCTGTGAAGAATACGGCCTTGTTTTCATTTTTGTTGTTGAGTGCGTAGCAGCAGGACTGGGCAGTTGTCACAACGCAGTACAAAAAGAACTCGTCATCCTATGACACAGAGTATTTTAGCACACCTGGAGGCAACATTTGCATGACCTTTCTAGATATTTGTGAGGCAGCTCTTGGCTGGGAGGAGCAGAGGTTCAGTCAGGTCATATTCGACTGTTCAGTTAATTTAAGGTCGTTGACTCAGGTTTTTGAAACCCAATTATGTTGAAATGAAGGTAGAAAAATACAAACCTCTTTTTTGGAGACTTTTAGAGATTTTTTCTATGTACTGTCAAGGATGCAGGCTGAGTGGCCTTACAAGAAATTATATTTTCAGCTTGGTGCTTAGTATTGATTTTTTTTTATTGCGGTTCAATCACAAAGTAATGGAAAACGAATCTCTTATCGCTCTTTCCCTGTCACATGCTTTGTGATTCTCCACAGGGTTCGTCCTCTTTCGGAGTCCCTAAATGATCTCTTCAGAGAAGTCTCCCATTTACAGAAAAGAATCACAGACCTTAACAATCGCCTAGCAACCCTGGAACCCTTCTTTCGTCATCACGGTTACCGCGAGGAAGGGGAGGATGGAGAAGATGGCAAAGATCAGCCGCCTCAGGGTGCGACAGGGGCGACTATTAAAAGCATGTCAAAGAATCAGCGGCGGTACAAAGATCCAGAACTCCGGCCTTTTAGGGTGGTGCGTGTTAGGCGAGTGAGAGTGAACAATGAAAAAAAAAAAGGTCAAGGCAAGTGAAAGGTTGGAAAAAAATGTGAGAAGATAAAAAATTAGGCATACTGTAAAACAAAATGGACTTTAGTAAAAAAAGGCTGCCTGTTTTTGAGTTAAATCAAACTTGTTTTACAAGTCACTTGCTTAAATTATATTTACATTTAGTCATTTAGCAGACGCTTTTATCCAACAATCATATACCGAACAGACTTAACATCTAATATAACCAGTTTCAACTTTATTCAACTTTTAACGTTAAGTAATACGCAACTAGATATGCAACTAGATTTTTAACATCAATTTCAATTCAAGTGATTTATAAATCCAGTTGGATTAAATAAAAAAAATTGAGGATGCATTTATACTAACGTTTTTTAGTTTAATCATTTTTGCAGTGGATTAAGAAAATAGAAAGAGAATATGATCAGATATAATTTTTATATATTGGGATGTTATTCTGGATGATTGCACAATATTGGTCTTGTGTTTAAAAGTCACTTATTTAAGTATTCTGCTTTGACTGTTATGTACACAAATGCATAAAACGTACACAAATTGCACATTCTTCATCCTTTCATGAACTGCCAAACTAAAACAAACTATAAATTGAGTCTCTCTTTAATAAAATACCATTTTAAACAGTAGGCTATACTTTAAGAAAGTGTTATGCTATTAAAATCCCTTATGCTGTTAAATCTGATTTTTTTAAGCAAGTACCATTTTCTGTTAGCTGGAGCGACAGAAATATACCGTAAAATAACATTTCCCACCTGGTGAAATTACAGGACAGAAGCACATATAATAAATTGGTTTCCCCGTTCTTCTTGTAAATTTGCTGTCTTTTTCTTTTTACACTGTTTGACCATATTTCAAAAATTGTGTAAAAAAATCTTGTTGAGATGCGGACGTTTTCTGGCAGCTGGGGCGTTTTTCTTGTACATTAACAGTCTTTTCATGGATATAACGTTTTTTGACCGTCTTTTAAAAATACATTTTTTAAAATATGTGGAAAATGTGCGTGGAAAATCTGTAAAAAAATTATTTAATAAAGGCATGCAAGATAAACATATTTGTAATAGGCTACATGTAGGCCTACCATTTGTCGACTATGTGCATGCATGTTGTGTCTGTTTAACTACAAGATCAGATCTCCGAGGTGCTATTAAGGTTTCCTGGCAGAAACCCGCAGGACTGGGAATGTGTGACTGTGGAAAACTTTTCCAGCAGCTTGAGAGAAAAAAACAGAGTTAAGCTGATGAAACTACCTTCACAAACAAGAATAAACAAGAATGAACCTTGAAAAAGTTGTTCAGTGGAGAATCATAATTCGAACGCTTCCTGTTAGAAAATGATTCATGTTTGTATTAGAAAACATATATGAATAAGCTTGATAATGTCAAAATGGATTATTTTGTATGTTTTATTTTTTTTACTGAAATGTTTAACCAAGTTCAGTTGGCAATAGTGCACACTACACGGTGGGTGCAACATTTCAAATTAACCTTTAATCCTCAAAAACATTGGTTAAATCAAATGTACTCAAATCCTCAAAAGTATAAAGTATTTTGAATAAATAAGTGAACATAAAAATAATTTTTTAAAGGTAAAGTTCATTTGAAATAACAAAACTGATAATCACAGGATATTTGTATCGAATTATATTTGTGACAAAAGATATCAGCTCTCATTAAAGCCCACAAAATGCTATTTGCAACATTCTCAGATCACGCTGAGATGACATGGATCATCAGGTTTTGCACAAATTTACAGAGACCAGGCAAACTCGAATGAATGCTGTTATTACAGCTATAGGGGAGTGTACTGAATTTTTCACTTAAGTTATTTTCCGGATTATATAAATTACAAATTTTATCGTTGAATACTAGAAAACAGAAGCAGTAATCAAGCTAATAAAAGAACAGTTATATGCAGTATGATTCATGCAAATGAGATCCACGTACACATTTTCCCATATAAAGAATCTCTTCTAATCACATGATTACACGTTTCTTATAACACATTATCTGTTCTATTACGTCACAAAAGGATACACATTTTGACTTTTTAAAGAAATGACAGAAAAACACGTTTTTCCCCTTGAGGAGCATACGACTGTAAATGTCTCTGGGGTGTTATGTAGGTCCGGCCACACGGTGGCGGTGTTGTGTGAGTTTAGCCGGAGAGTAAGTCCGGGGGCCGCTGGTTTTCATCGTCATCGACATCAACAGACTTCGAGTGTGCAGTACGTGAGTATGTTTACGTGGGAAAGTAACTATCGGGCATTATTCATGAAACACAAGCAGAATCAATCTGTGGAAATTGTAGCCTTGTGTCAAAGCGTTTCTACGTGAATGGTGCCGTTGACTGAAAGGCTGCAATTTACGTACGATTAACACTCAAAAACTTGCTCTACCATCAATATTTGGTCTCTTTTTGTCCACTGCCATGCTTTGTAAAACACACAAAGGGTCCAATTGAGTATATTCTGCGGTTCTGAATGGATTGAATTCACTATCTTCCGTGTAGATTTCTCTCTCTTTTCTTCTTTGAATGTCGTCTCTCGTGTTCACGGACACGCGTGTGGATGTTCATATCTGTACTGCCTGTTTCTGTATCATATGTTGATTCTTTCTTGCACCCAAACCAAGACGAGGCATACTACACAAATCTTTTCCTTCTGTCTCTCGTTCTCCCCAACTCTCTCTAAAGATCCAGTTGCTAGGTAACAGTTAATTGTCAAGAAATAGTTACATGTGTTGCAATGTATTCTGTGATTGGCTGCTTGAGGGAAGCGCGTGAGAGAAAGAAGGGAACGAAAGAGACAGAGACAGAGAAAGTGGAGGAGTGAGACAGGAATAGAAAGAGTAGGTTTGTGAAATATTCAATTGCAAATGGTTTTAAAATAAACAGCTATTTGGATATGAATAGCCCATACCAGTTGGAATCAATATCCATGATCATGTTTGATATTGATCGATTGATATTCAAATAAGACAAGTTCAATGCAATGACATCAGTACAGCAATTTGTTCGTGATGCAGTGAACCAGATGTAACCACGGCAACACCAGCAGCCAAAGATGCTTCCCTTCACGTTTCCACCATTCTGCATTATGTCACGAAGGGAAACTAAGCAAGTCAAGAATATTCAAGAATAATGTAATATCTGCTCAAAAGGCACAAAAAACCATAAATTTGACCCGTAACTTTAATTGTAATCACATCAAAGTACCTTTTTAGAAAAACACACGAGGACTAAGAGGCTTGAGATCTCTCCCTTTTATTTTGTTATTAGTCAACACCGTTTTGTACAAAGAGACAGAAGAATATATCTTAGCACTTATTTTCACACTGTGTCTGTATTCTCAATAGCTTAAGTATTGTGAAATGTCTCATTAAATTATTATTGTAGTCGTAACACATGTAATCTCTCTCTATACAAAAACAGGGAAAAAAAGAAACCGTTTTGTCCTATTTACAGAATCTGTACAATTGTGAAGCGTTAAGTAACATTTAAAACAAGTGGTTAAAACCACAAGAAAGACAGAATTAAGACAACAAAGGTGTCGGTTTCGTCTCGAATTCTGCTTCTCAGATTCAGTTATTAGAATGGCACCGTATGCAGCGGTCTAATAACTTTTTCCCCCGTGTGGCTTTATAAAAATCCTCCAGACAAAAATGTATCTCAAATTCCTAGATTTTAAATATTCGTCGCCACGTATTAAAAGTCTGTGGAATGGGGACATCATTATTTACAGCAGACGTAACAATAGATACCCATTGCACTGTGCTCTGTTTCTGTTTCTCACACACACACGTGCACAGACAAATGTGCACACACACACAAACACCTGCGCACACATGCCAACTCGCACCAGAGGTAATCAAGCATATGAGTTCAGATGCACGTACAATCAAATGTGACCTACCATACTGGGGAGGGTACATGAGGGCTTAGATGACAAGCAAATAAAAGGGTAAGAAACAGCAGTCATAATCTACCGTTCATTAAGAAAAAGATAAAACAAGAATGAATAAAACATTGAAGAAACATTAGCTACTTTCATTCCCTTTCCGCCTCCTCTCGTATCTTCTGCTGCAAATTGTTTGAATTGTTATTTATCAAATGATATGAGCACGCTATAACAAGGCCACATCTTTAAAGTGTGAATTTAGATTAAAAGTAATATAAAACTGGAAAGCTTTTCTGGAAGAGCAAAGGCAACCGTCTCTGAAACTAACACACACACAGAAGTAATACCAAAATCTGTCTGACTCTCCTGTGATGGACAGAAAATGTCACAAATCAAACTGTTAGGAGAAATGAGACATTGTTAAAGATTTAACAAAATGAAAAGCATGTTTAAGTTAACTAAGTTAAAAAGGTTCTTTTTAAAAGCATGGTCCCAATGCAAAGAAAGATGAAAATTCTTGTTAACTTAAAAATTAGCTCTACATGGATTCAACAATAATCTTTAAAAATGATTTTCAAACAATGGCAATGTTCCTATTATCACCGACATTTTTGGTTTGCCTGACAACATCAAGCAATACGTGAAGAAGGTTTGCCTTGTCATATCCATATTCAAACACCTTATCATTTCGTTAAAATCACAGCTACTGTCATCATCCCGATCCTGTGTGACGCACAGTTCATCAACAGAGCAGGCATGATATCTTTATCGACATAAATGTATGAAACGCTAAAGATATGGCAATAATTAAGTAAAAGACATGCAGGCTCTTCTTCAAACACAAACTTTCGCACAAAGACAACCGAGTCGCGAAAAGAAAGTGGCAAAAAGCTAAGGTAAAAATCCACAAATCGATAGCGATACATCAATTATAAACTAAATATTATAAATATTGTGCTTAACGTGGAGATCTGTTCAGCTAACAGTTCGTTCACGAAGAAAATGTATCAACAAAATCTGCGATTGGTATTCAAGTAAAGGATTTGATCGGATCTGTGGGCTAAAAGTTCGACAAGCGATTGGACAGCACTGGAACGTTTCGAAAAGATTTTGGAAAAGTTCGCTTCTATGGCCCACGGTTATCCAAATAAATGAGTTTATAGGTTTATTGATTCAGGTAATTAGACAATTTAGTTCAATGATATGTTGCCCAACCAAAATTCCTGAGAAATATCTCTGTTCTTACAAGTGGGTATTGAAATGGAAAATTGGACGTTGTTTTTCTTTTGGAACAGAGTTGGATTGTTAACCTAATTCTTAAGATCTGATCTATGTATTAAAACTTAAACCTGTAAAGTTACATCCTTTTTGTCTATTCAGCGCACAGAGTGAAAAAACAAAATATATACAGAAAATGCAAGCGTTTCATTATATCTTGCACAACCCTGCAGAACTGTATTCTGAAAGGAAACAATCCCATGACACATGTTTTATTCTGGTGCTTAATTTGAGACGTCTTTCGAGATGGGGAACAACTAAATGATCATTTTTTTGTTGCCATAATATGAGTAACGCCTAACATCTCGACTCTGTTGTGCAAAACCTGAATTATGTTCATATCATTATCTGGACGATAATTTCGTTCGTTTTCTTTAGAACGTGGTCCTCGAGATTAATTTGAATGTGTTCCGAATAGCGTACATCTACTTGATATAAGATATCAGTGCTTATATCATTAAAAGGACAGCTCCAGAATAATATGAATCACCAAATGACAAATTCGTGTACAGTGACCAGAAAGTTACCATGGCGATACAACCTGTACATCTGGTATCCTGTAAGAATTGGTAAGGCACATAATGTGCTGCGTATCAAACCCATATTGTTCTGACAAACAAGAAAGTATAAAACAAGGAGATAATAATAATAATAATACATTTCCTTCACAAGGATATCTCAAGTACAGCTTAAGTACTTTGGAAATCATGCCTTGTACACACATTTTACAGCACTCCATACTGGCAAAATAAACTTGAATAATTAATAATAAAGAACCTTTGTGGATTCCAAGTTCGTCTACAACTCAATTGACGATCAAAAAAGCTCAATTAAGGAATCAAATAAGCCTCCTGCGAAGTGGTTTGTTAACTAAGAACTGAAACTACGGTACAAATATGCAACAGCATAAAACACCCATAAACCAAGCCCAAATGGAACATCATAAACATTGTAATAATATAGAATAATATTATTATCAAGAACATTATCAATACAGTTATTGTAAGTTTACCCTGTTGTTTAAAAACAGTAATTGGTTTCCATCCACGATTGTACAAAGTATTGTACGCGGTTGTCATCGTCTGTAAGCTGTATTGGCCGCTGTTTTCTGTCGATAGTGGGATATACAAAAAGAAATGAGAGAATAAAACTGAGGTTTCTTCCCTCTAATCTCACAATTTCAACAGTGGGCAGGTCCCATCTCTCTATTTACATATGTACGCTTGACAGCGCATCATCCACTTCATTAAAGCACGAGTCAGTTCTTTACACACGGTTTCCTCTTCTCTTTTTAAGCATGAAGGTACTAATTACACACTGCTCTTTCTTGTTTCTTCTAGTCATGTCCGTCTGCTTTTTTCGTCTATCTATCCACCTCGAACTCTCCCCTTCAGACATCCGACTCTATACTGGAAAGCTTCTCGTAAACGTGTCCGTTGCTCGAGCCATTAAACGGTCTCTGTCCTTGCCCCATTCCTAACCCATCCCTGGCTGACAGCAGCTTGTTGTTGCTAGGTCCTCCACTGTGGTGGTTGCCAAGAGGCCCCCCCAGGCAAAGCTCCTTGGGAAACCGAGGGGCCACGTTGGACAAGACCCCGGAAGTGGCAGAGACAGGCAAATAGGAAGTCACGCCCATGGAGCCCCGGAAATCAGCCCGACTGTTGTTGAGGAGCTGCTGCTGTTGTGGCGTCTGTTGCTGCTGCTGCTGCGGCTGCGCCTGCTGCTTTTTGACGTAGTATGATTTGGCACCGTGTAATAGACACTGGTCGTCACCGAAGGTTGGGATGAATGGGTTCTGGTTCACCTTATCTGGGTAGAGAGATTTAGACAAGGAGTAAGTCCCGACCCCTCGGGTACCGCCCACACCTCCTCCCATCATGCCTCTATCCCTGTCCCTCATGTCTTTCTCACCCACGGAGCGACGGTGCAACCCACCTTCACCCCCACGGAATAAGCTAAATGACGACCCCCCACCCTTTCCTCTGTCCCCTGCAGCGAAATAGCTTGTCTCCTGATCCCCTCCCGCATACTGCTCAAACATCTTGGCGTAGGGGCTCACGCCCTCCATGTAGCGGTCTTTGTCTTTTAGGCTCACGCTTCGGGGTGGAGGAAGCATTGAAGCTCCGCCACCACCTCCAAACCCACCCATCCTGCCTGCCCCTTCCTTCTGCAGCTCTACAAATGTGTCATAAGAATGCTGCCTGCGCAAAACCTTACCGCCCGGGCCGAATTTCCGCCTCTGTACCTGGGTCTGGGCCCCTGTACCTCCCCCTCCCTTTGCGCTCTCCAGAGCGTGTTTGCCCCCGATCTGATCCATGAGGAGGTGGTTGTCTTCACTGATGTCATACAGGTTGCCCGGTTTCTTGCACGAATCACATCGCTTGCAGGTGGCTGAGCTGGGGCGGCTTGAGATTTGCCCACTCCCTCCACCTCCCGCACTGGATCCCCCGGCAGCTGGGTAGCCCCCACCTCCCCCGTGCATGCAAACTGGCTTGCTTCCTCCACTTCCAACTCCTCCGCTGTGACAATTCCGACACTCCCAATCCCCTCCGGCCAAGCCCCCCACCCCTCCGATCCCCTTTTCCCAGCATGCATGGCTCTGTTGCCCAGGTGATCCTCCTCCCATTCCACCCTTACACTCTGTCTTCTTGGATTTACCTTTCAGGAAATCATCCATGGGAACCATGCTAGTGCACGCTGCCCCACCACCACCGCTACTAACTATGCCACCGCAACCACCCCCACCGATTCCTGGAACATCGCTTAAATCCAAATGCTCCCATGGGGATGCCCCTTCCTTGGATCGAAACTGGTCCACATAGAAGTCCCTCAAATTCTCTTTGTCTCTGAATAGATAAGGGGTGCAGTTACCACTTCTCTGGCTCTTGCGCTCCACAGGCGGTGTGGCAGAGCGGTGTGCTTGGGTTGCTGGATGGTGGTGGTGATGATGATGGATAGTGTGGTGGGGGCGTCTCCTGAAGCCAAGCTCAATCTCATCCTGCTCGCGACGGGACTTGGCAGAAGCTGGCCTCTTTTTCAGACTGTCCCTGTACTGCTTGCGCCGCTTGCCGTGCCCTTCAAGGTTGCCGTAGGTGACGGTGTGAGTAGAAATATCAGACACGTCGGAACGAATGTTTCCGTCATCCCCTCCCGAGCCCACCCCGCCTCCCCCGCAGTACCTGTCGTGTCCCGGAATGAACCCTGAACTGGATGCCCCTCCCTTGAAGGAGAACTTCCCGTACAGATCGGGCAGGCCGGACTTGAAGCTTGATTGGGTTGGGTGACCCGCAATCAGGTCAAACTTTTCCCTGTTCCGGTGCGTCAGTGACTGGCGTGGCTGGGTGGTGAAAATGGGCGCTACCCCTCCCCCTAAGCTGTCACAATCGTACCCACCCTCCAATGAACTGGCACTTCCTAAACTACGAGGTCGGTTAGGCAGGGGACCCGACATACCAAGAGCCAGTTCGGATCCCGTGCCCCCATGGTGATGTAGGTAATGATCCTGGTACAGGTTGTTGTCCTTCAGGTGCAAGTTCCCAAAAGTCCTCTCCACCTCGCTTACGTAATCACTGAACATGTTATCTTCTGGCAGGTAAGGTGGAGGCTTGCAGTCGGAGTGGCCTGCTAGGCTACGCCGATGTTCGCTAATGTCATAAACGGCTGATTCGCGATGGCTGTAGTCCAGCGCGCTGAGGGGTGAACCGTTGACCCCGGGCACAGAGGTCATATTCTTGGCAGTACGCAGCAGGCGGAGAATGTTGGAGTGGGTGTTGTTCATGTTCATGTTCATAGTGGCCGATGGTGAGTTAAGTGCAGATTTGTTTTCCTCGATCTGAACACCGTGGATGCAACTGTAGATGCCCTGTTGGACAGATGAAAAGAAAAACAGAAAGCAAAGGAGAGGAAAGGAGACAAAAATATGGGATTAGTATATTGTTCAACCAAAAGTAAAACTGAAAGAGTACACATGCACACACACCTGGAATATATATTTAGACACTTTACATCTACATCTAATGATAGGGTAACAGGTAATTTAGTTTTGAGTCAGAGGGAGAACAGACTTTGTAGTTACACAGGTGTAGTTTATCACAATAACTATTTTTGAACATCAGTGCCTGACAGCATTTCATAATAAAATTGCCTAATCATTTTGTTCTTCACCAAAACCGATCAAAGCACTTGGAAAACGATCAGTAAGCCACATGAACCATTTGTACACACACAATTGGGTGCTTCATTAAGCGTTAACATGAGTCACCATGTTCTGCCAATGTACTGAACTCATCCAACCAGATATTCAACCTCCTTTTGAGTTCTGAAGAAATAAAGTAAATAAGGCTTTGGAGCAACATGGAGAAATGTCATATTTTGTTCCTTTAAGTGACGTATTAGGGCTACAGAAAGAGTTGAATAGAGTATATCAAGTTGTAGAAGGGCAAAAGAAGTAGTGATTGATGAGGACAGGGTGACAAGGTTGCACTAACATTGTGGATTTGAGCGTCCATCAATGTCTTCAATCAATGTGATTAAATTTCAGCTGACACCGCTGTGTCTACTTGATATCTCCTTCATCACTGCCGTGACAAATTAATTACAAAATATTTAATAAACCTCTCCCGCTCATTTAACAGTGATTTCGGATTTACTGAATGTGAATCCATTTATCCGTGGTTTGGGTTGTATTTTGACAAACAAATTTCTGAATGCCATTGTTTTTGGCTGGAAGTCAGAATACTTCATTACTATAAATGGTTGGGTGTTGACATTTCTATCTGGACTAATAAACAAAGGTGGTTGTTGTGCACAATAATGGGATATCTATTACAATTGTTCAAATATACAAGCTTCAAAACATTTTAAAGGCTAAAGGTCACTCGAGTACTGGTGATCCACCCCTCTGGTGAGTGCGTCAACATGTCAGAAATGTGCTCGCTCCGTCTCTGTCAAGCAAACTCTTGTGTGTGTTTTTCTTTCTTTTCTTTATGTCCCCCTTATCTCCTCTACCTTCTGTCTTTTTTAAACTCGGGTCATCCTTCGCAGCGCACCTCTTATTCTCATTTATCTCCTGACCTCTCCATCCAATCGGGCTGGAACATATTCTCCGCTTAGTGTTATCTCATTTCTCTTTTTTATCCTCCTTTCTCGTGAGATGTGCTTTTTTCTTCTTTTTTGTTTGTTGCCAGTCCTTTATTCACGTTTCTATATTAACTGTACATTCTTCTTACCCCCATCCACAGTAACGCTGCTTTAACTGGTGTTCAACCACTTGTCTAGATTTCAAAAGGAAATTTTCTTACTTTCAATGACCCCCAGATACACACGTGGCTGGATCTTGATCATAGAAAACATGGTCATGTAAAGTGCTCTGTTGATTAAAGGGACAATTTACCCCAAAATTCAAATTCTGTCATTTCTACACCCTCATGTCATTTAAACCTGACTCATGTGGAACACAAAAGAAGATGGTTTGAGAAATATCTCAGTGGTTTTGTGTTACATACAATGGAAGACAATGGGGGTCAATGCGGTTTGGTTACCAATGTTTTCTTTTCCAGAAGTTAGTTGGCAAAAGTCATACAGGTTTGAAATGACATGAGGGTGAATAAATGATGAAAGAAGTTTTGTTTTTGGGTCAACCTTTCCTTTAAGTGACAAATAAAGCCATCATTTCTCATGTTGTTTGTCGACATTTGCAAACACAAGTTAATGCTAGAATTACTTGCCAATTTGACGAGGTAGACAATTATACATCTCTGTCATTAAGTGACTCACGACTCCAAATGCTTGAGGGCAGATTTTAGGTCTAAATGTTTGAAATGGGGCTCTGGTGCTTTAGCTGGTTACCTAAAGTTTGTTTCTTAAGCACAAAATGGGTAGAGAGAAAAGTACACGGCATTACGCTTCCTCTCTTAAGGATTTGAACAAAATAATATACAGCCGGGACTCTTTGAATTATAAGATATAAATATAAATATATTTTGTAATAAATGCTTTGCTTTGGAAAGTCTTTTCCCATGACATTCTATGGAGCGAATCTTTAAACGACAGCATGGATTTCTTGGCACATCCCTATTCCCGAAAGACGTCTGTTTGTAATCCGTCTGTGGTCGTCGCAATATCAGGAAAAATACAATTGCAACTGATCTTAACAAAACTACCAACATGTCTCATTTTAATTTTCATATTTCAAATATTTTTATTTCATATGGTAGTATATTTATATTGTTTAAACATCCTAAACTGTTACTCAACAAGAACTTCCAAGTTTACAAAACTGAACATAAGCATTTTTTCGGCGTAAAAGCAATTCGCATTCGTGCTTTTCTGACAAATATCCACACTGCTGTGATTTCTTACTGATATTCCGCAAAAAAGCCAGAATCAAGGCTAAGTACGCCATCGTTATAATTCTAAGCCCGCTCTATAAAGGATTAAGACTCCAAAGCCTAAAGAACTAATTCAACTCAATAGGCAGTTGGCTACAGAATAATAATCGAGAACAATCCTTCACTCACCCTGCTGATGGAGAAGGTGATGCCGGGCTTGCCCGAGCACACACCCATGAAGCAAAATCGGAGTTGCCAGTAGAACAGATGCTCCGCAATGAATGTTATAAGGGACAGCGCCATAGCAGCTCCCAGCATGTAGAATACACCTGCCATGTTGTCTACATCCAACTGACTGCTCATCACCTCGTTTTTCTCATTGTGGCAGATGCCAGTCAGCCACAGGGCTTCAAATTCCTCCATCTCACCTGCAAACAAGAAACGAGAGAAGGGAGGTTAGGGGGAGGAGAATGTGCACGGAGAATCAAAATAATTGGGAAATGAAGTCTGTCTGTATGAATTTAAGTTTGTCCTTTTCCATCAATGACTTCTGTGTGTTGCATGTGGTCGAGTTTTTCTGTTAGCATGCGTGTCTGTACACATTTGTCTATGCAGCGCCACATTTATTCAGAGCTCATACGAAACTGTGCACTGTAAACAAATTACGGCTCCTGTGACAGGTAACATTTGTCACGACGGATTAGTCCAAACTCAAACGCACTGGAGCTTACTCTCATTAACAATTGTTAATGGGAGGCACTTGTGATTTAGTTTCTTAGCACTAATAAGTGCCCAGAGGTGTCTGACAGTCCTCATAGGAGGGACAAGATCAAACTCTAAAATCCCATTTTGAAAATGTAGAAATACCCAAACATACTTTTTTCTTACAGCATATGCACAAAGGCACACAAAAATACAAATGTTATAAAAAATCTGTAGATCGAATAGAAATCGTATAATCCTTCAAAAACCAGACACCCATATGAAAATGAAAACCTGTGTGCCTGTGCTTTCATGTGCACCTGCATGTAGATGTCACACGGTTAATGCCTTGGCAGTGTACTTTTGAGATAACACAAGCGCCCCCTTGACACTTGCAAATAGGACTCTATTCCTTGTCGTGGATGGTATGCAGGGTTGCGTAACCACATGTTCTATAAAGCTTTAGATTAAAGGTACTTTTTAACATACTTTTAATGACAGCATTCGTAAGTGGCTTTGGATAAAAGTAAAGTGCTAAATGAGTAAAAGTAAATGTAGATATGCATGTATGAATGTTCATTGTGTTGCTAATCTTATGAAATGTACGATATAAAGGGTACACTCCAAAAAAATCTTAATCAGAGTTTTTCTTGTTTCCATTATAAATAATTAACATTCTTAAATCAGGATACATTTACTTGAAAAGAAAAATAACATCATTTATTTCATGTTTTCTAAAAAAGCTAAAAAAAAACTATAAATGAGGAATTGAAATGATTTCAATGGAACCATTCCGCCAAAAATGGTTCTTCCATGGCATGCATTAGTACCTTTAGCACCAAAAAATATCTCGCATAGAACTAAAAAAACCAACCTACAACTAAGAAAGCATTAACATAAGCAGATCATTTCTGTTTTAAAAAAGGTTCTTTGTGGTGGAAAAAGGTTCTACAGACTATCAAAAGGTAAAAAGAAAGTGAGATCCTTTGACTTTAATGGTTCTTTGAGAAACCAAGAAAAGTTCTGTAGCGGCATCACTGCAAAGAATATTTTAGGACCTTTAGAGATTCCACTCTGCGAGTATCTTCTGTGACTTTGCCTATACTGTAAAAACTGCTCTTGCTATGCATGATGTCTGAAATGATTAGTATTGTTTATGCTTGTATGGACGATAAAGGGCATGTTTCTCATTCGTGTCCTGGATGTGTTTCAAACTGCCTGTCATCTTAAGATGCTGATAGGGTAGGAGGGCATCATTTCCAGAAGTGGCCTCTGGATCACTGGATCAGTCCATTTTGAAACATGTAACAAACACTGGTCCCGAAGAGCATCCTGTTTTCTATTTCTTTATTAAAATTTCGCATTACACACGTCTTAAAGATGTAAAGTTATCATTTAATTCTGTTTTATTGGTTGTATTTTGTTGAAACGTTTATATAGTGTTACAAAACTGAAACAGGAAGTGCTTCTGGACCAGTGTTGTTCACATCTTGCAAGTGGTCAATATTAGGGGTGGGCGATATATATCGTCTGCGATAATATCGTGATTGTTGTGTTAACGATGTGCAAATTCTCATTATCGAGTATTAAAATTACTCCGAAAAAACACGCATTACAACACCACACATTCAGAGGCTTGTGCAGGGCGTCACGTGATTGCTGTTCTGCGCATACACGTCGGCATCTCTCACAGGCAGGGTTAACGCATGGCCGCCCGCAAGATCAACACCGGTGCTGTGCCGAAATCTGTGACCTATCGAAATCTGTGACTTGAGAGCTGTTTCGTAATTATTCACGCGAAAACGTGCCAGGCGCACGTGAACGCCATCGGGAGCTCGGAAGGGGAGTTTCTTAACTATTTAGCTGACCGCCCACTCAACAATGACGTCATGTTGCCTCGCGCTCTTGTGTTTGTGTAGCTTATGCGTGAAGCCGACTTCTGGAGAAACAGAAGCGGCGACTGAATACTGCACAACAAGCTCTTTCATTTAAAAGACAAAGACCGAATACATTCTTTATTATAATGAAGGTTTTTGTCTTGGCTCATAATTTGAAGTAAATCTACATGTGAACAGTGAGCAGTTGGCCTATAATGTTCTATAAAGTTTCAGAATCTGTCCATGCCAGTGTGTGCTTTAATAAAAGTGACTATATTTTATTTGTCTGTAAATTGTGGACCTTGTTTACTTTGATGTCATTTGTTAACAAATGTATGTTATATTATTTAAGATAATCTGATTTGGAAGTGCACCTTTTGGGCAGATTTTCCTTTTTATTTTTGTGCAATCTTTGTACTGGCCAGTACTTGAAGTTAGGTATTTGTTCAATAAGGCCATATGTGGTAAGGCAATAAGGCCGTAAGGACACATGGTTGTGTGCAATATGATACAGATCAGAGTACTTTATTTACAGATGCTATTTGTTCATTATTATTATTATTTCATCTTGCTTGTATGCTGCAGAATTTACATTACAGCAGAGGTGTACAACTGAATGTTTACTCAGAGTTCGATGTTCTTACACTAGTTCAATTACTATTTTGTATGTCTTTGAATTGTTTTTACTTGAATACTTACATGTTAAAGAAAATAAATAAGCACTGTTTTCATTCAACATTGTGCCCATTATTATCATCAGTGATTAAGTAACTCAGACTTTTAAAATCACATTTTTAATGGATATCGTCTAATTATCGTTATCGTTAAAATCGCCAAAAATATCTAGATATTATTTTTTGTCCATATCGCCCACCCCTAGTCAATATAATTAAAATGTATAATATTATATACATAATAAAAACTGAACTACGGCACTTTACTTCTTACTTTTCTGCCAACAACCTCGAATGCGTAACTCAGTTGATCCATAAATTCTGAATTTACTATTTATAGGTATGGGTTTAGGTAAAATAATCAGTTTTGTTTCATTCCCTTTGAACCAATATTTCTCATTCTTAAAACACAATTATTGTTTCTATTTGCATTTATTTACAGAAAATGAAGACTGGAGAAACAGGAGAAAATAACAGATAAGATGGTCTGTATTTTTCAGACCTCAAATACTGCAAAGAAATTAAATTCATATTCACTTTTAAGTAATACAACAGTCCATGGATTTATGGGAAAGGTTCAAACATATATTTTTGGGGCATTTTTCTCACAGTTTTCATGTGTCTTATGTTGTCAGTTATCACATTTCTGTTGACTTTGTCACTCCTGAGGTTTGATTCAGTTGAAATTTATCAGAAACTTGACTGGAATAGCCACAATACATCTAGAAATGCTGATTTTAATTGAAAATGTGGAATGGTCTCTACATTTTTTATGAGGTTGCTAATTCATTTAAATTTGTATGATTCGTATGATTTTGCATGATGCAAAAACATATGATAAATAGAGAAAAGCAAAAATGATACCCCACCCCAGGTACAAATTTCCATTAGATTGTGTTGGTTTAAACGTGAATCCTGTTTCTTTTCTGCATAGCAGCATTTGCTATTTGATCTGCTTTCTGAAACACAACACAAAGGAAACTAAAAAAAAACATCTTATGGAAGAATTTTACTACTGAGATGTGCGTGTGTCTGGTCTAAATTTGGCATCGCTAGTAAGAACATTGTCCACTGTAGTAATTTATTTGTACCGGGTGCATTTTGAAGGATAATTCTTTGATTTTACAACCAATTAAAAATGAGCTTTATTATGCTTTGACCGTGAATGCCAGACAAAGAAAGCTCAGAAAGACTGGATGCCAGATTTTCACGCATCTAACACCCATTTTCTGTGGCATATTCGTTGGCATTCTGTCAGCCAGTGTAGGCACTTGTCATCTCTTGCCAAGCATTCTTTAAAACTGTTTGCCTCGGGGACACATCGAGAACCACTTAATATAAAAAGCGTGTACTAACTGAATGAAATCTCAAGCTGTGACTTTTTAGGATGAGGACAGATTTCACTAAACAGTTGCGGTTTGCATAATTCCTTTAGTGAATCAGGTGCTAAAACAATGTAGACAGTGTGTGCCCCGAAAAAGCAGTTCCTTCTTTAATTCCCTCTTCTAAATATCCCTGCTATGGAGCTAATCTGCACGTCTTCCGATTCACTACAATTACATAATAAAAAAAGAAACAGAAGATCTTTACCATCTCCAAAGAGCTGTAGAATGGCGAGGTCCACTGCCCTCTTCCAGCCCGAGTCTTTCTGAATGGCGATGCCGTACCCCGTGGTGGCAAAGATGTACCCGCTACCAATGGTCACCAGTTTACAGCCCTCGTCGCGGCCGGCCATGTAGTTCAAGACAGCTGCGTCGTAGATAAACGCATCCAGTTTACTGAACAAAAGGAAACGGGAGAACATTACATTAGAATGATGGTAATAAGCAATATTTTTATTCACATTTATTAAAGAGCTTTTCATACATGCTGTATTGTCCAAGCAAAGAAAATGCATATCTGTATGTTACAAATGAGAGTAACTATCAAATAAGAAAAACTCTTATGCATTAAACTTGCATTACAGACATAAAAATAATGATAAATTAGACACGTGTATTGACCAGTATTGTTTATTTATAACCAATAGCAAAGTAGATCATCTGTGAGCTAAATAAACTAGCGCTGAAGACTAACGCTTTGCACCGAAAGCGTTTTTAAGCAGCTGAAGAAGCTTGGCTGTGGACATTTAAGTGCAAAAAAACAATTGGTGGACAAGGTGGTCACATGGTCTAGGGTTAAACTGTTTTATAAGGCAAAACTTGGTATATACAAAATACTGAAAAGTTAAAAAATATATGCAAGCAACATTAAAATCCTGTAACATTAAGTATGGTGAAGTTTCAAGAACTATCCAGAAAATGGTACACTTTTGATCTTTTATGACTGTATTTTTTTTTATTTTCATCCTTAAAAGCGATGGAAAATTCGACTTCATAATTAGAGATTTAAGTGTATTCTAATTAGAAATAGTGAAGACTACTATATAATCCGCTAATCCACAATATAATTAAAGGCTTATAGAAATCAGCGCCATCATTGCACGTCATCCAGCCAATCATCATCTCCAAACAAATCGCCTCATTTTGATGCTATTATCAGCCCAGAGTTCACCCACCCCCTCACTGTACTTACTCTTGTCCTACAAGCTCTTAATCTCCCTCTCTTCCTCACTCCCCACACTTCATTTTACCAAAAACCTGTCTCTTTCTCGCTCTCTCACCCATTCTTCAGGCTATGAAGTGCCTCGTTCACATTTTTCTGGTGGAAGCTTGTCATGTAGCTGTGCATCTCCTTGTAGTTGTTCCGAATGTTTCTCTCCGTGCTTCCGTTCGGTACGGTGCCAAAGCGAAACGGAGGGGAGAAGTCATTGGGATGTTGAAACTTTAGGAGAGAGAGAAAAAACACATGCCTTGTTCAGTGTCAATGAACACTCAAGGAGAAAGTGTAAGGAGAGCATCTCCAAAACCTTTAAATGAATCTTTCTTTGGCGCAAAATCTCAACGCATCAATGAATGAAAAGGCTACGGTATTTTTTCACATTACCCTATTTTTTGTCCATACAAAGAGGATGACGCAAAAAACTAATTATCACCAAAGCCAGTCAGCATGTGCTTGCTTAAAAATGTAATTCATAAAAGGACAGTAAACAGTAATAGGACGTGACATTCAAAACTGCACTACATTTGAGTGAAGTCATTTCAAAGACTAATGGGGTATAGACCCCTTTCACGCCGATGTTGCTCTTACGTCACGGAATTAGCTGGAGGCTAAAAACAAAGAGAAAACCAGAGGCAGCCAATACAAACCAGCACAGATTCTACTACCTAAGGAGTTTAAAATATCATCTTGTTGTGTTTTCCGACTGAGAACCGACTGAGAACCATGGCCTCAGATTTGGAGGTGCTGATTCTCATCCCAGCCGCTTCACACTCGGCTGCAAACCGAGCTTGCTCACTTCAGGTAGGTGGAGAGTTCCTGCCCCAAGTGGAGGAGTTCAAGTATCTGGGGGTCTTGTTCACGAGTGAGGGAAGGATGGAACGGGAGATTGACAGACGGATCAGGGCAGCTTCTGTAGTAATGCAGTCGCTGTACCGGTCTGTCGTGGTGAAGAAGGAGCTGAGCCGCAAGGCGAAGCTCTCGATTTACCGGTCAATCTACGTTCCTACTCTCACCTATGGTCATGAGCTGTGGGTCATGACCGAAAGGACAAGATCGCGGATACAGGCGGCCGAAATGAGCTTTCTCCGCAGGGTGGCCGGGCGATCCCTTAGAGATAGGGTGAGAAGCTCGGTCACTCGGGAGGAGCTCAGAGTAGATCCGCTGCTCCTCCACATCGAGAGGGGCCAGCTGAGGTGGCTCGGGCATCTTTTCCGGATGCCCCCTGGACGCCTTCCCGGGAAGGTGTTCCGGGCATGTCCCACCGGGAGAAGACCCCGGGGAAGACCTAGGACACGCTGGAGGGACTATGTCTCCCGGCTGGCCTGGGAACGCCTCGGTGTCCCCCCGGAAGAGCTGGAGGAAGTGTCTAGGGAGAGGGAAGTCTGGGCAGCCCTGCTTAGACTGCTGCCCCCGCGACCCGGCCCCGGATAAGCGGAAGAAGATGGATGGATGGATGGATCTTGTTGTGTTGTTTAGTGCCACAATCAACAGAATACAGTCCCCAATATTTGATATTGAACAGAACAGAAACCATCATCAAAAATGCTATCGTTTCACTTCATAACACTTATGTTAAAAATCGTTCTCTTTTGTTGGTGTGGATTATGATTTGGATGCGTCTAAAAATATCACACGTATGCCCAAATCAGAAATTGGGGAACAAGGTTATTTTTCATGTAGCGTTTACTTTTGAACGCATAGGGTATGCCAGCTAACTTTAATAGTAATACAACTAGCAGTTAACTATCGGCCAAAAACTTAACATAAAGGAAACTGTTTGTCGTCTCTTTTTCTTTAGTTGTCACAAGTGCATTAGTATAAAGGGAGACGGAACAGTGAGAAGGCTCATGTTATGTGTCAGGTTTGTGTTCAAGTAAATGCATTTGCTAGCGTTTGCAACTGTTAGTAAACGCAGGGATCTATAGATGTATACGCTCTCAATTTATCTTAACTTTACATCCTTGGTTTCTCTGTCTGACAGGTGTAGATGTCAGGCCACTTAACTGGAGGTAATCCAATCAGTTCATCACTTTCCTGTAGTTCAGTGTTAAGAGCATGGCGCTAACAATGCCAAGGTCGTGGGTTCGGCCATGTTCTAACCACTGAGCCAGAGGAAAGTATTTAGAATACATTGTAAACATTGAGTAACTTTAATTTAGTTTGTATTAATATTTCAAAAATACTTCATTAAAATTCAGAATTAAAATGAATGTAGCGGGAACATACATTAGTCACACACCGAGATGCCAGGCTAGTGATTTCTGTGTTGTAAATATTCTCATACTTTGAAATTCCTATTTTGCCCAATTCCCTCAAAATGAACTATTAAATGTATTCGGCTGTCCTAACAATTATGCAGACATTTTAAACATTCGTTTTGCCTAGATTTTGACAATTTTACATTAATCTTAGAATGATTTTGGGAAGCCTGTATTGGACTTTATTATTACAACGGACAGTAAATTAGCTTTGTGGTTTTGTTTTTATATAAACCTTACAAATGCAATCTCTATGCCATAGCATGTCCCACAATAAGTATGTAACAAAAGTAACAAAACACATTATTTTCAACTTTCAATAAAGAGTTACCAGTAAAGTAAAACCAGTAATGTTAAAGGGGTCATATGACAGGGAATAAAAACGAATATTATCGTTTGTTTTAGATGTAATGCAATGTGTATTCACAATTTAAGGGGAAAAAAGCTGAATTTTCCACATTCGTGCATGTTTGTATCTCCTTTTTGCCCCGCCTCTCTGAAATGAGCAGATTTTTTACAAAGCTCATCGCTCTGAAAAGCGAGGTGTGCTATGATTGGCCAGTTAACCAGTGCGTAGTGATTGGTCGAATACTGCAAGCTTGTGACGGAAATGTAACGCCTCTTACCATATTTGGAACATCAGGTTTAAAAGCAATTGTACGGAAAGGTACGCCCACCTTACTTGCATATAAATTTGGCCGGTCTTAGTCAACTCATACCAAGAACTGATGTAGATTTGTGGGGTAGTGTTTACACGAGGCGTTTCAGGCAGGTCTGGGTGAGCATTTGCTTTTAGATAGAATACATTTTTCGTTACGACACAATTTTTTTCAATTTTAAGTGTTTAATACATGCATGGGCAACTTATAACACACTAAAGGCACAGAAAAACGCATATTCGTGCCATATGACCCTTCTAAAGGATCTTTTGAAAGATTGATTCACTTTTTTTGGTAGCGGTGTGGAATTGCAAGTGAATTTTGACTAACCTCTGCATTTCACTTGCTATCCAGGGCTGAAATCATGCCATACAGCATTTTAAGTCATTATCGATCATCAGTCGCTCAGTGTGTGATTCTCAGTTATAAGTTGTTTCAAAATGTGTTCTGATTTCAAGAGTCTTAAACTCTTTAGTTAGAGACGAGTCAAATGCATCAAGTCAAGTCACGTCCAACGCAGCCTTCAGAAATAATGACTCTTTTACGCACTAAAGTTGGAATATATGTGTATTGACCAAAAGATAATCGAGATCAATAAAAACTTGTAATTTTAATAAGACACAGTTTCACGGTACCTTTTTGTCACTTAGGCCAGTCACCTGGTCCACATACTCCTCTTGGATCATAAACGCAGCCAGGTTGGCTGTGTAGCTGGCCAGGAATATCACAGCGAAGAAGGCCCAGACCGATACCATGATCTTACTCGTGGTGCCTTTGGGGTTCTGCACGGGCACAGAGTTGTTGAAGACCAAACCCCAAAGGAGCCAAACTGCTTTTCCGATGGTGAAAGACGGACCACCAGGCTCTGATAGCGTGTAGACAAGCACAAAGTAAAAAGAGATACTGTGTTATAACATTATGGGAATCATAAAGTAATACAAGGCAGAAGATGTTAAACCATGAATAGTCATACTGTTTTCAACTTCGATGCAAATCAAAAGTATTCATTCAAGTAGTACATGCATTTTAAGACAGATGTACTTTAATAACAAAGGAAAAGATTCAACTGTGTCCCGTGTTTCTTATGAGCTCTGGTTTATGAATAGACATACCAACTGGTGTATGGGTGTTTGACAGCTCAGTATGTGTGAGTGTATTGTACAAGTTGCGTGTCTGCACACCTCGTCCGTCTGCCAAGCAGCGATTGTAGCCAACAGGACTGAAGTATTCAAAGATGAAGACGGCCACGGCTGAAACTATCAACAGCATCACAAACATCATTACCCAGACATCAGCGCTGAAGGGCTCTGAGAGCGAGAACAAAGGAGAGAAGAGAAATAAAGGGATGGGTATTTGTCAAGAAAACCCTTGAGATTTGTGTGTGTGTGTGTATACACAGAATCAGGATTAGAAAACAGTTTGAATGTGGTTTGACAAAAATTATTTATGGAATACTGTCAAAGGAACTAATACACCTAGAAGTTCATGGATAAATATCACTGCAACATTTATAGGGAAAATGGGCTAAATGCACACGGGAAGATGACATTCTTCCGCCAAAATCTCAACCAGCTACTTCCACTCTCATAGCACTAAGGGGATTTTTCAGCAAGTGATAACGATGTGTTTGGTAAGAAAACGTTCAGATTTAGGCAAACCAACAGCACTATGGGTGAGCATTTTTAAATGCCTCTATGATCATTTCTCTAGTAAGTGCAAAAGTTCACTTCGCTCTTTTTCATTTTTGTTGATGTACCTTGAAACAGAAAGCTTGAAGTGCTTCTCCTTTTTGGTTGTCCAAGTATGGCGAAGTGTTTGTATATTTATAATCACATTGTTGACCGTAACCATATGTGCATTCTGAAGCAAAACACCATTTCTCCCTATGGACTCTACGTGCAGCGTATGTAACAGCCTGGCTGAGATTTTAGAGGAAGTGCAGTATTTCAATCCACCTGTATGCATATACCCCATTGTGGGTCCCATAAAGGCCTAAACCAATCTCCACTGACTGTAAAGAAAACTAAGGATACATATCAAATAAGATACAAAAAAACTAAATGAATGTAAAGTTAGTTTGGAAACTGAAAGGTTATTATAGTTTACTAAAAGTATTATATTTTACTTTTAGATAAAAAATACCTTTTTGGTTAATTTGATTTGATTAAAATCAAATATCGTCCTAAATATTATTTAAAAACAAAGTTAATTAAAATTAGAAATGTTGCCTCAGCAATAAATTAAAATTAAAAATAATAATAATAGGAAATAATAAATAAATTAAATTATTAGCTGGCAATAAATAAAAAGTAAACTAAACTTAAATGAAAAAATCAACTTTGTCTAAATCTAAGAAATAAAAAGTATATAACAAAATTGAAAATAAACTATAACAATAATAAATCTGTTGCAGATGTCAGGAGATCAGACAGTTAATGTCTATAATTCACCTAAAAAGGCAGAAGGAGACACTGTGCCATTGCTACGAGAGACCATGACACTAATCCCTGTCTCTATGAAGGGCACGGAGAAGTCGATGACCTCTGACCTCTCTTCATTTATGGTCAAAGACCCAACTGCCATGTGTGCGTTCTTAAGGACCACCTGGAAACGAATCAGACAGACAGAAGAAGTTACTGTACAGTTCACTGGAGTGTGAGGAAAAATAGATTAAAGCAATAAATGAAAAGACCACCGAGAAAAAAATAAGAGAGCAATGACGGCAGAAATCAGGTTACTTTCTACAGCGGTCACAGAAGCTTTAAATAGATGTTTCTTCTTCCTATCACATTAATCACTACATCTCCCTGAACCATCACATGTCCAGCTATATTTAGAAATACATACAAAGGATCTCATGTGATTCAGAAAAATGGGACAAAACAGAGTTAATGGTGATTGTATGGTCCAGAAAGGCTATGTGAGATCTGATGTATGTTACTGTAGCTTATGGGTTGTAAAGCTATGACACAAGCAAAGCTACTGAAAGTCTTGGAATGCGCTACAGTTTTGCGAGTACTCATGCGAGTAAGAATGAAAGAAAACGGTACTGTATGTGCTACATCCCTTTCAACTGGATTTAAATGCGATTGGGTAACGAATATTTTTCCTCGTCTGAATTAATGCACCAGCTGTATTTTCCCCTGAGGTTGGGCAAAATCACTAGCTTTCATCTCCTCTTGTGATTAGACACACTGTTCAGATTGTCCCGGTTTTAAAGGGAGATAATATAAAATCAGCGTGTAGCTGTGACAGAGTTAAAAAAGGAAAGTTATAAATGTAAAGTCCGCACCGCATGCACGAGTCGATGCAAATCAGCGCAGGTTTTGCTTTATGTCAAAATCATTCATAAAATGATTATTTTTAATATGAGGGGTTCATCTGCAAAAACAGATAACTCTGTTTTAAAACAGTTTTAAAAATCACGGTTTTATTGCACATTGCAAGTGACATCAATGCAGTTGGGTTTGTTTTGTTAAGTAGAAATAACAACAACAAAAAAACACCTTAGTAACACAATAAAATACAATAAAAACTACTTTAAAAAAAAGGTGTTTTCGTTTTTGCAAATAAATCATTATTATTATTTATTTCGCTGTATACTGGTATTGACGATTAACTTTAAGAGTACATAACATGAGATAATTAAAATTACATTTCATGCAGTGTGTAATGTTACCGTGTTTGAAAGTATGCAGTCTGCCAAGTTGTAAATCCGAAGGTGAATGAATAAAGTTATTGGCTTGGAAATAAGAGAGTCACACAAACGAGTTGTCGCTAGTGCGATTCGCGAACCGCCGCGGATTTACGTCACTAGATATAGTGCCCGCCTACGTTTTGATAGGATTGCCTGTGAAAACTTCACTCTTCTCCACCAAACGCTGTAGCTCGTGAGCCTCATTCGTGGATGGTAGACCAATAACGCAGACTAGACCAACTGACCAATCACATCAGACAATCGCGGAACAAATCATTTGAGAGTCAGGCAAGTAAGGTAAGAATAACTACCTATTATCATGTTATTATTACGCTATTTTATTATTTTACTCCTTCTACGTACATAAAATTGTTGTTGGACACTACATAAACCAAAGTAGGACCTTAATAATCCCTAGTTATGTACTCTTTAATGTTAATAACTGCAATTATTAAAATTATGATAATATCATAAATAATAAGAAAGTTTTAAATTCTTGTATGACAAAAGAACTACTCATCCCATAAAGCAGTGTGAATGATTAAATAAAAAACAATGGTACAATATAAAAGTATTGATTTGGTTTAGTTGATTTTTTTGTAATGATTATTTGTAGGATATGCCTTTTTTGCATAATTTGCAATGATTAATGATTGCTGTGGGGGGTTATCGGTAGTGTAGTTTTTATCACCAGATTTTTCGCTATTAAAATGTTTTAAAGATGAAGTTAAACAGAAGCAGTAGTTTCAACAGAAGCATATATCATCATCTAACAACCTCAGAGCTCAGGGTCTGTCTGTCTAGAAAGGTTTATATGCTATCATTAAAAATCTATTTCTCTACGGTAAAAGAATGAATGGGAATTGTATTTCCAGAACCTGACTGTTAGGATCTATAAGCACACACAGTCCAACAGCGTAAGGCATTGAGTTATTCTGTATACATCCACCTCTCATGAAGAACTCTCTCTGAATCAAACATCATGATAGGCTCAATGGGAAACACTTTTATCCTTATCAATAATGTGAATACCAAGGAGAAACTTTGTATCACATAATGAACACTGTTTTTTTTATTAGGACAAGTCATTTTTAAACTCACCTCTCCAACCATCCCATTCCATGTGCCATTGATCTTCTTGCCGTGCTTCCCATTGGTCACCAGGTAGAGATCATAGGTGAATTTCACAGACTTGGCGATCTTTTTGAGGATGTCTATACAGAAGCCCTTGCAACAGCGTTTAATGTAGATCCCTGAATCTACTGTCTGATTTCTAGGGTTGGAAAATACGGGATGAAAAACATGTGAGAAGATTAATGTTCTAGTGAAGACTGTTTAGTCCTTGATGAAAATAGCATGTGATGAATCTTTAAATCAATCAATGTGTCACAATGACATCACAATGACTAATAACCACTGCACTGACCATTACATCGACTAAAACAGAATGACTACGTTTCACATTATTCTCAGATCATATCTCACATGTTGAACTGTGTTTCAACAGGAAGCAAGGACATTTGATCTTCCAATCTACACAATCTATGTAAACATGGTTAAATGTGATTATTTGGTTAGTGAACTAGAAATAGTGCATTTTCTTTCTTAATCATTCCTTTTCAACACACCTAAAAAAGATTATCCTTAATTAAACCATAAACCATATTTATGGGTGAATTAGGACAAGGTCAAGGCTGGTTCTGTTAAACATTTCTCAATCCGTCGCTTATCACATATACCACATTTTTTAACTAATCACATTTCTCTATCAATTACAGCATATCCATCACATTTCTTGATCTATAGCAACACATCTATCGGTCATCGATTTTTTTAACATATCACTCAACATATTTACTATATTATACCACAATACAACACATTACGTTTCTTGGTCTATCACAACACCTCTATTGCTCGTCACATTTCTCCATCACAATTTTCAATCTATCACCTATCAATGTCCATTCGTCACATTTATCGCATACGATTTTATTACATTTCTTGATCTATCACAACACATCTATTGCTTATCACATTTCTCGATCACAATTCTACATCTATCACCTATCAACGGCCATTCGTCACATTTATCACATTAGATTTTTACTGCATTTCTTGAAATATGACAACACATCTATCGCTCATCACATTTCTCAATATACAGTATCACTCAACATATCTACTCACATTTCTCGATCTTTTACCTAACAACTGTCATTCATCACATTTCTTGATCAGTCATTTAACAAAATCTATCACTCATCACCTTTCACAATGTATTGCTTATCAATCAATTTCTTATCATTTCTAACACCTCACATCACCATTCATCACATTTCTCAATCACTCATCACATCAAAACATTCTCAATATAACTGTCAATACATCTAACAAGCATCACATTTCTCAATCATATTTTTTCAAGAATCATACATCACATTTTTGATCAATCACTTAACACATCTATTGCTCATCCTATTTCACAATCACATTTCTTGGTCTATCAATCATCACATTTCTCCATCTATAGCAGCACACATGTATCATTGCATTTCTCAATCACATTTCTTGATCTATAACACGACATTTAGCACTCGTCACATTTCTCGATCACCAAACAACAGTCATTCATCACATCTATCACTCATCACATTTCACAATCATTTCTCACACGTCACATCTGCCATTCATCACATTTCTCAATCACTCAACAGATCAATCATTCTCAATATATCTGTCAACACATCACATTTCTCAATCATATTTTTTCAAGCATCATTCATCACATTTTTTGCTTAATCACTTAACACATCTATCACTCATCACATTTCTTAAACTATCACCTAACTACTATAATTCATGACATTTTTTGCTCAATCACTTAAGACATTGACCACTATTTGCACTGAAATCTGCAGTGAATCTAAATTATAAACAAAACTGCGCAGAAGTTTCTGAACAGCTGTACTGTGTATGAGTTTATGCTCACATGATTTTAAGCTGCTTTCTGCAGGGTACTGTATTCCTCATGCAGGTGCCACTGAGAGGATCAACATCCTCCACGATAACAAACGGAGCCTCCTCCAGCGTGACGATGGACAGGTGGTCATCCTCCCTTTCCTCTGCGTTCCGAGGCCACACATGGTACTTCATTGACAGAGACCCGTTCTCCCATTTTCCTACCTGTGATAGATTAAAAAGATGAGAGACGAAAATGAGAGATGTGAGAAAACGAGAGGCAGTCGAGATTGAAACAGTTCAAGCTTATTAGGATTACTGAAACTTTGAATTAAGATATAGAGCAATCAGTACTAAATGAAGGTTAATCATCACATCAGGGAAGGAGGGGAAAACAGACGGACACAAATGAAAGGAAACACCCACCCTGTCATATTGCCTCTCCTTATTTAACAGAATAATGACCAACTTGGGGTGCATCTGAAAACCATCTTCACTGAAGGAGAGGTTACGCCCTTCGAACGTCACGTTCATGAGGTACCTGAAAAGAAACAGAGGGACATTTGGTGGGCATCAACACAAAGGTATTGTCAGCATTTTACATGGCTTCGCTTATAGGTTTGTGAGCACTGCTGTATGTGTACGTCCACACACACATTTATGATGCAGGAAAGCAGGTTTGTTGCTAGAGGCCATGGCAAATTATATCCACAGTAGAAAATGTGAATCTGGCAGCCTCCTGGTCATGAAACCATTATTATGACTTTTTAATGCATACGGTTGGATTGTCTTGGGGAAAACAAACCCAGAATAATGGTCAGGTCATAAAACGTGGACAAAAAGTAGTACAGAGGGGAATGTTATTGTATGACCACAACTCAGAATGTAATGCATTTGATCTTTACTGTCCACTGTCCATGAACTCATGAATAGTTGCTCTTCTACCTAAAAATAGCACATCTGAATAACTTTATAATTTCTTTTAAACATTGTTTCATGTAACAGCAACCTATTGTCGTGGTAATGCAATGTACCGTATCATAAAAACGTCTCCCAACGACCGAATTAAACTTGATGATGGAATCAAGTAACATCCGATAACTCTGCACTGTCATCTGGATAAACTCTCTTTTCCTCCTCACTGCGTCGACAGAATCTGCCAAATCTCAATTCAAGGCCATACACAATGCCACCGGTTGAGTTATGCAGTTATTAACCTCTGGTGTAATTAACCTTTTTCATGTCACTAACCTTCTCTACAGTCAAATCTCGGCAGCGTTTAATGGACTGAGTGAGTCTAGTGACTCGATCTTTAGTGACCTCATCTAGCACTTCTAAAACAAGGGTTTTCAACATGGGGTTTGCAAGTTCTAAGGGTTTTGTGCAGCAAGTATTTATGGGTCATCAAAGTCATTTTTGTGAAAACTTTTTTCGTTAACATATTGTTTGAGACATCAAAACGAACTTCAGATGAACCAAAGCTAAAACAAAGGGATGGTTTCTTAGTACTTGTGTTTTATTTGTGTAGTGTTTATTATATATTGCATTACTTATATATTGATATATAAGTGAAATGAAAAGAACATAATAAAAAATGAAATAAAGAATAAAAAATAAAATAAAATCTACAAATAAAATGATTATAAATTAAAAATATATTAAATTAAAGCATGCATAATAATAATCATAATAAATATATAAATAAGGCACTATTAGTATCTGTCGTAATAAAGTAATGGAAACAAAAAATGCTCAAAAAAGATAATAAAAATAAACCACATCTGTAATTTTATTATACAGTAGGTTGTTGACAATTAAATCTCATGTGTTCTATGGTGTGACACAGCAAAATATTTGAAAAAACTAATAATGAAGATACATTTCCTTTATGCTATTTTATATTATAAATATAAATGTAAAAAATTTAAATAATAAATGACTAAGGGTTTTTGTTTTTAACATTTTTGCTGTCACAACATAGGACACCTTAATGCTAAATCTACACTGAAAAAACTCACTCTTTTCTAGAATGTTGTGCTAAACACTCAAAACAAACACTCTACACTGATGGACATGACACATGGATGACAATCACACAAACCCATTTAAAGTCATATCCTGTTTTTATAAACCTGGGTGTAAAACGTACGACGTAGATGATCTGAACCGATATAGTCAGCGGCTGTAAAAAAGCCCGTGGTCAGGTGTGCGTTTGTGCCCTTGAGCGGCGATCAGCATCCAGATTTTCATCATACCGTGAGTATCATGTATGTGTGTCAACAAGTTTTGTGTCAGAGCCAGTGAAAACTCTGCCGAGCTCCCCGCCTCCATCTGTGGGCTGTCGTCGCCATGACAACAACCGGCCTCACAAAAACGACTCACCGCACGAGAAATAAATATCTGCACAGAGGCTGAAAAAGGGAATATAGGAATATACGGAGGATTGACAGAACAAACAGATGACTCGTCTCACGCACGTACAGTAAGTCGCCATAACAGCGAGGTTTGTGCAGGCGGTTAAAAGCGCTTCCTGGTGATAATAAGCCTCAAAAGAGAAACACTTACAGATCCTTTCATATGTGAACATACAGTATGAACCGTTTGATATTTTAACCTTTTAGGATTTTTAGATTTTAATTATTTACATCTATTATAAAAACACCAAGGCATTCTTTTTTTTTAAGAGTTATTTCACCAGTTACTGGATAGTGTGATGGCTACGCTCACACCTGATCTGTTTAACCTACAACCAGAAACTCACTGTTAGTTCTAACGGCCGTCTGTTTTGATTCCTCACATGGGAGCGAATGCACAACCCCAAACTCCCTTCAGAGAGTGAAAGTGAGAGTGCGAGAGAGATAGACCCAGCAGCATATAAAATGCGTTGCCATGGTGCCCACAACCATAGCAATCTCCAAGCAATCTGCTGTGTTGCCATGGGAACAGTAATCTCACCCGAGAGAGAGAGAGAGAGAGAGAGACAGCATCTTCTGCACTTACAGCTAGACACATGATGCATCAGAGAGCTATTTATCTGTCTCCATAAATACAAACAGATTAATATTTGACACGACAGCCGAGCAGATTTATCATATCCAACATTTTTCAATTCTCGCATTGATCTGATGTTGGAAAGTCATCCTCAGATTTACAGTACAGCCATAAAAAAGCCCAACCATTCAAGGATTCATGAATTACTCGCTCACATTGGAGGTTTTCCTCTCATATGTAATTTCGGGTCTGATATAACATTTCACAGTCTGACATTTTTCGGTGTCATAAGATTTATCAATCTTATCTCCAGGGGTCAATGGGGAACAGACTTTAACAGCTGTAGTGAAGATAATATATGATTATTGTGTTAATAATAGAAGGACATTCTCTTGTGAGAAGGTAAAGGGGGCGTAAAACTTTGATTTAAGAACAAAATTACATAATAATGAAAGAACTACTGATTTTTCTAAAGTAAAACTGTTTGTTAAACTAAACAGCTAAATGCCAATCTTTGCTTTGATATCCATATTTGATACAATACATGTTCAAAATATTTTGAAAAAAATGTGAAAATGAAAAAAATATATAAACCTCTTTTCAACAGCAACAGATTTTCACTTAAGTTTTTTGGTTGCACTTACAGCTTGTCAAGTTTGAAGTGAAGTTTGTTTTTATGACCTTTCTACAATTTACCTTGTATCAAAGAACACACACAGAAATGAAATGTTGAACACAAATAGAATAAATAAAGTTTTAACAAGAAAGATGAAACTTGTTATAGAACTGACAATATTTATGACTGAACTGACCTTCTTGTGTCGCAAATTAAAAAAATATATATATATACTGTATATACAAAATGAACATTCATTTTTAAATAAATTTGGAAAGACAAATTAAAAAATTATAAAGCCTGAGAGAAAGCTTCATAACAGCAGTAAAGGCACACAAAAAAAACGTTTAAGCATCATTGACAGCTTAACCAACAGGATTAAACAGATGAGAGTGTTAAAAAAAGCTCTGAAATTCATAATTTAAATGTTATATTATGCCGTGATTAACTGTATCTTTAAGAAAGATATTTGGAAGAATGCTTATTACCAGACAGATTTTGCCCCCCCATTGACTCCCATAGTAGAAAAAAATACAATGGTGGTCAAAAGTGCCCCAGAACTGTTTGCTGTCCTACATTCTTCAAAATGTCTTCATTTGTGTTCAACAGAACAACGTAATTTTTCCTACTATGTGAGTCAATGGGGGGCAAAATCTGTCTGGTTATAAGCATTCTACCAAATATCTTTTTCTGTGTTCATTTTTGGGTGAAGTCTCCCTTTAATATACAATAAACTGTCAATGAAATAAAAAACAATTGTTATATAATAACCAAACACAGACCAGAAGTTAGCTACAAGCCAGGCACGTGCGTTTTATGAAACCGTGTATAAAGAATGCATGAGATTAGGTCTGGTGTAGTGTGTAAACATGTAAACTTTTAAACGTATGCCTTTTTAATTAAAGCAGATTATATTCTTCTGGGCAGGGCTGTCCTCAGGGGGCCAACGTTGTCCCGGACCCTGTGACAGGAGGGGCCACTAAATATATCTTTACACAGCTGGGTGAATGGGGGATGCATTAATTCAGCCGCAGTCATGCTTCTGGGTGAACAATAGATTAATTACCTTTTTTACCTCTATTACAGAGGACACAATGTAATGATCAAACCCTCCCCAGGGACGAGACCATACCGTCAACACTCACACACTACCACAAAGCACACACACTTGGTCTCTCTTTAAAACCGCGCTTATGGGAATTGTGTTGCCAATAAGCTAAGAGCCAAATATTTTCATCAAATGAGCGTTTATTTCTATTGTGTAAGTCTAATTGAGAGAGCAAAAAATTCAGAAAAGACAGACGAAGAAATGCAGACTGTTAAAAAATCCAACCTGCAAAATGTTTTCCCTACAAGGATAAATAAATAACTTGAACATAGAATATTTAGTTAAAGGAGTCAAATGACTGTTTGGCATATGCTAAACAAAATTAGCCTAAACATGTTTTTAACGAAGATTATTTGGTTGACTGGACTTAACACTATTTAAAAGAGTTTGAAAGTTCCCAAGATGCATTGCAGCATGTTCAAATCTATGTTTTGTTTTTCTTTTAAAGATTAGTGTTTCATTTCTTGATGTCTTAATTTATGCTTTTATACCATTGTCACTGTTAGTTATCTGTTGGTTTTAGAGGTTTCTTTATGAATTATGGTTTTTGATTGTTTCCATGATTGAGGTTTGTGTGTTCAATGTTGAAGTTTAAATATAAGACACAAAGCCAAAACCAGTATAAATGTACTCGAAAATTTATTTGATCAAAGTTTTGGACTGTTTGAGGCAGTGAACAAGTACAATTGTAGTCAAAAGAAAAATCTATTTGTTTATTTTTAAATAACCAATCGATATCTCTAATTTTGTTCAGTCAACAAAAAATATTTAGTTATTTTGTTCACTAGCTAAACTTGCCTATGTTGTGACAACTAATGACTTAAAGATAGTTTTTAAATTGGGCGAACTTTAGTCTCTGTTTGTAGAGTTAACTCAAAAACGTGTTTGTGATAGGTTGCCTTATTATTTTAAGTTGACTCAACTCTTTTTTTTAACAGTGCAGTAAACATATATCCATTATTCAATTAAAACAACATCTTCATGTAAACTGTCACAATTTGCTCCAGATTGAGTTTTTAGAGTTTCAACTCTGTAATCGAATTTGAAGTTATCACCGCAGGTATTAACTTCAACTCCAATAAAACTTCAGGTTACCATTTTGCAGGGTGATATTTTTAAGCGTAAAGAGCACGAGAGCTAAACAAACTTGCACAGGTCCACCGGCAGGAGCATACGACTGATATCCTGACCTACTTCTGTGGATGGTTCTTTCAGCAATGCCCAAAAGCAAAAACAATTGTCCACTACCACCGTATTAAACTTTCCGGGCACAAGGTCTGCTGGCCACACAGTGAACCTGAGCTCAGCAGCCTGAGGGGTTACAATTAAGTGAAGTGGAGACTAAAAGCCTCTTCACAGGCCACAAGCTCTACGGAGGAGTCAACCCATTACGGAGACAAGCCACGCGTTCGTGAAGAACGTACAATAGTATGTGCATGCTGACACATGAGAATGTAACTACACGCTGGGCATAAGAAAGTCATCAAACACTGATTCTGTCGACTTATGTTTACAATAAAATTATAGAATAAAAGTATATGATATCAACATGAAAGACTGAAAACATGGCAAAAATCAGTCTCATTCTATTAAATATTCATTTTTCTTAACTTTTTCCTAAATACATAATACATGAAAACATGATAACTTTTTTTCTTTGCAGTATTCAATGTAGGAAAAATCCTTTTTTCATGTTTGGTTCTGTCTGGTTTTCATTTTCTGCAAATAAACTAAATAAAAAAACATGTATAGTGTTATATATGGTGTATATACAGCCAAGGGAAAAATGAAGAGAGCATATTTAATCTGCATTTCTACATGTATTGTGGTCATTCAGGCCATTTTCTGTTGACATAAAGTCATCCAACAGCAATTTGAAAGATTGACAGCATGACAAGACACATAAAAACAATGATGAAAATCAATCAACTTTTCCTAAATGTAGAAATATGACTGTTGTATTGCTTAAAAGTGAATATGAACTCCTGTTTTTTGCAGTATTTGAGGTCTATAACAAAACAGAGTATCGTCTCTGTTATTTTGACCCATTTCTCCAGTTTTCATTTTCTGGGAATGAATTCAAATAGAAACAATATTGTTGTTGTTCGAAAAATGGGAGAAATATTATTAGTAGGCCTCAGAATGAAACAAAAATGACCATTTTACGTAACCACAATCCTATAAATAGTAAATTCAGAAAAGTGAAAATCATTTTGACATGGTCTCTTCTTTTTCCACAGCTGTATAGCTGTAACTCCTATTCAAGTTTAGGATGACTTATTCATTACTATTTTTCTAAATTGTAGTATACTCAAAACAATATTGAGATAAAGCATTATTATGTTGTGACTATAGAAAAGCTGTGTTATATTTTAGTGCCTTTAAATAAGCTACCATTTGCCTTGAAATGGCATTTTATCAGCCATTTTCTTTATGCTTTTTGCCATCTATGCTGGGCTATAATTGGCTGCCTTTTTCTCAAATACAAATACACACAGTAAAAGCATTTGGAAATGCATTGGTATTAACTTCTAAATAAAGAAGAATTATTTTTTTCATTTCAAAACAAAAGCACAAACTTTCTGACATTCTAGCATGACCTGAAAGCAATCAGATTTTCACCAAAAAAAACGGGTTAGGTACAGACAAGCCTCTTTAACCCCGCTCTCAACCTTTATAGGGCATGTGTATCCAATCTAACCTTCTCATACCATGAAGAAGCCTTCAGCTGACCTTCAGAGGAAACCCCTGAGGCCACGTCGGGCCCTTAACCATCGGCGTACATGACCCAGCCATCTGAAAATCCCTCAATCATCTCTGACAGATCCACTGCGGAGCACGGCGGCTGTTCCTGAATGATAATATAGAATCCTGCAACTCCATTTAAATCGTCTCCATCATTGTGGAAACGGATCATTAGAGTCCTCGAGGGGTCATGGGAGCCCGATGGTTTCCACTCAGCCCACCTCATAACACCGCCATTCAAAGGCCCCTTGTGTTTGTGGGGAGCGCCCCATCTGTGTGCCGCAGGATGATTGAAAAACCTGCTCTTCCACGAGAACGCTATAAACAAAACTATTTTCTCCGTTTCGTACTTGCGGCTACTTTACTTCTCCTGTTCCATCTATTCTTTTGTTTCCCAGCGTTCGCAAGACATTAGTGCGCTCTTATCTTTTCATCATCCTCTTCAAAATCCACTTCATCATCTCGTCCTAACAAATCTGCCCAATTAAACAAATACAGCTATCTTGCTCTCCCGGAGACCGTGTCCTCTGGGTAACGGTTGTAACTACACCATTTACAAACAGTAAAAATGTGTTTTTACCACTTAATTGCTTGTTTTTCTCATCTAAGCAAACAAAGCTTTCCAGTAGTCCCGGCTATACCTCTTCATAAGATGATCTCCGGGCTACGAACAGTTCGGGAAACATTATAAATGTTTAATTGAACATGTAAATGAAACCTTAACTCGTTTTATCAACGATCGATGATGCATTTGTGCGGAACTCAATTAAATGCATTAAGTCGCATCCACTAGAATGCATTCAAGCTGAGCAATGGAATGAAGTAATTCTTTAGGTATCAGCTCGGAAAAAGGGACCCGCATTTAGCACATCGGATTTCAAAGAAGGTTAAAAATAGATGAGGCGGAAAATGAAGCGATCGGTGTGTTAAATATTTCAGCGTTAACCACTGTTGCACCCGCGCAACATTTCACATTGTTTAAAATCATTTAAAAAACATTTACAAAGAGAAAAGCATCTTATATAGAGAGTCGACAACATTGAAAACAATATCTACAGTAGGGTTGTTCAGCGATTAATCGCGATTAATCGCATCCAGATTAAAGCGGAGGTATTATGCTATGTCATGCATTCTGACTTCTTAACACTGTTGGACATCGTATGACGTAGTATTTCTGTTCTTGATACCCTTCCCCAGCACTCCAACTCGTTTTGCTGTTTCGTGATGTGTTGCTTGCTCGTGCTGTAGTTCCATCCCACTCTCTTCCACTAGTCCCACGTCTAGCAGCTCGTATTTTTCCCGAAATAATCGTACAGCTGTACCTCTCTTTTATAAATTTGATCAAACGAAATACTCTACGAAGATACGACCTATGCAATACTACTATATAGGCACTCAAGATTAATATGAGATTGGCAGAAACTGCCTGTGATACGTAATCTTTAAAAGTTTGTGATTGCATAATATAAGTCTGTGCACTGTGCATATTTACTTTGCATTTATATACACATACATGTATATATTTAGGAAATATTTGCATGTATATATTATATTATATATAAACATTTATTCATTTTTATAATTTATTTTCTTCTTAAATATATACATGTATGTGTGTGCGTGCGTTTATAAATAAAAAATAAATATACACAGTGCACCGACATCTATTATTATAAACAGAAACTTTTATGGATGCGATAAATCGCAATTAATCGTTAAACAGCCAAAAAAATATATAAAAATAACTATAAAAAAACAATATTAACATCCACACCAACGTTTTTTTTATTCACAGTTAGACATTTTAAATGGGCGAGCCCATTCAATTCTAGTTGATCAATGTTTTATCGTTCATCATCTGAAAAGAAATTGCTCTGAAAGTGATCTCAATGTTATCTGTATCTTAACAGGAACAGTTTTCTTTTATAGTAATTTTTAAAACATGGCGATTGGTCGATTGTTTTTTTTTTTTACAGCGTTACACCAGGTAACCCCGTCCACAGTAAATCTAGACTAAATTAAGCTTTCTCATGTATCAAACATCAAACATGGCCGAATCTGGTAGATATCACATAACAGATAATTAGAAATGCAGTATGAGGACACACCACATACATTTTTTTATGAGATTTTACTTTCACATTAACATTAATACATACAATTGATGCTTACATCAAAAGAAACTAATAGTAGATTTAACGTCGGTAATTTCTCAGATTAAATGTTCCTTGGGAATCGCACCCGTGATCTCGGCGATGTTAGTGTCACGTTGTGAGCTGCAAGGACTGCTGTGTCACAAGCAAAAGCATGAAACTCATCCACACGCTGTTCCGACTGGCAGTGAATATTTTCACACAATTTGCAACTGCCTGTTGCTGTAAAACCTACTGTAAGTCACAAAAAGAAAACCAAGGGAATGCACAGAAGAACGACACGAGGAACAGAAGACGTACATGAGAGAGCATAAGTCAAAGGAGTAACAGGAAGACAAAAAAAGCAGAAAATTAATAAAAGTGGCTGCCACTGTTGTTCCGTTCGGCTTCCTAATCCCGCTCTGCCTTGAGCATTCAATTAACTCCTCTGCACCAGATCAAATGACTGGCTAAGAGAGAGTGCGACCGAGCCTAAACGCTAATTAATACTTAGGAATCAATGCCCCTCAATACCAAATGTCAAATAAGGTTTGAGAAAGAACAGATGAAAAGCTCACTTTTGCATTACCACGGGTATTTATGTTTGCCTGATAAAAAATAACAGCCGGTCCAGTACAGACACGTGGGCGATGGCTGAATGTCAGAGGAGACATAATGGGGAAAGAGAAGCGAAAGGTTTTCAGTGGTTGTAAGCAAGGAGCTCCGGCAGATCCACATTAACAATAATACACTTTTTATTCAGTGCTGAGGAGAACGATGCTAATAATTGAACTACATTTTGCAGTAATGTGACAGTAGCTCAGCTGTTTTTATATAATAATAAGCTCCTTTAATGGTAAAGTGTGAATGAAGTTTTGTCACGTTCTATGCAGTTGTGTGCATTTGTAGCTTTTGGGGTAAACTTATTAAAAGCATAGTTTAATGAAATTCTGTCAGCATTTATTCGTCCTCATGTCTATTAAAAGCTGCGTGACACTCGTTCTTCTGTGGAGCACGAAAGAAGATACTGTGAGAAATGTCTCAGTGGTTTTGTGACATACAATGGAAGTGAATGGATACCAATGTTTTTTTCTCGTTCTTCAAAATGTCTTCTATTGTGTTCTGCAGAAGTTAAACATTTGATGATGTCGCCGTGAGTCCGCAGATTACTAGTTTTGTGGTTACCAATTCATCTGATCAAGTCAGTACTCACACAAATAATACTTAGCCTTTTTTTGTTTTGTCATGTGACCCGCATGCTCTTTGACCTATGAGGAAAAACATTTAGTCACGATACATTCGTTTATCGGTACTTACATTATATTAACGGACATCTGCTCTGCTATTTTCATTAGATATACTTTCACATTTGACAGGTTTGTTATGTTTAATCGAAATCTGAAATGTACTTCAGCACGATCCTTCTCTGATTGGGCAGAACATCCATTAACTCCTTCTCGCCAATTGTCAATCTACAGTAGCCTACTGCTAGCTCCATTTCTAAATGAAACGGCTACTTTTCTTCATCCAATCAATTTGCAGAGCAAGCCCCGCCCTCTATATTTCTCCTTCAACACTCCATTTCACTCTGAAATGAGATAATTCTGAAGTGAAGTCGGTCCCCAACGTTTTGTTCACTGTAGACTTTACGCTATATGTGATGTCTTAAAAGTCCTCATGAAGCCCCTGAAAGTATTTTTATTGTACTTTTCATTTGTACTGTGGTATGTAGTGCAGCTATTTCTATCTGTAACTTGGCTGCGGGTTTAACCACTTTCAATTATGAGTAACTTGGCAAGATACAGTTTCAAGGTAGCTTCCGCAACATTCTGTGTCTTTCTCTCTTCCGTTTGGCTATTTGCCGCTCTCAGTTTTTCTTAAGGGTACAATACAGCTTTAAGTCAATTCAGGTTTACTCTTAAAGGGACAGTTTACCCAAAATAAAAATGTTTTTTCATCCTCTATTTATTCCAAATCTGTTTTGGTTTTGATGAACACATAGAAAGATATTTGAAAGAATGTTTGTAACCAAACAGTTCTTGGCCACCATTGACCACCATGGTAGGAAATTCGATAATGGGAGTCAAAAGTGCCCCAGAACTGTTTGCTGTCCTTCATTCTTCAAAATAGAGAAATGTATAAAGCATTTACTCCTACTATGGTAATCAATGGTAGCCAAGAACTGTTTGGTTACAAGCATTCTTCCAAATATCGTCTCTTTTCGTTCATCAGAACAAAGAAATGTATACAGATTTGGAACAACTCGAGGGTGAGTAAATGACGACAGAATTTTCGATCTGGGTGAGGTGTCACTTTATGGGTCCAGCACAACTATAACAGAATGTTGTTCAATCTAGGGTCAGAAACTAGGAACTTAGATGTTATATAAATTGAGACAACCCATAGTATACGTATTTTTGGTGATTACATTTTAACGCCTCCGAGCAGCTGTTTCAAACCACGTAACTGCAGCTTTAAATAATTCAAGACCAAAATCTGTATGCTAATGGAAAGAAATCTTAAATCTACCAAATGTTTGATAACACATCATATTTATAAAAGAAAAGAAAAGAAAACCAGCTCACTCAAGACTGTATAGATCTGGCAATGCAATCTGCCTCATTTCCAAAATATCTACCACCTGGAACGCCATCGATGTTGTGTCTGCTTGTTTGTGCACCTGTCTAGGGGTCGCTCACCCCATCAAAACACTCTATTAGTTCGGAAGCCTTTCCGAGCAGATGCTGTAAACGTGCGTGCGGCTGCACGAGCGCCTGTGCGTTATTCACAGGTCCCAGATGTCGACGTTGAACCCGGGCACCCCGTTAAGCTTGACTCACCTCAGCACCTCGTTGGGGTTTCCCGACTTGCTGCCTTTCTTGTCAGGTGTGCCGTGGCATCCAGACTTAAGCAGCGTGTGAGGACCCCGATCCAGCATCATTGTAGAGGTTGCCATGGCAATTATGGCTACAGCGTCACGCACACGAGCCTCCAGGCCATAGTCCCACTCGTCGTAGGATACGGAGATCAAACCTGAGATGAACAAAGTATGTTTTCATGTCAAAATGTGTTTTGTTTTTTCACATTTGAATGGTTCCATTTGTTTGTTTGTACCTGTTGGAAAGACGGTGGGTATATTATCAGCGTCACCGGTCACCAGCGAAGGTACGATCCAGGTGTAACCGTAACCCGAGAGGCCCACAGAATGTGCCACCTCGAAGATGGTAGTGGCTTCTTCTTTAGTGCAATACAGGAGGATAACAGGACTTTGGAGCTTCTTCATCTGGTTCTGGATCTTCGAGTCGCCGTCGTCGACCGACATGTCCAGCAGCAACACCTCCTCCAGCTCCCAGCCGACAAAACTATTCTCAATGGTGCTCCGGATCTGCGTGGCGGCAAAACAAAGAGAAAGACTATCAAACTTCTTGTCCTGAAACGCACATCCTGCTGCCTCCAGCTCTCCCGAAACTGCTCTTTGTTATTATCTTCATTTAAAAAGAAGAGCGAGTTGAAAGAAAGGGAGAGTGCTGTAGAAAACAAGAGAAAAAGTGTGCAAGTGAGAAAGACAGAGACGGGGAAAGGTAATTATTTATTTAGAAGGTGCGGGCAGACTGTGCTTTGAGCATGCAAAATTACACCGCAACCAATTTCGGCAAAAGGATATGATGTCATGCTCTTCCGTTTTAATAAATGATAAAGCCCAAATAACCAACAGGCTGGATAATGAACATAAAATGTTAAACTACGCTACTTCTTTGTTTCAGCACGGCAAACTGAGCAGCTTTAAAGTTTAGTTTTGTTCCACTGAATGGGCAATCTACTGTTTAACATTTACGTAAAATCTCTACAGGTCAAATAACATTAAGCTCAAAATATAAAGAGAAACTTCACCCCTATGTGAAATTTCTTTCATCATTTAATACCACTCATGTTATTTAAACCTGTATGACTTTCTTTTTTCTAAAACGAAAGTTATTTTGAAGAACGTTAGTAACCAAACAACACTGGTCCTCATTGACTTCCATTGTATGAACACAGAACCACTTAGACATTTCTCAAAATATCTTCCTTTGTTCTCCACAGATATGACACAATGGTGAATAAATGATGACAGAATTGTTGTTTAAACTCTTATACTGTACTAGGGTGAATGCACCTTTTGGAATGGCTATAGCCTATAGCTCCTTCAGAAATTTAAACCAAAACCAAACCAACATTTCAAAATAAACTGGTCATGACCACAAAACCAATCTCTGTGCTGCAGAGTCAGTAGAGAGCTGAGAAATTAAACTATATTTCCTCGTAACACATTGTTCTTCTAACACACGCCTGTTGAGATGATCTCCATTTTACAGCAGTTTCTTGGGGAAAAAAACAGAAAGAAATTACAGTACCCATAATTCAGCATGTTGTACGTATCTGTATGGCTGCCATTTTGACAGCTTTGTAAAGCGCACTGACATAATTATTACACAGACACTGCTACATAAATATAGTATCCAGAATTACAGCACCACCTTTACCAACGAGGGAACAGAGGAGACAAATGGCACAAATCCAGCATCTGGAATTGCCCAAACCCATGTTGCATTCCCAACAGGCAACAGCACACAAAAACACAAACCTCAGAGGTAGAACTGAACCTGGCTGCTGTACACTACAAGTACATCAAAAACCTGCTCTTCAATATGTAAAACCTCTGAATTACAGTGCATCGCCTGGAGCTCAGTTTTGAGTTAGAGAACTGTAGTTTATTAGTTGTATTGTAATTTACTCATATTTTGATTATTAGTTTTTGCGTTTTTTAAGTTTAATTTTGATATGTGCTTATCTAATTTTATTTTGTATAATTATTTTTGTTATTGCTAAATAGGTTTGGTTTGGTTTATTTTATGTCTAGTTTCTTTTTATGTACTTCCAGACATAATTATGTTAATAATATTATAAAAATAATATTAAAAATTGTTAAAACATTAAAAATGGATATTCAATCATTATTATTTATTAATAATATTTACACCTATATTTTACTTGACATTTCTTATAGTGTAACATGCCATTATCCAATTATTTTAGACAGTGCTCTTTATGAGTATGCGACTTACAGGATTTCTCTTGCCTCTCTGTCGCCACCTCTGTCTGAACCATTAAACTGCTGGTTACTTTACATACTTATCTTCAAATCAAACACCATCCAATGAACAAAAAATCTATCTGTAAAATCATTCTTACTCCTGCAAATCATTTAGGACTGTTCAACGAATAATCGCATCCAGAATAAACGTTTGTTTACATAATATGTCCGTCCACTGTGCATATTAATTTTGCATTCATAAACACATACACAGACAAGAATAAATTAAGAAAAATATAAAAATTATAATAATAAAGAATAAATCTGTAAGGAATGACGGGATGATGAAAACGATAATGTTTTTATAAATCCCAAAACCAGAGAGAACAAGAGGAAACGCATGAACATCGAGGAGCAAAACAAACACCAGTTACATTTTACACTAGACAAGGAACATATGAACAGGCTGAATATAAATAATGCCCGGGCAATGAGTCTGATGAACGGCAGGTGCAAAGAAAAGGAGGAGGGACAGGTTAGGGAGCGTGTTGAAATTACATCCTTGGGGCAAAAACGTGGAAAACCAAACTAGGGACCGACAGGAGTGTTACATAATCTCTATATTTATAATTTAAATTGTATATAAATATGAATATATACATGCACATATTTCATAAATATATACATAAATACAAAATAAATATGTACAGTGCACAGACATGCAGTGCAGAACTTTTATTCCTGATGCGATTTATTGTTGAACAGCCCTAAAATCATTGCATTATAGGACAATGCTGAACATTGTATATACTTGCTCAATAAAGTGATTTTTTTCACTGAAAAAGTTTGCAGATTTAATAAAAGCTTGCCCCTTAAATCTGTGTTTTGACCGTCAACTGCCCAGCTGTGCCCATATCACATTATCTAGGCTGTTAAGATGGCAGAAATGAAAATGGCAGACACCGCTATCATTGAGTTTGTATGGCAGCAAACCAAAACCACAAATTGTGATAAATGACGAGTAGAAGGATGAAATCAGAACAGAAAGAGCTGAATTTGAAAAGGCAATCGTTGAAGTAGCATTAGTTTCAATAGAAGCAAAGCATACTGAAGATCGGGAAAGGACAGGCGGATTAGTTCTGTGTACAGAAGAAAGAGAAGAGGAAGTGAGCATTACTGGAGACTGAGGCTTTGGCAAACTCCAGATGATGAAAGAGACAAGAGCTGAGACGGCTGGCCTCCCGATGGGAGCAGGAATATTGGAATTAGGATGTGAACTGGACCAGCTAGAGATTCTGGAGTTTAAGGGATTGGGGCCGAACAGCAGCGTGGTCTGTGATATCGATCTCAGTTTGGTGGAGCTTTTGAATAGGCAACTGTTTATATACACCATACTGAACCTTATGAGAACTTCCGGTTAAGAATAAAGTACGAAGAAACAAATGTTTGCCTAATAGATTTCCTGGAGAACTATAGTTAAATACACCAATGTTTAATGAACATTCACTTGTAATAATTATCATAAGTATTTTAATATAAATTACCAACTTGGTGTTTTAATAAAGAATGAGCTGATGTGTGTTTATCTACAACGATTTATACATTTGTGAGTTTATAATCTGATTGTAATGTATTTTAGTTGACGCTGTAGCTTTTAAAGTGCATTATCAATCGATATTATTTTGACTATAAACCTTGTAATAGAGACTAATGGAGACACAGATAGGCATTTGTGAAAATGTATAAAAACACTGAAGATTAAATAATCCATCATTGTAAAGTAAACATAAGGACATATCTTGTTAGTTTATATTTCCTAAAATACATATTTTACCGTGATTAATAAAAAGTTATCTTAAAAGTTTATTTTAACTTCTGATCGTTTCATTATATTCACTGCATTATAAATATTGTGTTAAATAATACTCAAATATATTTTTATTCTTCTCCACAGATTTCAGCAAGACATCTTTCTTCCATATATAATTATTATTTATAATAATAATCGTAAAATTTTTTTTAATAAAATTGTCCCTATGATTTGAAGATTTTTATACAACAAATGCCATAAAAAATATAAGCTCACCTAAAAGATTTAACACTTCTTATTATACATTTTTAGATACTTTTCAAGCACTGAAGTTTCTGTCAAGAAATGTAAATTAGTTGTTTTTGGTTCTTTTTCTGTTTCATCTTTACAGAAGTGTGAAACACTTGTTACCGAGTTGTTTGAGTTAAGGCTATAAAAACAAATTAAACTGCATTTATATATAAGAGAGTCTAAATAAACATGATTAAAATGTGGATGTTTTTCAACACTCTCATATAAACCCAACATTAAAAGAGCATTAGTCTCCTTATAAAATTTTATTTAAACCAACAATTTATAGAGATGCCCGGTAACTTATTTTCTCCACCGACATCCGATTCCTCAGAGTGATATCTGCCGATACCGATTCTCCAGATTTAATTAATATTTCGTAACTTTCCGAATGTTATTAATTCATATAATGAATAATAATATTAAACATCAAACTGGTGATGTTTCTGAACATTTTCTACATACAGAGCACAAAGTCATTGCATTTTCCTGTCCTCTTTCGATTCACAATATATATAAGCCCTGATTATCGGTTGTTGATAACCGATTATTTGCTGGTATATTGGTGCATATGTAATAATTTACATCATTAACATAAATAATACTTATTCTCTTAATGTCTGATAAGACATTTACATTATTGGGCTGTTATCTTTCTCCACTAACGGACCAATGGAAAAGTTTTCAGAAAGTGTTACAAAGTTAAACCAAAAATCCTCACCCGGTTGACAAAGTCCTGGTATCCAGGGTAGTAAGTGGTGACGATGGAGAATATGTACCAATCATACTCTTCCATTATGTTAAGTATAACAGAGGCTTGCTGCTCTATAGAAGGACCAAACTGGAAGAACATGGAATGGTCATCCTGAAAAAAAGAGATAAAGAGATGTTTGAGAACACAGAAGAATCAAGCAAACCCTGTTACAAAAGAACATGCAGAGCACTGTTATATAGTTGAGTTTTTAAATGCACATATGATACTTAGAGAGACTGAAAGAGAATGATTGATCAGGCAACTTCTTATCCATGAGAGAAAAGAAACAAGCCCAGCAGCAGCGCGGTACATCAGATCTAACATCTGCGGCATCAAAGAATATGGACGAGACCCAGATTGCCCCCTTTACATCTAAATGGCCACTTCACTTCTAAAACAAATGCTACATCTCATGCTGTTTAAATGTCAAACAGAAATAATAGCAATGCATCGGAGATAAATGATATGTATAAATATATTGCAAATGCATAATTCTTCATCTAATACAGTGTATAAATCAAGGCTATTACTATCCAAAAACAAGCCAATAAAATGTGATGTCACGCACATATGGATATGTGGTCACATGGATGCCCATACAGTACATTGATGTATAGATCTGTACAGCCGTGTAAATTATTGTTGTGTTTTTGTGTATTCATGTGTGAAGTCGGTCGTGGGTGTTTGCCATGTTAGTCATGCCGCATGGCGAAATCTTGCCCTCTCTCTCTCTCTCTCTCTCTCAGGTCTCCACGCTCCACTCAACATCAAAGCCACTCCCTTGAGGTCCACGATGGGCCGATCAGTTACCTTGATTCGGCTTTAATGAGGTAACAACACTGACGAGTGTGGGTGTGAGGGGGGGGTGGATGGTGGACCACTGGCATTTAGGACGCCCCCGTAGCAAATCTTATGAGGGCCCCTAATGACGTTATGAGGCCATCGTATTACTTTTCAAATCTGCCTTTTTGGAGAGTTTCTACTTTATATTCAAAGGCGAATAAACGCAGAAAATAAAAAGGCACGTTTTTACTTTCAAGGTAATGTTTCACCCAAAAAAATAATTTTCTCATAATTTAGTCACAAATTTATGACTTCATTCAGTTTTTTTTTTAAATATCCATCACTTTATGAACAAAGAGACCAACTTGCCTAAGCTGCAACAAGCACATATATAAATAATTAAAGTGATTCAAAAGTGTTTTCTGAAGCAAATGAAAGGTGAGTGAGAAAACCAATATTCTTTTGTGGTCATTTAGTTATTAAGTTATCACTGTATCTGAATATGGAGCTCCTCTGGGTTTCAATATCACAAAATCAGCTAAAAAAAAATATCTCACAAAATTACTCAGAACACAGTTATTAAACCACTATGGATAACTGGAGCTTCTTAATTTTGGGACCTATGTAAACATAAAGTGACCAGATATAAATGAAGTGAGGAAAAAAAATCTCCCTATGAACAAAATACAGCATACTAGGCTATTGCAAAAACCTACATATCGCTGTGATGTCCTTCTCAAACCTTGTATCTCCATATTCCCTGAATTTTATTTTTTTGCCATAAATTATTACTTTTAGTCACCCTTTGTTTGTCATTGGGTTTTGAAAACATCTGACCAATAAAAAGTATGTAAAAGTGCTTGACAACTCTGACAACACACTATTTAGTCACATCCGAGGTTTCGTAAGGACAGCGACAATATGTGATGTCAATTATTTTACTTGTTTATAATGTAGAAAATCATTTTCATTTTTGGGTTACATAATTCTATAAGACGTACAGAAACCGTCTATGTATGTACTCAAACAAAACATTAAATGATTAAGGATTCACGAGCACAGCAGACCAGAGATGTGAAGAGCCTTTCTGTCATTTAAAGGCTAGAGCAAAAAAAAAGAAATCGTTCAAAAATATCTCTCCAATTTAAAACCAAAGTATTTTTTTAACTTGCAGTATAATCTCCAGTGTTAACCCACTGAAGACTTTTATAACAGTTTTGCACTCTTAAAATAACAGAGATCTAAAAATATGAACAAAAAATAGGCCGAGCAAGTTATTTGGACAAACTTAATTTAGCACAAGATGCAATCCCCCCAACCAAATGGATGCTTACCAGGCAAGGAATATGTGGTGATACAGTGATATGCGAAAAAAAGCAGGTAATTAAAAATAAAATAATAATGCAGGCCATTTCTCTTAAATTGTCTCCTTGGAGATATTTGAAATAGGCTCAGACTATGGTTTTCATCTCGTCCCATAGGAACAGAAGCTGTTAGCAGGGACAGACTCCCTATTCATGCCTATTGTTTGAAATTCAATGTCGACAGCACATTTGGAAATGTGCTTTAAAATTGTCAGCTTGTTTCAACCCATGGTTGGGTTAAATAGACCTTTTTAACAAATTGACATTTTAGTTAATTTAACCCAACAGTTGGGTTTGATACCATTTAGTTTTTTGATACCTTGATACTGATTTCTTCCCATCGACCCCTCATTGCGTCTCCTCACGGCGCCATGTCAAACCTATCACAGACACACGCGCCTCACAATGGAAGTGAATTAGCAAACTCTCCATTTAGCCAAGCCAGTACTCGATACGGCCCAAACGAGCAGCAGGGATCTAATCCAGACCTTACATTACTCTTCGCTCTCCAATAATGGAGACTAGTGTCCTGCAGAGGCAGTTTATAAAGGAAGTATCTTTAAAATTCGATGCTGAGGTCGTAACATAAAATAAGTTTCACCGCCAGCTCTTGACTGCTCGGGGGGTATAACAGCTGAGCTCTTGCCATCAGCAACTCCGCACCAGAACAGCGTGTCATTACGAAAGAAAGGCGAGAGATTTGGAAAAGGAGAATCGTGTGTGTTTAGGAGAGCATGCGAGGAAATTCAAATGATTCATCAGCTGATCAGCTGTGATGGATCAAGCGGCAGGGTGAGGGCAAATAAAAAGCATTTCACAGGAGGGATTTCCGGTTTTAAGGTGTTTCCATTATCACGTAAAAAGAATCATTTCGGATAAGGTAAAAGCAAATAGGCCTATTCCAGATTTACTTGATGCATCACCTGCTTTGTCAACCATGTTGAATTTTAAGATGTCATGAATAAAAACACTATGACATGTACAGAGAACCGTCACACAGAATTATGAGTAAGGGTGGTATCGCCCATGGCGGTTTCGATGTTTCATCATTCTCCGAATTGTTCAAATCTGTCCACTGAAGACATCATGTATTAAAGAAAAATACTACTCGAAGGCACATCTCCTGAAACATGCATTAAAAAACTTTGATTTTAATTCGCCTCGTCACAATCAAGTATTAAAAAGTAAAAAAAACTACTAATAAAATTAAAGAATAATTATTAAAGAAAATAAGGACGTCACAACTGCAGTCAAAATTCTATGTCGTTACGTATACTGAGAGGTACGTTTACATCATGAAAAAAGATGAAATGAATGGAAATAAAACAGAGAGAGAGATGAAAGAGGAGAGAAAGTGAGACGATGAGACTTAAGTCCAAAATTTCTAATTTGCCGTCACAGCAACTTCTGGGCAAAGTTGATGTACCGTTACCTTAGTAGCTGAAGACAGCTCATCTTTCTTATAACAGCACTGAAGAGATAGTTTAGATTCAACCCTTCAGAACAGCAGTAGGATTAGCACAACTAAATGGAGCTTGTGCTGAGTCGCGTAAAAATAGAGGGATACTTGCTCTGCAGATGGTCACTTCACCCAAAAATGAAAATTCTGTCAGCATTAACTCATTTGGAACAACTCAAAGGTGAGTAAATGATGACAGAATTTAAATTTTTGGGTGACGTATCTCTTTAACACGAATGGCGGCAATCAAACTACAAGAAAAAGCAAATTCTAAGTTAAAAACTGATCCGCTTATGATCAACACGAAAATGCGCAGATTAACGGTTAAATTGGAATTATATACAAAACAAAATAAAGTCAATCTAATCAATAAATCTTCTTTTGTGTTTCACAGAAGAGTCATATACAGGTTTTGAGTGAAAAATGATGACATCCTTTTACATTTAAAACGATTTTAAAACTTTCAGTGCATGAACTGGCCTTAAATGTTATATAATCATCATAGATCCAGCAGATCGAGCAACAGAAATGTTAGAACTGTTATACAGTACTAAAAAACAACGCTTGGGTTGTACCCTGTACAATGTGATGACTCATAAGGCAAGCAAAGGGTTTTAGAGAACAAATGGAAGAGAGAGAGGGAGGCACGAGACACAGAGGAAGAGCGAGAGGGGAGTCTTACTCATAACAGACGGAGCGGTCTGAGGATTAAAGGAGTGGTGGGCAGTCACAGTTCACCTCTTTCAATCTTCTCCCATTGTGAAATGTGTCACATAATTAAGACATTCCTTTAATAGAGTTGGTAAAACTATATCTGTGATAATAACGCAGTATTTCTTTTAATGTCACTCTAAAAAAAACCCAATGATGGTAGGAATTGGTCTTAAAGCCATTTCACACAAAAATATGATAACTATGACTACACTCTAAAAAGTGCTGGGTTGATATGGACCCATGCTGGGTAAATACTGGACAGGCCACTCATGGTTGGGAAAAAACAACCCAGCAGTTTGCTAAAAATAATCCAGCATTGGGTCATTTTTAACCCAGCAGCTCAATATTTACCCAACAGGGGTCTAAAACAACCAAGCACTTTTTAAAGTGTATATACACTGTAAAAGATGATGGGTTATTTTCAACCAGTGTTGGGCCAAAAAGACACAAACCTTGTCATTGGGTTAAATTAACCCAGAAAATGTATATATTTGACCCAACATGGGTTAAATTAACCCAGCACTTCCATCATAGATTAATTCCTAGTTTTGGACCCTACAGGGTTGAAAGTAACCCAGCCTTTTTAAAGGGGTCATGCACGTATTATTCACGTTAAATTGCAAAAATTAAAGTGTCAGAACAGAATATGCACTCTATCTGAAAGCTAAATGCTCACCCAGACCTGCCTGAAACGCCTTGTGTAACCACACCCCCACAAATCTACGTAAGTATGTGGTTTGATTTGACCAAGACCGCCCAAGTGTAAACGCAAGTAAGGTTGGCGTACCAGTCAGTACAATTGCTTTGGAAACTGATGTAACTGGCGTTACACTTCCATCACTACGCACTGGTTAACTGGCCAATCATAGCAGACCTCACTTTTCAGAGCGACGAGCTTTGTAAAAAATTATCCACTCAGAGAGGTTTAAATCGTGTATAAACATTGCGTTTATACACATTGCATTACATCTAAAACAAACAATAATATTCATTATAGCCCTGTCATTTGACCAGATAATATCAAAGTCCACATCGCAACTATAATGATAACGATACAGAGGAACGATAACATTAAAATCATATTCACAGTAGTTTGTTTTCTAGGAGATGAACAAAACAACATTGAAAGTCAATCAAAATCCAGTCAAATTTAAAAGGGCTAACACATTTCAAATGTGAAAATGCAGCACGCAAGCATAGAATAAACATAACACTATATGTTCATTCTAAATAGACAGTAGTTGTTGTTCTTGGTGTGAATTGACCTTAAGACCAAAGGATGGTTGGTTGCCTGTCTTTAGTTTGAATCAGTATTACACAATCAAAACCTTTTTTTAGGCATTGCATAAACCCACACACAAACATCATCAACGGAGTTCCATTATTTCATTGTATTACAACTGTATTTTTGACCATTGCCCATCTACTAATCTCCTACATGTGTTCACCGTCCAGTCCTTCACAATTGATATAATAACTGAAACTCAAATCAACATTTTGATTCAATACTTCAGTGTAAGTAGCTGGATAATGTACAGAAATTATCATCACAAAGTACACCCCATCAACACCCCATCACCCTGTCTGGGTTTATTTCGGGATAACTGGCCGAATGCACGTTATGGCTTTTTATAAAGCATTCGCACAAAACCACTGTAAAACACATGCGGTTACACAAGTAAAGCCATTTCTGCTTTATCTTATTTAAAAACACCTTTATTTCCCCAGACCATACACGATCAATAGGCTCCTCCAAACATCCAGTTGTTCATTAAGACCAATTTTTCGAGCAGCCGTTGCCCTGTTACAAATAAACACAATTCTGTAACTGGATCCTAGTACTCATGAGTTTTCCAATCACTGGAATCTCAAATCAAAACCTTTTAAATTGAACTCGTATAGACGTTCGCATGCCGGCCAATGACATCTCCTGCCTGCCCACTGTGTTTATTAAACTACACCTCTGTTTCCTTTAATCTCCACAGAAACAATTATTTTCATTACGCCGGATCCTCGACACATTGTGCACAATCATCAAATCTTTGTTAAGGGGCCTCAATCTCTAATCAAACCCATACTGAATTAATTACATGTCACGTATGACGCGTAATTAACATGAAACAACCTTAATTCCCATTATACACCTCCCAACCCAACCCCCCAGGCCCCCGCTCTTATATCTAATTTTTATAAAAAGCCCGTCTTTGATTGAAACGCGGGGCTATTTCCGTCCAGCAGAGATAATTCCTATTATTCTCTCCCCGTGCATCTCCCACCCTCGTCTTTTTTCCCGTGGCCTAGAAATCGAGGATAAGCGAGAACGAAATCAGCCATAGGTGTGAGTGACGTCTAGACATCTCTCAACGGTGCCGAGAGCCCACGGTGCATCTGCCCGCCTGTGCTAATCAACATCGAGGAGGTAAACAGTACCGTAAAAACGTCTCTGAACTCTCATAGCATTTACTTCCATCGCTCTAAGCAAATTTGGATGATACACTAATGCACATTGAACGGTGATGCGCCGAACATCGTATCCCACGTACAAGCCAAAACATAGTCTGTTGATCGCAAAGCCTTTTTGATGGAGCTTACGGTGTGTGACAGCGGCACAGTAAATAACGGTTTAACAGTCTGGTCGTGTGCGGGATGTAACGGAAACGATGATTTTATTGGTCGGCGCATCAGAAAAACACTCGTGGATGCTAAGTGTTGCAAACAACTTAATAAGATAACGCACATGTATTAGCCACAGGCGATGGCCTAAGTTTCTATGTCAGAAACACAATGACCTCATTTTATTTCCATTTTCTCCCTCTTTTTCAAGTTTTCCTGCCTGCGGGCCGCTCGGAGGGAAAGGAGAGCAAAGGCTTTCGCTCCCTCCTCTCTTCTCTGATGCTTCGTTCGCGCTGTTTTTCTCCTGGAGAAAATGAGACTTGCTACCAGGCTCATTAATTGTTGAAACTTTTTCCTCCATTATCCGTCTCAGGCCTATCATGTCTTATTCTCCTTGTCACCGGCAGTGTCGGTCCGTCTCCCTGTTGTCTTTTAACTCAGACTTCATCTGCTCTTTTCTCTACTTTACGTCTTTTTCCGTGGCGAAGCCGATAACAAATTTACTCCAAACCCCTCATCATTTCTCCGACTCCTCCGACAGAAGCAATTGTTTTGTGGGAACGACTAAGCGATTTCTTTCGTCTTCCTCTGCAGTAAATGGCAGGGAGGAACATTTGTAATCAGTTCCACAAGAGTGACGTGAACACGGTTTGTTGTATAGACGTGCTACGACATGTACTACAACTCCAAGAACATGTTATTATGTGCAGTTTTGGATTCAATTTCTCACTTGTCTAACAGGTGATGATGTGTAAGAGGTTGGGGGTGTCTTACTTCGTTCACGTGTTATGGAGATTCGTGCAGGTGCAGACGTATATGCAAATATTATGAAAATATAGACAAATATACTGTATAAAAATAACCACCTCCATCCAACTCCAACAACAGTAACGGTGTAAAAGCACAGTGATGGTCTGTGATTGTTAATTTTGAGACCTTTTAACCCTCCTATGATTACTTCTTAATAAAACACTCTATCACATTATCCTTGTTTTCAAAAAAGAGATGGCAGGTTAATCTGGAGGGTCAGTACAACATGAACAAACATTATGTGGCCCAAACTTAATTTCCGGTAGACTTTCGTAAAGAATCAATAACTGTTGAATTGTAATTCAATACAACTGATATGCAATTCATTTTGTTATGTGTATTTTATTGCATTTCTGTCAATAGATCCTCCAAAAAATGACACACTTGACCTTTGACCCCACCCCTCGAAAACTCACTTTCACAAATTAATCAAGTCCTATAACGTCATGTTGTAAATACTCTATTAATCAGAAATTAGTCTCAATATACAGTAAAATTAAAATGGGTTGTGAAATGCATTTTAACGGTGCTAATTTGTGAAAATGCTGAAACACATTAAACATTCTAAAACATCGATATTTTAAACCTGGACTCAATTAGGCATGGGGAAAAAAAATCCATTAATTGTTCATTGGATTTATTTACTTTTTCATGAAGACACAACAGGTGAACTTGTTGATTAAATATTTCATGACGGATGCTCCACAGTACAAGTACAGTACAGGACAATGTGCTGAGATTTTTTTTATATATTTTTTCTAAACAGCATTTGTAAATTGATGTTTCCCGTATAGCTTCAAATTATATTGAAACAATATCAGTCAAATAATATTTAATCGTGAACTGACATCCATCCCTAGTCTCCACATTCACATTGGAAAAATTATTTGTATGGTTTCAGTCGCTGCTTGTTCTCTGTAAGTTAAGGAATGAGGTCTCAACCCCGTTTGCTCAGCCTCAGAGCAATAGAAGCAGACCAAGAGGAGTCACTACCGCTGAATTTAATGAGACCTCCTTCATCTCAAAGATGTTGTAGATAAGTTCCACTTGGCTCGCTAAATATGCTTGGCGTGTCGTGAAAAGAGAATACATTGCTTTCCCTTCTGCTACAAAAAAACCCATCTCTCTAATTCTCTTTCCCCATGGCCAAATTTCAACTATTTAATCTTTTACTCCGAATGTGTAATGTTCCAAAAATTACCACCCATTATTTTTGTATTTAAACCAGAGACTTTGTTGTCCAATATAATTATAGGCCGCACTAATAACTCAAGCGCGATAATGAACATTCAATATTTGCGCAAGTAACCATTCTAACACGCCAAGATCTTTTCTGGCCCAGAGATTCACTATTAATGCGGTCGGCAGGAAATGAAGTATGAATAATTGAAACCCCAAATCTCTTCATTCATGTCACTAACACTAATATACTGTAAAGACAAATCCCACACTGTCCACTGTATACGAACGACAAAACCGTCCACTGTTTTTTTATTATTTGACATCTCTATTTGACAGTTTGAACTACTCATTAGTTACATTTATATAGCGCTTTTCTGGGTTCTCAAAGCGCTTTGCATGGAAGGGGCGATCTCCTCAAGCAACACCAATGTTCAGCATCCACCTGGCTGATGCGACGGCAGCCATATTGCGCCAGAACGCACACCACACACCAGCTTATTGGTGGAGAGGAGACAGAATTACAAAGCCAATTAGTACACATAGAGATGATTAGGAGGCCATGATGTATAGAGGCAAATGGGCGAATTTTGGCCAGGATGCCGGGGTAACACCCCAACATTTATTCGAAGGACATCCTTTTTTTAAAAACAACAGAGAGTCAGGACCTTGGTTTAATGTCTTATCTGAACTAAAACCCTTCAATTCACATTCTATTTATTTCTTGCTTTGCTATGCTATTGATTCATCTGTATAAACAGAAAAGCAACAAAATATGCGCAATGGCCACAAGCATCTAAGATCACCGGTTTACACAAAGTCTAAAACTCAAATTCCTAGTGGAACTGTCAGCCGCGCTAAAACAACCCTTAGGGCTAGCGTTCCTGACCTCGGCTTTAAACACATGCGAATGCCGTTATGCAAATCGTTCTTGCCAGCTTCTACACAAGCAAAGCGTGTGGCGGCTGCATGCCGCACCACGACTTCACGCGAGACGCTTGACACATTTACATAAACTAGCCAAAACATTACACGCTCTTATATAAACATTCAAAGGCTCGCTTTTTATACCTACAAAAAACAAGGCCAGAAGGGTTTCCTAGACCGAGAGATAAATTCAGAGCGTCATATTAGACACGCTAACGAAAGACATTCGTAACCGGAAGGAACTCACACACAATAAAAACCCAACAGACATGAGTCACCTCATCAGAGAAACACTCGGGCCCATACACATACAAACGCACACAAACACATTCGTGCTCCCTCGTTGTGACATAGATGTACGAGGCTCTGTCAGACTGAAATAGACTGTAATAACAGGGGGGACAGAAAACACTTCATCTTCCATAGACACACACAAACACACACTCCAACTCGGAACACTTCATCACCCTAAGACACGCGTGCACCGCACACGCTAAATGCTTCATATTAAAAAGACCCGCGGAAATGCACGAACTCGCGGACGAGCGAACCACTGTCTTCCAAAACGGAAACTTAACACCCTAATAATGAATGCCAAAACATGAACGCCTAAGCACCGATTTTTGTGATGCCATCAGTTGTGAAACAAGGTTTGAAGGAATGAAGTATTTAATGTGTTTTCGAACCGAGAATGTTTTATTTCTTTTATGTTCTTCCAACGAATTTGAAACCGAAACGGATCTCATTCCTTAAAATTCAGTTAACACGTACTTTAATCACAAAAGGCTTCAAGCCGCTCTGATCAAATGTATCCATTCGGATGCTGTGAAGGGAAGTTTGGGTCTCATTGAATCTCAGGTTGTTGATCTGCATTAAAACGTTAAGCGTTTCAGTCGTACGCTACTTTGAATGGATAGGAGCGACAGAATAAAAACAAGATGATAAACGAAAAAGAAGACCGAAAGCAGAGAGAAAAGAGGCCCGTTACGAAGGCGCAGTTAATATTTTTCATATCCTTCGACCCCGTATGGTAATTAAATTCTCGGCTCTTTTCAGTTAATAGAACTCATTAGTAAAACAGAGGATAAAGGCAATTAGTCACTTATTGACACATGTAAGCCTCGTGGAGGAGCCGGAATACACGCGCACACAGAATTCTCTGCTGAAATCTCAGCGCTTGATCTTTATCAGAGGCGCCGGGACGTGGGTGTGCGCGAGATGTGCATTAGTATGTATCGAGGGTCTTTAGTCTGCCTAAATAATCTCAAGGTGGTGAAGGGAAACAGAGAGGAACGGCGAGAAAATTGGAAAGAGCGGGAAGAGTCAAGACTGAAGGCAAGATGAGAGAAAGAGGAATGTACGGAGAGGTGCGAGTGTGCGTTGTGAGTAGTAGGGTGTGAGTAGTAGGGTGGGTGTGTCTTCTGAGGTGTGTAAGATAAAGTCTTAAAGCTACACACACGTGTGCGATTTTGACTGTTTTAACTGATTTTGACGATTTTGAGGCAAACTGATTTAGAGATGTTCATTCAGGCACACAGAAAATTCACAAAAACAAGTAACACGTTGAAGGGATAGTTCAACCACAAATGAAAATCTTTTATCATTTATTCCCCCTCTTGTCATTCCAAACCTCTATGATATTATTTCTTGTGCAGAACACAAAAGAACATATTTTGAAGCACATTGATAGCCAAACAACAATGCCCTCCCTTTGACATGCATATATGAACACGAGGCCCCGAGACATATCTCAAAATATCTTCTTTTATTTCCTGCAGAAGAGAGAAAGGCTTTGAACAAATCAGGAGTGAATAAATTATGACAGATTTTTCATTTTTGAATGGACCATCCTTTTAACATTCATGCACTTACAATGGAAATCTATGGCTCAGCCACCTTAACTGGATTTCATCAATAGAAGTGATTTTAAGCGGTTTTCTCATGCTAATCACTAAATTTAGCTTTTCAGCAAAATGCATGCCGGCAAACCACAGAGTTCTGTTTACCGAGGTGTTTTACGTGTGCGCGTACACGCACAGTGGCTTTGGAGAACAGGCTGTTCTGTTGTGATCTTTGGTGCTTGCTACTGAAGGGGACGCTTTCATTAAGCTTCATTAGAGGAATGAATATGAGCATTATAGAACGCCGAGCCCGAATATTGAAAAATGCCTCCAATTTATGAAGCGAATGCATGAGTCAGAATGTTTCTTTCTGTTATGAGCGTGTCACATGAGGGAGACCGTGAACCCATGTGCGCATGTGTTCAGTGAGAGTCAAGTGCCGTGCAAAACTAGCTATTCGGTTCATAACCCCGACACTGTATTTGTGGACTGTTCTACTTTCCCCCCATCTCTCTCTCTTGTTTCCTTATCTCAAGCATCTTCATCTCTTCCTCTTCTTCCCATTTAATCAGTGGCCAAGCCCATTTCTTCTACTTTTCCCTCTTTCATGACAATTCGCTTTTGCTGAATTCTCCATCTTTGGCAGCGCTTTCACACAAATCTTCCTCCACCTCCCAAGTTCTCCTCCTCGATTCATCTCGCTTCCGTCATCCCTTTCCCTGTCACTTGCTTGCTATTCCTCCCCCTCATTCTCCACCTTCTCACTACACCCTCTTCCGCCCAAGTTTCCTCTCTCTATATCATTTTCTCTTTCTCGCTGCAGTACACATTAGATAAAACATGACACCTGTTTGAATTCATTTGCATTGGCTGCTGTTAAATGAGGATTTAAAGTGTCCTTTATTGGCTTCTTTATAAGGCATTGAATTTCTAACTGAATTTTGAATCGTATGTTTTTTCAATATTGTTATGCAAGTCATCAAGGGATCAAAAGAAACTGCTTTTAGCCTTTATGCTCCAAAGATGTGAAAAATGTCTACCTGCTGAAATAAGACGAGCTAAAAAGCACAATTAAAACGTGTGGTAAAAATAAAATACGTGCAATGTATATATTTGATATATTTTCATTGATATATATCCCAATATTTTAATTTACTAATTTAACAAATTATTTTACTATTTTTATGTTTTGACATTACTTTAACTTGTCAAAATAAGCAATTTCAACCTAACCCAATTTTCTAACCGAACATTAAAGCCAATTTAATTGTACTTAAACATATAATGCAGCAAACTTAAAAAAACAAATTTAAACAATAATATCAATGTTAAAACTGTAATTGTATGGAATTTTACGTTCTTTTATAGATATAACGTATTAAAAAAAAAGATTAAAACTGTCAGATTATAGAAAAATGCCCAAAAAGGTTCATTTTTTACAGGATCTTTTAAGCTGTTACATCTAACGTCACGTCTGTTGTTGGTTCACTACAACTTTATCCTTTAGTGTTTCCACAAATAAAATGCATTCCTTTATTAGTAGTACAAACAAGAGCGTTAATTCAGATTTTAGTCAAACTGGTTATACGATGTTACTTAAAGCCCAAAGAATTTAAAACATAAGCTCTCACTCACTCTCTCTCTCCCTCTCTCTCTCTCTCTCTCTCTCTCTTCACTAACCCTCGTCTTACAGCTGTTATCCTCCGCTACTCTCCTTATCTCTACACTTCAGTTTCTCTCCCTTTTTTTTGGAGGGAGATAATTATTTCTTTAACTTTCCCTTCAAGAAAGTCCATCTCGCTTCCTTTCTCCCTTGCTCTCTCTCTCTTTTAGCACTATATATTTTTGTTTGAATTTGAATATCTTTCTGCTCTTCCTGACTAGGGACAGCTGCACTGTCAGTAACAGTAACACTGAGAGAGAGAGAGAGAGAGAGAGAGAGAGAGAGAGGGTGTGTATATGGAGAGATTTCTAATTCAAAGAGACATGCAGTGTTTCCGTGGCAACGTGGTTTCCATCGTTACGTTCTAGCTAAAGATGCCATTAGAGTGAAAAAATACTCCCCACACACTCGCAGATACAAACACAATCTGTAACACAAACATGCAAATACACACACACACACACACGCACAAAGCCGAAGTGACAAACACACAGAAAAATAAAAACATGTTGAATCAAAAGGATGAAAAAGAAACCGAAGACCTGAATCGTTCGCACCGTGGTATCAAAAAAATATGTACATTCACTCGCTAAGGCACTTGCTTTAGGAACAATAGATTACAATACAGTACATTACTGCTGAAATGACTAGCATTTCCATACAGCACACGCGTGTTGCTGAGTAGACGACGGCAGTATGGGTATTACATATTTATGGCCTGTGTATTAGTGCTGTGCTGGCATGACCCCATGTTATCAGCATTGGGATGACAAAAGCAATACATCTGAATGCATTCATTTTTAATAACTTCACATCCGCACATAATCACATACAGTACGTGCGCGCAAATATGAAAATGCTTCAGAATGAACAGCGCCGCTATCAAAACAACAGCTGAGATGTGGATATGTTATGTGTCATGCCCACTATTTCACAGGCAACAAGATGGCCAGTTCTCACGTCTAACGTCCCAATACAAGTGTGTGTTTGTGTGAGAGTGTGTGAGGGAACTGTGGGGAGTACGTCTTTACAACATCGCTGTCAATCACAGCTCTGAGACATCAAACGCACACAGACAGATTCGTATGGTGGTGCTTAAAGTGCAGGTGGTGGATTATTTAATGAAATCCGGGTTAATACACATGATTTGAAGATCACTTAAAACAGATATTTATGACGCGGACACCTAATTGCATAAGCCACGCTCAAAACAGTTTTATATAGCTTATACAGTACACACCACACGTCAGGTACTACATTATTCTACATTCGGTCACCAAGTCTATAAAAAAACGAAATCTCTCCTTCAGGCTATTTAAAAATGTGTGGTGCTATTTAAGGCACTATTTCATTAAATCCCTAACTTTCAACTCAATTTTTAAATCATTATTATAAGCAAACCATTGCAAATCAGACACTAATTTTACAGACCACTTCGCAAGATGTAAACACTTTTTTCATTATTTAAATCTTACATACATAATTCAATGTTACAGATTGTTTAACATTTTAAATCTGTAATAAATATTCTGTTGATGGTATTTTGTTCAATCATTCGTGTAATGAAACAGGCAGTTCTTTTGGACCAGAGTTAAACCAGCTTTGATTATGTCGTCCAAAAAAGTCTACAGAACTGCATATACTTACTGATTTTCGTTTATGCTTAACCAAAAATGTTATCGTTTTTAATAAATCTAACATCATATTGCTACAATAATTGTTATAATAATTATAGAAGCAATAAGACACTCATTTCTAAATACACAAAACCAAAAATAGTAAAAAAAAATATTTTCTTTGTGAGTTCGAATGTGGGTTAGGATTATGTTATAGACGATTTGATCAAATGCACACGCTTGGGTTGAAGTTAACTTTTGATCTATGTTTGGTTATAATATTACAATTTATTTATTTAATTTTGTATTAAATTACTTTATATTAATAATTTACTGGGTATTTCCTTTCCTGTGGCTCAGTGGTTAGAGCATGGCGCTAGCAACGCCAAGGTCATGGGTTCGATCACAGGGGATTGCACATAGTCAGAAACAAATGTGTAATACAATGCAATGTAAGTCGCTTTGGATAAAAGTATCTGCCGATTACATAAATGTAAATGTTTATTAATTGTATTAAATTAAAATTGCTCAACAGTTATCAATTCTTTGCGGAGTTCTATCTGAAGTTTGGGCCACATGTTTGTTATGTGAATATTGTTTAGCTGTGTATAAAACATCAGAAGTCTATGTGGAATGTCCTTATTTAGATAAGTAAACGTTTGCGCGTGTGCATTGATTGGGGAAGTGTGTATCCCTCGGGCTCATTGCTATTAAGTGTGCTGTTTGTCTGGACTAAGTGGTATGTTGTAAACGCTGTGTGGTCATTGTGTGTGTCTCTGGTGGTGAAAGTGAAGTGTTATTCTGTCAGTGGCAGACTGCTTGATCATGTGTGTGTGAGAGTGTGTGTGTGTGTGTGTGTGTGTGTGTGTGTGTGTGTGTGTGTGTGTGATGAGAGAACTGTCTGTCCAATTAAGCAGCTGCCTCTCTTACCCTGAACAAAGGAGCATGGAGCTAAACGCTCACACACACACACATGTAAACGTACACACACTCGTAGACGGTTTGACAGAAGCTCTTTGATCTTCTAGTGCCCTAACAAACACAAACAAACAGAGTCAGAGACTGACAGGACCCTTCCAAAACCAGGTCACTCAAAAACACATAGCTACATCCAGGTTTGTGAATCGAGAATGATTGTCACATTGACATCCTCAAGATATATATATATTGCTGACAAGACACACACACACACGCGCACACCTTGTGATCTCTGGCATGCCTGTTGACTTCATATTTCTCCCCCTTTGATCTCTCAGACACTCTGGACTCCTGTGATCTCTAAGAACATCCTCGCACACACACACGCACAAAAGGACGACACCGAAGCACTTCCAAGTGACATCAAGAAGCCCCAAATGATTAAAACAGAAAGATCGAAGCAAAGGAGAAGAGACAGAGAGGGTGAATTTCAGCATTTTCAATGCGTCCATGGTGTATTTGTATAATATGGTGAATAAAAGATTCCAGAGAGGAGAGGAGAGGAGAGGAGAGGAGAGGAGAGGAGAGGAGAGGAGAGGAGAGGAGAGGAGAGGAGAGGAGAGGAGAGGAGAGGAGAGGAGAGGAGAGGAGAGGAGAAACGAGAAGAGAAGAAGAAACGAGAAGATAAGTAGAAATGAGAAAAGAGGAAGAAAGGAGAAGAAACTACTAGAGAAATGAAAAGAAAGGAAATAAACACATTAAGAAACAGAAGAAGAGAAACAACAAGAAAAGAAACAAGAACAAAAAGAAAAACGAACTTCATGTAAAATTGTTTGAAGCGTTCCTAATCAGAACCATTCCTGGTTCTCTTTTATCTCCTCTGACTTTGACTGTTTTTTCTTTCATGTGGGCTGTAAGGTGCCGTGAGACTCTAAAAAACACAGTGACAAAAGCCACAGAAGGAGAAAAAGGATAAATTAAGAAATGCTAAATTGTGTAGGAAACCGAGAGACTGGCAGGACATTAAGCTCTGTTGAGTCTCATTGTAAGCGCGGCGCAGGTTTTGTTTCATAAGAGTTCAGGTCTTTGATCTCCATAAAACTGATCGTCGGAACATTATAGCCGAGCAAACATGAGAGACTGTGCGCTTGTTTGTTTGTGTGTATCTGTGTACTCATGCACTCTTACTTACAGCTCAAACAAGTCTAACACCAGCAGCCTGTCTGAGGATTAGACTTGGCTCCATAGCAACCATCCCAATGTGCACGTCAACACTCGGCCCCAACACTGACTTCAAGGGGTAAAGAAGTAACTTGTTCATTTTGGCCTTTGGCCACCGCTCACTAGTGACAAACGCCTCATTGCTCCCAACTAGAACAGCTGGGAAACAATGATGATGCTTTAACACCGGGGGCTTATGGAGAGGATCTAATCGACAGACTAATCACAGTCAACAATAGAGACGTTTCTATCTCCCAAATGCAGAATGTGCTTTTGTGGGAAAGACTGTTCATTTTGCTGGCTGAACAGTACAGTACTGAGCGTTAATTAGCCGGTGCAGGAGAGACGTCAGAAGCATTTGTCCACAAATTAAAATTACAGCTGTGAGAGAAAGAAATGGACATTATGTTATGCACTAATGAAGACGTACCTTTGTTTTCGTTTAAAAATCACATACAGTTAGACACTGTAATGGAAGTACAGGGGACACTTGTTAACAGTCGGAGCCCTTTTTGAGCCTACACATGAAAACGCATGTTGCAACTAAAATGGCGGTAACTCATGAATTCTTTGGAATACAGACTTACGGTTGGTAATGTTTAAAAAAAGAAAAGTAGCTGATTATTGCTAAAAAAAAAATCACACACACACCAAAAATAATTTAAGGTATGTTGTTAGGTTTATTGTAAAAAATAAATAAAAAAAGTTTATGTTTTTCTTTTATTAAAAAATACATAAAAAAATACAGGTCACAAAAGGATAATAAAAAATCTGAGCACACTCTTTATAAAAAATTATCTATTACTCTCCCTACATCAATTATTTTAAAATACACCAAAGAAATCTGTATTCTAGAGTCTTAGACCTTTCCAATGATATATAGTTCATCATGATTCGATTAGAAGTTACATGCACAATATTGACGCAAACTTAGGTGTCCCGTATACGGAACAGGTGACAGTTAACAGGCTGTTCCCACAAAGAAAGAAAGACGAACTTTAAAGCTCAAATCACATAAAGCTAGCATAGGCAATGTGTTTCCTAAAATAAACCTGGTCTCCATTCCATTCCATTCCTTTCTCTACCGCTTATCCAAACTACCTCGGGTCACGGGGAGCCTGCGCCTATCTCAGGAGTCATCGGGCATCAAGGCAGGATACACCCTGGATGGAGTGCCAACCCATCGCAGGGCACACAGACTCACTCACGCACTCACACAATACGGACAATTTTTCCAGAGATGCCAATCAACCTACCATGCATGTCTTTGGACCAGGGGAGGAAATCGGAGTACCCGGAGGAAACCCCCGAGGCACAGGGAGAACATGCAAACTCCACACACACAAGTCGGAAGCGGGAATCGAACCCCCAACCCTGGAGGTGTGAGGCGAACGTGCTAACCACAAAGCCACCGTGCCTCCCCAAACCTGGTCTCATCACACGTTAATAGCAATTAAACAGTAAAGTAGACTAAGTATAGAAAAGATATATATATTGTCTTAGGACGATAAAATGTTAATTCATTTTATATTATATACAGCCGTGGAAAAATGAAAAGACCATTTCAAAGGCCATTTTCAGTTTTTCAGAATTAACTATTTATGGTATGTGTTTTGGTAAAATTATGATTTTTGCTTCATTCTGTGAACTACAACATTTTCCCAAAATTTAAAATAAAAATATTGTTTATATTTGCATTTATTTCCATAAGATGAAACGGGTGAAAATAACAGATGCACTGTAAAAGAAAACTATGCTGCCAGTCTTTCATATTGCTGTTGACTTTATGTCACTCCCGAGGTTTCATTTTGTTGAAATTCAACAGACACTGGACTGGAATGGTCACAATACATCTAGAAATGCTGATTAAATAAAAATATTGAATCGTCTCTTAATTTTTTACATGGCTTAATATTTATTTATTTGTATTATTCCTGTCTTTTTAACCCTTTCACTTGTCAGAGTTATTGTTGGTTATAATTAAAATATATTAATAATAAAAAAAGAATTAGGTAGATTTGGCTATGCCATAAATACTCTTGATAGGGCCTAACTCATGGCAAACCTAAAACATTCTGCTAAAGCTATCATGGTCACCATGTGTCATGGCTTTAAACTAATATCTAGTTTGTATAAAATACCATAAATTACAATTAACTCTACTTCTTCCACTTCGGTCAGTTAGCACTGACCGACCCCAACATCCAGCGCATCCTGAACCCCTTTAACACCTCATTCTGTCTCTTGTGCTCTCTCTCTCTCTCTCTGCTGCCCTTTCTTAACTCGTGTGTTGTCTTCCTCGCTTGCTTTCCTTCCACATATATATAGAAATGTATGTAGAAGTGGTTGCCATGCCAACCAATGCAGCCCACAGAGCGTGTCTGGGGTTGGGTAGAGAAAGACAGAGAGAGAGTGGAAGAGGGAGAGAGTGTAAAAGTAATTATTAAGAAAAAGACAGGGTTAAAAACACTCTTCAATCCCCTCTATTTAACCACCACCTCCTGTGGCATGTCACACATCTCTTTTTCTTGCGCGAGCACGTTCGTTCACATGGATTCACTCCCCCATCTGAGTTCGGGATCCGCAGTACCTCTTAAATGTTCTTTGTCAATCATTTCTCATCTCCTTTCTCATCCCTCCATACTTCATTTCATCCAAAATCACATTTCTTCTTTTTAAATCTGTTTTTCTTTGTGATTTTGAATGCCTTCATTTAGATGTTGTAGCTGCATGTTGAGTGCCTTCCTCTTCCTCTGTTACCCACCCACGTGTTTCATTTTAAAACAGCCCCCTCTTCCTTTCCTTTCCTCTCTCTCTCTCTCTCTCTCTCTCTCTCTCTCTGTAGTCCTTTTCTACCTCCCTCTCCAGCTGTCATATTCATCCGTCCTTCTCTCCATCCATTCTTGCCTTTTTCTTCAGCGCTCATTCGTTCGCTGCAGTTTAATTGGTGTGCTTCTTGCGATGGCAATCAGAGATGATCTAAAAGAACTGCTTGAGCGGTTGAACCTGTATTTAAAGGTGAAGTGTGTAATTTCTGTGCCACTTGCGTCACCAAATCCAATTTCAAAAATAATGACAGCTTTTAAATAGGTTTTCTGAATGCATTGACAAACAAATGGTCCTGACCTGAACTTACGCCATTGGATGCGATACAATTTATGCTGCTTACACTTTTAGGGCCAGATTTTCTAAACAGGGCAAAACAGTGCAACAGCTCAATTGAAAAAAAGGCAAAAGGGAGTCGAAATTTCTGTTGGTGACAAGATACAAATTAAAAAAACACAGGCGGAAGATCTCATTCCAATAATGACTAATGCAAAGAGCAAAATTAAGCGCTGGGTTTAAGACTTAAATAAAGGGCATTAAATAAAGCCGCAAATACAAGTACAATGATGAACGCAAACTCAACCATATGCAATAAGATGTGCTAATTTTCACTCCGTCCGAAAGCAGTTTTGCGTTTGCGCTCCGGAAAGCTGTTAGTAAATCTGCCCATAAACTCTATTTTAATAAACGTAATACCCTATAGAAGGTTTCAAAGTTAAAACATAAACAAACGTTACTGCGCACGCGCGTGGACTACCCTTCCAAAATCAGACCCCTGTGAGATTATGACTCCCCTGTTTTTCCCTAAGAAGGTTAGGGTAAGGTTTAGGTGTGGGGGCGGGGCGGGGCGAAAAAAGTTTGGAAAGATTGAGACAAACTACATGACACATGTACGGAATATTTGTCAACTACCCATATACAGAATCAATGTTGCAGAATAACATTGACTGATCCGATTACATAAAGATATCTGAAAAAAGGAGCAGATGTGATCCTTATTATACGTTAAATGACATAAAAATGCTAAAGAGGAATCACTGAGTGCTCTCAGCATGTATGTGTGGAAGTACACGTGAGAGACTGCGTGGCGTTCGCACACTAGGCAGGTGCGTCAGATGAGCACTTTGACAACACGTTCAGCGTCTAAAATCTCCCTTCTATATGCAGCGAGCACGTCGAATGCTGTGAGAGGCAGATTTTCTGTGCGTGTTTCCATTAAGCATGAAATTAGCAACACGACTGCACTCATTAAGAATCCCAGCACTCCTTTGACTCCCCATTAACACTCGGCAAAGCGCACAGAACGGATAAACCAGCACAATACTTGCCTAGAGTCAGAAGTCTGACTGTTCGATGATGTCAAGGGCTATGACATCACCCTAGGTGATTATTTCTCTTTCTGCGCAGAAATCTGCGGCTATCATTCCTCTCCGCTGCTCTCGGGAACTACGAGAAACATAAAACGAAGATAACGTTGCGTGTGTGAGCGTGGTTGGTTGGAGACGGCGTCAAGCACGGTGAAATGTCTTTGGTAATTCAATTAGACTTGTATAGGGCTCCTCGGTAGCATACGGCAGGATGCGGCATGTTTTAACAACACTACAACAGCACTAAAAAGAGGTCTTCTCCTTGTTACAGCCTGCAGATATGGCAAAAATAGATCTAGAACAAAGAGAACACTGAGAGATGAGTAGAACATTCCCACTGCACTAAAACCAGACCCGAAATACAGAGTTACGACACTCGATCTCGCCACCGTGTGGTCACGTAGTTCGTGGAGCACTCAATAGTTACAAACAAATCCGTGCTGTCAAACCTATTTGAATGGATTTTAGTGGAACCGATAACAGCAACTATAATTGCTTGAATTTTTCTAAATATATCAGCACACTGTGTACACTGACTACTACGTTGACTACATTTATAGCAGCATTTTGTCTGAGGAGTAATATGAACATAACATATATGAATATAAAATATGTCCGCTAACTCGTTCAAATGTTAAAACATGCCATTATTTCCCCAACTGTACAGATATTGCAATGAATGGGAACTATTGGTCGCTTTCGCATTCCATTCTTACTGTGGGGGTCTATGTGAGTGCCGTAACTCTGTATTTCAACTTCTCTGACTATAACTAGATAGATTTGCATCCATTCAACTTTAATAGGGGAAACACCAAAAGAAACAGTTCAGCCAAAATATTAAATTGTCATAATCCTGTATACTATATGACTTTTTATCTGTGGAATACGAAAGAAAATATTTCTGATCATTCTTTCCCCAAATTCTTCAAATTTTAAATTTTGTTAAATTTTCTCCCCAATTTTTTTTTCGTTTTTATTTTTATGGATTCTGTGTTTTCCATTTTTTACTGTACAATAGTAAGTAATATCATTGCCCACATGAAAAAATACTACAATAAACTATAGTATTCAGTTATAAACTATATAAAAAAACCTACAGTGGATACTTTGAACCAGACAAGGAAAAAAAGTCTGTTAAAATAGGGTAGAATGTACTTAACTACGTTAATGAACCAGTATATATATTTTTTTCTTTTGTTTTCTTCTTAAGTTGAAGAACTATTTTTAATAGAGTATTATTTTTAAAATAAGTACAGTTTTTACAATTTTATGAGCACACTATCTTCCATTTACTAAAGTAAAAACTAATTCAGATTATACTATTTTTTTAAGGTGGATGGTGCGGCAAAATGTGGGAATTATAATTTATTCAAGTTAACCGGACTTTTAGTTTGACAGGTCTCTGCAATGGTTGTTTGACAGTAGCTTCAATGCAGTTGAAAGGTCCACATGAGCATTACACGTGCAGTACACGCAATCTAACCACTTTTAATATAGACATGCAAAACAAGCAGATTATTTAAACCGCATTTGCATTTTGTTAGCTATTTAGCGCTACTTTCTGTTACAGAAGTGATACAATTGCCAAATTCCGTGCCCTTCCTGTTATAATGCAAATTCCATTTTCATGCATGGATTCCGCGATTCTGTTCGCGTTTTCCACATCGCGGAAAACATAGGGGCCTAGGAATGGTTTTGTGTCGGTGTGTACAGTGGAAGTCAATGGGCTCCAATATTGTTTGGTTACCAACACTCTTCAAAATAACTTATTTTGTGTTCTGTATAAGAAACAAATTCATACATGTTTGGAATGACATAAGGGTGAGAATATGTCACCTTGTTTAACACTTACAGTGTGCAATTACAGTAATTGTAGTGGGATGCCCACTTCCCCAAATGGCAGCAGAGAATTTCCACACTTTATAGCATCTGTCAGACTTTAGACTGATATAAGCCCAAGTCTTCAGAAATCCTTTCGTAATCCTTTCTAGTTTTATGAGCTCCTCTTAAGTCTCATTCGACTGGTTGATATTACATTTCAACATAATTCAGTTGGAAGGCACAGGTAACCAAAGCATGGCCATTCTTTTATATTGCCAAATTGATTGGAACATATCGCCTCCAAATTCTTCTCAAAATGTAGCTAATTTAGTTCTTAACCAATAACATAACCTTAACGTTACATTATGCAATTAATATTGGCTTGCTGCTGGCCACACAACAACATGACATGGTTGAATGGTGCGCACTTGAAAAAAGATAAAAACACCTTATAATTTTGTCTGTCTAAAGCAATAGCTACAAAAACAAGACGGGCTGTTGTATCTTGTCTTTATGAGTCAACTGTTTGTCGTATAGTAAATGTGCTTGGAAATGTAGCAAATGAGCTGTTTTTGAGACTGCCACGATTGTTGTTTTTCTACATACATTTGTAGCTGTCCCTACACATTTCTTCACTGATTCAAAAGAGCGGCTAGAAACGCACTTTGTGAAGAAATGAGTTCAAGCATTTTCTCAAGTAACTGCAGTATGTTGCATCTCATGTATTAAAATATTTATTTCCTAATAGTGTGCCTTGACAATTTAAAGGCAGTGAAAAGAGACAATTTATAGCTCATTCGAAGCATGACTGACAATTAGAAGAAATTATTTTTTTAATCCCGATCTTAACTCGCAAGCCTGATCTCATGGAAATTCATAACTATTTTACAAGGTTGCTAATTGTTATGAATTTGTTTGATGATGTTAATCACACAAACCAAAAATACGATTATAAGAAAAAAAACTTGCAGTAAGATTGTGCGAATTCATACGAATTAGCCATCTTTAAAATAGTTACAATTCCCCCAAGACTGAATTGAAAACATTTAAAAAATCAAGCAAATTTGCGAAGCATATTTACTGGACATGTTGGAGATAAAGAGCAATCTGTAAAAGGATCAATGGTGTCTTTATACATGATGCCAAGCCATACCTGCACAATACAGGCAGTTAAGAAAGAGGTCGCGGATTTACCACCGAAATCACACCAAGAGAATACTGAGTGTACAGAGCTTTTGCAAACTGTTTAAACATGGGTCTCATTGGGACGGCAATGGTTATGCATGCAGCTGTGAAAAGACAGGGAATGTTGTTTAAAAGTCTAGGTAATATTTGTTTGCACAGTGTATTTAACACTGCGAGTGTCTTCAGTTGTCGGCCCCTTCTGTTTTTCCTTTTTAGACAAGATGACAAAATCAATGTACTTGACTCTTGTTTTTTTACTGTGTGGCATTTACGAAAAGTGCCTCTGACATTTTCTTCTCTTTCCGTACTTCTCTCCCTCACTCTTGTCTTTTCTTCGCCAGAAAAGAAAAAAACGTTGTTTGAAAAACTAAAAGATCTGCAAAGCCTTTATTTCCTTTTGTCTTTTCCTCCGGTTTTTCCTCTCATAAACACACGTGCAGGTAGCTAATGATGGCACGGACAGTGACAGTAAAGGGATCTGTGAGTTCAGCCCACATCTGTTTCAAGCGGATCAGACTTCCGCTGACTTAACAGCAGGCACAAGCCTGCTACACAACTCTGACCTTGGGGGAAAAAAAGGAAAAGACAAAAAGAGAGAGGGAAATGTGTATTTGTTTTTGCATGTGTGTTCACATTTGTGTAAGTGTCTATAGCAAAAAACTGCAAGAGAAACAGAAGGAACGTTAAAGTAAGAGAGATGGAAAGAGAAGGTGGCCCTGTTCCAAACCCTGCTGAGATGCCGTATTGTCTGCTGTCTACTGTACATAGACAGGCACCCTTTAAGGTAGAATGGCAACTACATTTGGGGGAAAATTTAGGAAACTCTGCAATTTATAATTAAAGCTGCAATCTGTACGTTTTGAGTATAAAAAAATGGATATTAAATCCTTATTTACACTGATTCACAATCGTTATAATTTCAGCTGTTGGGTAATGATTTCACAAAAAAATTGACTTCAAGCCACGTAAGGAAAAGTATGTAACCTGCAATTTTATGTTTCAAACAGAGATGGCAATAAAAAGGCAAAAGTTACAGATTCTAGCTTTAAAAATACAAAAGAAACAGTTGCACTTATGTTTGTGAAAATAAGCCAAATATTTTTGAATAATTGAACACCTAAGGTGCAGAGAACACAAGGGACTATGTGAATTTTAAGCATTCCAATTTTGGGAGTTTGGTCCTAAGATTAATGGATGCACATTCAACATACTTACAAGAGACTGCTTATCATTTGAAGTACTCTACATAGGCACTTCATTTCTCCATGTTCGGTATATTTTTGGACAAGGTATTTGCAATGCATTCTGGGATTTTTAATCAGCCAAGAAATGTACTACCTTAAATTTGGCCGAAACAAAGTATGATATAGGGCATCATTCATTTGCTTGACAGTCTTGCAGGTGCTGTCTGGGTAGGTTGCTGTTTTTTGGAACAGAGCCCGTGTGTTGTGCGATTCGTACCTTGGCGGCCATAATCATGGAAGAGCCTCCCCGGATACCCAGGATGGGGATGTGCGTCTGAGCCGAGATGAAGTCCAATATCTGAGCGATGGCCTCCTGATCGGTATCGTCCCCAAATACCACACCCTGGAGCCAGTTCCGTAACATTAAAGCACAGATACGGTTGATGATGCTCTTAGGGTCCGTTTCGTTCATTGTGACCAGCTCCACTTTAGGAGGGAGCGGGACATGTAGAAAGTCCTCTTTCTCCAGACCTTCAGAGAGCGACACCTCGCTGGAGTTTCCCACAAGGATCACTGCGATGCTAAGGCCTTGAGCAAACTTTGGTGGCAACGGAGGAGCCACTGGATTGGCTCCTGGCGGAGGATAATGTGGAGGGCTGATTATCGATTGGCTGCGGTCCCCGCCGCTCATACCTCCGACTGGGGTTCCAACCCCGCCTCCACGGCGAGACTCGCAAGTGGGTAAGAAGAAGAGAGCAAGGAGAAGGAGCGCAAGGGAGAGGGGTGGTTTGGAGGAAGAAGCGAGGGAGACGAAAGACAGGACGCGACGATCGGAGAAAGGGGAAGAAGAGAGGTAGAGGCTGACAAGCATGGCGGAGGAGTGAAGGTACAGTCCCTACAGACAGAGAAAGAGAGAAGGAAAAAGAACTGAGTTTAGTCTGAAATATGAATTCACTTTATATAAATACACTGACTTTTTTATATCTAACACACAAGACTGACCCAAAAACTTTTATTAAAAAAAAAGCATGGTTGTCCTTATTTTGAGGGTCTGGCTTATTTATTATTAACATATGTTGGACAGAAATCATAGAACCATAGGCAGAGGTGGAAAACGGGGTCACTTACAGCAGTTAACAAATCCACTCACACACAAACATTTACCTAGTTATCCCTTAATGACGACACACCAAAGCTTACTCTATTTCATTTATTTTTACCTGTGTTGATTCAAAAATGAAGTTTTGTCAGATTAAGGTAGCCTTTGGGAACAATTTTGTAAACCCACATTCTTCTACACACTTTTAAATGAGTTCAAAAGACCTTGAGTGTGAAGAACAGTGACAGAGTGTAAGTGAAAGAGAGAGAGTGTGTGTGTGTACACTGAATACCAAATGCAATTAGACAGCGTAAGATACCGGTTGATTTATTGGTAAACACCATCGCAAACACACACACACACACACACATATAAACACATAGGGTATACACGAAGTATGAACTGCACTCAGCGTCGCATATTTGTGTAATATATGTAATAATTGCACCCAAATTAATTTAAGGAATGAATCTCTGCTAAATCCAATTTGAACAACGCAATTTCCAAAGTGGCCAGATGTTATCAAGTGCTAGTTTGAGGTCTAACATAAAATATAAACTATAAAACTGTAAAGTTTACTCTTCTATATTGCTATTCACTATTTGGAACACACAAAGATAGGAAGGAAAAAACTAGAGATGCACAGATTTGTCCGAAATGTTTTATCGGTATTGGTCGATAAAAGTAATTGTTCACACTATTGGCTTAAAAACAGCAAATGATCAGGGCCGATTTATCCTGTCAATCAAAAGAGGACAGAATAATGCAATGAATTTGTGCTATGTCTATGGAAAATGCTAAGAAACATCATCAGTTTAATGTTCTTTACATTAATTAATTACAGAAAGTTAACATGTATTTATTTAATCTTCAGAATCAGTATCTGTATTGGCAGATATCACTCTAATCGGCTAACGGTAGAGATCGGTGATACTATTACACATTTTTATGAAATAAATAGCATTGTAACTGTTGGTAGGATTGTACGTGGACCAATACATTCTGCACACATACTGTATGCAAATGTTATTTGAATTTGTGCTAAGATAGTCTAAACATTTCCTCACGAAACCTAAGTTGCCTTCTTAAATCTTTTTTTCTTGATTTCTCGTAACCCTGGGTATTATTTAATTAAGTCAATTTTCAATAGCAAAAGTGTAAAACAAGTTATTAGTGAATGTGACACTAGTTAACATCCGTGTGTGTGTATGTGCCTGTTCCTAAACAAAAGGGTTTCTCGAACACGTTAAAGAACGACCAAAGAACAACAGAGAGAAAGAAACCGTGATGGGTGAAGAGGAGGACAAAAAGATGAAAGAAGCCAACACGCTTGAAAAAGGAAGACTGCCTTTACGAGGCTAATTATTGGAGGTTTGTCAGTGCTAATTGCAGGTACACACGCTAATTGTGAATTAGCTCTCTTCTGCCACAGACGAGAGAAGAGTCGGAGGAGGACACGGTGTGGGAGGAAGAGAGGGAACGGTTAAGCGTGCAATGGAAAGTATGGAGTTGCGAAACAGACGAGAGCGACCAAAAAAAATGCAGCGTTCTTATAATCGCAGCATTAAAAGGAGGTAAGCGAAGAGAAGCTCGCAATTTAGAGGTTAAGCACTAGATAGAAGATTAGAACAAGAACGAACAGGAGCTAGATGAACAAGGGAGGGAGGAGAAAGTAAGATGCTCTATTTGGCTCTGCCTCTCATTTTAACAGCACTTGGTTTCCATAGCAACTATTCAAATGAACCTTCCTCCCCACACACACACAAACACACACAAACACACAAAAAAGAGATTGCCATATACAAATACATTTATATACATTTTGTGATCCTAAAGTCCATAGTAACACATATTTACCAGCGAGCTGAAAAATACATTTTATTCAGATTGGGAAGATGGAATCGAGATCTTCTGTCAAACACACACACCTCCCACACATTTCCTCCTAAGGAGCTAAAGGCTCAATGTCAGAGCCATAAATGTTCTTTCAACACAGTTTCATATAGATTGCTTTAAAACGCTTTAAACATGTGCATATGTTCACATGTGCATCCGTGTTGTGATTTCTACCATATTTTAACATATTCAACAGTTTCACTTACATGACAAAAACGCTACACACATGCATATCTCCCTGCGGTGTTGTTTATATCCATGCACGTGCTCTAAAAGATTGCTCTCTTATGATTTTCCTCAAGACAGTTGTGCAGTGTTTAAGGTCCGATTGACAATTGGCTTAAGATAAGAGAATGGTCCCCGGGGGCGCCTGATTGGTCAGAAACCTTCCGATAGGCTTGGGACAATGTGTCAGCGTCAGCTAAAATGACATTTAGAAACAACTATTGATCGTAAAAGCAGTCAGTGATCACAATAAAAACCAAATCACTGCAATCCAATCCAAACAAGACCTATTGGTAATGATGACACAAAACAACTCAGATATCACAGGCGTGGGCACACAATGTGTGTGAAAGTATTCTGACAATAAGGGCAACGAAAAGGACTCTAACGTAAAGCGCGTACGTTATTGCAATGTAACACACCTTTGTTGCTCTCTCTCTTTTTTAAACGCAGATAAGATGATTTTCTATGCTCTCCCCCATCTCAGTTCTTCCCAGCAAAGCAATAAATTATGTATTCAACAAAATGTTTGTACAAAAGCCCATCACAGACTCCCTCCCATCTCAAACGAGCCCGTTTCAGAGCGGGAGCAAAAGCTTTGATAACAACCAGCAACTAAATTAACATTCATTGATGCGGTTACACAGAATGAATTCCGATAAACCCAAGACCTTTGATTCAATTCCGAAACAAAAACATGTTTATTTCAGCGTAAAGAGCCAAGTGAGGTTCTTAGCATTTTGTGAAACAGAAACCCTGTACGTACGCGCGCAGACCACTCTTGAAGTGTGGGATTAAGCTTGTACAGTAATCCAGCGCAACACTGTGGAGGTATGAGGTCTGATTTTTTACACCAAGTCAATGCATTCTGCAGTGAATGTAGCACACACATCAACACTCAGACAATCAAAGATATATTTCTAAAATAAGCTTATTTTAAATTAACTAGAAGTGAGTGTCACAATATACCCGCAATGTCAATAATCATTATTTCTGATATACACTAGGGCTAAAACTACACATGATAATATTATAAATAATTCAGTGTCAGTATGTGGTTGATACTTCAGATGAGACGTTTCTTTTGCACCTATTCAATATCACAATGATTACAACACACTCTCTCTGCCTTTTTACACCCATATTTTAAATGCGAGTGCTAAAAAAAGAGAAAACACACACGCACAAATAATAAAAAAAAAATGATTCAATAGCATTATATTTTTGCAATATGAATAAATAAATCGTTATTTATCATGATTTTTAGGCCTCTATATTTATGCAGCGAAAGTCTAATATTGTGACAGCTCTAGAAATATACAGTAGGCAGTGTTTCTTCTCTTAGCTTCTGCACAAACATGCAGCCTCGAAAAAAATCAAGAAACCATTCAAAATTATTTTCAGTTTTTCTGAATTCACTATTTATAGGTAAGCCTACGTGTTCACGCAAAATTACCATATTGGTTTTAATCCTGTAAACTACTAACTGTATTTATACCAAATTTCAAATAAGAATATTGTTTCTGTGTGCATTTATTTGCAGACAGTGAAGACTGGAGAACAGGTCAAAATAACAGACAAGATGCTCTGTATTTTTCAACCCAAAAGACACTACAAAGAAAGTTCATATCCACTTTTAAAAAATTCAACAGTAATATTTGTGCATGTATTTAGGATTGAAAGAATTGAATGTGATGACCTGGATTTTTTTCACAGTTCTCATGCTGCCAGTCTTTCACATTGCTGTTGGATGACTTTCTTACTCCTGATGTTAGATTTTGTGGAAATTCAACACACTCTGGACTTACCGCAATTCTTGTAGAAATGCGGATATCAAATAAAATTGAAATTTTCTTAAAAAAATACACAACCCCAAGACATATGCACAAAAAACACGCACTCAGGTCTCTAAGGTGTATCTATGACAGCGTTCTGAGTGCTGTTCCATTAAGCAGTGTTTATGAACTCCTGGCTCTCAGCTGTAACCTTTCCTCAAGTCCTCTTTCCTTATAATGACGCTTAAACAACAGCCGAGAGCGCATTGCTTCCCGGACACATTTTCACAATACATCAGCCACAATTCTACTGACACATGCACAAAAAGCATAAGAATACACAAAAGCACCCACACAAACATATGACCTAATAACAATAACAGTGCACAACACACACAACAATTATAGATCCCCAAATTTACCATTCAAACCCTAAAACATTTGTAGGCACACAGAGATACAAATATACAGACTTTTTGTGTATCTTTCCAGCAGATTGAGACAAGTGCAGCATCTACCTAAATGACAAATAACAAATGTTGTCAGGGATGAACCTACATCTGTATAAAAACACACCTGACAGATCTAAACAGTGAATGATGAGCAGGTTTTTGGGTGAGGGATCACTGCCTCCCCTGAAGGCTCAGTGATGGCCTGCTTCTGCTTTGACCAATTGTACGCGAGCGTTGGTTCACCCCCCTTCCCATTGGTCATGGGTAATTAATTACCAAGCTGTTCCTTGTTTAGGCCAAATGAATATCAGCACATGTTTACCATGAAACCCATGAACCCATCTCAAATCACTCAATGGTCTGCACCTCAGCGCTTTGTAACACACCATGTAGCATTCACTAATGGACACCAAAGGGTCTGTGTGGCCACGGTCATGCAACTGTACAGTTATGTTATCTCTCACCTCTATTATTCCAATCACGTCACTTATTCCTCAAAACATCACGATATTAAGGCTACATAGATGGTCCATCAACCGTTTACTGTCATGAGAGATTGCCGAATCTAATTCATCCCACCTATCCACCATATTCATCATAGAGTACAAAATTATGAGAGATTAAGCAGTACAGTACATCTCAAAAGCCAGAATTAGAAATACTCGGATATTCAACTTCTAGTGTTACATAAAACACAATATTTGTTTTACAATGAATATGAAATGCTAGCTGTTCACCTAATAGATTAAGTTTTAACAGCACAGATGATAAGACACTTTTATTACCCTTTAATAAAAACCAATCCTAACACATCATTCCAGATTAGTCCTCTTTAAAGGTGCTATATGTGATTTTTTTTTGGAGGATCTATTTACAGAAATGCAATACATGTCTTCAGAGGTGTATAACGACCTTGCATAATGAAGCGTTATGTTTTTTTACCTTAGAATGAGCTATTTCTAAGTACCTACACCATGCATGGAATTCGCCTTATTGTTTCTACAGTAGCCCTAAACGAACAAACTGCTTTACAGACCGTGTTTCGTGAATACATTATCTCTTTCGGCAAAGAAGCGAAAACGTGATAATATCTTTGTATTGTGAGAACAGCCGTAGTGCTTCGAAAGGAAGGTTTGGAGTGGTTGTTTGCAATAAAGTTGGCTGATAAAGTCTCTACATTGCTCCTTTATGAAATACATTTTCAACAATGTATACGTCGCAAATATTTCGTTATATTTCAACAAATGTTTTACTAGTAGCTATGTTTCCATCCATATTTGTGAATTTAGCTTATGCAAAGAAATGTTTAAAACATTTGCAAATAAATTAAAATTTACATCCAGTGAGTCTTTAATTTCTAAAGAATATTAATTTCCTGGCACCAATAGGAGAAGGGCTTATTTTAATATAAAAGCCCATCCGGTCACCAATGAGCAAACGTGGCCACCACGAGTAGTGGAAGTGGAAGGAGTTGGATCTGGATCCAACCTCGCCCCCTGGATCTTGTGTTCTGCAGAGACAACCATCTCCAGACTTTGGCTAAAGCATTTCAGAATGGCAAAAACAACACTCTAGATTCTTTGCAATAGGATCGAACATGACAATTTTCCTATGGCTTTAAAGTTATTAATCATCTAGGATTAGGTGCAAAGATGACAGCAGGTTATGTACTTAAGGGCAGGTGCCGTTCCAGCCGAGCAACCACTTTTGAGTGTTGGGAATGCAAACAAATCGCCCCCTCCAGGTATTATAGACCTTTCTATTTTCAAGAGAGCGTGAAGACCTTGATTAACCAGATCGGGTGTGTTTGATCACAGTTCGAGGTAAACTCTAGAGGAAAGCAGATCTCCAGTAATAGCACCGAGCACCCCTGCAGTAAAGGCAGAAAATGCAGACAAAACGTTTTTTTAAGTGACAGCTAATCTCATATATCCAGTATTTCACACATCACACAAAATAACAGCAAAGCAAAAAACGGTATTGAACCGCAATGTTTGGTATAATGACATTTTGCTCATTGTCTGCAATACGGATCTGACTTCCTAGTCCACATCCACTGTTCCGAAAAGAGCAGTATGTCATTAAGTGACATAATGAAAGCCAAAATGAAATTACTACGTTACTCATGCACATCACTCATCTTGGAGACTTATGACACTATGCATGACTGGACAAGAGCTCATTAAGTCACTGTAACTCAAGCCGTAATGAAGTCACATGCTGCGATTAAGACTAAGCTTCAACCATCTTAGTGAGCGAGGGTGGAGAGCCAGCATCGTTCCTATGGTGAAGAAAGTGTGAATTGCAACAGGTGCGCATTGTAAACTGGTCAACTGTCACTGTGGGGGGAATTAAACACACAGAAATGGCGAGGCCGCTTGTTAACTAACCTTTGCCATAAGGTGCATCTTTTGACCCCATTACAGAGGTGAACTCTATAAAATGTGCCCATCACACATTGGAACCAAATGCCCTTTAATTTGTTAGTCAATACTGTTAAAGCCGCTGAGAAAAGACCAGTGCCGGATAATGACCTGCGTGTCACGTCAATCCATCTCCCTCACCAACACCGAACACTTTCACGAGTACCCACACGCCAACATGTTTGTACACTTCAGAAGACAAACGGTAACACTTTGAATCTGCTGTCCACATTTTATCAGCGAGTCTACTATTAACAAATTGAGTTTAAATTAAATAAACAGTTCACACAAGTACAAAATTTAGCTTTCGCGCATAATCATCTCGTCAGTGAGATTTGGCGTTGTCGATGTGCCACCATATCTGAATTTACCACATATCTCTAAATAAGCTCAAAATCGTAATCTTTATCACAAATTTATGGTTTCGCTTCAGTGGACATTTAATAACCCACTGGAGTTGTTTGATAACTTTAAAGATGGATGGTATGTGGCTTTTGGTGCTTCACCTCATTAGGTACCATATGAGAAGATTAAATACAGGATTTTTTATAGAAAATTATTTCTTTGGGACAACTGAGGAAAGAATGTCATCTACACTTGTGATGAAATAAGGGTAAGAACATTTTTGGTTAAAGTAATCCTTTAAATTAATAATATCTCTTGATTGAAAATGTGATTTAAAAAAATGATGGAATTATTGTTGGCATAATAATAAAACTTTAATTTCCCGCATAATTTATAGAATTAATTTTAAGTTTATTTAATTAGACTGTATTGCATTTTAGCAATTCTATATTCAACACCAGTTATTCATGAGAAAAAATCACAAACCAGCACCGCACATCCCACTAATGTGCTTAATCATCCATCGGCGAGATGCATCTGACTTTCGTCAGTGCCGCCGGAAACAAAGGCTTTCAGGATGATAGATTAAGGCTTGTTTTTTGCTCAGTGGGTCCACACACGAGCGTGCAGTAGAGTGGTACGTTGTCAGACTATGACAAAAGAAACAATACATCTACACGAGCAAGGTGTCTACAGTGTAAGCATCATTATTTACGAAACAATGGCTGACATAAATCTGATGTGCACAATCTCCATGTAGCAGTTATATCATTGAAAGTCTAGAATGCCCTTGTGTCCCTATGTTCCGTTGCCATGCCAACAGAGGCTCCGTTACCACACCAACGGAATCTCATAGTGATGCTTCACTCTGAAAGACACTCCACACTGTCCTCATCCCTCTGGTCCCCGTCAATCAACGTCAAGCTTGATTGACAGATGTTTCGACCTCATTGACGTGGAGGGAAAAAATGCTGTCACCTCATGTTAATCAGCAGTGCTGAATCTTTAGAGGCAGAGACGTCATCACACTTTTTCACGACGACTAACAACTTTTACGCTTTCCAAGGACTTAATCTGCTAACAAGAGCTTCTCCAGATCAACTCCAGAAAAGGAGATTCTAGACAGATTCTCGTCCCTTCTGTCTTCACCCTGTTTTCTTACACGCTCTCTCTCTTTTCAGTATTTATCGCCTTTACTCTCTCTTTCATTAACCCACTTAGCTTCAATGTCTGACCTAGACCACAGGCACATTACTCACACTGAAAAGAGGGCGGCACAACCGAGAGCAATTTGGGCGGACGGCGGGATGATAAGACAACGGTGCACTGAGTATCAGGAACATAGGTTGTGTTCTGAATTGAATACTAGCTTGCTTACTACGTGAAGCTGTAGGTATTTTAGAAAATGCATATTTAGTTTGTTGAAAACGCCATCCATTTATCATTGTATTAAGGACCTAGTTCCCCCCAAAATATTTTTTTTGTCATTATTTACTCATCCTCACGTTGTTACAAACCTGTATAAATTTAACTGTTCTGCTGAACACAAATTTGTTCAGGGGCACTATTAGTCTCAGCCTCAGATGTCAGGCCCACGGACCTTTGGCTGAACGTCTGATGCATAAGGCACACTTTTCTGGAAAAACTTCAGCATGTTCGAAGTGGTCATGCGATTGGTTGAATTTCACAGGACTTCTAAGAGACGTGCGTCTCATGTTTTTTAACGGTCCACCTGGAAACAACACAAAGCCGTCTGATCAAATAAAGTAAGCTGTAGTGTTTACAACGATTGCTATAAGAATTCATCACGATCTACTAAACGCTTTCCTCTTAAAAGAATGTGATGTTCACGGCATAAATTTCTAATCATTTTGTTGCTTTTAACTTTTGACACGTTTGTGAATGTACACCAGTCTGTTATGGCGGGGACATTTCTACGCCTCTAAACATGACGCGACACAAAACGCGTTTGGCCTAGGCCAAAGAAAGATGTGATAAGTTCCAGACCTTCAGTCTGAAGACTAGGGCACTATTGCCTTCTATAGTAGGGAAAACTGCTATTGTAGAACTGTACGGTTTCTTACATTCTGCAAAATAACTTATATTGTGTTCAACAGTACTAAGAAATGTAAACAGGAATTTCCATTTTAGGGTGAACTATTCCCTTAAAATTAAAGCAGTTCTCAATATAATTTATGTTAACAATTTTTAAGAGAGTCCGATCAAGTTTCGATTCTGAACCTTTCAATTCATTCATCACACTAAGAATGGAGCTGAGCGTATCACATCATGGGATACAGTATTACAGTATTCATGAGCTCTGTTATGTTGCTCATGGATACAGAAAATTTCCATACTGTGCGCAGTATACATACTAAAGCAACAGTAACAGTATGTAGATTCCAAACATAGCCACACTTACACAAACAGTTATTAAGTCAACAAAAATAAACAACCCCGGAAGAAAATAAACATGTTGTTAGGGCATTTGAGCGTGTGACAGACGACATAAAGTAGATGGGAAATAGTGTGCGTAAAAAACAAAAGATAAAAACTAATGAAGTTCTTACCTTGAACATTGCCAGCCCAACTCCCATTCTCTCTCCTCAACTCCAGCATGATGATGTGAGCTTGGTCTTTTCTCTTCCTCTCATAGCCCTGGATGGAGATGTGCCTGACCGTTGAAGTAGACTGAGGATTCGGGTAGGCTGGTGTGACAGACGACTGTCAGATAAAGACTGTGGTTGATCCCCACTGTAAATCCAGACTGGATGATCGGTCACAGGCAGTTTTACGCTGAATCACAACTATTAAGTCAAAATGATGCCTGGCTCACAATTGGAGAAATAAATTTGGCAAAATAAAGAAAAGATTAAAAACGCTTGACCTATGTGATGTTCAGTCAACCAAGGAACAGTTCATCTGTTCAAAATCAAACCTGAAGCAAAATCAGGAAATATAAAATATTAAAATGGACCGGGGCAACGTTAGGCCTACATCAGCTACAAAACAAAGATAAATCAAAAGGTGGCAAAAGATGATCAAGCGTAATTCTGCTCAAGCCAAAAGGTTCATTTTCATTGGCAAACACGTCCACAAACTCTGGAGTCCAGCGGTGGGAGGACAGGAGAGGAAAAATCAAGGACAGGAGGAGCCCCAGATATCATCTGCTTTCAAAAAATCATTGGTTCAGAAATCCATGCACGTCTTCTCTGGATCGTGACACTACAGGAAGAGAAAAGCAAAGAACAATGTCTCAAATACATGTGCTGACAAATAATGCTTAACTAAGCTCAAATTAAATCAAACTTGGTTTTTTTTTAAAACTGTGAGATGTTTTTTCCCCTTGTGATTTCTTTCTATTGATCTAATGCACGATGCTCAATACCGTATCAACAATGGTCAGGGTTGGGGGGTTGCTTGATTGATATGTTTTAAATAATAAATGTGATAGCCTACTTCGAACCATGGAAGCGACAGCCATGTTTCACAAATGCACACATACTAACACTTACAAATGTACACAAATTTTAATGTGTTACTTACCAGTCTTAACTGTCTTGTGGAATTTCATCACAATTATTTGGATAATGTTTTAAAAAATGTGACACACAAGACAGTGGTGGCGAGCGCAAACGTTCAAAAACAAAATACAAGATGGTCACCTTCCTTCAATATGTCCATTTTGCCAAACAATAGGCATGGGGATGTTTGTTTGCTTTTCATAATGTCCATATTTAAGAAAAAAAGGAAGAAAAAAGTTGAATTTGGGTAATCCAAAATCACATACAGCATTTAAAAAAAGTAGCTGAATAACGAAATTTTGAATTGGGACTTCAATAAGAGAACATGATGCACAGAACGGAAAATCTCAATGTAAATGAAATAATGGGATGTTCAAATTTCCTTCCAATTTAAGTTGTGTCTTGACAGTAAATCAATCTAAATATATTAAGAAGGAAGGAAAACCCAGATAAATCTTTTCATTCAACATTATATATCTACAATACAAAATAAAATGACTTAACAACTAAATGAAGACATGTTTTTTTCTTTTTCATAAAAGGTCATAACTAATGTCATTCATTTTAAGGGACATAAATAACTGAAAGTGGGGAGAAAAAAGTTTGCATTCTGTAACAAGCTTGTAGCCTTGGACGTCAACACAGAGACCCCAAAACCAAGAAAGACTGAAGACCAAGAGAAAGATTAAGGTTGCGATTCGAGGAGCAGAGTGCTTGTCTGAAAGGTGTTAGATGAACAGATAAATCGAGGCAGAACGTGAGAAACAGTGTAGAGTGACAGAAGAAAATTAAACACTCAATAAAACCAAGGAGTGATCCATAACAGTGCAAATGGACTCGAGCTGGTGAGCCGGTGAGACGGGGAAAAATAATCCCTGCATTGAAACAAAATCACTGCGCTTTCTAATTGATATTTTCAGCAAATACTGAAGTATTGTCCATAATTTAGTTTCTGTGTTTCGACATAAGGGACCAAACTGGCTGACACCACAAATGGGATGTTTTAAATCTGTCCAAGAACCGCAAATTAACAAATCACACCAACCTCACCCATCTAAGCAAAAATTCAGAATGTAAGATATTAGCTTTTTTCTAAATAAAACAAAAAACACTAAAGCTTGCAATGGACACTGAAGATATACAAGGAGGGATTTTTTCTGACGGGCATCCCAAGACCAAATGGTTCAGGTTTAGAGTGTAGTTGCGTCTCACAAAAACAAGAATGTCAAGAAACAACCGTATTTTTCAAAGACAGGCTTTGACAAAGGAAAAAATGGAAAAGCGGTATGAAACTGAAATTCTTGTAGCCTGGTGCATATTAGTTCAATGCATGTATGTGTGTGTGTGTGTGTGTGTGTTCGTGTATGTGTGTGTGTGTGTGTGTGTGTTTGTGTGTGTGTGTGTGTGTGTGTGTATGTGTGTTTTATGTACATGTAAAAAAGGAACACACAAGTACACACACACACACAGACAAACAAATCGGACGGACACTAAACGAGCCGTTAAACCTACCTAGAGGAATATTAAAGCATCCAGGGAAAAAAGAGTGATGCATAAGGAGAGATGGTGGAGGACAAAAAGAACTGCTTTAAAAAAAAGAGAGAAAGAAAAAAGAATAATTAAAAACTCATAAGGAGGTGTGGAGATGGTTTTTGCATCTCTTTCACAATTCCAATAAACTTTCATTCGGCGACGGAGGGATTGGGAGGAAGGGACGGATGGGAGGAAGGAGGAGGGGAGGATCAGAGGAGTGATGGATAGGAGGGACAGGTGAAGGAATGAATGGGTTACACACAGGCTAATGTGAAAAAGAAAAAAAAAACTTGCCCCTTCTTTCTCTTTTCTCCTGTCTTGTCATAAATAGACAAAATTATACACCATATAGATGGAGAAATAGATCAGGAGGCAAATGATGGAGAGAGCGAACAAATGAAAGGATGATGTGCCTCCCAGCACCACGATAAGAAAAAAGAAAAAAACAAAACGAAAGAAAAAAACAAATACTCCAGTGCCTTCCGTTTTCTTTCTTTTCTTTTAAAGCAGAAAAGGCTGTCAGTTTGTTTCCTCTGTCCAGCTGTTGCTTTAGTTCTTTCTTTCTTTCTCTCACTCACACACTTTCTTTCTTTCTCTCCCTTTCTTCTGGCTTGTGAAGAATGAATCCTCCGTTTGCAATAAGTAATAGCCCTTTTCCACCGACAGTGATTGAGGCAGAACAGTAGGAAGAGGTGTAACGGTTGCAATGTCTGCCCAAGAATTCCACACATCCAGACTGTTCTCTCTCTCTCTCTCACTCATTTTCTCACCCCTCCCATATGGACAGCGAGCTGTGGATGAGCAAGAGTGAAGCGGAGAAAGCAGAATGAGAGGGGTCCCTCTGTAGGATTAATGAACAACTGAAAGGGATAGAGAGAAAAGGGAAAGTACACAATAACAGTCTTAACACTGTGTCTGTGTCGGTGTGCTTTGACTCGATCTGTTATCGGCCTCAGTTTTCGGACTCTTTTCTCAGATGTCTGCGCTCTCTGCCTTTTTAATGGGTCCCTTACTCTGGATTCTTGGCTTGAGCAACTTGTTCTTTTTATCGCTTTCCTCTGCTTCTTTTTTTGGACCTCTCTGCCCCTTGGTCTCGTTTCATACTGGTCATTTAAAGAACAAAATGACACCATTAAAAGGAAACATCCCCCCACATCTCAATAGGCAGCGCATGTGATGAGCATTTATCACTTTAATGAGAAAGGAATTAACCTGCCTGGGGAAAAAATATAGTTATATGAATTAAAATTGATCGTCATTGTATTATACTTTTTTAATGTTTCCATTTTTATTTTAACGTCTTATGCTATGTATTTCTTTAATCATTTATCCCCCAAACATAGAGGATGCCTACCGAGGAACCTAAACCTCACCTTTCCTTTATTCATATTCCTGTCATTTATAAGGCTTCAGAAATGTCCTATTATGCAATTAAACTGTGCTGAAACAGTGGTAATATAACATCCAGTCCTATTAAGCGAATCTTGAGAGTGGGGATACAAGTTACTTTAGAGCCGTACAGTGTGTGTACCTGTCACATGGATGGAAATATCAAAGACCGGTTCACAACTAAAGGTAGTTTTGAGAAAACTAAAATTGAAGTGATGGCAGACCAGTAAACTCAACAGTGATACCTGCAGAACTTCTCTGCACAATGTGTTCGTATCACATCCCAACAAGCACCTGCCATGAGCACTTTTTTCTTTCAAATGTCACACAAAAGTACACAATAATTGAGCAATGAATATTGGACTAGGGGTATACACATTAATAATATACCTTAATAAAAACATATTTCTTACATTCAGAAATAAAGAAATGGAGAATAAAGTGCATCTTAATAATGCATTTGCCTTCTCATTCACTCCCACAGGCTTACAGCCAGTGTAACGGTCAGTTTTTTACTTGAAAATCTACAAACTTTCTATTTTCTCACTACAATTACAATAGTTAAAACAGGACATTTATATTACAACTATGGTAATACAAATAGTTACTATTATGCTCAAACGCGTGGAAACTTAACCTTTACACTAATAAAACAACAGTTTGGTTAGTTAATCCTCTCGAGGCTAGAAATGCGCTACCATATCATATTTGGACTGTCGGTTTACAAAGAAAAAATGATGTTACACTGCCCCTATGTGACAAAAAATAGGGAATACATGTAGGTACACTCACAAAGATTCCTTTTCGACGTTATTAGCACGGCCATGCACCTCTTCTTTCTATTATAAAAACTCACCTTTCATGATAATAAGAATATAATTCGTCTCAAAGTCTACTTACCTCAGACTTTCCGTGCGCGCGCCAGTCCAGTCAGTTCGAGTGAGAATGCAAATGCCTCTTTTCCCATTAAAGTGTCTCCCAAAGTTGAACGAATATAATCATTATTATTACGTAACAATAGGTTTAAAAAAAGAACTTTTATTACTTTCTTCAGTAGGAATACAAACACATGCGTTTTGGGACGTTATGCAAACTAGTCTCCAAAAAATGTAATTAACACATTTCTAAAACGTTTTATTTTTTATTACATGCTACATATATTGGTGATTCAAACCTAAGTTCATTTTATAGATCTAAAAATACTGTGTGGACATTCGGGTGTCATCGTCTGCAAGTTGTGTGACACCGGTAACCATATCGCAAACGAGCCGCATTTAAATCTGTTCGGTTCAATTACAAAAGTGTAAACCACTGACATACTAAACTAACTAGACATGACAATCTAAAGTGACAGGTGATAAAAGCATGTCTCCTTTACGGAAGCAAATAAGAGACATAATGTTTTGAAATTTAACAGCCTATGAATACTTGATTTTGAATTATTTTACTTTGGAAACCATGTATCTGAATTTATTTGTTTCGAATTTACCTCTATGAAATTTAAATATGAAAATTCTTGATTTCCAATTTAAAAACCTGAATTTAAGTCTCACAAATTCAGATACAAAAAAAATCAACTTACAGAATTTCAGATAAAATACATTCAGATTGATCAAATTTGATTGCTCTTATTCAGATCTCAAATTTCAAGTTAATACTTTTCAAAGAAAACATACTTCTAATTCGACTGTTCAAATTCAGATCGAAAAATTCAAGTTAAATATTCACATGGTAACATCCGGGCTACCCAGGATAGGAAAAACAGTTGCGCCCAGAGCCCGTCTGCAATTGAACCGAACCATTGAACCAAACCAATGAACCGACGTCGGGCGGCCTATCAGAGCACGACAACCTGACTGTCTGTCATGATCCAAGAAGAGGCCAAGGCACGGATATTAAACCTGTAAAGAAGATGACTTCTAGGGAAAACGAAGGCGCTCCGGTAAGTTTGCTGTTTATGTACAATCAGACTCTACAGAACAAAAGTATGTTGTTGCTAATTATTTTTTGGAACTATTATTATTATTATTATTATTTTTCGACGTCGGTTCGGTTCATTGGTTCGGTTCAATGGTTCGGTTCAATTGCAGACGGGCTCTGGGCGCAACTGTTTTTCCTATCCTGGGTAGCCCGGATGTTACCATGTGAATATTTAACTTGAATTTTTCGATCTGAATTTGAGCAGTCGAATTAGACATATGTTTTCTTTGAAAAATATTAACTTGAAATTTGAGATCTGAATAAGAGCAATCAAATTTGATCAATCTGAATGTATTTTATATGAAATTCTGTAAGTTGATTTTTTTTGTATCTGAATTTGTGAGCATTAAATTCAGGTTTTTAAATTGGAAATCAAGAATTTTCATATTTAAATTTCATAGAGGTAAATTCGAAACAAATAAATTCAGATACATGGTTTCCAAAGTAAAATAATTCAAAATCAAGTATTCATAGGCTGTTAAATTTCAAAACATTATGTCTCTTATTTGCTTCCATACTCCTTGATGTAAATCAACTTTCGACCCACCAACAGCGACAGGCCATTTTGATTTTTACAACTAAGCCCATGCACCTGGGATTCGATTCCACAATTAATCGATTCCTCGATTCCAAGGCGTTAAGAATTGAGAGTTGGAATCGATTCATCTTTAAGAGCCTTCATTAGCACAAGCCCCGCCCCTTAGCCGATGTAACCGGTTAGTTTAATGGGATTGTTCGACTTCATGCGGCAACACAAGAATCTGCAGCCGCCTTACAACAGCAATGCATTCTGGTTAGACAATTTGTCCGACAATTTGTCCGCTGCAGATCACATGTGCCATGAAGTGCCGCGAGAGCAAAACGAGACAAGCTGCTTAGGTCACAGGCTCTTCAATTGCTCAAATTCAGCTGCGAAAGCCTTGATGACGACACACTTTATTCTCATTGGCCTGAATGCGTGTTTATTCTGAAACACTCGGTTACGATTATTCTCACAAATTTGATTTTTGTATCACATTAATGTTTATTGCACTGATCTTAATGCAACAAAATCATATTTACTTAATCCGTGTTAAAAAGAAAATATCCCTCGGTCTGCTGTAGGTTCAGCTCCCTACGGGAAATACGAAGTGTCCAACCTGAGAGCGATTTTTTTACTCCTCCCCTGCCTGCAACCGGCGGATCTCGCCAGTCAGTGGCAGGCTAGTATCGGTCCACTCGAACAAGCCTAATCACACGGTTTGTTTGACTTGATGAGACGCCGCAAAGATCCGACAGGCGGATGATATCAAAGTAACGCGAGATTCGAGACCAAACGTTTTATTGCGGCGCTGCATCAAGTCGAACAAGCCTATTAGTTTCTTGTCTAAAACACTACAGACTTCAGAAAAAACGAATGGATGAAGTCTAAACTGGAGGAATGACATATAACAGTCTGCATTCATAAAAGAAAAAGCTTCGTTTGCACACCACACACAATGCAGATATAATTACATCCACAAACTGAACAAATCATATACAGTAAGTACGTTTGTCCGGACGACTGTAAACTGACCGTCTTCTCTTACTCTCTTCCGATGAGCTCAGTTGGTGCGTGAATGGAGTTGCATTAAACGCATTTATATTGAATTGGACGTCTGTTTTAAGCTGTTAAAGCTGGACAGAGCTTTTTCAACACTACTTGCATTTAACATTTAATGAGAAGATTAAAGAGCAATAGCAAACAAAACGTGTTTGAGTAGAAAATTAGAGCTACTCAGTATCTGATCTCTAGTGATATGTCGGTCATTTAGACTTATATACAAACTATTCTTACATATTTTAATACAATTTACGGATTATCGATCCGTCTATCTTTATTCCGCAAGTACATTTGTGTACACGGTTTAATAACTTGAAAAAGTGTTAATAGTTATTTGACCTGTGCTTTATTTTTAAAACAGCTTGTAAAGGAAAAAAATGAGAAAGAATAAGATAATATTAATTATTGGAGAGTGACCTTGGAATTGCAGGAAAAGATCAACATTTTTACTATTAAAGGTTTTTGCTATAGAAACAGTTAACGATTGATACATGTATAAAGTGACAGTTTACAAAATTGTATTGCATTAAAAAAGTGTTCATTTTGTAATTACAAATACAAATGTAGTAAAACCGTGAATTGAGCAGGAATCGAATCTTCCTTTCCCAAACCAGGAATTGGAATCAGAATCGACTCCAAAAAATCTGAATCTAATCCAGGATCAGTGAAATCCTATTCGGGGGTTAAAGGGATACTTCACCCAAAAATAAAAATTCTGTCTTCATTTACTGACCTTCGAGTTGTTCCAAATCTGTATAAATTTCTTTGTTGATGAACATGGAAAGATATTTGGAATAATGCTAATAACCAAACATATATCTCAACTCCCATTGACTCCCATAGTATAAAAACAATGGTAGTCATGGTGCAGCAGAACTTTTTGCTATCCTAAATTCTTCAAAATGTCTTCCTTTGTGTTCAAATGTTTCCTACTACATGAGTCAATGAGGGTTGAGATCTTTTTGGTTATTTACATTTACATTTAGTCATTTAGCAGACACTTTCATCCAAAGCGACTTACAAAGAGACCAGGGAGCAATAAGCGATATGTCATACAGTAGCAATAATACATTAGGTACTAGCTAGACCACTACCTGTTGAAAGAAAGAGAGAAGGTTATTTTTTATTTTATTTTCATTTGTCTGTCAAGTATTCACAGAAGAGATGGGTTTTTAGTAGTTTTTTAATGTTGTTAGAGATGTGGTTGACCGGACCGATTTAGGAAGAATGTTCCGCCAGGAAGGAGTTGTGAAGGAGAATGAGCGGGAAAGTGATTTACTGCCCTTATGAGAAGGCAATATAAGATGCTGCCCGTTTGCTGAACAAATGGTTCTTTATGAGTGTAGGAGGGTGTGAAAGTATGCCAGTGCAGATCCAGTGATAGTCCTGTAGGCATTTATTACTCAAGGCAAGGCAAGTTTATTTATATAGCACATTTCATACACAAGGGCAATTCAAAGTGCTTTACGTAAAATGATTGACAGAAAGAAATAAAACGTATCTTTAAAATGCAAATGATTTAAGATCACAAATACTTTAGATTTTAATAAACAATAAAACAGCAATAAAATTGATTAAAAATGTGAGTGTATATATAAAAAGAATAAGAGCAAAATAAAAATAAATTAGAAATAGAAGTGCAGTTGATGTTAACCAGCACAGTGCTCAGCTTGTGAATGCACAGCTAAACAAGCGTGTTTTTAATCTGGATTTTAAAGTAGCTACTGTTGATGAACATCTGGGGCCAGTTGTTCAAAACATTTAATCTGGATCAAAATTATCCGCATTTGGAAATCCCCTTTTTTCCTATCCAAGATCAGGTAATCCATTTTACTTTTATGCCGGTTTTTCAAAGCAACATTGGACTGGATCACTCTGATCCAGATACACAGTTTTCAAGATTACCAAATCCGGATTACAGTGCTCTAAATGGGACAACATATCACAATGTGGGCTATGTAAAGAACAGGTAGAAGTAAGAGCCAACATAGGGTCACTGTAAGTGTTTATTTTGAGCCAAAACACAAAAATAACATAAACATCCACTTCCATTCATAATTTAACTTTAATTAAATTATATTAAATAATAATTATATTAAATAATTACTTTTATGACCCCTCATCTGAACCACAACAAATAAAAAACAAATATACATTAACAAATACATAGTGGATATTTTGAAAACATCTTTAAAAAATAAAATGGCTAAATATCCAATTGTTAACGAAATAAAGAATGTTCAGGGTTCTTCTTCATCTGAGGAGGAGAGACCAGCATTTCCAAGCCCTGCTTTTAGGAGGCGGATCTGAAGTTTCGCTTTGGTTTGCTGCAGTTTGGTCAGCTTGATTTGTTCCTCTGCCAGGAGTATCTGTGCTTCTGCTCTTTCAGTTTCTCGTTTAAGAAGTGATTCATAGGCATCATCATCATTATTATTCGGCAAAGGACGCTTCAAGCCTCTTTTCTGAGCTCCTGTGACTGCTGGCTCTACCAGTGAGGATCCAGGTTGTTCTTCTATAATAGGGCTGAGATCCAGAATGAATGTTTCCTCTGCATTAGGAAGAACTGGCTCACTTTCCTCTACAATTGTAGGCTCACCATCCCCTACAACACCATGAATCCCATGCAGAGCTTTAGAGTTCTCACCTCCAATAATGTCCAGAACCACATCTGTGTATTCACCTTTCTTAAAGGGTTTGTTGCCTATTTGGGTGTTTTTTGCCTCAGCAAGGTCCTTCGTTGCTCTGGCCCTCAGATTCTTCCATCTAAATTTCACTTGCTCCAAGGTCCTCTTCTTGCCAGACCCCATTGCATTTACATTCTGGGTGATTTCAACCCAAATGTCTTTCTTCCTTTTGTTAGTCACCATTCCACCTGCAACAGAGCTTCCTACTATTGAGGCATAATGGCACTTAACACCCTCCAGCAGTGCATGGGTTTCTGCAACAGTGAAATTAGGTCCTTTTGAGTCCATGGTTTCACCGCTTCTGTTGTAGTGAACATAGTATTCGTAGGCCTTGGGCATGATTGATTTAATTGAACACAAGCCACAGCACGTCAGCCAATTGGTGTGTGGGTATTTGACAGCCATCTTATATTCAGCCTTTCTCAGAGGACTTAGAGAGAGGCACTGACATGGCAGGTATTGTCCATCGCTACCACCGTGTTGGTGGAAGAGGATACCGTCAAAGGGTGTATGTTGAGCGTGCACAACCACTGGAGCAATACACCACTGTACCACTGGAGCCACAGTCTGTCTGTGGAAGAACAGGTCCTCATTGCTCTGCGCTTCTATGCATCTGGGACTTTCTACCAAGTTGTTGGTGACAATATAGGAGTGGACAAATCAACTGTGAGTGATGTAGTGAAAGCTGTGTCAATTGCATTGGCCAGCCTGGTCAATCAGTTTGTTTCACTTCCAAAGGATGTCCAGATTGCCCAGACCAAGCACAAGTTTTTTCTTTTGGGGAATATGCCCAATACTATTGGGGTTATTGACTGCACTCGTGTGCATATCCAAGCACCTCATGAGAGGGATTGGGAGTACATCAACCGAAAGGGGAGGCGCAGCATCAACATCCAACTTGTGGGCGATGCTGACCTCATCATCACAAACTGTGTCGTGAAGTGGCCTGGGTCTGTTCATGATGCACGCATCCTGAGAGAGAGTGCTTTATACAGAGAGCTCCAAACCAACCAACCGGATGGCATAATATTAGGAGACAGTGCCTATCCACTCCTACCATGGCTGATGACTCCTTTTCTTGCAGCAACCACACCTAAGCAGGCACGCTTCAACACTGCTCATTGCAAAACAAGATGTGCAATTGAGCGTTTAAATGGAGTTCTGAAGAGACGCTTTGCATGCCTTAACTACTTGCGAGTGGAACCACAGGGAGCATGCAACATAATACTTGCGTGTATCGTCCTGCACAACATCGCTACCAGGCGCAATGTCCCTCTCTGTGATGATGTTTGTGATGCACCTGAGCCTGTTGAAGAACCAGACCAACCTCTGGTGGTCTGTCAGAATCAGGGACTGACTGGACGTATAGTAAGGGATGCAATTGTTAGACATTATTTTTGACAGGCTCATCTCTGATGATTGTTTCTTTGAAATTAATATACGGTGATGAATGACCGAAAAATGAATATATTATTTTTGTTTATTGAAATCTGTTTGGGGGATTATTTCATGGGGACACGATAATTTTTATTTTATTTTTACTTTGCTATACTGAATAGCTTAATTGTTAGCCTATGTCTACTTTATCACTGTTACAACGGTTACACAAGTCAAGTGCAAAATATAAATAAAAGTATATACACTAAATGATACAAATGTATTAATTGACCAATTTTAAAGTTTTGCTACATTTTCTTCCTGAAATCCACCTTGAAATCCTAAAGTTGGGATCAGGATAATCCTGTTTTTTTTGGATCAAAGTTATCCAAATCCCACTGACAAATTTTGAACAACACAAATTGAAGGTTTGATCCAGATTAAAACTAGGATTGGATTCCCTGATCTAATCTGATTTCAGATTCCTTCTTTCCCTTTTGAACAACTCATTTTCAAGATTTGATCCAATCCGATAACCAAAATCCGATCAGCTTACCTTTGAACAACTGGCCCATCAGAAGGGTGGATTCAGCGTGTATTTTATGCCCAAAATGTAATGAAAACTTTAAAAATGTATCAAATAATACTATATTTGGATCATGCAGTATTTTACAAGATATCCTATTTATTCATAGGGTTTTAATTGTATTTGTTCATCCGTCAGGCTACAGTGATTAGGTAGGCTTTAACGTATTCAGCCTTTCAGTATAGGCCTACAGCAAAGTAGAGAGAAATAATCCTCCAAACAGCTGTCAAAATAGACCAAAAACAATAAATTTTATTCTGTCACTAATTGATTTATATATATATATTCATCACAATCGAAAATATTTTTGTTTTTAGAATATTTATTAGTGATGCATGCAATGATTACAGAATAACCCAAAAAATGCAAAGAATGGCAATCACTGATTTTTGAAATCCAAAACAAATCCAAATCAGAAATAGTGTCTAACTATTGCGTCCCTTGTTGCACGTCCTGTTTGCTCGTTCTGGCAGAATGCAGGAGGTTGGTTAGGGTCTCAGGTTCATCATTGTCAGCACAGAGAGGGACATTCTGCTATGTAGCGATGTTGTGCAGGACAATAAAGGCAAGGGTTATGTTGCATGCTTTCTGTGGTTCCGCTCTCAGGTAGTTAAGGCATGCAAAGCGCCTCTTAAGAACTCCATTTAAACGCTTAATTGCACATCTTGCTCTGCAATGAGCAGTGTTGAAGCGTGACTGCGCTGGTGTATTTGCTGTTAGAGAAGGAGTCGTCAGCCATGGTAGGAGAGGGTAGGCACTGTCTCCTAATATTATGCCATCCGGTCGGTTGGTTTGGAGGTCTCTCTATATCGCCCTCTCCCTCAGGATGCGTGCATCATGGACAGACCCAGGCCACTTGACAACGCAGTTGGTGATGATGAGGTCAGGATCACACGCAAGTTGGACATTGAGGCTGGGCCTCCCCTTTCTGTTTATAAACTCCCATTCATTCTCACGAGGTGCTTGTATATGCACATGTGTGCAGTCGATTGCTCCAATAGTATTGGGCATATTCCCCAAAAGAAAAAAGCTGCGCTTGGCCTGGGCAATCTGGTTGTCCTTTGGAAAAGAAACAAATTCATTGACCAGGCTGGCCAGTGCGATTGACACATCTCTCACCACATCACACACAGCTGATTTCACCACACCCATATAGTCACCAACAACTTGATAGAATGTATAAAATCGGAGAGCAATGAGGATCTGGTCTTCAACAGACAGACCGTGACTCCTTTGGGTTCTGTGATGAAGTTTTGGCCTGAGAAGGTTCACAAGGTACTCTATATCAGCATTCCCAAAGTGAAACCGGACATACAGCTACTCAGTGGTGTATTGGTCCAGTGGCTTGGTACGTTCAACATACACCCTTTGACCAGTGGCGGCTGCTGGTCTTTCAAAGTGGGGAAGCTCATTTCACAATGAATGAATGAACAAACGATCTAAAAAAAGATATTAAACTCGACGGAGGTAATGTGGGAATTACATTAAACTGAAACAAGGAGTGTGCTGTATAATTGTGTGAAATGTATGATGAAAATTGGCTAGAAATTTCGGAAAGCAAGTACCAAGAAATAGGTTGCAGCAGTTTGTCTTTCGACTACACTTGCAAAATCCGCAATGGGACTGAGATTGAATAGCTTCAGCGTCAGCGACTTTTTATAGAACAAAATTGCTGTCAATCAAAAGGAGATGCAATCTTTCGACAGACCCTCCAATCATCACGCAGACGCTTGGAGTCCGGACCAGCCCACTCCTCCATTCATCCCAGAGACGCTGAGCGTCCGTGGGCGGGACATAATCGCAGCATTATCCAATGACCGTCTTGTTTCTAAGCACTGAAAAAAACTGTTTAAAGCAGCCCTATTGAAGTCAATGGACGCTGGGCTTCAACAGAGTAATGCACTGTACGCTACGGGAATGAATGAGAAGGAAATCGAATCAGCCGACTTAAGTAGCTGATTCTGAACGAAATTGTTTTCGTTCGAGATGAACATGTTTAACACATTTTTAGTCAATAAAATGTTAACATAATAGTACAAATATTTGAACAATCATTTTTTGACAATTATAGGGGAAGCTGAGCTTCCCTTGCAGTCTTAAAGAAGTCGCGACTGCCTTTGACGGTATCCTCTCCTGGCAAAGTGGTGGTGGCGGTGGACAACACCTGCCATTTCACTGTCTCTCTGTGAATCCTCTGAGAAAGGCTGATTTATATGACTGTGTAGTTGGTCTTTTCAAACACACCTATTCCAACTGATTAGTTTTGGCTTGTGTTAAATTGAGGCAACTGGACCCAAGGCCTATAATTGATGAACAATGTTCACTATAGTAAAGCAACGGACCTATGGACTCAAGAAGCTGTAACTTCACTGCTGCTGAAACCAATGCTCTACTAGAGGGTGTTCGGTGCCATTATGGAACAATAGTGGGAAGTTATAATTCTGCTAAGGATACCAAGAAAAATAAAAATTATGTTTGGATTTTAATCACAGAAAATGTGAATCCCATAGGGTCTGGCCAGAGGAGGACCACAGACCAAATCAAATGGCGGTGGAAGATTCTTAAGGCCAGGGCAACAAAGGACCATGCTGAAGCCAAAAACCCACAAACAGGCAACAAGCCATTTAAGAGTGGAGATAACACAGATGTGGTCCTCGACATCATTGGAGGTGAGAAGTCGCAAGCTCTCCATGGTATTCAAGGTGTTGTAGAGGATGGCGAGCCTTGGATTGAGGAGGAGAATCTGCCAGTTCCTCCTGAGGCTGATCCAGAGAGCGTATTTATATTGAATCTCAGCTCTGTTCCTGAGGAAGAAGCTGGATCCTCATTGGTTGAGCCAGTGGTAGTTGCCACAGGATCTCAGAGGAAAGGCTTGAAGTACCCTTCATCAAACAAAGATGATGATTTCAAGGCACTTCTGCAAAAAGAGACTGAAAGGGTAGGAGCACAGCTTCGTCTGGCAGAGGAACAACTGACTCTGACCAAACTGCAGCAAACCAAGGCCAGACTTGAGATCCGCCTCCTAAAGGCTACGCTCAGACAAGCTGGTCTCTCCACATCAGATGAGGAAGTCTGAAATTATTGTGGATTATTTGACATTAAGTCTTTTTTTTTAAATCAATATATCTATACTTGATACTTGTTATAAATATCCTCAATGTACAGTGTTTGTGTTGTAGGTCTCAGATGAGCGGACTGCTGGAAGAGGATGGGGTGGGGTTTTTCTTGTTTTTAGTTTTTTTAAATGCGTGTGTTTTCATTTCAAATAAAAATAAACTTATATTGACCCCACACTGGCTATTCTACTTGTTGCTCTTTACATATCTATAGTTCTATCCTGTTTGAGCACTGGTTATCCAGCACTGGTTATCCAGATTTGGTGATCCTGAAAAGTTCCTACCCGGATCAGATTGATCCAATCCGATGTTGCTTTAAAAAACTGGCTCCAAAAGTAAGATGGATTACGTGATCACGGATCGCAAAAAAAGGATTACTAAATCCGGATCAATTTTATCCGGATTAAACCTTTTAAAAAAACAGGCCTTGAGGATTGGAGTGATATGCTCAGATTTTTGGGTTCTGGTCAGAATCCTGGCAGTCCATTTCAGTTATCCACCCTGCTGGTGATGAAAGCATGGACTAGTTTCTCTAAATCTTGGCTTGAGACAAAACATCTGATTCTGGCTATGTTTCTGAGATGGTAGTACGCTGATTTGCTTATTGCTTTGACATGTCTGCTGAGACTAAGGTCAGACACCAAAATGACCCCAAGATTTTTTACCTTACTGTGTCTTTAGACCTCTTAAGTCAAGGTATTAGTGACTTGAATCTGATGTTGAATATATTGGTGGTGGTGAAATTGATATCATGCAACCTAAAGTGTAGTTTTGTACTTTTTACTTGTATTCGGTTTCAAAATTAACAAATGTGGTGTTGATTCGTAAATATGATCTTGATAGACATAACGTGTAAACATCAAAAACCTTTGTTAATCACAGAGTTTATTTTTTGCGATACCTTACAAAAGTCTATGGGGAAAATGCATGGGCTTTTGGTCAAGGGATCCATTTTGCCGATTGTTGTGCCACCCACGGGGGGGGGGGGGGGGCCGTCCGGCTTGCTCACGTGGTAAAGTGAGGTCACATTCATACCCTCTATACGTCATCTCTGAGATAGTGGATTGGTGCACAATCCAGCGCTGCATGTTTGTATGTTTGTTGTTATATCGTACAGAGATTTTGCGTTTAATGGGCTCTATGCACGGGTGACTTCCGCCCAAAACTCGCGCTCATGAAAACCACACACGCGCGTGATTTTGTGCGCAGAACAGTTCCACGAGTGTAAACACACTCCGCATGCAAAAACGCAGTCCGCGAGCGGAGGCTTTGACAAGCGCGCGCGCGCAATTCTCTCTATGTTCTCGCAACTGCTCAACACTTGTCCGCTCGTCGATTTGACTTCTCAGACTTTGGAGGCGGGACAATTACAGATTTCTACGAACCTTTGATTGGTCACTTTAAACATGCACTCACCTACATGCACCTACAGATTACCTGTTTTACCTAATGATTAGTGTATACCTTGCCTTAGCGTGTGTTAGTATTTTAACAAGTGACGTTTTGATTTCTTACATCTGTCAACAAAATTATGCTACATAATATAGTTAAAATTACATTGTATGTATGATCTATTTACCAAAAATATCGAATAATATAATTAAATGTCTCATGTGGTCATTTAATTTGAGTTATCTAATAAAATTGTTAATACTTACTGGTATAACCGGTTTAAATATTTTCAAAACAAATAATGTAATACAAATAAATTATTTAAATTACATTTTATAGAGTGCATAATAATAGGCTATTGTCATTTATAATAACTTGCGCTTTGAATTATACTGTTATAGTAATGTGTTAATGCTCATTTTATAACAATTTCAGAAAAATGATTAACAATACATAAGCATTTCTGAACCATTTATTTTTTAACTTCCTGTTAAGATGACAAATATGTAGATCCAAAGCCAAGGGCATACATAAATGTAACCCAAGTTTAAAAACTGAAAAAGTATGTTATGCCAAATGATGACGTTTCTGTACACTGGTTAAGATAGTTCGGAGACTGTAGGTGAGTGCATGTTAAAGTGGACCAATGGATAGGAGAAGTGTGGCATTGTCTCGCCTCCAAAGTCCGAAACTATATTTATGTATTCGCCTTGCTCGGCTCTCCGAGTCTCCGTTATCTGCACGCCTACATACACAAACGGACGAGTCGTTTATAGTCAATAATGCCGATGTGCTGTTCTTTGAAACAACATATGGCGACTCAAAGTAATCGATTCAACTAACCAGCACGTATATAGCGCGGAGAAGAAGTGGTTTGCTTGAACAACGCAGTTTACCATGGTTTACTTTTGTATTTGTGGTATAAATCATAGTGGCCACACATTTATCGTCTCACTACAGGCACATTAGTTATAAGATGATTCTGTTAAAACTATGGTAATAGAAACATATCAGTCCCCCCAAAACATGGTCTCTACACCATAGGTATACCTTTCATGAGAAGTGCTCGACGTATTAAATTTTAAATATTTTATTTAAAACGTATCGGATAAAGAGTCTGCATTGTTCTGCGTGGATTAGTCATTGAGATGCATGTATAGACGCGCCTGCTCGGCAAGACTCGAAACCCCCTCGTTCGTTTTCGTATGCGTTGCCGCGCGCGCAGTTACAAAAAAGCCGTGCAGTCCGCCACGCGAAATGAGGTCGCGCGCACTCAAAGCGAACTTCCTCAACAACGCTATGACGTCATGATTGCCGCACACACCCAGCGAATTTGCAGACGCGTTATACAGATAATTAAAGATAACCTCAGGATGTTACACGAATTTAAACCAATTAGAGCTAAAACAAAGTAAATGTTTAATCGATGGAATGCTTTATAATTTCCTATGGAAAAACAAACCTTATTATTTTAAGAAATCTGTGTTAATAAATTCTCACAATAGGGGTGGATTCAACTTTATTTATTTCTGTATAATAAATAATTCAATTAAAATAAACGTGCTCAGTCGATTTCTCAATAATCCTACCTCTATTTGGAATCTATTCCCCCAATTTGCATTTTCACAATTTGGTGGCATAAAATTTGTTTTATTGTGCAATTACGATATTCAAAAACTCCCCCTCAAGCTATCTAATTTTCACAGACAGGCCCTTCTGGCTTGCACCCTTATGTACAAACATAACTTTCCCCCCATCGATGTTATATTTGGAACAATAAAAACATTCTATTTAGAAATAGCTCTTTGTTCTTTAAACAATGGTTCAGTAATGGAATATTGCATGTTGGCCAGCTCTTCGATAAGGAAGGTATGCTTTTTAGGTATTCAGAATTTCTCTCTAAATAAAATATACCAGTAGCTCCTAAAGAGTTTGCCATTGTTATGAATGCTATTCCATCTGGCATACGCATGCTTTTTAGAAATTATTCCAAAGTAGTCTCTTTTCCTGAGCCTATGGCAACACATACTGGTAAGTTATGTTTTATTAGTCAAAAAGGAATACATCTTAAGATAAGAGCTTTACTTATTGAAGGCATTGCCTGTGCCCCTTCTGCTGTTTTATACTGGAACAGCCTTTTTGATCATCTAAACTGGAATATGATATGGTCCATGCAACAAAAAAATCTTCTCTCAGACAAAGAACTATCTTTTAAACTACTCCATAACATTTGCCCTACCAAATTTTTTTTAAAGAAAAAATGTGGGTCTAACTATGACACCAAATGCATTTTTTTTTTGGAAGGTTCCCCAAAATCCTTGTTTTATAATCAACCTAATTCTTTCTCTATGAAAATTTGATATACATGAAACCATGTTTAAAAACAATTATGTTTTCTTCTAATATTAAAGCACAAAGAACTATTCAACCTATTTAAGCGTTTAAGTGTTGTTTTTTGTGTAATTCCCTCTCCAATGTTTTTTTTTGTCTTGTTTGTTTTGAGCCATGGTAATGTTTTATTTTCTCTTCTCTCTCTTTTCATTAGTCTAAGTGTTTCTTAATGTTAAGTGTTTGTTTATGTCGACGGTGATCCTTACGACTACCTTATGACTTACAAAGGAATCTAGTGTTCTTAGACACTCAAATTGTGCGTTTACTGATATTGTAACCAATAATTTTGCCCTGTGTTTTACCACTCAAGCAGGCGCGTTCCGGCGTGTTCACGTGAGCAAGTGATGACACGTGCATACCCTCTATAGGAAGTAGGAAGCACCCTTCAGAAGTCGATGAGTGAGCAAGAGTGTTGAGCATTTGCGAGAGCAAAGGCTGGGTACAAAAACACCCACTTGTGGTGTTTGCACTTGACCACTACTTTCATGATGTTTTTTCTGTTTTTGGCCCTAGTGTTCTAGTGGCCGTGAAGATCCCAAGTCAGCATGTAGTATTTCTAACCCGCTGGGACACACTTAGCGTCAGACCGGTTATATTAATTAAGACTAATAAGAGAAGTGTTAGTTTTTCTTTTTTATACTGTACCCGTGTTGGATAATAAAACAAGCAGATTGACCAGGAGACATTTGCAAGCAGGACTTCAATGGACGTTTCATAGAAATGTTTAAGAGGTAAGCACGCACACACACGCACACACACACACACACACACACACACACACACACACACACACACACACACACACACACACACACACACACACACATACAATATCAGTGTATTACACAGAACAGCTTTCACAGCCGATGTTAAAGTCATGGAAGCTGTTATTTGACCGTTGGTTATATTAGAATGCACTACTCCAGCGACTCTTCCACTTCTCTAAGGTAGACCTCACCCATTTTTTGGCGTATTCCTGTGGGCGGAGGTTATTAAAAGCACTCGGAATGGTGACATCATGTACCCGGGAAGTGAAGGGCTGTAGTCCGATCCAGCCGTTCTCTGTAGTCCTTGAAACGTGAAATCTGTTAAAGACAATATCTTTCTTGGCACTAAACTTTGAGCTTTACCATTTTGCAGGTATTATTTATGCTCTAACAGCAACATTACACACTAACTAAAGGTTGAAAATGGGATCGCAGGGAAGGTGCTCTTTAAAAAGGTGTAGTATAACATGCACTGGAAAGCTTTCCGCAAGATGCATGATGGGATACGCTTAGGCTACCTCCAAATACACCATTTGCGTACTTTTAACTTGACCACTTGACTACTTTCATGAATTATTTCCTGTTTTTGGCCCTAGTGTTCTAGTGGGCTTGAAGTTCCCAAGTGAGCAAGTAGTATTTCTAACCTGCGGGAACACACTTAGCAAGTCTAAACATATAACGTTGATTAATGTTGTGTTTCTAATTATGAGATAAAAAGCAGTTTTCAACATCTCGGGAGACCCGAGCAAAAAGTCTCATGATTTATATCCAGAACATGATCCATGATGGGATAAGCTTAGCCTTAAAACCGCTCCGAAGCGGTATTCAAGCTAGTGTGGGTTTAGTGTGCATTAAGTTCTTCTCTTCCTTCCTGTCGCGCTCACGCGCCATCAAGTGGCCATGACCGCAAGTTGGGGTATTTGGACGCAGCCTTTAGAGAGAATTGCGTGCGCTCGTCAAAGCTTCTGCTAGCAGACTGCGTTTTTAAACAGAGAGCAGAAATCTGCTCTCGCAAGAAATTTTTCCTAGGCAATCAGGGGACACGTAGAATGCTTGTAGGACCCCTACACTCTTGACGGAGCCGAGCGCCATCAGGAGAACTGATGTCAAGGTCCCAAGAGGGTATGGAGTGCGGACGATGCGGATTACACCTTCTTGCGCCCCTTAGGAACCTGATGACCAGGTCGTGCTGTCCCAGAGACTTTCCAGCAACTGAGTCGTGATGAGCGGCAATAGCGGCTACATACACTCTCAGTGTGGAAGGTGAGAGGTTAGTCTCAAGTCTCTCTTGTAGAAAGGACAGCGTGTTTCCGATCGAGCAACTCCATGGGTCTTCTCTTCGAGGAGAACACCAGGACAAGCAGAGGCAACACTTGTAAGTGTACGGCCGCCTAGTGCCCGGGGCCCTAGCGTGAGAGATGGTCTCAACCACCGAAGGGGGTAGGCCACTCAGGATCTCCTCGTCCTGTCCAGGGGCCAGACATGGAGGTTCCAGAGGTCTGGCCTGGGATGCCATAACGTCCCCTTCCCCTGAGAAAGCAGGTCTTTCGTCAGGGGAATCGGCCTGGGGGGAGTTGTAGTCAGGAGCATTACCTCCGAGAACCAAGTCCGGTTGGGCCAGTACGGCGCAACTAGTAACACTTGATGCTCCTCTTCCCTGATCTTGCACAGGGTCTGTGCAATGAGGCTCACTGGGGAAGGCATACTTTCGATTGTCCCGCGGCCAGCTGTGCGCTTGAGTATCCAGCCTCGGAGGGCTTCGGACAGAGAGTACCAAAGCGGGAAATGGGTGTTGTCCAAGGAGGCGAACTGTTCTACCTGAGCCTGTCCACTCCGAGGATGCCATGTGTCCCAGGAGCCTCTGAAATTGTTTCAGGGGGACCGCTGACTGCCTGAATAGTTCCAGGCAGTTCAACACTGACTGAGCGAGCACTGTAGTCAGTCGCACTGTCATGGAGACAGAGTTGAATTCCATAATGAGAAAGAGGATGGTCTGCACAGGGAGAGCTTGCTCTTTTCTCGGTTGACCTGTATTCCCAATTGATCTAGGTGCCGGAAGAACTAGGTCCCTGTGTGTACATAACAGATCTCGTGAGTGTGCCAAGATGAACCAGTCATCGAGAGAGTTTAGTACCCGCACACCTCTCTCCTTGAGGGGAGTGAGGGCAGTTTCTACGATATTCGTGAAGACTCGTGGGGACAGGGACAGACTGCAAGGGAGGACTCTGTACTACTATGCCCGACCCTCGAAAGCAAACCATAGGAACGGGCGATGACGAGGGAGAATCGAGACATGAAAGTAAGCGCCATTCAGGTCGATTGCCATGAACCAATCTTGACATCTGATAAAACGCCAGGATGCGCTTCTGCGTGAGCATCCTGAACGGCAGCTAGAGTAGGTGCCTGTTCAGGGTACTTGAAGCAGTCGAGGTGGTGGCTAATTCCCGTGGGAACACAGCCCCTGTGATGCAATGTCTGAATCATGAACCGGAGTCAGGCATGCAAATTTCATTCGCCAATTTCATTGGTCTTTTCTAGACTAGTCGAAGTTGATAGGTTCTCAAGGGCGAACCCCATCTGTCCGATCGACACAACATTGAGAGACCAACAGAAAGGGAACGCAGAAGTAACATGCATATAGCCCATTTTGACTGATGAAAGGCGCGGCAAATGAAGAAGAAACGCCATTTTCTGTCACCACACAATACAAATCTGCAACAGTGATCATTTTTAAATATACATTTTTATCATATCAATACTATAATATCCCCCCCACATGTTAGAATAACAGTATAACATGTAACAAAAAAAAACGGTTGGCACCTTGTATTGTGGCAAGTTCAAAATATGTAATCTTTTATGATTTGCAGAAATAATTGGGTCTCTGCATCTACAATCCAGTTTCAAGGCAGTTTGGAATCTATTCATTTGTGTTTTGATTGGCCAGTTAACCAGTGCGTAGTGATTGGTCGAATACTGCATCCTTAACACTCTTACCATATTTGGAACATCAGGTTCCAACGCAATTGTACTGACAGGTACACCCACCTTACTTGCATGTACATTTGTGCGGTCTTAGTCAAATCCAGATTCCTTGATAGAGAGAGTTCTGCCAACAGAAGTCCAAAATGCTGCACTGTAACGTGATTCATCGAGCCTTAAGATAGTTCCAGGAAGTTATGTTTTCTCTTTAAATGCTTTATATCTTTCATTTTTTTATTCAATAAATGGCTTTCGTCTTTAAATTGGTTCGAAGTTTACCTCAGTTGGTCTGTTTAGTCGCAGCTCCATGCGTAAATAGTAACTTCCGGGTACTATTGAAATAGTGAAAAAACTGTTCCATTGGAGTCAACTTAGAAGACTCTGGCTCTGGTCAAATCATACAATAAACTGACGTAGATTTGAGGGCGTGTGGTTACAGGAGGTATCTCAGGCAGGTCTGGGTGAGCATTTGGTTTTAGATGGAATACATCTTTTTTTCAGACACTTTCATTTTTCAACTTTACATGTCTAATACATGCATGAGCAATTTATAACATAATAAAGACACATTAAAAACACGTATTCAGGCCATATGACCCCTTTAATACTGCAAAATTAATGTTTTCCTCTATCTTAATTGTTGCGTATACCGAGCTGTCTCTTGTGCGAGAAGTCTCTTTAATACTTCGTGGTTTATATACACGTGGTTGCTGATTGGGGTGACATTTTTGACAGTCACCAAACAAGAGAAAACGTATCTCAAAAAAGGTGCGCATGCCAGGTGGACTTGGCTGTATCCCTTCTTACCAAAACCAAGCACATGTTTTCCAGGTTGTTGTTCAACCCGGAAACCGTAGAAAAATGTTGCGCACCGGTTTGAGCTTGAACGTGTTGCATCAACGATGTGAAAGTCAGCCACAAGGTGGTGCTATTAAACGTGAATTTGTGCTTCTGAACTCGGTCCAGTTTTTTCCACATTCTCAAACTGCTTGGTCCCAGATGGCCCCTAAGGGTTATGTCAGTGCTCTATAACCTCAAAGACTAAACTAAACTAACCCAAAATCAGCATAGTTAGATTAATAGCTGAAGATTTCTCATTTATTGACATGCTCAGTTGTGTCTTTTATTAATTCACACTGTAGTCATTTTTAAATATATCAATACTTTTATTGAGTGTTATTTTTGGAGTGTCTGGGTACCAGACAAAAACATTACAAAACCTTGATCACCTTTACTTTCTCATCCTGTAACTAACGGCTGGGTCGTGCCATGGAACATCTTTGCAATGTATTGAAAATTGTTTTATTAAAAAAAATCACCTTAAAAAAAAAGAGAAATATTTAACTCTGTACATTTTGCACAAGGAAAATACAATGTCAAGCACAATTGAAGTCTGCAAATTCCCTCCTTATTGCAAAATAAAGTCGAAACAAATAGTGTGTGTGTCTGTATGCGTTAAGTATCTGTAGTTCCATTTGCATTAGACAACCTATTTGAATTCCCTACCATTTCTAACAACACGAAGGGCCAGACTAAACCAGTGGTCTGCGAAGTTAATTCTGTAACAATTACAAATCCGTCATCGAGTGTCCTTCAGACTACACCACATCTGCCACGGAATAAGTTTAGGATGAAGCTGGATTAATGACATCAGTGCACTGCGGTTCGCAGAATGGCCCGAAGCGGCCGTACACATCTTTCGCCCTGACGGCAAAATAATATGTTGACCCTGACACAAACTGGGTCAAGGTGCACGCCATGGGTAAAGGCAGTGCTTTCACTTCTCCAATCTTCTTCCACAGCGACTGAGCAGAAGTGCCAGAGCTCGCTGCCGCCCCTTGGTTGTCCTGGTGATAGGCGTACAGGTGATAGGTATCCACAGCGGCGCAGTTGCGGTCCGTTTCAGCGACGCACCAGGAGAGCACGATGCCGTTTTGGCTCTGGACACGGGCAAGTTTGAGCTGAGGCTGCTGTGGAGGGGATGTGTGCGCGGCCTCTGGTGGGAGACGTGCGGGTGGAGATGGTGCTAAGGGTAATGGAGGAAGAGAGGTTGAAGAGCTTGGACGGGATAGCGAGGGAGAGTCCTGGAAAAAGGAACCAAAGGTACAATGAGAGGCACTGTTAAAAAAACCTATTACATACATGAGAACTACATGCAGAACACTACAAAAGGAAATATAAACAATAGACCAAAAATAGAAAAAATTGATCATGGACACTCACCACAGAGGTGCGCTGTGCTGTTCGAACAGCAGCGTTAGGGGTTGAGCTTGCTAAAGATGATGCACGCTGGGTAGTGATAGGAGAAATTGTGGCTTTCTGCACTCCGGTCACTGTAGAACATCCATGAAGAGAAAACGTATTAGAAAACAAACAAAATTAGCAAACAAAGGGAATATTGTTGAGGTAATCCAATTTCCAAGTTTATTTGTAAATAATTTGTTTGTGCAGGGAAATTCTAACATGACTTAACATTCATTTGAAGGGAGAAATGGGGTTTAGTGATTTTTTACCTTGAACATCATCATCATCTTCAGTCAGGTCTATCACAGAACCCTTGGGACGGGCAGGCTGTAAATAGATAATGAGTTGTGTTTTACTAATTTTATCAATCTATTAAAAAATATTGTTGGAGGTACAATTTGTATCGTCTTGTTTACAATAGGACATGTTTACCTGAGATGTTGTTTTGGTCGAGGCTTGGTTATCTGTTAAAAACAAGAGGAGAAAATTTAGTCTACTAAGAAATTACTGAGAACTTTGAGCTAAGGTTCTCTGAAAGCTCTCTTAGATTCATTTTAAAAAGTTAACATTAAGCGAGTGTAACATTACTGTAATGTTTTATGAGTGTTTTATCAATCATTTTATTGCTTTAGGTTTACAAAAATATATAACACTGGTATAAAAAAAAAGTTTGGACTATTAAAATCAAGAAAGGTTTTTATAAACTAATGCCAATGTTAGATACAATTGGAGCGAGAGCCCTGAGCCATATTTACTCGCATACTCTTGAATGTTAATGTAGTATGTTTTACATGGCTTCAAACAAAGTGCTCAGCAATGTAAAGAAGATATGTCATTTCACTGACATATTACTTTCTTCTTATTCAAAAAACACCCATATTTTCCAGCCCAAAATCCTCCTTTTTCCAAACAGTGTTATACAACCGGAAATTACTTTGCCGACTCTGGCGAAGGCTCACTGGCACCATCTTGTGCAACTAGCAAATATCAATTTTACAGTTATTATCAATACATAACAACCTAAAGCAGAATGTGTCATACCAGTCTTTGAGGCCAGAGCAGAGGCTGGTGGAGGACCCACCGCAGCCGCCGCTGAACCTGTCGCCGCTGGACCGGTCGTCCCTGGAGAAGACACGGCAGTAGACACTCCCACGACAGCAGCACACTGTATAGGCGTTCGGGCCGATGTCACAGATATCCCAGTGTTGGGTGAACTAACAGTCCCTGTGCCACCCGGATACACAGCTCTCGCCAATGACATCACCGGAGTCGACAGAGTCGACAGTACGGAGCAAGACGAAGCGAGGGTGCCTGATGCCTTCTGAAGAATGAAAGTGGTAGCAGGTGTAGTCGTCTTTGCCTTGTTCAAATTGTTAACCGTAGACAGCGACGACACCGGTATTAAACCAACGCCGCCGGCAGCATTGACTAATGCCCCGCTCTGCCCGTTTGCCATAGCTAAAGGCAGCTGAATTAAAAGTGGCTGAATAGACATGGGCTGGCCACCTGATGTTACCGATGTGGTAGTCATGACCCCTGTGTTGGGACCCGTCTTTAATAAAAGAGTTCCTGGCTGAGACTGGCCAGTCAGAGAGGTGGAGGAGGGAGTAGAGCTTGTCGTCGTGGAGATGATCTGTAAAATTGGCGCAGACGAGGCCAGTGCGGAGGAGGTTGGGGTTGTTGGAGTGGACAGAGGTTTGGGCTGTGCTGTGATAGCTGGGGGAGAAAACACAGGTGTTATAAACATAAAACATGATCAAACATATGACCCTAGAAACTATTAGTTTAAAAAGCTCACCTGTGGCTGCACCGGATAGTTTAGGATCCACCGTGGTTTTAACAGTACTGTAAAAAAATTATAAAAAGTGGATGTGAATTACTAATAGTAATTACAAATAATCAAGCCTCTGATTAAAGAGTTGTTTAAAAGTTATTGAGCAATTCTATATAAGGTTTTGCAACAGTTTATATAATAAAATATTAGCTTTTGATTTGGCATAAATTGACTAAATCATATTCAGAAAAGTAAAGTAACATGTGAATTTTGTTTTAAACAGAGATGGTGATATAGAGGTAAGCACCAGGTAACAGATTGGGCGACAATACAAACTTTTTGTGAACAGGTAAGAGTTAGGGGCCATCCACAAGAAATGCGTCTTAAAATGTGAGATGCAGTACTGGTATGTTTTTTGTGTAGCGTAAAACGCGAGGGTCTGGAGACATCTCCACCAAGTTGCCTTGTCATTCCAACATGCTACTGTAAACAGAAGCTCGCAACGGTTGCCCCATGACCAATCTTCTGATTGGTCCACTTTTTTGGAAATGACATTGTTGAATACCGCTGCGTGTAAAGGTTGAATTTTTTAATTTGACACGGTGTCTTAAAAACATGGCGGTCATGTGCGAGGCGCTACAAAAGACACAAGATGCGAGCGTAACGGTCATGCACGTCTGTCATACGCACTGGAATGGAATAAAGCGAATTTGAATGGAAAAATGCATTCTGTGTGAATGGCCCCTTAGAGGTAATGGGAAGCAGTGTGAAACATGAATACTACATATTCACATGCGCTGGTGTAGTGTAATGTCCATCCTTCCAAACGCAACCGCATTACTAGTTTAAACTCATGGTGTTTATAAAATACTGCAATGCTTACCGTTGCAATAAAGTCTGGTTCGTGTTGGCTGCATTGGTGGCCTGAGCAATGGCAGAATAAGCCTGATAAACGAAAATACCATTGAGATGAACTTTAGTTTTACAGTCACACAGTTTAAACCAAATCACACAAGTGGTGTGCAGTCTTACCTCTTGAGTTCTCTTCGAGTTCTCCGAGGCCTGGTTAGCAGCCCCAAACTTTTTAGCTAGCCGAGCAATCTTGGCCTAAAGCGAAAAAAGAACAGTTTTTAAACTGTTGACCATAAGGCCTTTCATACGTGTACAGTATACCAATGGCAAAAACAAATGATTGCATTAAAAATTCACCTGTAGTGTGTTAATATGTTGCAAAGCATTTTGCTGTTTGTTTGCAGATTCAATCTTCTCCACTTTCTCCTTCAGCTCTTTTATGCTTCGGTCAAACACTGTCAACTGCAGCACCCGTAATCGTTCCTCTACCAACTGCTGTACCATCTGACGGGAGGAGGATAAACAGATGCCCAAGCTCATTAATACACAATGACAAACGCGTTGTCTGTGGTAATCGACAATTGAAATTGGATAAATAACGCACTTTCTCCAGTTTATGTCGGCTCCCGCCATTGGCCGTAATTTTCAGCTCTAGTTGAGCCTCCAGCTCCTCGCCATCCAGCCTCGCTCGCTTGCCATCTCGTTCAGTTTTGATTTCTTTGTCATTTTCCTCTTTGCCCTCTGATAGGGATCTCTTGATACCAACAGAAGTGCTGTTGTCGGCTGTCAAACAAAAGCGACGCAAAAGTTTAGATTTTAGGGCGGTGACAATTTTAACTGAGATAACATGTTCTAAAGACACGATTAAATCTACATACAGGAGCACATTGAGATTGGGTAAAAATAACTAATATTTTAGTGCTATTTAAGAAAAATGTGATGTGCGATTACTTGCGGATGATAAAGTTTGTAAATAAAATCAAACTATATTAATATATATTAAAAAAGGGAGAATTATATAAAAAAATACATGTTATACAATCCTTCTAGTTGCTGATTATCCTTCTCATGTTGGAGCACACGACTGGATATTTATTTATAACGAGATGTTAGTGGAAACATCTACTCCTATTAGCTTCTGTTCCAAAATTGGGACTCTAGGTTCTCACCTCCGGTCTTCTCAGAAATGCCCTTCTCATCTTTCTGTTCCTTCTTCATCATATCAACATTCATCTTCTCCTCACTTTTGTGGCTCTTGTCATCCTTCTCTGCCTGTATGTCATCCTCTTCGCTCAGACACAGAAATCCCTCTTTAACCTCTGGGTCGCAGTCTAGCCCAGAAGAAGGAGAAGCAGAGAGAGAAGAGGAGATACTTTTATTGCACGTGTCCTTTTTCTCTTCTGAACCGTCACCAAAAGAGGCTGTGGTCACAAGAGCGTCATCCATATCCATCATCTCCTCACCACGCGTCTTCTCCGTATCTCCATCGTTGAGGTCTTCCTTTTTTGCTGGAATTGCCAAAGAACTGGAATGCTTTGATTTACAAGCCTGTGTGAAGAAAAACAAGTCCAAGTAAGTTTACGAAAATAAGAGGTTTATCTTAACATTTCTTCACGTTCATCTTAGACTCACTTCTTTACTGTCCACTTTAACATCCTCTTTGCTCTCGTTCTCCCCTTTCGCGTCCTTAGTTTTTTCAAACCTCTTCTTCTCTGGACCGTTCTTGACTGACGGAGAAGGTGAGGTAGACTGCACATTGGGTGGAGCGGGAGTTCGAGAAATAGAGACAGAAAGAAATGGAGATGGGGAAGAGTCAGATGAATGAGGGGCAGGTGACAGCGAGTCCTTCTCTTTATGATTCAAGTCGTTCTCCTTTACTTTCTCTTTCTCCTTCTCGTGCGTGCCGTTAACCAGGGGTGGCGAGGTGGAAGATGTATAAGAGGTGGAGCTGGGCGGAGCCAAGGTGCTGTGCAATGATTCCAGCTGATTCCGATCGCTCATCTTCATCGTTTTGCGCGCACGGAAGATTTTCTTCTGAGGCTCCTCTGGTACGGCAACTTCCATTTTTACCTGAAGAAGAAAAAAAACACACATAACAAGTGTTAAGTTTTTAAACAGATTCAGATGATTTTAACTCACATTACTCAACACATGCGATTATTCTGACTTGACTCCAAGTATAAAAGGGTTATATCAAGACCAACCACTAGGTGTCACCGTGTCATCTCAAACCCATTTCCTATTCTAGAATTTTCTTTTGGCTTCGATCACAAAACCTTCCTCTAACTGTAGCGAAACCATAACGCTGGTCACATTTTAACATGTTAACCCTTTGTCAAGATTTTCTTTTTTGTAAAGCAGTTCAGCCAAACAGTCTCATAACTCCCAGACCCCATTGAGCAATATCAATCTGAGCCAATACCTCTGTGACTAACAAGTCCACAAGCCACCAGGATTCAAACTTAGCTAAACCTGACAAAAACCTTCCCCAGTTCAGCTGACATAACTAGTGAGCTGGTAAGAGTCAGCAGTGCATCTGATTTCAGAACTCCGGGAGGGAGACCTGACATCGTGTCCTACCCCTTCGCTGTGATTGGCTGCAATTCTCAGCCAATAAAAGCAGCAGACTACAGGCTCTGCTAGCGACAAGAAGAGTGCATTATATAATGCAGGCTTTCAAAGCTACTATTGTACTTGAAGAGCTCAAATTCCCGTTAGAGTGTTAAGATGAAAAACATAATCATAGTAAAAAGATATTAGTAAGTCTTACCAGGTCTCTGTGATGTCTCGTATTGTTCTGTTCATGGATTTGGCAGCAAGTTTTTTGAGGGTCCTAAAAAGCAAAGAAAAATATATTAAAGCACAAATTTTGATTTCACACATGAATTGACCTAAATTTGACTTTTTATATTTTTTTGTGGTTAATTCTACTACGGATTCATTATTTGTATTTATTTTTATTATAACTGTCTTCATAACTGTGTCTGCTATTCGCACATTCCCCATTTTATCGATTATTTAACTAGTAATGTTTAACAAGACAACACAATACTTTAGAACATAATCTATAATCTATCAATTCAATTCTAGTCAAACACAAAGAAAACAATATTCAGTACAGATGTACACTGTTATTTGGTCACGTTTACATTACTTTTCCTCATCTCTACTTTTCTTTCGTCTACTACACAAAACCGCAACTTAGCAGGCGTTAATGATGTGACTCCTCTCCTATTTATAACAAATTAAGGTCCTTCTGGACAACGCGCAACACCTAAACCTGTTGAACAGCAGCTCATCCCACAAGGCCTTGTATCCATGACAACCACTGCACACCTTTTTACCCAAACGGGTTGTAAGTTTTACAGTTTTAACTATTCCCCCAGACATCAAAACTATTTTCCAAGGTGTTTCACCACATGTAACCTGACTCCACACAGGGGAGATGACGAGAGGTCGAGCATGAAACGATGCATTTTCTGCATGTATAAGGAAACCTCACATCTTTGATTCACTCTACTGACACGAAGAACAACGGCAAACCAAACTAATTTAGTAACTATTAGGAATATTCAAAAACAATTAAATTCATATTTCAACACACCATTTAAATTGTCAACACACAACAAATTTGTGTGAAACCCTAAATAGGGAGAGAAATTGCTTTTGCATGCCTTAACGTCCTCTGACAAGTGTGCACACAAAGGGTGTTCATTCTACCAAAATGGCTGCTAGTCAGGAGTAAGCTTCTCTTGTTGATCATTGCGCACAGCAGCAGCAGCGCACCCCTCCCCCATCCTGACTGCATGCACAGACGCCGAGGTTGCCGCTAGCTGCACAAAGTCAAAATGGTTGCCAGAGCTGTAGTGCACAGTACAGATTCTGTGATCTCATGCTATCTCCCACAATTCCAAACACGCTCCGCGTTTCATCATGAAAATAACCAAGCTAAGACACCACATCTCCCTATCCGAAGAGAACTGTTCGATTAATATACAAAAAGACAATTCTGTCGTATCCGCGCGATAGCAACTTTTCGATTAATTCTTTGGTAACTTTAAAACAGAACAACTTAGATGATCAAACGATATCACAAATATTCCAAGACAATATCGACAGTTGTTTAATCTAAACTTTCTGATACAAAATCACCCCGTAAAAAAATCTTCGAAAACCCGAAGTCACTACTGTCGCAACCAGATTGACGATTCTAGTCCTACCGGTCTCACAATCAGCCAATAGACAAAAGGTAAAAGTTAAAATGTGAAAAAATAAATAAAGGCCATTTTCTATACTACACACTTCCGCGAATGTGTGAAAACACGAAAATTCCTTAAAAACGTTAAGTTAACAAAAAGGGTAAATAGAATCTTCAAAAAACCAACACAAGGCCAGTAATTTACCTTAAGGTAAACAGCAAAAAATTTAAAGTCTTCAAAAAACAAAAACAGCTCAATAACAATGTTGATGTGTACTCTTCAGAAGTAGGCCTTCATTAAAATCGAGCGCAAAAACTCGCGAGCATGCCTAGCTCAAGTGCACACTCCTAATAGATAGAGAGAGAGCGAGAGAGAGAAAACCGGAGAGAGACATAGAGAACTGGTGGGGGAGGGGGGCTCACGTGGAGAGGTGGAGCACATTCTTTGTTAAAGGATGGCTGTAACTACCCAAAACCGTGTAGCTACCAAACAAGTGTTATGTTACAACCAGTTAAACGGTGTTATTTAAAAATAAAATGGTATTTTAACCCACAATCAAACTGTGGTGCTTAGTAACAGAACAGCATCTGCTAAAATTTGCAATTGCACAAAAGTGTTCCAAAACATAAAATAATTCATAAATGATCTCTCAAAAAGAACAGAAGATAAAATAGAACACAGAAAATCACAATTATGTAGTAATAGAGGAAACTAACATGTGCTGAAAAGCAAAACAGGCCCCTCCCCCACTGCTGCATAACAGGCACCGAGTAAACAGGGTGGAAAATTACTGCGATGCAGACTATACCATTTTAACAAAAACAGGGTGTGACTCACGTGCACTACCACATCTCAACACAAGATGGAGCAAAGGAAAATCATCTGCTCTACTTCATTCTTCTAACTTTTATTAAAAAATGACAACAATTTATTTTTGTTGTTTGAAACATTCGTGACTTTAAAGAATAACTCGTATAGCACAACAACACCGCTGTGGTAGTTTCTGTGCTATTGCACACACACCACTTTTAAACAAAGGTAAAGGTCATCTAGATCCATGTTTATCTTCAATGTGTGTTAACTACACTATGGACAACAAAGGGGTCCTTTCCAATGTGTGATGTCAGACATTTGTGGCATAATCCAAGAATTTTATTGTTTCTTATCAAGATTCTTATTTGCAGTCATAAACATTGTTTACACCTAACATTGTTTTTGACTATGCGAACTAAACTAATACCTCATCACAAAGTTATGATTTAAATGCAACACTAAATGCATGAAGTCATAAGGGACAGGTCTCAAACAAGACCTCTAAAAGACTAGGAAGAATAAATGACCTTCAACATTCTGTCTGGTTGCATGTGCATTAACCGCTAGACAAATTTCGCTGTAGCGCTCATGCAGGTAACTGGGACACTTCCCAAACCCATTCATCCTTCTCCCTTCCTCTTCGGTCACTTCCTGCTGTGCGCGTCATTATAAGTGGAGGACAACACCAAAATAACATGCCTCTACATCTGGCTCAAGACAATAAAGCAAGTCCCATCCGAATTCACATCCTACTGCTACTTCAAATGTGAAAAGGTGACAGACGACAAATGTAAAATGTACTAATATTTCATGTCATGGAAATGCCCGAAGCAGCTACATGGAAAATTCCAGTTCAACATTGGTATAATTCCCTCCATTTTGAAACCGTTTAGCGAGTCATGAGGTTAGTTTAAGAACCACACAACACTAAAACACAAGTTCAGTTAAATATCTGTCAGATTTATACAGTCTTGCGAATTAAAGAATGTTTGTCAGAGATTCATCTTATAAGAACTATTGTGTTGCTGCATTTTTTTCTTTTTAGTGCAGCCGTTAAGAAAAACGCAGCAGAAAAAGACATGCATGCTCTCATTATTATTTTAGGGTGTTATCTGGTAAAACTGCGTTGGCAGTCATTTGCATGTTGCAGCCAACCAAAATTCCCACCAAATTCCTCAATGCCCAAGGACTCAAGGTCTGTTTATGCCAACAAACTGTCAGTGTGTGTTTGATTACCACTTTCACATTGAAGTGTACAAACACAAGAACTGACAAAGACAAGACAAATCTTCTGTGACCAGAACAGCCTTTACACCTTAAGTCTGGAACACACCAAGCCAACAGTTGACCATCAGCCATCATCTAACTTCTTTTGGCATTGGTCAGCCTGCTTTGTGCGGTGTGTTCTGCACCCTTTTCAGTCAATTCAGTGTGTGGAACCAGAGAGATATCGCTCTGATTGGCTGTATAGCCTGCTTTTTTATTTACGATAACCAAGTTAAAACACAAACACAAAGTTTAAGTAAATAATAACTTTGAACTATTCTACTGTTATCTGTATTTAAAACTATGTTGATATTACAACGCTCATTTAGCAGAGCACACTATAGCCAAAAGATGTAATAAAAGGATAAAATACGAGGGGATAGGTACACATCCAGTATAGGTTCATATATGAAAGCAACTATTCCCATTCTAGTATTCTGTACAGTTATGCGGTTGCAGATTCTGCCCGTATTAGTTCCATCAATCACAAGCAGAACACTACATCTGTGCACAAGTTCCTTTAAGATATTCACTCCTATGATCTAAGGTCCAGTGCAATCTTTTTCATACAGGATCTCTTTTTGGTTGTGTACTTTAACGACACAGTTTTAGTAAAAATGTCAAATACATAGTGTATGCAAAGCTAAGTAAAAAAACACTCCTTCCGCACCTTGCCTGGGTGGTTGTAGGTAGTTGTGAAGTGTGCCTGAATGATGTTGCATGGCTATGATGTTTCATGGATGCGTTTAATTATTGTAATGCCTGGTGAAGGTTTTAATTTAAATAAAACATTTCCCTCACATGGAGCGAGGATTGTTAATATGATGATCATATGGGAATAAAGTAGAACAGGCATAATATAGCAGCTACTGCGAGGGCGATGAAAAGCTGTATCCTATGAATGGCTAATAAGGTTGAAGTGATCAAATTTGATCTATTGCTCAAATTCCGTAATTTCACATTAACAACTATAATATTTCACTCATTTCTCTCCGTTGCTTTGCACCAAATTAAAGTTACGCATTATACTCTTGACCAGCTTTATACTATCCTGATCTGTTAATGCTGCATGTAAATGTATTTCCATAAACAGCTTCCATAAACTGAAGACAAGACACGCTAAGATCCTTTCCTGTTCTTCTAACTGAGAACACAAACTAAAAAAAACGTCGAGTAAAGGACTATGTCTGTTTGTCAAATAAGCACATCAAGCATTATCCAAATCCATCATAGTTTCCAACACAACAACGGTTTGTTAAAACAGCTTTGCTATTGCACTGCTATAGTATGCACAGCCAGCTACTCGCATACAAGACAAGCTCAAACTGGCTGGAACCGGTTAAGCTGTGGATTACGCGTCATTACTTTTTCTCATGTGCCTAAAGTATTTTTCAAAAAAGCATGCAACGCTTTCTGAAAGTAGCTACTGGATCAAGCTATCAAGTTAACTTCAAAAGGAATCTATGTTGGATTTTCTATTTATACCTTGTCAGTTGTTTGTGTAATGAAATTACATACAGATCCACAAAACAACTCCTACGGAAATGCATGAGATGGAAAATTTCAGTCAATGGAGCTGAAAAATCCCTTTACTAGGTTAGAATCAATGCACAACAGAAATGACAGAAGTGTGCAGTTTCACAGTGAGGTCTCTTTAAAAGCCCCTCCCCCCTTCTGCCATTTCGTGCTCTCAGATGTGCACTGCAATAACACAAAATGGCCACCAGCTCGACTCCTGACAAGCCAAACAACTGCAGCTGCATCATTTAGGTAAATTCAACGTAAAGGACCAATTAAGCGTCTTGATTTTGTGTTATCTTAGTCTCCAACTACTGCACATTACTGCCAGTGTCCAACTCGTACTGGTTCCTTGTATCAAAGTCCAATCCAGCTAGAAGACCACACATGGTCTTTACTGGCTTGGATTATTAACTTTTAACATTTGTAGTTTTGACTCCCGATCCATCGTCGAATTTCACATCAGGTGCGTGTTACTCCTGTGGTTCCTCTGAACTAACCGATCATCCGTCTTCTGGTTTTTCTTCCTCATGGTGTGGTCTGGAGTATTACTCAAGTGCTTCTAAGGCTACCTCTGGAAGACGCACACGTCTTCAACCCATGCAGGCCGCAGGCGCTTCTCAACAAGAGTTCTCTGTCCATTTATTTTTAAAGAAAATTACAAATGAAAATGACAAATTGTCATTTTTCAACAGCTTTAGGTTCAGAAAGCACTACATGAGAAAAGGCGGGAAAGGAAGGCCAAAGCATGTCAGCGCTAACACAAGCCAATAGCTTAATCCCACTAGCTTCAGGTTAAATCAAGCACACCTGAACCAGCCAATCACAGTCTTCAGGATCACTTGTGGATCACTTGTGGATCACTAGCAGGTGAGTTAGAGGCAGGTTGGGCCTCTGTCCACCTTGTTCAAGCCTAAAGTAATCACTTGCATGCATTTTAGCATATATGTTAGGCATTCAGCAATATCACGTTACATAGCTAAAAACGTTCTATTGTCCCGCACTTTCCCGTTAAATTGTCTTCGGTTTTACATTTAATTACATTTACTACAGAAAAAATAAAGCACATTTTCAAAAAGTGGATGCAATACAAAAGAACAAATAGAGAAAGGAGAGAGACAGAGAGCTGTGACCTTACACTGCTATCCTCAAACGCAGGCCACCTTCTGCTTGGAGGAGAGACTTGCAAGCGTGCCTCTGGTGCGATCAACTGCCTAGCACTAAAACTGGAACGTGGTGGGGGAGGGGCTGGGCTAGGACTATACCATTGATTTCAGAGGGGTGCCTTTAAGTCTAATCAATTATAAATTAACAATATGTAAACATGATACTGCATAATTAGCAATATACACAAAACCACAGGGGAAAAAATGTTTGTTTTTCTTAACCCAAATCTATTAATTTGATGATTTATTTAAAAAAATCAAAACTACTTTTAATTGTGTTTGAATGCTATGAGGCAGATTGAATGCAGAGAATTGTTGAAAAACTAAACTAGGTTTAAACATATTAACCATGGAGCAGGGTTACATTGCAGTGTAACTCCACCCTCTTTCTACCAAGTATCACAGCAGAGCAGACAATGGAAAATTACCGAAAGGCATAGACCGTACCATTAGAAGAACAGAGCAGGGGATAGCCTAACTAGTTAAACCGTTCCTAACAGAGGTTAACTACTCGGGTTTCATACCTGACCAGAGGTTTCAGAGTAACACAAAAGTGTTAAATGCCTGTAAGACCACATTAACATAAAGTTAAACCCTAGCACCACAAATCCCTCTCCTTGTATATAGCCTGAATTTATCATCAAAACAAGTATGACATTTAAAACAAAATCCTTAACAAATAGTTCTTTAGGAAAGAAAAAAATTCCTTGAGTTCTAGTTAAGGAAAAGAAATAATCACAGGAGTCAGAACGCTCATCCCTCCCCCACTGCTGCATATTGTGCAGTCAAAATGACAATATAAATATAGCCAGGGATTGTACCATTACTACAAACAGGGGTGTAGAGATGCAACTTTCATCAAATGTCCTTTAAATAAAATAATTACATGGCTCCTGAGAAAACATACAAATTTCAAATGTATTTAATTATAGCGTGATTATAGGCACTGATGTGTGCAGCGATTTTCTTTCTCTCTGATCCGAGGCCTGGGCCATCTTCAGCACAACAGCTGGAAATTGTCCACCAATTCACACAACTTACTGGCAATTAATAGGAAACATGTTTTCAAACTGCTAGTCAGATTGGTCAATGTAGTGCAAATTCGGTCCATTATCAATAAAAGCACTCAATATGAAATCTCAGCCAAGCTCAAGAAAAATTCAAATTCATTTCAGCTAACTGCTCTCAATCTCATACAAACAGGAACCAAATATCCAATGGCTTGATCATTTTTCAGCTGTCTCTCTCCAGGCCCATGTGCGTGCTCTACTCTGAATAAATAACTAGCCGGCATTCCAGCACTGCTAATCAAATGCAGCGATGCACCGTTGTTATTTATTTTAACTGATTTATTTTAACTGATTTGGTGATTTGTTATCTGAATTAAATGAAAGAAGGGAGAACGACTTGAATAATGCAAAATAAGAAAATGACTTTGTTTTGCACTTGCTACAGAACAAAAACAAACTTGCAAAATAATTTTAAACGAATAAAAAAAATGGAGTTATCAAAAAAAATCTAATTAATCAACAAAAGTGATTGTAGTTACAGTCATATCTAACTCTACATTCTCAATTAACTGGGTTACACGGCACAGTAAGTTAAAGAGTAAATGAGAGGTTGGATGAGTCCTATTTTGGATCATGTAGTGTCCAACAACAAGTTTACGTACATACAAGGTGTAAACACACTTATTTTGTTCTAATAGGATACTCTCACATGATTCATTCGGCGAATCATCCGTCTAATCGCCTCCTTTCCCTACTCTGATCTGATTGGTAAAAGGGTCTAGTCTGCTGTGAGTGGTCTACTGCGAATGAGGCACACGAGCTACCGTGTTTACACAAGGGTGTAAAATGAGATGTTAAGTTACTGAAAACAGTTAGAGGAGTACTTTGAGAATCTATACATTCTGATCATTCTGTTGCCGTTCTATATCAATCTGCACTAGCTTTAGCTAGATACTATATAGAGAGTGAATTCAGGTAAATTGGGACATTTGACATTGAAATGACTGTCACAATGTATATGTATTTTATTTACACCACAACAGGTTTGTATTTTTCTGGTCTATTGTCAAAATTCAGTATTAAAGCGCAGCTTATGTTGGATAAAACCATCTTGAAAACAAACATAGTGATTGTATGCATAGACAACTAATCTCAAACACAAACGGCAAAAACTGGCTGAAACCAGCCATGCAAGTTTAGTTGCGAGGGTAACATGTTAGAGGCTTTTCTCACATGTCAGTCTGAACTTGTTGCCTCAAAAAAAAAAACTGTATAAAGCATCCAAATCCTAACCATTATTTTAAACCATTAGGGTAATTTTATGATGAACTGATGAAGGGTTTTCGCGCAAAAAATTGCTCAAGAATCACACAAGTGCTGCACAAGTAAATGAAATGAAAAACATTTCAGGCAATAAAAGCCCAAAATGTTTTAATCTAAGAATACTCGGATGATTAATACAAACACGACACAAAAGTAATCAACACACGCCTGGTTCAACTGGGAGTCCGTTTTTCAGCGAGGTCTCTTTGAGAGCACCTCCCCCCACTCTGCCATTTCATACCAGCAGCTCTGTGTTGCAGTAACACAAAATGGCCACCAGCTGGACTGCTGCCAAACAACTGCAGGCACACCAATAATGTGTATTAAACGAGAAAAGACAATAGAAGTACTAAAATTGTTCAGTTTACAGGTTGACCATTTATGTCTCCTGCTTGAACTTCTGTTCAACTCTCTGGTTCCCTACACCAAGGCTCGGTCTAGTGTTAATCCCCTTGTAGAATTACTTCTGTTGATTTTCTGTTTTATACGGTTCTATCACTAGGGTTGTGTGCCTTCAACAAGATCAACTGAATGTGGATTGAGAAAGCCCTTGCTTTGAACACAAACTGACAAAAAGATAGTCAGGTGTGAGCTGATCATCAAACTATGACTTTCAAGGCTATTTGCGTTTCCTATAAAGGCACTCCTCAACTTCAACACTGGAACCCCAGTTTGACATCCGTTTTACGAATAAAGTCAAATCTCGAGGAGCATGCGCTACTGGCTGGACTCCCAAACCCACTCACAACCAAACCCCTACAGATGATCCAGAATGCAGCGGCAAGAGTGGTCTTCAATGAATGGAAGAGAGCACACGTCACACCTCTCTCCATTAAGTTACATTGGCTCCCTATAGTCGCTCGCATCAAATTCAAAGCTTTGCTCTTGGCATACAGGACCACCACTGGTTCGGCACCCCCATATCTACACTCGCTAATACAGATTTATGTACCAGCCAGATCCCTACGTTAAGCAAACAAACGACGTCTTGTAGTGCCATCCCAAAAAGGGAAGGAAAAAAAATTCACTCTCACGTACCACATTTGTGGAATGATCTGCCCGCTGCTAAAAGATGAGCAGATTCTGCTTCTGAAAACTTAATTAATTATGATTAACAAAGATTGAATACGATGTGATTATTAAATTTTTACTTAATATTTATAATTAATCGTTAAGTTCATTATTAAAAAGTGTCTGATGCCTTCAACAATAAATTCTACTCACAATTCGTACAGGTACTCCTGTTAAGTTTCCATTTCTGTCTGTATTATATACTTTTCAGGTGCATCTTATAATACCTTGTCTGGTCTCTAAACAAGCATATTCAACACAGGTGTGCTCAATCCTACCAAATCTTTGGCTGTCTCAATCAGCTCCCTTGTTCATCAGTAAGGTCACTGATCAGGGAGTCAGCCACTTTAAGGGCGGTCTCATTCGCAAAATCCTTCCAGTGCAATTCAGGCACCGCAAAAAAAAGGACAAATCGATGCTCCACATGTACCCTTACCGGAAATATCGTCACAAGTTTTCCTTTAACTGAAATTAAAGGAGCCAATTGATTGAACTTCATGAAACGCGACAGAACTTTTGAAAGACAAACGATTATTTGATGTCATGTATAAACAAACGTTGCTAGACAGGCAGGCAACACAATTTCCTTAACAGTTAATTTTCATAATCGACCAAATTTGTGCACTGCTATGTAACCGAATAATGAATGTCTTTCTCAAATGTCCTTCAACCAGTTGTTAAAAAAATAAAGTCAGAGAGATGTCGGTTTTGCCAGTTGTTGATTAATACCAGCTGTGAAGTATCACAAGGCGCTTCTTTTCACAGGAAAAGAAGTGAACAGTGTGTCCCAATGTGAAGTGAGCCAGGGTTCTTACCAGTGCCCGGACCCGTGTACACGATATACTAATTCACGACCTCTGGAACAAGGGAGCTGATTGAGACACAGGGTTTATTTCTAAATGCTAATCAAGGACCTCAGGATCACTTGTAAATTACAGGTAGGCGAGTTAGAAGAGGGCAGGACCTAAAATCTGCTGGAAGACAAATCTACTCAAAAAAGAAGGAATACCCCCTGCAACAGCATTTATTAAGCATCTTTCTCACACAAAATATTTTTTGCGTATTCTAACAAAAAGCAAGATAGTTCAACTCTAGATAGTTTAGCGAGAGCTTTCAAAAGTGCTAATACAAACATTTCGCCACCCCACCAACTGAGATTTTATTAATTTTTGTTAATTTAGTAAGTCATAGTTACATAAACCACAGTTTCAAATAAAATTCTAATGAAATGACAGAAAAAGAGCAAAGACTGTGTCCTTACACTGCTATCTTCAAACGGAGGCCACCTTCTGCTCGAAGGAGGAATTAGCGAGGCTGACTAGCCCTTCTGTAATCAACTGCCTAGCACTTAACCCGAGTTGATGGGGGAGGGGCAGGACTGGGAATGTACCATGGATTTTGCAGGGTTTGTAAAACAGTTTTTATTGTTTTTAACAAACATTTAAATGATTAACACTAAAAAATTACCAATAAACTTACAAGATATAAACAATTGTCGTTTTTTTATTTAAACAAATTGCTTTTCATATATTACTATGAAAGTAAAAATGCGTTGAAACAGATAGCTATTTACATTTTCGTTCGATCTCAGCTTATTAAACTAGTTCTTAAGAATAACAAATTTACTTTGGAGCAATGACATACTGCAGTAGCTCCACGCACAGCAGAGCAGACAGTGGAAAATTACTGGGAGCATGGAGCATACCATTATAAGAATGAAGAGGGGAGCATGCTAACATTTATAGTTAACATCCATATATTTTTTATAGTGTTCATGTTCTAGTATCTAAGTTTTCCTCTGAGGTCCACTTAGCGGAGCCTGTCAATGACTTCTCTACCTTAAATAAACGTGCAAAATTGTTTTTCTGAAAATACAACTGATTGAACAGATGCACCTGCATAACGGTTCTTACTATGTTATTAATCATGAGAGAAACACAACCACTACTTTCACAGGGGCACATAAAGAGTACATTGAGGGGGTGAGAATTTAGTATGGACTGTGAAGCCCTGTTTATGAAGACGTTAACCATTCCCACTAGCGCATCTTGCAAAAACGGAGAAACGCAATAAAGTAGTCTGGCTTTCAGTAACCAGAACAACCTGTATGACCACCACAAAACAAACTGAGCCAAGCTCCAGTGGACCACTGCACAGCCATTTTAATACATTTTGCAGTTCTACACACTAAAGCAAACACAAAATCAAGAACTTAAATGAGAAAAAGGAAAGAAGTCTTTAGAAATGTGTGGAGGAATTCCATTGAAGTCAGAACACACTCCAACCCCACAAAATTTAGGTCACAATAAGCAGGGACCCTTTTACAACCGAATTGATTGAGGGGATTTAGGAATTCAAATTTAGTCTGCTGTTGTGTTCACAGATTTAATACAGCTCTGAAATCTCGAATTCAGCAGCGTGAACAGGATCGCTAATTCCTGAATAGCACTAGCTTTCAATGCAGAGGACAGACTCATGCCGCTAGCCAGACTGTTGGTCACAGCAGTAAAATTTTAATCATCTAAACGCCAGCAGCAGGAGCGAATTCTGAGTAGCACGAATCAACACTGATTAAAAAATTCATATGTAAATTTCAGTAGAAAGTAGCAATCAGTTCCAACAAAAACATTTGAGCAAAGTATCTATGTGAAATGCTAATACGGTTTAGAACATTCTGTATGTTGAGGTTCGACAGTGATCATCACACAAAGGTGTATTCACACACACACCCATCCTGTAATTTAAAATCACCCACTAACAGACAGTTAATATTAACACGTACACAGAATTCAGAAGGTCAGCCTATTTAAAGCTGGAAACAGAAATGAATGCGAAATTACATTTCAATCTCTATACATTTTTAAGGCACGATCATTTTCAGTCTCTGAATCTACAGTGCTACTGGAATAAAACAGTAATTCAGCTTGTTCTCTTGGTTTTTAGTTAGTTTTTATTCTACTTTCTAAGTTTAAACTGAATGTAAAATAAAACAAACATGTAGATAGACTCCCATAGTATTTTTTTTCTTTACTATGGCAGTGAATAGGGGATGAGAGCTGTTTGGTTACTGACATTCTTTCAAATATCTTCATTTATGTTTCAGTCTAATGATTCACTCGGTCATGGTCACTAAATTGAGTTATTTTTAAAACAGATGTCATATAATTCCTTCGCTGGTATTATGATGTAACAATTATGATGTAGGTACCTCAGGAAAAACATAGACCTAGTTCTGACCGATGAAAACTGGTGGGCATTAGATTACCTTTTAATAGGCATCTATTATTGATGTCATATTACTTACGTGGGTTTACTTTATGCCCTAGGCAACCAATGTGTTTGTGCTTAATGAGCGAATAAGAAAAATTACAAACAGCCAATTATTAATTTTTACACTGTGAAACAGTATGTATCGGAGAAATTGAACTGTATAAACGACAGAAACAAAACTGAGGGAATAAATGCATTTCTTCTATTTTTCATGCCAAACACTTTCAATAAAATAAAACATGGACATTTATACTGCAAGGTTGATGAGCAACAATACAATGTTAGTACATTAAGGATGAAATGCAATAAATTAGGATAAGACCGAATGCATGTTTGAGGTTATGGAGAGCAATAGTATACTGTTTGTTTATAGCGTTGTTGATTCTTATCAGTTTTAGCCAACATTTAAGACTGCTTTAGCTTTATGCTGTTGTGGTGTGTAAAATCAGCACTATGGAATGCTTATGATTATTGATATATTGCATCTACATATGAATATACAGATGCACTACTAAAATTAAAATGGCATATTACAATGATGGCTAAGAGACAAGAGAACCTAGTAGAAATGTAGACGGCTGGAATATACCATTCAATAAACTCCAGAGAAGCGCAGAATTAACCTGAGCAGAATTAACACTGAGAGGGTTGATGGTCATTAAACATGATCAGGGAATCAATCTCAAACAACCTCTTATACAACAACCACTTAAAAAAGGTTTGTGCTCCAACGCTACTATGTGCACACTAGGCATCTCATAGACATGACAGGCAGAAACTGGCTAGAACTAGCCGAGACCAGATTTAGCTCTCGGTCGAAGATCTCTCTGGTAGATCTGTGTCTGAAAACTAACCAGCGCATCGTCTATCAAATTAATGTAATATTTAACACATGATTGAGCTTCAGTTATATTGTTTTTCAAACATTCTTGCTTATAGCATTTTTAGTACTCTCAAATCTGCTCTACAGGCAGAAGATATAGAGCACATCTAAGGAACTAAAACTAACAAAAACACCTGGACTAGCTTGAATCCAACACAGAACAGCAGACGTAAACTGTGCACACTGCAGCTTCGATGGAGTCATTTTTACAGCGAGGTCTCTTTAAGAGCCCCTCCCCCACTCTGCCATTTCATACTTATGAAGCTTCAGTGCAGTGACACAAAATGGCCACCAGCTTAACAGATGGCAAACCAAACCACTGCAGTTGCATTGTTCAAAAGAATCAAGTAAAACCAATTAAACAAAGCCTTGGTGTCTAACTATTAAGATTTTCTTCTTACCCTCCAGATTATACTAATGTTTTCTCTGAATCCTAAGGTTCAGGTTCTAAGGTTTCACAACCTCAACAGCAGACAGTGTGTTGTTCACGCTTCTTTTTTCACACAAACTAATCTGCTGTGATATGACACAGATATTCTTCTATGACCTCTGGATAACCACGTCAAGAATTTAATTGAGATATCAAGTGTAGACTCCTCCTGCTCTTCAGTTCCAGCTTCACTCTTCTGGCTTGCCCTTGTGTTCCATGAACGTTTTAAGCAAGTGGCTCACTTACCAACTAGAAACAACTCCACTGGACATCACACCTAATGACGCTAGTTGCTGAAATCTGGCCACCTACAGTGGTCTGACACCAATCGAAAACCGAGCAGGGAATTTTAAACAGGTGCGTTTTTGGCGTGACAAGCAGCTTATTGGTCAGAGTCAAGTTCCAGATTCAAGACCACAGGAACCTGTCCTGCTGTCTACCGTGACAATATGAAACATGCTTCATCTTTCTGGGGAATCACCAGGGCTACATGAATCTCTGGGGTTGTTAATACCCATCTGATGAGAGAGACGTAGACATGTCCCCACACTCTCTTTGGATCAACTATGTAACTGAAGCTTTCTTCTTAATATCATTGGGGAAAACAATGTCCTCAAACATACTATGCATGTCTGTGAACAGTAACGTTTAAGGTTACATAAGTTCTGGCTTATGCGTCATTACTTTCCAAAACATTTCGGACGACAATTCACAACGTAAAGCGTTGCAACTAGTCAATTAAGGCCCGAATCACATTTCACGTCAGCCGCGCGTAAATAGGGGGCGACACGCTTTTTTTCAGGAGCGTCGGCACCGCATCGAGATGAAAAAATCTCAATTTCTCAGAAAGGCGCAATCGCACCGCAGGTCGTGTGACAAGAACCAACCAGTCAATACAGACAAGCTCAATGAAAACACATATGATCACAGCATAACTAAATCTAGTTGCAGAGTAATTGCAAGGTATTTTCAGTGCATATAATCCATATATCCTTTGTTTATACCTCCTCGCCTCAATGGCTATCGTGGCCCATGGTTGCTTAGAGACAACAGACGCCAGGCGAGCGAAAAGTCCAGGCGCTTTTGGAAAAAAAGGAGAACCCAGTGCAGCTCGCGTTTTCCGAACGGTTTTAGACGTGAAATGTGAATCGGGCCTTAGTCGAGCACATTAGTAAGAGTTGTCACATTTAAGCTAACTAAAAATATTACGTTGGCTGAGCACTCATGTCTGCAAATGCGTTGGCATGTTCATGGCCTGGTCCTTTCCTTAACTCATGCAGGCAGTCCTTACATTTGACATCTTGCGTCTGATAAGTGAGACTTACAGCAGCTCCCACCACACATGTACTTATCAATTTAATTGATAGGTAATTTTCAACAGTGTCAGCTCACAAAAGTTGGTCAAAGCATGTTAGCTCAAACAAAATGTTGCTCAATCCAACAGGTGATCCTACTTTGCTCCAGGTTTATTTCAAAGTTTAGTCGAACACACAAAACAGCTAATCAAGGTCCTCAGAATCAGTGTAAATCACCACCAGGTATGGTAAACCCAAACTCTCCTGAGGGGGACATTTCGAAGAACCATATTATAGCTTCCAAGAGACAACCGGTTAAAATTCAGTCCAAAGTTTTGAGCACATATACAACACACCATTCAATACAAAACATCACATAGCTAAATAGAAAGAAATGCTAGCATGTGGCTGCAAATGCTAACAAATCGCAAACACCTCATGCAATGCGAAAAAATTAAACAAGACTAAGTAAATGGATAAATTAAATTTATAAACAAATGTTTTATATACTTATAAAAGTATTCTGATGAAAACATAGCAACAAATGTAAAAAAGACAGAGAACTGTGAGTGACCTTACACTGCTTTCCTCAAATGCAGGCCACCTTCTGCTTGGAGGAGATATTTACAAGCCTGTTCTAGCATTTGTACAATCAAGAGCAAAGCACTAAAACAGAGTCAGATGGGGGAGGGGAAGGACTAAGATCGTACCATGGATTTTGTAGGGGTGCTGTTGTTAGTTACTTAAGCTATATACACTTGACCAAAAAAATAGCAGCGTTTCGTATTTAATTACACATAACTGCAATAAACAGACCGTGTTTTATAGTAATTTTTAATGATTATAATTAATTTGAGTAATTTAATTATTGACAGCAATTCAAATATGATTTACTTTAAAATAGACATGCTCTGAAATTGTTTGGAATAGTTTGATATTTTCAGGTCATCTCTGCTATCTGAAATACATTCACAAGCAAAGTCACACTGCAGTATTGCTCCACCATCTTGCTATCAAGTAACAAGAGCCGAGCAGACAATGGAAAATCACCCGAGAGTATGGAACAAACCATTACCGGAACGGAGGGGAGGAGACAACAACGTGTATCGCCAGAGCAGGCACAGTAACAGGATAAATACTCATTCTGTCTACTTGTTTTTAATCAACAGTTCATGGGACTCATTGAACATGTCACAAATAATGCAAAGTGCACCATTGAGGTTCATTGTCTAGGTATGTCAAATGAAAAAAGTATCCTTTCCAAATGTAGTAACACTCCAGATTACTTGTGCAAGACTTCTGTAAAAAAAAAACCTTTCAAATACAACAGGAGATTTTATTCTTAACATGCTTGCTGAAAAAAGGGAAAGAGCCATAAGGGATGAGACCATGTTTGAGATTTGGGAAGCAGTTTTTGGCTTAAGTTACTCTAGGCGTTACTCGCCTCTTAAACTTTTTCAAATCTCTAACAATTGTATTGTCTGTTTGTCACTGTTGCTTTCCTGAATAGTAAGCACACTTGACAACTGGTCAGACAGATTACAAACCAGTTAGTCTGCAACTAATCGCAATTTGTGTGGGTTCACACTAGAGAGAATCGGTGACGGCTACATGCTGCTAGATGGCTAGCATTTAAAACTGTTTGTCACGCATGTCACACACGCTGGACGATCTGCTCTATCGTGAATCGAAGTATTCTTGAACACTTTGGTATAAGCCTTATTTAAAGGAAAGGTGTGTGACATTTTAAAAGAAGAGGAGGTATGGTGTGAATAAAACAAAATGTTAAATATTTTAACAGTTAATATCCAAGCGAAAAACAAAATTATTTTATTTAAAAGTGTGGTAACACAAGGTTTGACAAGGTTATAGAGCTCAGGTCAACATCAATAAACAGTTCAACAAAAAAACACACAGAGAAGAACGAAAAGTAGTAAACCTGTTAACACACAAAACAACCATGCTAGCCTTGCAGGAAAGTATGAGACTTACTAGCTCTGAGCCAATCAAGAGCCGCCACATGACATTGAGAGCGGTGTGGGGGAGGGGTGGCAGCAATAAGACCGTACCATATATATTGCAGGAGATTGTAGGTGTTGTCTAAGCGCTGTGGTATGGTGTCGAAAACATTCAGAATATCACAATATCATACTCATCAAGTGTGAATTGTTTTACCTGGTTTTCAGTAGTATGAGAAAGTAGATTATTTTTATCAATCCTCAAATGATTGTTTTTTTTAATTTGGCCTTCTATTTTAAGAGTAGGAAAGACAATGGTTCTCACCAATGCTAACATCACACTAAATATCCTGAATGAGCTAGCCTCTGCTGTTGCATCTCAGAAAAAAAACAAAGAACATGTCATAAGGTCGCGTAAAAAGAAAAATCTACACCACCCATCTTGAGAGAAAATCCGCTTTCAATAGTCATCTGACAAGTAAAAACCGACTAAAATGTATTTTTCTGACCCAGCCCAGAAATCACTCTCCAGAATGCGAGAGACTATGGAGCACCATCACCATGATGAGACGGTTCTAGCTCAGAATCAGATATCGTTGATGTCACAACGATTTTGGCTCTCACATGAAAAGGGCCAATATCAATGGCCAAACCAAGTCACACCACCAGTTGTGTTGACATTTTCATGGTATCATTACTCGTTTGTTGCTTGGAATTTACAGATGTTCTTTTTATGTGAATAAAGAAATATTTTCTTGTGAATAGATTAACCCCCTGTGATTAATGAGCAAAATTCACAATGCCCTATAGTGTGCAAAAACAAATATACCTCTACTACCATTTAAATTAATACATTTTGCCTTGTTGATATGAGAGCTCTTAAAAAGATTGCCAATAGCAGAGACAGCTTATTTTAAGCTCATTATTCGAATAAAATAGTTTGGAAAATATTCTCTCATTAAACTGTACACTAAATCCTCTCAAATGAATCGTCATTAATCAGCACAGAATTTATTCTTATGAAACCTGCGAGATCGGTATAATTCACTTAATACTAAAATAGTATTTTATAAAAATGTGTACAGATAATGCGCAACTTAAGCAACTCTAATCAGCTAGCGACCTGAAATCTAGGCTGTTGTTCACAGTTCCATTGTTTAATCAGGAAGTAAAGCTGTGCTGCCTCAACCGGTTTCAGCCAGTTCTGCCCCTTTATTCACTCATGGTATAAGAAGCTCTTTTTCAACTCATTCCTTGTTCCATTTTCTATGTAATTTGATAAGAAAACTGTACTGTAACATTACAGGCACATTTCCCTTGGGGATTACAGTCTGTGTTTTTGTCTATTTATGAATAGATTTATTTATAGACATGAAATTTTAACAAGGGTCACTTCGATGCATTTCGCCATTTTATTTTTGGATGAAAAATACATAACACTTAAGATCTACGACAGGAAACGCATGGTGGCACAGCTACCATGTTATTCACAGACGAGCACAGTCATCCCCTCCCCCCTCATGAGCACAGTGAAGTCAATGACCAAGTGGAAAATTACAGACAGAACGGGGCAAAACCATTTCAAGAGATCTTTAGGGGTGGAGCGTGGACGAATAGGTGATCTTTATGTATCGTAAGAATAGACTATGAATACAGCTGCACCCAAAAGAAAAACAATATAAATCTATGATATTTAAGAAAAGGAAGTGATTATTAAAGATGGTGAACAAGTAGTCAGAATAAATAAATATTGAGAAGTTTAACAGTTTGAAGTATATAAAAGCGTTAACTATTGTATCGTTGTCAATATGGGCCATATTCTTTAATTCCTGCGTGAAAAAAATGGAAAGCGTGTTGTGCATTTGCAGAGGAGTAAAATCTCACTGACAACCTTGTTCCATTTGCAAAAACAACTTAAAACTGTGCACCTGTATCTATTAATCTAAACACAGGAAAACATTTTACCTAAAAAAGGTGCTTAAAGAGGCACTCTTGTCATAATGCACCCAGAAAGGTGCAAGCATTCTCGGTCAGTGCGGAGCAGCTCAACCTAACTCCCTAAAATGCTCGGTAGCAATTTTGTTTGTTTTTTAATCATGTCAGACATGAGCTGATGTCAGTGTTCTGGGTCTGAGTTATTAAGCAGAAGTCCATTATTCGTTTGAAATGGATCACTCTGCTTGATGGACAGCTTGTGGATAGTTATTGCATGAAAACACATCTCCAAAAAGTTGCTTCGGTGGCGTAAAAGGTTCCAAATAGACAAGACGGATCCAATCAGATACATATACTTACAGCATAAACGGGACTCATTAGATCACATTACACCGGTCTTCTAACTTCTGGTGTCCAGCATGTCCACACAATTCTCTCAACCCAGTGATGTTACCAATCAGACATAACTGTGCCATTCACATCCAAAACCATAAATCCAGATAATTGTACTAAGGATAAATGGTAAACCTCAACCTCACTGAGAATTGTAAACATCAAACACAGATGTCACAATTACCCATACCACACTGAAGCCTTTATTTTTACACCCTGGCCTGTGCATATTAATTGTACGAACGAGGCCCAAAATATCCCATTTCAATTTTAAACGAGTTCCGATTACAGTTTCTTGAATTTGCCGGTGTTTGCTTTTCCATAAAACATTGCCAATTGGCATTTTGCCCAATAGTTACATTTTAGTTATATGATGATCACCAATATTTAATGAAGCACCATAAGAGCTGTAAGCTTTTTAAATTTAAAGAAGATTGTTAATCATATCTTATTTCAAAAAGAGGTTTAGGGTTGCAGCCCATGAAAGCCAAAGCTAAAAACCATTGAACCATGAGAACTATATGGTTCAAATGAATGTTGTAAAGTCCGTAAACTCCAACTAGAATTCTTAATTGTACCAAATCAACAAATCTTACAAATATTTTACTTTTGTGGTTTTGGTTTTGTTGTGTTTTTAGTATTTTTTAGGAGCAAGATTTCAGTCTTTTCAATTTTCATGTAACATTGCGTTATTGTTGTTTATGTTTAGAAAAGAACCAACCATGTAAACAGGAAGAAACTGACTAATATTAAACAAAACAGCTGGCTTGTATTTTCATATTGATTTAGTTTTCCACCTGCTTCAATATTAGATGCTAAACAAACCCACATCATCACATTACAGGAAGTAGTTAGTGGACATTCAATATTCTATACATATTATGTCTACATCCATTTTCTATGTGTTTGAATATTTAGCATTAATGGCAAAATGCATTCCATCTAATCTGGTACAGTGCATTGCTTTTCCCCATTTGTAATAATCCTGAAAATGTCCCATTTTATGGCAACACAGATTTATTCCTAACTCATGCCATTAGTTAAGGAAGTGTTATTATCCATTCCAACCCATTTGGGCAACATAAACTAAACAAAACAAACCAGAAAAAGAACCAGCAAACAATATGTTTGTGTATTTCAGTGCTTCCACACCTACTGGATTAGTATCACAGAAGAACATGTGTCAACAACCCCAAAATCTGATTTCCCTTTAGGCATACTAACACACATAAACACCTCGGAAATAAGTCAATTTCTGTGGTTACTAGCTTATCCTGAAAGTGATGCTTTTTGTAAAGTTGAAGTTAACATACTGTACTGTGGTTATCTAGTTTAATCTAGTTTGAATCATTTGAGAGTCAGACAAGAAGTAAGGTAATAATAACTACCTATTATTTAAAAATGTAAGTGTTTTTACACCGTGTATGTAAATATAACTTGTTGTTGGACACTCCATAAACCAAAAGTAGGAGCTTAAAGGAGGCATGAATTAAAATCACAATTTTAACCCGAGCTTTCGTTATATAAGAGGGAATGGTATTCATGCGAACATCATATAAGTGTCAGAACTGAAAATACCCTTGTTATTGAGATTATATCTGTTATTGACAACATGCCCAGGGAACGCCAAGTTCTGGAATGCACCGACATTGATAGGTCGAACACCACCTCCACAGAAAAATATCAACCACCACTTCTCTAGCCCCGCCCACTGGATCGCGCATGACAGAACCAGTGGCGCGGAACGAGTTAGAGCTAGCAAGCAATAAAAAATATAAAAGATAAAGATAAATAAATATTGTTCCATCCCTGGTTGTGGAAGAATACAGTTGCTGCATAACCATCCCGATATTAGGAATGTAGGGTTTAAGTTTATTTTTAAAGACATTCCATCTCATGTGGGAAAAACATTAAGCGTTTGTTTGTTTCATGCCTCCGAGGATTCCTTTGTGAACAAGGCACAGGTCAACACTGAATTTGTGGAGAGTTTAAAATGAAAAAGCAGTGCTGTGCCTTCAATATTGGATCCGATACTGCTGTGGGGTGATAATTTATAAATGGTGCAGAAAACTGTGAATGGTGCTAATGTGTAACCTAACTTTACGTCTCGAACCAAATTCACAGAAGGCTACAACTACACAAACTGCTATCCAAACAAAGCGGTGGGCGTTTACTTCCAAGTGTCTTTAATGCGGCGTGCCCATTAAAACAGAGCGTTTGCAGAGCTGGCCTCAAAACCTGGGTAGAAAACAGCCTATTACTTATTGATTTTGATGTTTTTGGATGTAAAAACCACGCGAAAGTCATAAGCTGACCTCATATATATCCTTTGTGACACAAGTCGACACTGAATTTGTGGAGAGTTTAAAATTAAAAAGCAGTGCTGTGCCTTCAATATTAGATCCGATAGGAATGGCGCAGCAAACTAATGTATGAAAAAATTTTGTACTATGCGTCACTATTGCTTTGTAAGAGATCGCTTGATGTGCCCTGAGCACTATTCGCACAAGATTAGTGTTACCTGGGGACCTCTAGTCAATTGTATTAATTGCAGAGGTTGTCTGTGATCTTAAGCTTGTGCGAATTGCCATCTCTGTGATTTGGTGGGCTCATATATAATTTTTCAAGGTTTTATACTCCATTTATGAATATAGGAGGCTGCTTTAAAGTGTTTTGGTATTATTTCGGGTGCTGGATGATATCCATAAGTTACCGGGAGTCTCCAGTTTGTTTATTTATCATGGAAACTCTCGTAAAATTTGAGACCCGCTATCGCGGTGATCTTTTGTCTGGTTCAGGATCACTGGTCTCAAATGCTGACAGGTACGTCATATATCATACAACGCAATACAAGGATAGGCAATACAAACTATACGCAAAGCCTTGCCATCACATCCGGGAAATTAGTCAGTAAATTTGAGTGAAATCATCCTGTGCGAATGCGTCACATGAAATACTGATGTGGGGAGGTAATTTATAAATCCCAGAAGGTCTCCAGACAATACTAATGCCGTGCGAAAACTGTGAATGGTGCTAATGTGTAACCTAACGTCTCGAACCAAATTCACAGAAGGCTCAAACTACACAAACTGCTATCCAAACAAAGCGATGGCCGTTTACTTTCAAGTGTCTTCAATGCGGCACGCCCATTAAAACCGAGCATTTGCAGAGCTGGCCTCAAAACCTAGGTAGAAAACAGCCTATTACTACATGATTTTGATGCTTTTGGATGTAAAAACCACGCGAACGTCATAAGTAGACCTCATATAACAGTGTAAAACAATAAACAAGCACAGTTCATCAGACTTTAAAACCACAAAATATTGACTCTTTAAGGAATTTTATAAAAATCAAATTGTTTGAAACAGTCATTAACACTTTTTCGCTATTGAACGGATTGTCCAGCAGTCCACGTTTTCAATGTTATACCGTAGGAGACATTTTTACTAATCTTCTGAAAGGGTACAGCATATACAGATCCAAAAACAGCACATACTCCGGTTTAATCATCATTCTAAATCCAAAAACCAATCTGCCCAGCTTTTTGTTTAAAAGATTGTATTTTTTAAAGAAACGAACCAACAATCAGGAGATGATGTAAAGAACAAATGAATAGACAATAAAATGTAGTATTCTGCCAAAGAATGAAAGAAATGGGCCCAATACTTTCATCTGATAAACTGAATGTTCATATAAGAAAATATTCTGACGGCCATCAGAAGTTTGGTTATTTTAAGTTATGATGCTGCTGGCTATGGAGTTAAGAGTTAATGTTATTTAAATTAATTGTCTGGTGCAATGGATTAAACAGTTACTTAATACAGTATTTAAATTCCTTTCTACTATAAAAGTAAAGTAAGGGATTATTCTGCATTTTAAAGTAAATTCATTACAGTTACTTAGATCTAAACCTAAATTGCGGTGAGTTTAACAGTCACTAGAAATACTTTAATCTATTTTGTTAAAATTCACATGAAAACATCTGCATTGCTTGTTACAGGTGCTGTTAAGTTAAAGATCGTCTTTAAAAATGTAAGTATTTAAAGAGTTTTAATTTCTAGCGTCCATGTGGTCAAGGTGGATGCAGCTGTAATGAGTAACGCAATTACATTTTAGACAGTGTAATGAAACACAAAGTTAACGTTGTAATGAGGAATCAGTTAGTTTTTTTAAAACATTGCACAACACTGCATAAACATCACTCGTAACTAGAAATTCACTCCCTGCTAATGTAAAAGCACACTCATTTAGTATCTTTAGAAAAACAAACAAATAATTATCATCCTTCACACTAAAATCTGCTGCATTCCACATTGAGTTTTGAAATTAAACAACATTAAACTGTTAAAAGTAAAAAACGACATAGCCCACAGTGGGACATTCGTTTCGTTTTTTAGAGGAAAAGCCTGTCAACTCACCCGGCGTTTTGATCGGTCAGAGAGCCTAACAACCGGTATCTCCAAAAATTCGTCTGCACGGGAATGTGTTTGTTATTGTGCACCTTTAAATTCTGCGCGTCCGCGGTTTCTGTTGGCAACGACTTGATCGTGAGCACGCGACGGAATCAGACACAGTCATACAAACCACGGCACACGGAGACTGACTGTAGGCTACAGTGAAACGCCGCTGACAGCACTTCTACTGTGTACTTGGCGATTCGCGCTCTCTTCGCTTCTCTCCGGTTGTAGAACAACAGGGGGAGGAGCCACGTGTTTCGCGGTACAGATCGGATAGTTACCTCCCACCACACCAGCTCTTCAACGTTTTCAGAAACGATCCTACGCCGTGTCCTGTTTAAACATGCCCTCTATAAATGTTCATGTATTCATTCATGTATTTCTTATAAACGCAGTCTAGAATTACTTGTGTAGTCTTATGTTTACATAAAGCACTTGGTTGTGGCGTCATCAGTGGAATAACGTTGTTAACACTCTGGCCACCGTTTCGATCGTTTATGTCTGTTAACATCTCTCAGTTTATTTATATTCTTTGGCTTAGGTATACGATCACACTCAGGGTGAAAAGAACACAGTAAATTTGACAGAAGCCTGATTTCTCCCTCATACTTGTGGATTAAAAAATGTCAATATTTAAAATATAAATGTGACCCTGGACCACCAGTAAACTATCACGGGAACATTTTTAGTAATCACCAAAAATACATTGTAGGGCTAAAAATGACAGATTATTCTTTTTGCCAAAAAAACATTAGGATATTAAGTAAAGATCATGTTCCATGAAGACCCTTTATAAATGTCTTACCATAAATGTTAAAAAACCTTCTTTTCGTGAGTGGATGGCCTGCTACAGTACCTCAGATTAACAACTTCAAAGGCGCTTTTCTCAATATTAAGCTTTTTTTGCACCCTCAGATTCCTGCTTTGTAAACATTTGTTGTTCCGCCAGATAGTGTCATATCCTAACAAACCATACATCAATAGAGAGATTATTTCTTCAGCTTTCATAGGATGTAAAAATCTCAATTTCTAAAAATGTACCCTTAAGACTCTGTTGTCCAGTCTCACCCTAGAGTCTATCTAAACATCTTAAACATAAAAGGATGTTTCCTGCAACTCTTATAACGTAACCCCCATCCTTGCAAATACATGAAAAAAATGTGTAAATATGTCAATGTCAGATACATGAAGTGTAATCGTACAGTCCGTTAAAATGCTTAATTTAACCACCTTAGTATTAAGTCACATGTCTAGGGTGACAGAGAAGGAAGGAGATTAAATGTGAGGGGGGATGGGAGCTGTGACCCGTGGGAGGAGTTTGCGCCCCCTCGGGCTTGTAAAAATATCCTCCAAATCGCACATGGAACATATACGACAAAAGAGGTTATTAAAATAACAAAAGGCATACGTTTTTTTTGCGTATTATGTACACAACACGTTGTTCCTTATGCTGTTTTACACACATCATCTTAGAAACACTTCTGCAAATCATCATTTTCACTTGGTTTATTGATTGTCATTAATTAAATCAAGCGGAATTAGTAAGGATTGTGTGTAGTGAATGCATTTTTCATTAAGCACTAAATCAGCCATTTTGTTGTCATGGCATGTCGCTTGTAAGGCAAACTGCTTCTCTCTTTGAAATGTCTGTCTGCAGTACCACCAGCAAACGATTGGGGGAGCGATCAAATATGAGACACGATTTATCCAAATTTCACTTTCTCTAATATAAAATCTATTTCTGAGAATGAGTATAATTCGGGTTTACTAATGTCAGTTAAGCAATAAAATTGACGATTAAATTGCTTTTCAGTCCCATTTGGAAAACCCAGGTCTCTCTCCAGTGAGTCAAAATTGTTCTACTGGACTGAGAGTCACACTTGCATTCGTTAAGAGAGACAAAAAACTCGGAAAGTAGACTAATCTAAACCAACACACGGTGTAAGCTAAGGAATCTCTGGTCTTGAGCACAGAGCAGAAGCCCCTCCTCTTTTTCCAAGCCAGCTACAAGCACCTGAAACCAGTCAGAAACAAAGACGACGATATTTGGGTATAATGTAAAAAACACGCGAAAAATGACGATTCAGTATCAGACACGTCAGGTAACAACGCCAAATGCAGCGAGTGACGCGCTTTAACACCAACACCAACACCACACTCTAGGGAGTAAAACGTACATACGTCATAAATGAGTGCAACACCATGCATTGCATCAACATAAACGTAACGTGTGTGTAACCGAGATTTAAACGTTGTTTTAAGGTTTTCCCTATCACGTGACACCCAGTTGCAACGTGTTTTGAGAAGACGTCGGGGAATTCGAAGCTAAACCGCTGTGTGAACGGAGAGGACTGATCTGGTGTTCAGTGTCACATCGCGCCACGCTGTGGAGCTTTTATATATTAAAGTCATGCATTATATTGTTATATAGCGCCCTCCTCGGGCAAAATGTGTGAAAATTACTTTTATTTATATTTTCTCCTTTCTTTCTTAAAGAGATGGTTAAACCAAAACTAAAAGTTCTGTCATCATTTGCACACCCAACCTGAATAAATTAGAAATAAAACTCAAATATATTATATAATAATAGGCTTATTTTGCACAAATCAGAAATGACAGTAAGGGCATTTATGGCAAACAGGTTTATTAAATTAAAACAAGTATTGCAATAAATAAAACATAAATACACTATAAATAAGGTTTCATTATTCTTTTGTTCATAGATGGTTTGTTGTTTCACACCATCGTTAATAAATCTTGATATGGCAAAGATGAGTGGCGAACTGATTTAAGGTCACTGTTAACATGTATGTGCAGATTTAAGTTTCTACATTGATAATGTATCAATATGTGCAGAGATCACGTAGGAGATGCTATGGAAACGTAGAAGTAAATACACACAAGTGGAAATATTGGCACGCATGAAAAACACACTGGTGATGCTAAGTTAAGGGGGTTAGAAAAAAACAACAGGCAGACTGAGAAACGAATGCAACTTTTGTACTCATTCACGCATACATACACGTATACACAGGGTGTCCGTACAGAATGTGCCGGAAACCTCAAAGCCACAAATATTCGAAAGGCACAGATCATTTTAATCAGTGTGCTTTCAGTTTCGTCCTGAATTTTATTTGGCCACTTACGTGAAGCTATGAAGTCGCGTTAGCCGCTGTCAATCGTGGCATGCACTGTTGTACCTGTTTTGAATGATCCGTAGGAATACGCTGTCCTTTATCGGACAATTCAGAGTCCTCTGAGACTTGCTTTGGCAGATTTACGCAGCAAGAGTAAAGAAAATAGAGAATCTAGAATATGTAGAGAAACGCTGCTGTACCCTCACAGGGCCAAAGATATGAAAACCTTTAACACTTATTTAAACACTTGAGAAGATGTGTGCTTTCTTGCAATGTGCTAAATGTTTTAATAAATAAGGCCCATAGAGTAAGCTGCGGACTGCAGTGGCAGTGTGATCCTCCACGTGCTGACCCAGAAAACTACGTCTAAACCGAGCAAAGCGTGTAACAGAGGTCCTGACCAACACGTTTTAGAAAAGAGTTGAGAAAATAGGCAGGACCGTTCATCTTCAAAGATTATCACGAGCAATCTCGCTCACTAACTGAGCTGATCAACTGGGGAAGGCTTTTTCTAAATTTCCAGGGTTGTGCAACCACAGGTGCGGACAGATTCCACAGGGAGTTAAAAGGAGTATGAGGACAAAACCTCCACAGCAATGAAATCTTCATAGCATGCACAGCTGAATTATTACAAGGTGAAACTTCTATTTCTTGCTTTCTCCTCACAGGTTGCTCTCTTGCGTGTCGTTGCCGGAAGAGGAGATGGGATGCAGACCTCCGTTATCGTTTAGCCTCTTGGCTCGGTACGTCTCGTAGTGGATGTTATGAGTGACTTCCTTTAGGTCCTGGAGGTGAGACCTGAGCACACGATGATGTTGTTTTAGAAACTTCATAAATGAAAGGGTTTACGGTAATGAAAAAGGTTTTTACATCACCTGATCATGAAATCACGAAGTAAGGAGAATTCGCAGTGGTTTGGGTTTTCAACTAGAGGGACAAAAATAGCAGCACATTTTTGGCATGGTGTGCCTTCTAACATGTTAAAATGTCATTTGGATCATTAAACACTACATCAGAAATGAATGATAATCAAATAAGACATGACAGAGTGGAAGAAAACACAGAAATATCTTTTAAAAAATCAAGACTCACTCACCCTCCACCATTCCCCACGCCGTCTTCCTCCCCAAAACCCGTTTCCCGTTGAACTGGTATTCTTTGTCACTTCCCACCACGGCAAAGGGCATGGCCTCCTGTAACACACAGGTTTAATGGGACATAAATAATGTGAAAGACGAGATGAGAGAGACGGAGAGATAAAGAATAACAAGTGAGAGAGTATAAGACTGAGAGAGAATAAACAGATCTCTTACCCTGATCTTATCATTATCACTCTTATCTTCTATGTCTTCATCAAACTCTTTCTGTGGATAACACTCGATCCCACAGACCTCCAGTTCTTTCCTCACCTGTAAGAAATCATGGAGATGTAGTGAATCTGTATGAGAAAATCTGAATTGAATTGCAATGGTCAAACATGCTTTGGCATCTTTGACAGTCACTTGAATGATATATTATGATCAATGGAGTTTGTTGTTCATTTGCTTTTTTTCTCACCCTCTGTTTGAATTCAGTTTTCTCTTCAGGAGTAAGCGTGTCTGATTTAGCGATGACAGGAATGAGGTTGACCACACGACTCAGATTTTTCATGAACTCAATATCCAGCTGGCGGAGCCTGTGAAAAGTAAGGGAAGAAGTGATGTGATTAATAGATGCATAGGAGAAGATTTTATTACGTGGAAATAGGATGTGCTTAAGGTCTCATGACTCTTACAATTTAGTCAAACATTAAGAATAAAATACAGGCTTAAAGGGAAGGGGAACTATCCCTTTAAATAATCTTTGAAAAACATCAACTAAACGAAGTTTAGAAATGTTGCCTTAACAATTAACTGAATATGGTGAAGCACAAAAATATTACTGGAAATTAAACTAAAACTAAAAATTAAATTATGAATAATATATATAGATTTAGATATGTATAGATATATAGATAGATAGAGAGAAATGGATAGATGATAAAAATAAAAGTCAGTTAAATATAAGAATAAACTACAATAATACTAAAAAACTAAACAAAAATAACTTACGAGTGTCCAGTTGCAGATATGAAGTACAGGCAGCAGTGAACTCTGGTGTCTGGGATGCGTTTTTTGCGAGCAATGTTGACTTCTTCCTTCAAAAACTTCTCGTATTGTTCATTGATGTATTTGGATATGGGCTCCCAGCTAGAGATACAAAAAAAATTGTAGCATGTTGAGAGATTATTTAATTATGTTTTCATATGATAAAGTTACAAAATATCATTCAAACAGAGACAAATTAAAAACCGTGAGGAGTGGTGTCAAAAGAAATTGAATGAATCAAAAAGCATATTGGGTTCTAATAACTGATGGTGGGCAATATGATAGAGTTATGTGGCAATAAAATGCAAGTGCGCTGTAAGCAAACTAGTGAACTGTGACGCAGTAGCATTTTGGAACATTTTCAGATGGCAAATTGCGTAAAATAGCCGTTGGTTCCCTTCCTATTTAAACTTTTACAGATAAATCACAAATACTCACCAGTTATCATTGTTGATCTGGTCGCCAAAACCTGGCGTGTCAACAACAGTTAACTTCATCTTCACTCCACCTTCCTCAATCACTACAAAAATCAACATACATCACGATGACAAATCGCGAAGATAGCAGTGATTTTTTTTAGGTATAAAAGTAATAAAAGAAGAATAAAGACACATCCTGTACAATATTATATATGTATACCAGTTAGGTTTAACACCACTAGTTTAGTTCTTAAACAAAGCACTATATTTCAATTTTTCAACTCCTAGACAGACTATTTTCAGGATACTTTTTGTTCCTTTTTGGTGCCTGCTAGTATAAATCCTCCACTTCATGTTGTATAAAAGAAGACACCTAGATATTCTGCCTAACATCTTATTCGTTAGAAAAAAACAAAGTCATACAAATTTACTGTGACAGAAGGGTGAGTAAGCGAAGGGATGACAGAATTTTCAATTTTGTGCGAACTGTCCCTTCAAGTCAGATTAATACACAGTGCGATTATGATTTTAAATAATCTTTCACATGACTTGCAACATTTATAACCACCATTTACATCACATTCTATTTAGCTGTTCTCATACATGAAGTCATCATCTGAGATTTTCCACGCTGCCTCTTCATATGCCCTTGGCACAACACACGCCAGTCACTGGACTGTATCTTGTCTTACACCCTAACACCTAAAGTTCTGTTATAAATTCATGAAACACATTAAGGCCTTATTTCACTAAAGATTAATTGACTGTAAAAGGTATGGCATTTTGATTCTCTGTATACGGGATCCCAATCAACTTTATGTTTTGGAACAAATGCTGGAGCACAGTGTCAGGCTCTGGTGTATTGATTATAACAGCAAACGTTAACATATTCCGCCGCCTAATGTTTAGAAGTCACATGATCTGTATGCCTTACCGTGAGACACACACTTTATCTCAACAGTCTTTGGAATCTTCTCATCACGACTCCAGCTCGAGCTCCTCCTGCTAACTTGTGACTTAAACAGAGTGTTCACTAGAGTGGATTTACCTAGACCGCTCTGACCTGATAGAGAGAGAAAGACAGCAATAAAAAGTCAAATAAATGAAATGAAGTCAACAGAAACTTGATGGCTCCTTCACCCACCAACCACCATGATGTTGAAGTCGAAGCCCGTCTTCATTGTTTTCTTGCGCATCTGCTCAATGATGGTGTCTATACCGATGTATCCGAGCAACGCAGAACCTCGACCCGACCCTTGACCCTCACCCCCCGTTCCTTGGGGTGAAGTCAGAAAGGGAACGCCGGAAGGTGGGGCCACATGAGGTGGCTTCGCTGGGACGGCAGGTTTGGGTCTCACTTCAGGGGGAACTATTTCTGACATGTCTGCATGAAAATATATTAATATATTGATATACTAAATAAATGTACGAATGCTCAGTTTTCTATGTAAATAACTGCATGTTCAAAAACAACTTAATAAATTATAGAAATAAATACAAAGATTGTTATGCATAATTTGATATTATGTGTACAAATACATGCATGCATACTGCATGTGTGCACTAATGTTCCATTTCATGTGTTCCAAAAATAGCCCTCAGTTTTCCCAATGTAGTTCAACTTATCGGCCAATATTAACACCATATGCAACCCAGATAAAAAACAACAAACAAACAATGAATTAGCAGAAGCCACTCAACAAATCTCTTTATCCGATTTATCACCCGGGGGATCGACCTTTCCCACGCGCCAAGACGCTCTTTTTAAACGCATCCCATGGCGACATCGCACCATACGAACACTATTTCTCCAAATTGCGAATGATGCATGTACATACACACATGCTCCTTTGTCCTATTTATTTACATCCCAGGCTTCCGACAAGCAGCAATGAAAGAAAATCTTCCCACCTACCTATTTTTGTTGTTGTATGCCTATAGATCGCTGGATGTTTTATTCCTTTCTCTTTCACGCCGTTTCGCAACGTATCAAAGAATAAGTATGCTAGCGTTGGGGAATGATAATGTGTCCGCTTTCTTTCACTCCGTCTCTAGCCTATCTGTTCGCAGCTCGATGCCCCTCATTCTATCCTCCACCCTTTCTGCCGTTACCACGGAAACTAACGAGGAGACTGGCTGATGCAGCGCGCATGCGCAGTGCGAGGGCAGGCTAAATTTGGGGATTTAGGTCGCAGGGTAGTTTTGACAGTCGAGCCAGATTGTCACTTTAAAAATGGAGAGGCATTTTGTGTAACCAAATTTCTGGAGATATTTAAATTATGTTTTTTTTTATATTTTAATTTTAATTAAACTATTTTATTTTTAACGACCACAAAATGTGTGTAGGCCTACATAGTATTTGCCATCGTACGACAGTGCATCTAAATGTAAAGTAACTATATTTTTTAATTTTACTAGTTTTTTTTTATTCATTTTAATCTCAAACTCCAGCCATCTGTTGTAGAGACTCTCCAGACAATAAATATTTTTGCTGCACATCAAATTTCACTCAAAACAAGATATTAGGCCTACCTAACATAGTTGAGAATGCGACTTGGTAGTGCAAAACTAACCCGTATTAGTTAACCAACGGTTATTTTGCACTGCACATTTTATCATCACAACGTACTCACATTTGACGGCTTTGGAGACCCTCGCCTGTCTGTGTAATGTAGAGTGTTAGCGGCATTTGAATCGCCTGAAGCGCCGTCGAGTGTCTGTGTGACTTATGACTGTTTATCTCGTTGTTCAGACGGGGCTGCGCTGGATGATAAGACATACTGCGGGTTTCCCACTCTCTTTCTGCTCAGTTTTTCATTTGTCGTGTTTATTGTGTGTATGTTAAACAAATCCTTGCATAATTACGAATTTTGGGATTTCAGGGGTGCATGTCTAGCTTGTTATAGGCTATATAGAGTAGCACTGAAGTACAACACGCTCTTTCAGAAGCAGCTTGTCTTGACAGTGCATTTGTTCAATTTTTACTTTCAAAAAGAAAATTTGGGGTTATTTAACATTTATAAGTAATGGTACTATAGGACTTAAAGTGGTTCTTTGCTCATAATCATATGGGGAACCACTTTTAGTGCTATATAGAACCATATCTTGGTGCTTCAGTGGTTCTTCAGAGGTTCTTTGGGGTGACCGAGGTTCTATATAGCATATATAAAGAACCTATATATAAAGAACCTCTTAAGCCCCTGTATGGCATTTCAGTGGTTCTATATAACACCTCAGTCATACCTAAGATCCACCGAAGCAACAAAATATGGTGCTATAAAGCACTAAAAGCTCATATGATTATGAGCCAAGAACCACTTTTAGTTTTAAATAGTACCATTTCTTAGAGTGTATAATAACCTCTAATTTTCTTATTGAAAGTAAAATAAATACTCTTGATATTAATCTTTTTATACTATTGAGTTGCAGAAGGGACATGGTGGTGCAAAAACTATAAAAATACGGAGGATATATATATTTGAAAACAAGAGTTGCTGCACTCCGTCACAAAACATAAAAAACAACATTTCGCGAATAATTTGTTGCAAACGTTTTCATAGGAAATAAGAAGGCTTTGAAACATGTTTTTATTTCTTATAGAAAACTAATATTTTTAATTCTATTATTTCTTTTATATTTTCTTTACACATTTTTTTATTCTATTATTTTAAATATAAGTATTTATGTTACATTATATATATAATTACATTAAGTTATGTGTACATTTTTTATTATATACAACTTTAAATTATTATAATGTTAAGCTACTCAAAGCTTATCAAAATGCTTAAGATGTTCCAAGCTGGACACTGCATTGACCATTAAATCATACATCAACATTACCAACATATTGAGAAGGGCACGAAACAGGGCAAAAAAAACAGTGATCTGCACTTTTCAGTATGAAAACCCACAATAACATTTGCATTTCCGATAAAAAATCTTAATAAACAAAAAGTAACTAGAGACAGAATGTTTTTGTACTCCACTCAGATCATAAATCATTGTAATCGGATGAGAATTGTAAATGTTTTTGTGCTTTTTATTCAGAATAAAATGTTTTTATAGATCAGTTTTGCCCTCACGATAAAGCTCAACCATTGCATCAAAGCGTTTAACTGTGTTCTTCACCCTCATTGAAAGTCTGCGATTCTTTCTTTGTTCAATATTAATAATAGAACACATTCCTGATACATTACATTTGACATGATTATGTTGTAAACATACATACTACATACCCAAACTACAACATTTGTCTTTTAAATAGCATACTCTAAATAACACCTGACATTTGGAATGTCAGCTTTTGTCGTGTAATGAAAGTCATTTGTTTTTGCTCTCACCTGCAGACACATAACCTCCAGGACCGGATTCCGCCTCAGATCCTCTCCTCATTTCCACGACTACAGATGGCGGTAATGACAGGTGGTCTTCTTGCTCTCTTAACCGCACAGAGTGTATTCCTGGAAATCTCTCACAATCTGCAGCGTTGTGCTGTTGAAGCGTCTGTTCAGATACTTTACTCTTGATGCTGTCTGTGTTACATAAGGATTTTGGATTCTGGAAAATCCATTCATTCATTTCAGAGTCGGAGTGTGTGTTTGGGACCTCTGTAGATGTACCTAGCAGTTCCTGCGGGTCCGGCTGAACAGCTGGCTGCTGTTTTTCTTCTCCAACATACTTAATCCGACAACCAGCAAAACGCTTTTTGTGTAAGCTTGAACCTCTGTGTATTCGTGAGCATCTATAATTGTCTTGCAAGGTTGCCTCGCTTGAAGAAGATTTGGAAGAATCTGAATCTGTAAGGTTGCATCTATTTTGGGATGAGTTGCTCAGCTCCCTTTCATTACCCCCTACGGTTTGGTTGGCGGCAGATGAAACTTTTCTCCATGCTTGAGGAGATTTAAGGTATGATGGTCTACTGTAAGATGCCTCAGATGTTCTTTTGATCACAGGTCTACAGATTCGGCTCATTTGATCGCATTCGATTGATGATCTGTGGCTCTTCAAAGGGAACTGGAAGCAGCTTATCCGGCCGCAATGACCTGATGTTAAACATGATGAAGTGACGGAAGTGTCTGAATGTAATCCTGTGATCTTAGATTTGGACGTAAGGTTGTCAATACTGCTTGATTGACAAGAGTTTTGTCTCATAGGTGAAATGGAAGGAATCACTAGAGAATCTTGGTTTGGGGTTGAATTTGTAGGTTTCAGTTGTTTTGAGGGTTGACTCCTTGCTTCCGTCGAAGCTTGCGGTAGTTTTTTCTTGTGGAGTTGATGTCTTACGCCGCTCTGACACATCAAGTTGGATCTCATCTTTGAATAAACAGGAAGTGGGAGCCTCTCCACTGTAGATGGACGTTGAATTTTTGGTTTGTTCTCTTCCCTGCTTGTCTTCTTCTCAAGATGAGAGATCTGGGCGCTCGCGTTTACAATTCTCCCTGTTTTAATCAAGCCGAGCCGGATCCGAACGAGAGTGGGGTCCGGACGCTTCTTTTGGAAGCTCGCTGTGGTCTGTGGTCTTCTTTTTTCAACATGTTTTAACATTTGAGGGATTGAGCTTTCAAACTTTGTAGACTTGGTACCTCCAGTGACGTTTGAATTCAGGTTATTAAATGCGTCCTGGTGTTGAGGTCTGAAAACTTGATCTGGTGTATGGCCAGTTTGCTTGTTGTGATTTCTCGTGTTGGTTATGGGGATTGATCTGGCACGTCTCTCAGGGGACGAAATGGGTTTGAATTGAGATATTTTACTTTCGGACCATTGTTTATCATGCATATCAAGGGAATGCAACGGTTCGTTTTTGTAAACTGATGCAGTTGAACTTTCGTTTTTGGTTGGCTCCATGTGAGAAATGATTTTGTCTGAATTCGGATGTGGAACATTCAGACACGTGTCCACAGTTTTGATGATGCTATGGACCCAGAGAAGTAAGCGGAAAAAAGTGAAATGCTAACACAGAACTTCAACAATATTACTGTTAATAAAATAAAATAATAATAATAAATATAAACATTTTAAATATAAAATAAATGCATAAAAAATATATTAATTGCATCAGCCACATAATGGTCATGGGTTTTTAACCCCAGGGAACACACACAAAAAAAAACAAATAATAATAAAAAAATAGCGTACTGCAAAATTCATGAATATATTAATATATAAATAAAAATAACAGATAATATTACATATTATTATTATATTATTATAAGATTACAGATATTGCCAGTACACTGAAAACATACCAAGGTGGAGAAGTTTGAATCTCCTTCTGGTTTTCCAAGGTGTTCCCAGTTTGACTGAAAGAAGGAATCTGGATGGGCTTTTTAAAGACGACAGATGAAGAAAGAGGCTGATGACAAGGTGACAGACGATTGGGTGATGGAGGTAGGTCAGGTGTGGGACAAGGAGACAAGCGAACGGGAGAATAAGATGAAACGAAATGAGAGGTTGGACTGAGACGAGACGGCGAGGTGGATATAGGAACCAGTAAGATACGAGGTGGAGAAGAAGGGCTAAGACTTGGCAATGGTCCTGTTGAGGAAAGAGAAGGTGTGTCGAGGGAAAGTCTTGTTGGAGTTGCGGATCCTGCAGGTGAAACGTGTTCAGAAGGATCTGACTCCTTTGGGTTCATTGCAGCTTAAGACACAGACTGTGAGATGAAGAAAAAAGTGTAAGCATGCAACACAAAATGCACGTTCATTGATATGGTAGAGATCGAGACAAAAGTAGCATTTTAATTAATCTATAAATATTAAATTAGTGAGGTTAATGTACAAATTTATTAGCATTTACAATTCAATAGATAATTTGTAATGATATTTCTGTATATTTACTGACCTGTGAGCCTGTTTACAGAAGAAGAGAGCCGGGGCTGGAATGAAGAGGGAAAAGTGCGTCAGGAAATGGTGGGAAATCGACTTACATTCTCTCCATTCTTCTCATCTGAAGCTCCACTGTCTCATTCACCCACTCTCTTCAATTCTCTCTGCTAAATGACAGAGTTTCTGAAACTCTAACATGGAGTGACAACATAAAGAAAGAATTATCACCACGAAAGCACTTCAAATTTATTACATTTGTTTACAGCCTTGATCCATTTGCCCGTGGAACAATAGACATGCTATTATTGATGATAAAGTTGTGCATTTTTACAATAATTTATCATTTAAATGAAACTGATGACTATGATTGTCCAAAGTAGAAGTATATTCAGCCAATCAGGTTCAACAGCATGTAACAACAAACCCAATTTGTGATTTTCTTTATTTGAAATCATCTACTTTTGTGCCAATGATGATGAGGTTTAGGGGTGGGGCTTCAATATAAGCATCCAACGGCTCACTCCACCCATCCCTTTCAAACCACAACTGCGGCTGACACAGAACTGAGATGTAGTCACGTTTTTGCTTCTTTGCCAAAGAAGATAATGTATAACGAAACAAGCTCTGTAGAGAAGTTCCTCCATTTAGGGCTACTGCAGAAACAACATGGCGAATTTCAAGTAAGGGGTCCGCAGTGTATGAAGATAGAAAAAGCACATTCAAAGGATAAAAAATCATAAAGCATCATTATGTAAGGTCTTTTGATACACATTTGAACACATATTATATAGCATTTTTGTAAATAGATCCTCCAAAAAAATAATAACACACTAGACCATTAAAGAGACATTGTATTTAGTGGAATCAATTCATTTCAGTCCAAATATAGTATGCAACAGTCTAAAAAGATTTTAATTACACACGAAACTATTGGCATAACACACTTTCCAGGGTCTTGAATAACTATGCTAGCCTGCTAATTAAACTATTGAAACAGTATACAAAGATGAACATGAAACTGGTATTCAATTGAACAGGTTTTCAATGTACAGTACTTTAGAAATATGGCAGTTTTTTAGATCAGTAACTGCAAAATACAAATTAATATAAATTTGACATTAACTGTATTTTAAGGGATAGTTCACTCAAAAGTAATTTGTCTGTCATATATTTACCCTCATGTCATTCAGAACCTGTATATGACTTTCTCATTTGTGGAATACAAATAAAGATATTTCGAGAAATGTCTCAGTTGTTTTGTGTCCAATGGACCAGTGTTCAAAACATGAATTCTTCAAAATTTCTTCTTTTGAGTTTTGCAGACGAAATTTTTGGGAAAGGTCGTGACTCGTGTAAGCTGGAGTCCGTGGCTTTTCCAAATGTTTCAGACATCTTGATCTTAAACATGACCATCATGACCTGGAAATTCACATGATTTTGTCCCAAACAACTGCGTTCCACATATGAACTACATGCTGAAATTCTTGTTCATTTGCAAATCAAAAACCCAGTGAATGGATTTAAATTGAAATGGCATCATGATGATTTGGCACAAATGTCTCATTGCTCATCAACACGTGTCCTGTCACAGTAAAGCATTGATGTTGTCCTCTCCAACATGTGTTTGCCTCGTGGGTGCCGGCGGTTGGCATCTCAGTGACTTGTTGCTCCATTTGTGAGCATCCTGAAGACCCGGCTCCAGAAAATACAGACAGGCTCCGAAACCGGCCATCAAGAGGACAGACACCAGCAGATAGACGGGGACGAACCAATCCAGAAACATCCAAGACATTGCGTTGTCTATGAAATATTAAACAAAGGAAGTATAGAAAGACTCAGATTGATGGGACAGTATTATATATTTCTTAGTGGAATAGTTGACCCAAAAATAATAAT